>JARUPY010000526.1:0-600000 GCA_029817715.1 Melastoma dodecandrum | reverse complement strand
TAGTATAGAAACCTACAAGGTTCTGTGACAACCTTCTGCTACTACAAGTATCATTCAGATCTTGGAATTGCTTGTCACGCTTAAGGTGGTCGGATTTGTAGAACTTTGATAGCAGAAGCATCGACCTTCTGCATCAGTCTTCAGCTACTGCAGAAAACTTCTCAAGACTACATAGTCACATTCTAGATCATATTTTGACTGGTCATTCTTTCATTAAGCAGTTCAGCTCGGGATTTATTGTGTACAAGGGTTCTGTAACCCACAGAAACCTATCCTTCCACTGATGGGTTATATTAGTTGTAAAACGTCTAAATACGCCATTACACTTAGTGCCATTGTTACACCAACAATTGGTATCAGAGGAGGTTCAACAAAAGCTTTACAGCTTGTTGAGATCTTACAGAAACTCTGACTTTCTGTGTGCTCTCTGACCATTACCACTTTGTTGTTTTCTACAAAAGCTTTGTTCTCTATTAGAAACCAACAATTAGTATTAGAGCCCAACTCAACGTAAGCCTTATAGCTAGTTGAGAAACGGTCTTCTCTCGACAGACACTTTCAGCTCTTCGAGTTTGTACATAAAGTCTGCAGAAGCTCTACGCTCTGCCAGAACTTAACAATGGCTAACTTTGGTGGAAGACCACAATTGGGTAACCCTCCTAAATTCGATGGCCAAAACTTCTCTTATTGGAGAACCTTAATGAGATCTT
Source organism: Melastoma dodecandrum (assembly GCA_029817715.1). Classification (NCBI taxonomy): domain Eukaryota; kingdom Viridiplantae; phylum Streptophyta; class Magnoliopsida; order Myrtales; family Melastomataceae; genus Melastoma; species Melastoma dodecandrum. The sequence goes on along the minus strand of JARUPY010000526.1, from coordinate 599,290 downwards.
ACATGGAAGCGATTGATGAGGATATGTGGAACATTGTTGAAACCCGCTATCCCAATCGAAAACCGACTAGACTCACAAGGACGTCCTACTAGGGAATTTCAAAGACTTACGAGACTTAACTCAATTGCAAATTGCAAAGTATATGCTATTTAATGCAATGTCGTCGGGGGAGTTTGCAAAAAATTATACGTGCAATACTGCAACAGAAATCACGGAAAAGCTTATCACCATGTATGTTGGGACGAGTCAAATTCGTGAAATAAGGATGAATATTTTGGTTCATCAATATGAAAATTTCTCAATGAAAAGTGATTAGACTGTCCAACAAATGTATGAAAGACTAATCCTTCTGGTAAATGCCCTGGAACATTTAGGAAAGTCATTAACAAATCGAGAATTGGTGAGAAAGGTTCTGTGCACCTTGTCCAGATCTTGGGAAGCCAAGAAAACGACTATAGAGGAAGCCAGGGATCTCACTACTCTCCTTCTTGAACAACTTATGAGTTCTTTGATGACTTATGATATTGAGAAATCATCCCGTCCGAACATTAAACCCGTCTCTGTGGTTTTAAAGCTGCAAGAAGAACAACAGAATCTTTTGATGATGATATAGAAGTTGAAGCTGAATCGGATGATGAACTTGCGATGAGTGCAAAGTGACTTCTCAGTTTGCCTCCAAACGCCAGTTCAACAAGAACAAAGGCGAAAGGAAAAGACATTCTAAGCAATCGGAACTAAGGTGCTTTGAATGCAATACGAAAGGTCATATAAAGACCGATTGTCCTTTTCTTCGGGAGAAGAAACAACCTTCTACTCCCAATAAGGGTAAGAGAGCTATACTTGTCTATTCTACAACTCGCACAGAATAAAATCACACAACAGAAGAATCGTTTTGTCTAAGGACCGAAGCTAAGGAAAATGAGTAGTATTTGGACAGTGGTTGCTCTAGCACATGACTGGGGATCCCTCAAAATTTTCCAACCTCACTGCAGAACGGAGGTTCTGTAAGCTTTGGAGACAACAACAAAGGTTTTGTAATTGAAACTAGAGTTGTTGGTACTCGAGAAACTATGGTTATTGAAAACGTTCTGCTAGTGATAGAAATGAAGCATAACCTGCTGAGCATTAGCTAGCTATGTGATAAAGGGTATATTATTACCTTTTACAAAGATTCTTATTCTAGTATGATATACAAAAAAGTTCGCTCTATTGGACAACACATAAGGAACATTTATTCTTTATCACCTGACAATTTCTGTAAAACAGAAAACTATCTTCTGTCTGTCAAGGATGAGAACTATCGTTGGCATTGAAAGTTAGGTCATACCAAATTTTGGTTGCTATCCAAGTTTGATTCAATGAATTTGGTGAAAGAACTTCCTAACATCAAATTTAAGCAGGATAGCTTCTGTGAAGCTTGTTCTCTTGGTAAGCAAATCAAAAACTCATTCAAACCAAGGAATGAAGTTTCTACAAGTAAACCTTTGGACCTTTTACACATGAATCTTTTTGGACCAACCAGAGTTCAAAGAGTTAGACCAAACATTTCCTAGTTTCATCCTTTTGGAAGTGTCTGCTATATATTGAGACCATCTAAGAATAACATGGGAAAGTTTGATGCTAAGTCGGATGAGCGATTCTTTCTAGGGTACTCTACGACTAGCAAAGCTTTTAGAGTCCTTAATAAAAGGACATCTAAAATTGAAGAGTCCATCAACGTTAAACTTGATGACTCATTCAACAAAACAGATGATACTGCAGAACCTGTAATGTCTCTAGAACCCGCAAAAGATATAATCTATGTGGAAAAATCTTTAGTAGAAGGTAGAAAAGACGAACATACTTCTGCCCCAAATTTTAGCAATGGAGTTGAGGGATTTAACGTTGATCCGTCTAAAGTGGCTTCTACCTCTAATATGGACAATCGACATTCAAAATTAATTATTTCGCCCTTATACAAATGACGTCATCCTATTGACCAAGTCATATGAGAAATCAACAGAGGCATTTAGACACGACTTTCTGTTAATGACTTCTACCAACATTATACGTTCTTATCTAAAATTGAGCCAGATAGCATTGATGAAGCTCGAAGTGATCCAAATTAGATTCTCTAAATGCAAGAAGAGCCAAATCAGTTTGAGAGGAACAAACTGTGGACACTTGTCCCACATCCTGATGACATCAGAAAAAAATGGGTATTCAGAAACAAACTAAATGAGTCAGGCGATGTTGTTCGAAACAAAACAAGACTCATTGCGAAAGGTTATTCCCAAGAAGAGGGAATAGACTTCGACGAGACGTTTGCTCCTGTAGCACGTCTAGAGGCTATAAGGCTTCTGCTAGCCTATGCCTCCTACAACAATATTAAGTTGTATCAAATGGATGTGAAGAGTGCCTTCCTTAATGGTGGAATTAAGAAGGAGGTATACATTGAGCAACCTTCTGGATTCGAGGATCCAAAGCACATAAAACACGTCTATAAGCTTTGAAAGGCATTATATGGGCCTAAATAAGCACTAAGAGCCAGGTATGAGAAGCTTAGCTCCTTTATGCTAGAAAAGGGCTACAGTAGAGGTTGAGTAGATACTACACTCTTCCTAAAAAACAAAAACAATCATCTTACGATGGTCTAGATTTATGTTGATGAAATAATGTTCAGATCAACCGATGATAAGCTCTACAAAGAATTTGCCAAATTCATGACAAGTGAGATCGAAATGAGCATGATGGGAGAACTTAAGTTCTTTCTCGGATTGCAAGTACAACAAACTGCAAAAGTACCTTTCTACATCAAGAAAGTACACGAAGCAGCTGCTAAAACGATTTGGCATAGATGGCACAAAACCCTTGTCGACTCCTTTGGTTTTAAGCACTAGGATAGATAAAGATGAAAATCGTTCTGGAGTGGATAGTAAGCTCACAGGAGCATGATTGACTCCCTTTTGTACTTTACAGCTTTTGACCTGAAATACAGTTTAGTGTATGTCTCTGTGCAAGATTTTAATCTGCACCCAAATAATCTCATTTGACTACGGTCAAGAGAATCTTTACATACTTGCAAGGTTTTGCTAACTTCGGATTGTGGTATCCCAAAGGATCATATTTTGATCTTATTTGATACTCGAATAATGACTTTGCAGGCTGCAAAATTGATAGAAAAAGTACTAGTGGTACTTGTCAACTCATGGGAAATATGCTGATGTCATGGTTCTCTAAAAAACAAACTTCGGTTGCTTATCAACCGCAGAAGCTGAGTTTGTAGCAGCTGAAAGTTGTTGTGCTCAGGTTCTACAGATGAAACAACAACTTGAGGACAACAATCTTGAGTTTGTTAAAATACTGATCAAGTGTGATAGCACGGGCGCAATCAATTTGGCTCATAACCCTGTTTATCATTCGAGATGAAAACACATCGAACTCAGACATCATTTTCTGGGGGCCAATATGCAGAAAGGTTCTGTTTGTATTGAATACATCAGTACAGAATGACAACTGGTGGACATCTTCACTAAGCCTCTAGATAAAGATCAATTTGACTTTATCGAGAGCTAGGAATATGTCGCCCAATCTAAGTCCTTAAGCCAAAAGCTAAGGTAATGTGTCATCACTGACACAACAGAACCTATGTGCAGAAAGTTAACCTTTTGCAATATAAAACCAAGTTTGAGAAATTAACTCAAACTCCAACTGTCTAAGATGGTCGTTTATGTATCTCACCTTAGAACATATAACTATGTACAGAAGCTTGGTGCAGAAGCTGACCTTTTGCAACTCAACGTTCTACTCGGGTGAAATCTTGATATTACTTTAATTAAGTAAGGGGACTTATGTTTCTGAACTTAATTGCCAAACCAAACTATGCAGAAGCTTTGACGTAGAAAGTTGACCTTCTACAGCTTGAACGGTTAGTTTTGATTCAAAATTTATCTTGAGTCAAAGGAAGATTTACCTCTTTCCTGCAATGGTTAGATTCATCTAATCCGTAGAAGATCTGAAATATTTATGGTCTGCCTATATATTTGAGAATATTTTCTTACCAAATTTACCTTATGCTATTTCTTTCTTAAATCCCCATCGCCTTTTTCTCTCTCTTTCACTGTCTCACACTTCTCTTATGCCTTCAGAAATGCTAAATTCTCTTTCTTCTTGCAACTCTTCCATGAAAATCCTCCAATGGCACCAACGATCGAGAATCCCAAGGGGTTGTCGAAATCCGGCATTTCATCCCCTCCTGTAGAAGCTCCCAAGCCTGCTGTTGTTGATCAACCTTCTAAGGACGTTCCACTATCTAAGGTGCTCAATGCCGCTGATTCACCTATTCATGTGGTCAAAGGGGTCCTTGTTGAGTCTCTAGAAGCCGTTATGGAAAAAGTTCTGCATGTTAGCGAGTTCCCTAGAGGAGGATAACTATTTGTTGAAGAGACTCATGTCTTTGAAGAAGGTGTGACCGCCGAATCTACTCTCACCAAATTCGAAGGACCAAAAGTTCCAGATGAGGAGGATATTGTCGAGATTGTAGAGCCAATCACAGTTGTGCCTCTACCAAAGCAGACGATCTCTCCAAATATGAAGCAAAAAGGTGTGGTTTGTGCTTCTCTTAAAGTACCTAAGATTAAAAAAATCTGACAGCCTTAAGCTACTTTCTGTAGCCACAACGTCTTGTGTTTCATCCCGGACCCAGTTTAAGCGAAAGAATGTTGAAACGGTCTCAAAGTCCCTGACTAAGCTGCTCGTGAAGAGACCTAAGGGACTTGTTACCTTTACCCCAACACCTTCTGCTTTCATTAGTCAACACCTTCGACTGCCAATTGACTGCAAGTAAGCGAGTTGACTTTGCTTGGTTTTTTGCTAATATGTTGGACATAGCTCCTATGTTCGAGACATTAGGCTTGAAAACCTTCTGCGAGTCTTATGCTTAAGTGTCTGTGACGAAGGTTCTGGAGTTCTACTCCAATCTCAACTTCTACAGGGACGGTCATTCTCTCAAGTTCATCCGTACTTCTGTTAACGGACTTACCCTTGTGTACTCTGCTCTTGATGTCTGCAACTCATATGGTTGTGAATCCACTGCCGAGATGCAGTACTTTGAAAAGACTGAGGCTTTTAGCATCATTGTTGGGCATAAGATATCCCTGAAAAACTACATGGAGTCCACCCGGCTGGATCTGGAGTCCACCCGGCTGGATCTTCGCCTGAGGGTTCTACCCCGCGGATTTCTTTTCAGTCTTCTACCTCGTGCTGGAAGCATCGACACGATTATGTCTGCAAATGCCAAAGTCATGCTCCATCTCCTGGAGGGATTTCCTTTCGGCCTTGGTGCCCTGATCTTTGAGCGCATGAAGTGGAGCTTATCAAAGATAGAAAAGAGCCTGCCTTACGACCAAGTGATTCCTGGCCTTCTGCAGATGCACAGCATTGACCCTACTACAGTTTCTGTGCAAGACAAGTGGAAAGTTGGCAACTTCGGTGCCAACATCATCAATAGCATGTAATACATGAAGACAGTAGAAGGCTGGCTCACGAAAGCGCAACACTATGAGCTTTTCTGGAAGAAGACTCCATCTGCTGTTGCTACTGCTAATGGCAAGAAACATTCCAAGGGACACCCTGCAAGCCAGAAAGGTTTTGCTCCACCAGTTGTTAAAGCTTCTGCCTCTTTTGCCCCGCCTTCTGTTCTCAAGGAGCTGCAACTCCAAGTTGCTGCCCCGGGTGAGGACATCCGAGTGCTGCAGAGGCTGGTCATGGATGTTATACGCCAACCGGAGGGCCTAAACAAGTTTCTACATGAGAATTTGGATGCTTCTGCAGATGCCTGACGGGCGTTAATGTTGAAAACTTTTGAAAAACTATGTTTTTATGTTTTCAATAAGTGGCCCTCTACGGGCACACCCCCTCGCACGCCGTACTTTTTGTTTCAATGGTTTATTACAGAAGCTGTTGAGCTTTCTTTTAGTATGTTTATGATATCGTTTCATCATCTTTCACCCAGTCTTATCCTTTTCGATATGACAATCAGGGGGAGTAATACAGATGTTTGAAATAGATAGACTTCGTTCTGTGTTTCTACAAGAAATATTTCTGCAGTTAAGTGTAGAAGCCTATTTTTGCATTGCTTTCAACAACCTTCTACAGGTGTTTCTACATATCTCCAACATTCTTCTGCTTGGGAATGTAAAAGGAGATTTCGTCCCTTTTGCTAGGAGTGCAGTTACGGAGTTCTTGCCCGGAATTATCGAGTTACACAAAACAGCCTTATGCTCTGTACCACGAAGAAGATGTCATGCTCAGCAAACTTACAGAAGCTTTTAGCTCTGTGATTATATGCGAGATTCATACCCGCACTCAGTCAAGAAGGATTTAAGGAGAGTTTCTCTGCAAAATATTTCCCTCGATGATATATAGTTTTGTCATCATCAAAAAGAGGGAGATAGTTAGTATGATTTTGATGATGTCATACATAAGACAAGCTTCTCCTGTGTAAAAGGTAAGCTTTTACTACTATGTAGAAGGTTAAGGATCTGGCTGTGAGGCTACGAAGGATCTGGCTGCACTATGGTGTGGCGGACGTGCATAAGGCGTAGGGAGAAGTTGGAGTGTATACATGCCAAGGCAGTGAGTAGAAGAAGGGCTACGTCTGGGAGAAATCTGGTGAGGTACTGGTATCAGTTGTTTTGTAACTGGTTTGCTCGTGTGTGTAGAAAGCAAGTGTCCAGGGTATAAGCTGGCTGGGCGTGAGTGAGGTCGCGAAGGATCTGACTGCACTGTGGCGTGGCAGACGTGCATCAGGCCTAAAGAGTCGGGGTGTATACGTGCCAGGGCAGTGAGTAGAAGAAGAGCCGCGTCTGGGAAATTCACGGTGAGGCACTGACACGGGTCGCGAGAAGCCCCGTGGGTGCTGTCTGCTTCTGAAAGTCTTGGTGAGGAGCCAATCACTGGGGAAGTCTTGGTGAGGATCCAAGCAGGTTGTGAAACCGCCGGAGGAAAAATCTACCCTTAGACAGTGGGGTTGTTTGTTTGCGTAGGGTCGCTACGTGCTTGTGTGGTGCCGCCATGTTCTACAGAACACCAACCATAGGGATTGTGGAGTTAGTCATTGTCTTCAGTGCAAAACCTCAACAATAGAGTTTCTGGAGTTAGTCACAGATCTCTGTGCACGACCAAAAGGGTTATTGATCACAACCCATCGGGTTTATATGAGTAGAAAAGTCAGAGGGCTATTTACATCACCTTCTACACTACCAAAGTGTCTTAGTACTTTCTAGTAGTCTATCCTTTGTGGAAAAGCTGAAGGGCTATCTACAATAGCCTCTGCAGGAGTGTTTTATTTCTTCTGTCAGTCTTGTATTAGCTATAAGTGTTTAATAGTGAATTCCATCCTATAAGGGTGAAGAGCGGAGTAGGTAATTGACGAACCACTATAAACCTTCTATTTCTCATTTACTTTCTATGTAAACAGTTATCTCACTAAGCACTCCATGAAAACCTAAACAGAAAAACAAATTAATAGACTTGACATGAACGTCTGAATAGAGACTACAAAGGTCCTGCCTCAAACATCTAAAGTCACGTCAACTAATCAGGTTCTTGAGTTGTTTCCTTTGATCGAGCTCCCGTGGATCATCTCTTGGTAGTGCAGAAATCTACAAGGTTCTGTGACAACCTTCTACTACTACAAGTACCTTTCAGATCTTGGAGTAGACCTTGGAGATCACGCTTAAGGTGGTCGGACTTGAAGAACCTTAATAGCAGAAGCATCGACCTTCTACATCAACCTTATGCTACTGCAAAAACCTTCTCAGGACTGCAGAATCACATTCTAGATCAGATTTGACTGGCCGTTCTCTCAGCCTTATTCTACTGCAGAAACTTCTCAGGACTGCAGAATCACATTCTAAATCATCAAACAATTTATCTAGTAGCGTTCAATTGATCGACACCAAATTAAGTAAATTTAAATACCCTGGACTTTCTTAATTGATATTTTATCATTATCCATGTTGATTTTACTTCCATTAATTTTTATTTTCAGTCATCATTTATTTGATTAGTTTAGATAATATTAAGTGGTTTAATTTGGTTCTCAGAAAATGATTAGTCCTCATGGAAACAACATCTCAAGTGCTTTAATTCAACCATGTGTCTGCTTGCGCAAAACGTATTTTTAGCAAAACATGTCTAAAAAGAATCCTATTTGATATGTAGCAAGAGATATTCATAACTTATGTCAAAAGGTTCTGTGAAACTTTACTCTCACTGATCATGATTCATGCCGTATCCATCAGAGTTATTTTCCTCTCAGCAACACCATTTTGTTGAGGAGTATATATAGCTGAAAAAGTGTTATCAATACCATATTTATTACAAAAGGTTTCAAAATCTCAGTTTTCAAGCTCTGTACCATGATTAGTCCTTATAACTTTTATAAAAGAGTTTTTCTCATTATTTAGATAGTTATCAAAACTTTCGAAATCCTCGAAAGTATCACTTTTATGGATGAGGAATATAAACAATGTGAACCTAGAGTAGTCATACACCACTACAAGACAATACCTTTTAACACTTTGGACTTTCGTTCGACCGAATAGATGCATATGCTGAAGCTTCAAAGGTTTAGTTGTCAAAATCTCATTCTTAGATTTGAATGAGTTTTTGGTTTACTTTTGAAGATAGCAAGCTTCACACACGCTCTCCTGCTCAAAATTGATGTTAAATAATCCCTCCACCTAATCCATTGAGACAAGTTTGGCTACAACCGAAAGTTTGCCTAACCTGATTTTTTATGTCAAAGATAACTTTACCTTTGCATGACAGAAGGCAACTTTCTGCATTGTAGAACCTATCAGGTGGTCGAGAATAAATGTTTGTTGATATGGTTTTGATGGTTAGTCACATATAAGATTGACCTTCTCTGAAACTACAGAAGTTGAGCTGATTGTAACAGAAACCTCATAGTAGTCACCATATGTAATTAAGGTACGCTTCCCAAAATAGGAAAAATATCATCAAAATATTTTCCATATTCGTCACTGATCATTGGAGATCAATTATGAGATTAAAAAATATTTTCAAAATTTTAATTATTAATTAATTATTAACTATCATATAAATTCATATAAAGTATATTCCTTTAGAATATTATTTTTGTTAATAGAAGCCTATTATCCGGTAACACTTACAATTAAAAGTCGAAACCAATATATTTGTTTATAATTAAGGAAATTATATTCTAATTATGGATTTTTTTTAACCTTCTCTAAAAAAAGAATATTAATTAGAATCAACATTCAATTAATTAAATGATATGATTTGTGTCCGGGTTCATTAACGATCTTACAATGAACACATCAATATTTCCATAAATAGATAGCGGACGGTTTTGACATTTCATGCATAACTCTATGTGGGATTAAGATATTCGGCTGACATCAAATCAATTATGGAGGGATATATGCATAATCGAGTAATAAATTTTCAAAAGTTGAAAATTAAATATTGGATCTTTCAAAGTACAAAAAGTTGTTTATCTAATCAGCTCGTAAGCTTTTGTAATGCATTATGGAGGAAATAAAACAAATGATGTGATTTGTCTCTAGGTTTGGTAATAAACTAACAAGGAATAAATTAACTCATTTTGAAAATAAATTATTAATTATTTCCATTAATAGAAAGTCTATAGTTTGACAAGATCAACACCTCATGCACTACTATATCTATGGATTAAGATATACGATTGATACATAATCAGTCATAAATAATCCCTAACAGATATATGCAAGACAAGGTAATAAAGTTTCTCAAGTTAGAGATTAAATATGGATTATTTCCAATATAGAAGGTTGACGACCTAATAAGCTTGTAACACTGTGTTATGCATTATCAATAAAATAAAAATCGAATTGACTTACGCACGAGAATGTTATTTTTGACCATATTTTTATTTTAATGATTTTATATTCCCTTTAATAGAGAAGGTCACTAATTCAACGTTATTACGATGTTTTAAAGAGTGTGTTGATTATGCAGAACGAAGAAAATCTTCCATGCGGAGGGTGTTGCAAGTGAAGCGGCTATGAGGAATATCTTCCATGCGTGCATTCTCCTAGGAATTGCTTCCAGGCGAATGTTCTCAAAGCAAGTTTGTTCAATCCTGGCAAGCGTTCTCGAAGGACGGTATGCCTCCAGATGAGCGTTCTCGTAAGGATGGTGTCCCTGCAGGCGAGCAGTCTCCTAAGGATGATGTGCCACCAAGCAAGCGTTCTTGTAGGAAGTGGTGTTAAGTATCGTTGGGTTGCGTTCAGTAGAACCTTGGGTGAAGGTTGTTAGCTGACTGATGTCCGTAGGAGGCGTAAATAGTGAGGGACTGACAACTTTAAGCTTTGCTTTGTTTGTTGGAGGTATGCCTTGGTGAAGCCACTCCGTAGGCATCAGTGACAGCAGATCTGAAGGAATCAGGATATATGGGATCTGGGGAGAATGTTGTTGGCTGGCGAGCGGCATACAGTTTGGTAATATAGAAGGAGTCCACAGCAGGCATAAATGGTTTATCCCTAGGCGAGCGTTCTTACAGGAGGTGGTTTCCATGCTAACTACAAGAGATTTAGCATTGGTGAAGCCGCTCCGGTGGCATCGGTGGCTAGAGATATGATGGACTTGACATGATCGTTGTCCGTAACATTGGGAGGAGGTTGCTGGCTGGTGTCAATATGCAACGCTGGTTGGAGCGAAGGTGTTTGTAGCAGGCGTAAATAGTGAGGGAATGACAACTTTATGTGGGGCTTGTTTTGATTGCTTTGCTTTGTTTGTTGGAGGTATGCCTTGGTGAAGCCACTCTATAGGCATTAGTGACTGCATATCTGAAGGAGTTCGGATTTAAAGGACCTCGGGAAATGGTTGCTAGCTGGCGAGCGGGCGTACGATGTTGGTAAGATAGAAGGAGTCCGCAGCAGGCATTAATGGTGAGGGATTGCTAATATTCTGTGGACTTTTGTCCCTTTATTCTGCAAAAAGGAAAAAAAATAAGAAAGAGTCCCATAGAAAGGCATTGCCATTGAGCTTGAGTCCAGATGCATGTATGGACAATCCACTTCGGAGCCACAAAAGGTTAAAGCTCTCAGATCCAGTGAAGGTTATGCAGTCAATTTATCTAGTTGATTTTCACGTTTTTGAACCAAACATGACTCAATCTCAACAAGTGAGTGTCTTACATCGGTTAAGATATTCTTTCTATAATGTACTCACTATTTGCAAGCATTAGTGAAAACCATCCTATCCGGGTGAGATGGACATAGGCGGATCTGTCGAACCATTATAAAATCTGGCATTCTATTTTGTGCTCAAGTTTCTGCGCTTTGCACAAGCTACATCTTTCGTTGTGAGGGTTATGTGATGTTGTTGAAAGGCTCTCGATGGAAGTAAGGTGGTGGATAGAGGTCCTTCTTTGAAAGGGAAAAAGTCTGAAGACTCATAACCCTGTCATTTTCAAAGGGGATTGTTTTAATTGGAAAAGACAATCCGAGCGTCAGTATTTATCGAGGGGTTATGAGGAAGATAAAATCTCTAACAGGATATATCATTTCCGAGATGTCGAAGATTTCAACAGAGGTGCGGGGGTTTACATCACATCTCTAATGTGCTGAACCCACACACAAAGTTGTATATTACAAAGAAGGGGGTAATTTGAAATATTTTCGTCGCCAACCTTGCTCGAAAAAATGGAAGCCATAGAGAGCAACCCATTTGTTTGCAGCTAAATAAAAAAACATAAATATCAACTCACTTGCACTAATAACATAGGCTAAACTACAAATTATGATAAACAAAACAATACACATAAAAAGGTATCTATTAGCATCGGCCTAATGCAGATCGATCTTTGCTTTAGCCCGATCAAATCCATCTCAGCCTTCCTTAATTTGGCCTCAACAGCAGGATCCATCATCTTTTCGCTCTCCACTTTCGTCAAATGGACACCACCAGTAAGATAATCGACCCATACGAAGAATCCACAACCATATGCATATTTGTAACGAGGACATTCAAAATAACTTCTTCAATAAATTTTGGCAATTAGAACCACCCTCGCATGACATTCCAATCCACAATGGCAGAAAACACCATCTTTACAATAGACATCACTCGTAGAGCTTCTGCTGGAACACGTTTTACCATATCGCATTTATTGTTGTCTCCTCTAATCCCATAAATTCGTCGACACCATATGATAAAAAAAGGCAGTAATGTGACTGGGTTACGACTAAGACAGCGACATGAGACCAGGTACGATACGAAACGTTTTCGAACCAAGTCATTTGCTTTAAAATACAGCCTACACATAAGCAAAAAACAAAAAGGGAATGAAAATACATACAAATATGCGTTTGTGTTGATGGATCGGAGGGCGGGTTGACCCTGAATTGGGATGTCTCTTGTTTTGTGTTTGTAGTTTGGGATTTCTTTGTTGCATGTAAGGTTTTTGAAATTTTACCTTCCTACTAGCCTTTAAATTTCCGAATTTCATTTCCCTCCTTTTTTCTTTTGAAATTCAAGCATATCCTTTTATAATTCCTGTACAACTCATCCTCTTTGTATCCGCTTTGCGGCCCCACCTGCGGTGCAAAGCAGTGTAATTCAACCAGATTTGGTCGAGATCCTCAAAAAATCCCTCACTTCCAGTACTCTTCACATTATGGACGTCTTCTGGTGGAAATCTTGACAGATATCTTTGGGAATCGTTCCCTCAAGTTATTGTGAGTTGTGTGTTTCTACTTATTATCATATGCCATGGCCTTCAGAAAGACCTCCATCATTCCACAAAACCACCATGGTCAGTCGTCCGGATGGGATATGTCTAATCCTCCGCACCACCCAGAAGGAACAGAATATGGACAGTCACACTTGAGAGGTTGCCATAAGACCATAATTACAAAGATAGATAATCGTTTAGGATTTAGGAGCTAGACATGTCGATCATTTGTGTATACTTGTGCTCCTATTTTTTGTACATGTTAAGTTGTTGTTCACGTATGCGGATCAATTACTTGTACATGTTATTTCAATGTTAATCAAAGTGAAAACAACTTTCACATGTCATGTCATTGTCAATACATCTCAATATTATACAGATATGTATTTGATTTTGTATACACATATGGATCATCTGCAATTGCAAATCATGCATTTAATGTTCAAGAAGAAAAAGAAGAACCGAAAAAAATCAAAGGGAAAAGAAGAAGGAATAGGAGGAGAGGCCTTGACAGAAGGGTACACGTTATGTTTCCTTTCCTTTCTTTTATCTGATTCTCTTTCCTTTCCAAACGCACCATACGTATGCTTACAATGATTCATGCAGCAAATATTGTTCTCGGAGTTGTGCTCAAGCTACTCTTTCAGCTCTCCTGCCGATCAAGAATAACTTCGAAAGATCCTCCCATGATCGGACTGCCTCTTCCGGCAAAGAATAGAGCCATGATCGAGCCTTGTCCCGTAATGAAAATGGAAACAATCTCATTCAGACTACCTCGACTGACACTCAATTGCATCTAAACGTGTCGCATAAATCCTCAAAGCGAGTGAAGTGCCAGTGAGGGCATTCGTTTGTCAATCCTCCAAAAGTTGAGTTCTCAATCATGTGGACTATGGACGGCTTGATCTCAAAATTCTGAGCCTGAATTGCTGGACGAAGAAATTTGGTGGGCTCATGGGGTGTAGGTTGAGCAAAGTCCCGCATTGTTCTCCTTGGAGCTGGTTGATTAACTTCTTGAATTTCGTTGTTATTGCCAATGTTCTGATTTCTGTCTGCCATCGAGCTCGGTTGACTCCAACGATACAAGTAGAGTGAGGAAGGAGTTGTAGCAACGGCCCCAACAAGGCAACATAATTAATGGGGATAAGTAGGGGAGAAACGACAAAAGTGAGAGAATAAGAATTAGTCTAACTGAATATGGAGAGAAAAGGAGTGTGTAGGGGTGTGTGGATTGTGGGAGGTGTAAGTTGAGAGAAGATGGTGGAGGTGTAGCTACTCCTCCGGCTTGTGGAGGAGGCCGTATGGAAAATTTTGGTGGGGAAACTTCCTTTTGGTTTAATAAAGGTCCAGTATTAGTGTTTTTTTCCTATGAAAGGGTGAAATTACCACATCACTGAACCAGATCTTCCGCGTCTGCACCACATTCCAGTTATCGATTCTTTCATCGCCGACACCAGATCTACAGACGGTGATGAATAGAAAGGGTTGAACCCCCTCCCCCATCGTTTTAGTTGGCGATGTTTCTGGTTCGGCTGCATGCGTAAAACCCAACCCCATTTCTAGGTAACGACTTTCTTTTTCTTGTATAAATCAATTTTGTTTGTGCGTATGAATAATTTAATAAAATTTCAATTCAGTCCGTGTGACTTAATGAAATGTTAAACCTCTGTTTTGCTTCAACCCAATGTCGATAGTGTAGTTTCTAAAAAAAAATGATTTTACGAACGTCTAAATTACCCGAATAAATTATGACTCTGTTTTGCATGGAAGATACGGAAAAATTACTTGGAGTTTCTGAGGAATCCGACCGCTTCAAACAGTACAAACCCAAGTCGACATCAAAGGGCTACATAGTGCCCTGTAGGTAACGATTCTACTTATTTAATTTCAAGTTATCCAGTTGGTGTTTTTCCAACTGCGGAGATTGTTGGTGGTGAAGAACCCCTCATCGATATCCCTATTGTCTCTTGGTGTGACAAAACAAAGCCGCTTCGACATACCAGCAAGGAGTATGGGTAGAAAGGAGCCCCCTAGTGAGGTAGCATTTGAAGCTTCGGCCCCACTTTCGAGGGATGGGGCCGGAGCTTCGTTGGTTGATGGTACTCATGTCGTCCAGAAATTCCCAGGTGAAGCAGTAGAAGTCCCCCAAGGCTCACAAGTGCAAGAGAATTTGGTAAGGAGTTCTGAGCTTTTCTTGTTATTCACACTTAAGTCATTGTTTAACCTAAGCGTTTTCAAGGCAACCCTTGCGCTCTCTACTTATCCCTTTCATTGTCGTCCACGAATATAGGATGAACGCTGAGGATGACTTTGTTTCCATGTCGTGTGTGATGGACGAGCTTGGATATATTAGCTAATTTGCTCGAGCTGCACGTTATATTCTCGCTTCTTCGGAAGTCCTTCTAGCGATCGTGGACTGAGCGACGGGATAAATTCGCACTCAAGGCAAGGTCGTAGGAGAAAGAGCTTGCGTGGACCCTGCTGCTTCCATCCTCTGCTCATGTGAATGAGCTGTCTCTCGAAGGGGCTGAACTTCGCAGGAAGCAAGATGAGTTATCCGCCACCATTCGTCGTCTCCATGAGGAATTAGATGCCACGGTTGCGCGCATAGCCGAAACTGACGTGGCCCTTGATATTGCCAAGGTAGAAGAGGCAGTTGAGCACGTGGTCGTCGAGAGACTTTTGAGAGAGACGTTTGAGAGAGATTAGGACAACGCCGTAGAGGCTAAGGCAAGAGACGTTTGAGAGAGATTAGGACAAGGCCGTAGAGGCTAAGGCAAAAAAAGTGGTGGCGGTCGTACTTCTGGACCGGCCAAATTGTGGGGAATCGTTTTAAGATGATGTTTTTGTGCATTTCTCATAATGTTGGCTTATACTTTTTCAAATACATGCCATTGATCTTAAGGTCATGCATCTATCCGTCGAGCCCCCCTGGTTGATATGAATTCCCAAGATGGGTTTCAATTACTTGGAAGGGGCCTTCTCGATTTGTTGTCAATTTTCTATGGAAGAAATCGCGAACACCCTCGTGAAGTCTCAGTTTCCAGACTAGATCTCCCTTATTGAATGATCGGGGTACTACTCTCTTATTGTAGTAGCGGGCGATATCCTTCTTATGAGCCTCGAGATTGTTTAACAACAGAAATTCTGGGTCACAGATCACGGCACCACCTGTGGATCAAAGGTCCAGAATGCAGGCCCGAAGTATGAGAATTCCGATAAGGAGGTAGTTGTGGAAACACACCAGGTGAAGGCTTCCTCGCAAAGCGGTTACCTAGAAAAAAGGCTACCAGGCGACGATGGTCAACGAAGTGAACAAGTGACAGTCAACTAGACGAGCGGAGCGGCAAAGGTTAGCGGGCGATCCAATTGACAGTAGCTGTTATGGGAAGATTCCGGATGGTTTCAGGACATGTAAGAAAATTGTTGCTAAGACTGCTCAGATGAAAAGGAGATATTCCATGAGGACTGGCAACAAGGACACGTAATATATGTATAATATTTCATTTCCACTTATACATAGGTCTAAACTAGTATAAATAGTTGTTCTTAGGCATTATACACAGACACCTCTCTATAGATAGACATACCGTCATTTTATCTTCAAGCATTCAGGCGTTCAAGCATCCCAGCGTTCTTGATCTTGTGCTCCTACGTTCTTGCTTCCTTCCGAAGGCATCGTTGATGGCATCCATAAGTACTTCCGCTTAAGGGTGTCTGTCCGCTGCCATATCCTCTCTTTCTTCATTTCATACAGCGACCACACAACAAACCTCCAAGTACCAGCTGTTCGTCATGCCAGAGATTTCCGACGTGTTCGGATCCGAGCTGTCCAGCGAGGGAAGCAAGCCGAGCAGTTGTAGCGAGTAATATAATACCTATTTTGTCTACAATCAGTATCTATAGAGAAGGTGAGACACTAACGAAAGTTCAAATTCTGACGTCATCACACCCCACTTGATTCCTTTACATAAATTCTTTTATGCGAGTAAAAAATATTCGCTGCATTTTTGTGAACTCGTGTTATTCTTCAAATCTATCCCCTGGAAATGAACCTAATATATATCAACGACCCGGAAAATCAGCCAGATTCAGAGCTCGAAAATGGCGAAGCGAACACGCCTTCGGCGACCATAGTAGGAGCTTAGGCCAACAATGCTGAGAACCAAACGTGGTACTGATTCAAACAACCTTGGAGATATTCACTCCGATGAAGAAAACAACAACGATGGAAACAACCCTAACCCAGCCAGAGCTGGAGAGCTCTCCGCCATCGTGAATACTCTCCAACTCTTAATGGAGAGGGTAAGTGCCATCGATCAGAAGCACGACGCCTTTAAGGAGAAAATCGGCTCCAAGATGGATGTCGTCGTCCAGAACCTAGAAACCATATCAGGGGTACTTATAAACAGCCCCGATAGGGAGAAAGGTGAGTCGACCAACAAGAACCCACTCGGATGCTCATAAGGTGTAAATAGCGGAAGGGAAGAAGAAGGTCGACTTGGGGGACATCCCTATTATCTCCACATTCCCCAAAGGGTCCACACAATAATCCACCACTTTAGATAAACGAGGGTGGACCACTGTGCGGCAAGATCCTCAGGCTACGTATCGACCTCCGTTTCGAATGAGGGAAGATTTCTATAAGCCGGTAGAGAACGAGCCTTTTCGTCCTCTTGAGGATCACCAACACCCTGAGTGCATTACCCAACCCGTATGCAGAAGAGGGATAGCCATGCAAGAGGCGTTGGCCCCACTGGGTCTCATGCCCGAAATAAGGGATTACGTAGCCTGACTAGTTGAGCAAGCGATCCCTAGAGCGAAAGATATGAACGAGGTTAAACTTTATCGAACTACTTACCCTAACAACATCAACCTGGACTATCGTTTTCCTAGGGGATATCGTGTGCCTGAAGTTGCCTATTTCTCGGGCGAAGAAAGCATTTCGCCTGCAGAATATATCGCCCGCTTGACTCACCAGGCTGGAGAAGCCGCCACTAATGGGTTCTAGAAACTTCGCCTGTATCCCAACTCTCTCATAGGAGCGGTTTTACATGGTATGTGAATCTTCCCCCAAATTCGGTAAGAAATTGAGAGGATATACAAGTGCAATTCACTCGGGCGTTCCCAGCTGTGACACTGCAGGACCTCACTCACATGAAGCAGCAACCTGGGAAACCCATGGTAGTCATTCTGAACAGACTTCGGAAGGCAAGGCTGAGATACAAAACCTCTGCATTTGAAGCCGAGCTCATAGCCGTTGCCTAGGATTCTCTCCTTCTTTGGCTTAAAAAGAAGCTACAAAGGAAAGTGTTCAAGTATTGGAATGAGTTAGCCAGAAGGGCAATCCGGTATGGGAACCTCCTAAGAGAGAAAACTCAGGCGAAAGGGAATCTGATTACAGGACCCTCAGTAACTTAACAAGTAGAGCCAGTTGTGGACGTTGACGTCGTAAAATATGTAAAGGGACAACCCCTGACCTGCGAAGAGTTGATTAAAAAGAACTTTCAAGCCAAATCCTCTCCAAAGACATAAGAGGAGAGAAAATACTCCTTCGACGAGGCGAAGGCCGATAAAATTTTCGAATTATTGCTTCAAAACAGGCGGATTCGAATAAGAATGGCCCATCCATTCCCTCGCATTGACAGAGAGAAGTCTAGAAACTTCTGCAAGTGACATGGGTCGTTTACCCATACCACTAGAGAGTGCATCACATTTAGAAACTTGGTGTAGGACTTAATCGAGTCTAAAGAGTTGCGCTTTCTTGACTCGAGGGACTAGGTGTTAACTGAGTCACACCCTTTTGGTGATTTGGTTGATATAAACGCCTTCGTCGTTTACTATCCGACCGTTTTGCCTTTATCAATGCAGGGAGACCGAGACCAATCGATCGAAATTGGTGATACAATCATCGACAACATGCTGCTCAAGCAGCTCATAGGCAAGGGAACAGTCCAGTGCCATGCTGATCTCAAGGGCATACAACACAATCGCTGTCGCTGGCACATGGCTGCTTCGCATACCACTGATCGGAGCCATACTTTTAGGAACTACCTGCTGACCGAAAGAAAACCATACTGGTACGACCTTAACCGCCTTGAGGAGATGGTCATGATAATCAATAGCAATCCAAGGGTGCCTCAACGCACAGAGAAATATCAACAGCGAAAGGGCACCCCACCAATTGGAACGAGGGAATTCTACGTCCCTGAAGAGTACATGAGACAGGGAATTGTGGGTGAGAGTGAGGAAATTCGAAAAGAACATCGCATCAACAAACTCCCCATGTGACGCATTGTCGACCGCCTTGGACCTCAACAAGCGAAGGAAAATACCGGGCGATAAGATCATCGTCGAGGCGACAATGAAGCAATGAGTGAAGGGACTTCGTTAGCCCAACTTCTAACAGCTGACATGCTTTGTTACAGGTGCAAACCTATAGCAGTACATAAAATATTCATCACCCAGATGTGCCAACTTTGTTGTAATCAGTACTTCCTGCTGCTGGTTAGCATGGCGTCCGAAAGGAAGGTCAAAGTGGAGACGGTCGACCCTCTACCAAGTAATTCACCTGACTCTGAGTTAACCTACCTTCCGGATCCTCCTCTTATGGAAAGCTTCTGAAGGATTATGACCCACATTTGGATAATCGCCTGCAACCTCTCAAACACTCAAGCTTCATCCGCGTTCCTGTCATCCCAGCTATGGATACGTGGCAGAAGGTGGGTACGGGAGCATAATCCTTGGCAGAGAAAGAGAAGAGCGCGACGCCCAACGGAAAAACGCGTCAAACTAGCAGCCTCTGATATTCAAAAGACTAATGAATCAAGCAAAAGTGACCTTGTATCCAGTACGCTGAGCGACTACAACCCAGTCTAGTCCGGGATTCCTGGTAATATATGATGGAACACCCTTGGCAACACCACAGTAGCCGATTGTTCCAACCTGATCGGGCGATGAACTACAGCCCGAAGCCAATCAGGACCTGACCCCGCTTGAGAAAGATATGCACAAAGTAGGGTTACAAGACAATAGTGACACTCATCAGACGGAGACGGACTTGGAGCTCAAATAGACTCCTCAACCCGCCTTCGTCCAATGCAGAGTGAAACACTTGATCAAATATCGGACATCCTAGAAGGACTAGCTAGCTATAGGGTGTTTAGAATAAGCGAAGAACGATGTAATGTGTTTCCCCAAGCATGGCAGGACATGCCAATCATTTATTCAATTAGAAAAGAAGTCTCTAATACTTCTATCGTCCCATGTGATCCGTTAAGCGAAATCAACTTTGAGACCACTAAAACACCATGTGTCACCTACCTCAGCTCGCTACTAAGCGAACCTAAGGCAAGCGATGTTAACAAAGTACTTCGCACTTACAAAGATTGTTTCGCCTGGGATTACATAAATATGTTTAGCTTTGACCGAAACTTGGTCAAGCATCGACTCCCGACTTACAATAATGTTAAGCCTAAGAAACAAATTCCAACGAGGATGTTACGGGAAGTAGCCGAGATGGTCTATGATGAAATTAAGTTGTTCAAAGTTGGTTATATAAGAACGGCTAAGCACGTGGAATGGATCTATAGCATAGTCCCTGTCGTTAAAAAGAATGGCAAGATCAGGGTATGTATAGATTTTCGCGACTTCAACAAAGCGACACCTAAAGAGAAATGCCCAATGCCCATTGTTGACGACCTTATTGACAAATCGACGAGGCATGAACTAATGTCCTTCATGGATGGATATTCCGGATATAATCAAATTTTCATCGCCAAAGATGATGTGCATAAGACATCATTCAGATGTCCTATCGGGATATTTGAATAGGTCGTAATGCCTTTTGGATTGAAGAATGTCGGAGCTACATATTAGAGAGCGATGAACCTCATCTTTGGCATCTTGATAGGGAAGATAGTGGAGGTCTACATCGACACGTGGTGGTAAAATTCAAGCGAAGTCAAGATCATCATGTTCATCTAAGCGAAGCATTTGAAAAGATGTGAACGCATAACCTAAAACTCAACCCCTTAAAATGTGCTTTTGGAGTCCAAAAGTCCAAAAGCGGCAGTTTCTTGGATTCTTAGTACAACAACGAGGAATTGAAGTTGACCCTCGTAAAACTCGAGCTATTGGAAACCTACCTGCTCCCCGGAGCACGAAGGAACACCAAGCCTTTCTTGGAGGGGTCAACTATATATCGTCGCTTGACAGGCAACGTGGCATCGAAAACCAACGCCTTCTCAAAATTCTGAAAGGAAAAGAGAAGGGGCAGATAACATGGACATCATCACAGCATGAGCAAGCTTTCCGGGGAATAAAGAACTATCAGATGAAACCTCATGTGCTAGCGCCACGAGACACAAAGGCGCCATACATCCTTTACGTGGTTGCGTCGCAGTCCAGTATTGGGTCAATGCTTGCACAAGAGCAAGACGGGGTCGAAAGAGTTGTTTATTACCCGTCTCGACTCCTCATAGAGACCAAGCAACGGTACACCCCAACTAAGAAGATATGCCTAGCTGTTTGTTACTCAGTAATTAATCTCAAATATTACATTGGGTCCAACGATGTATTTGTTGTCTCTAAGACACCTGTGACCAAGGAATTCTTCGACAACCCCCTACTTACGGACAAATGGAGCTTAGTGCTATCTGCCTACAATCTATATCACAAGCCGCAAACTTCAGTTATAGGCCATGCCTTGGCTGAATTCATCACCCACTATGGTGAAGGTAACATAGACTCTTCAAACGAGGAAGGTAACCCACATGGACACTGGTCCATTTGGTTTGATCGGTCTTCCAACAGATTCGGAGCTGGTATAAGGGTCTTCATTATGACATCCTGGAACGTCGAAACCAGGTTGGCCTGTCGCCTCGACGGCAAAGTAACCCAACAATGTAGCGAAGTACGAGGGCTTAATTCTGGCTTTGTAGCTCATTTTGGACTGGAAACTGGGAAGCATAAAGATATGCGGTGATTCTCAGTTGGTAATCCAACATCTCTTAGACCAAAGTGAATGTAATGCGCCTCACCTAGGCCGATATCAACGCAGAGCGAAAGAACTCTTCGCGAAAATAGGTGTGGCCGAGATTATACATGTGAAAAGAGAAGACAATCAAGAGGCCAATCATCTGGCACAACTAGCCTTTGCATTGATAAATAACACAGACTCACGCGAAGATAGCGCAACCTTGTTTATAAGCAAACGTCCAGAATTCCATGACGATAATGGAGTGAAGGACAAAGAGTTCCACACGGCCAATCTATTCGAACAGAAGAGGACTGGCGAAAGCCAATATGACAGTTCCTCGTGTATCCTAACGCAAAAGTCGAAAGGAGAATTCGAGTGATCGCTAGGCACTACGTACTTCTCGAAAAAATCCTTTATAGGAAAACCAATGAGGATGTCCTATTAAGGTACATCGACTTAGACGAAATCATCTCAATCATGATGGAAACACACGAGGAGTTGTGCGACACTCATCAAGCAAGGATCGAGATGAGTTGGTCGATCAAACGACACGGGTTCTATTGGCCGTCAATGGTCAAGAATTGCATTGAAATGGCTCGAGTCTGTCAGGCTTACCCATGATGCGGACCGGTGAAACGCACCCCTGCCACGGACAGAAC
This sequence comes from Melastoma dodecandrum, assembly GCA_029817715.1. Classification (NCBI taxonomy): domain Eukaryota; kingdom Viridiplantae; phylum Streptophyta; class Magnoliopsida; order Myrtales; family Melastomataceae; genus Melastoma; species Melastoma dodecandrum. The sequence goes on along the minus strand of JARUPY010000526.1, from coordinate 576,906 downwards.
GTCATGGTAAAACCATGGGCTTTCAGGACATGGGCGCTAGACATCATAGGAGAGATTTATTCCCACTCAAGCAGAGTAGATGCCTATATACTTGTCGCCATAGACTACTTCACCAAATGGGTTGAGGCGACGACTTACAAGTCTATCAATCAGAAGGACGTAATTGAGTTCATCAAGAACACCATCATCTACCGATACGGGATTCCCCAAAGTATCGTGGTGGTCAATGCAGAGGTATTCAACGGCGAACTTATGGACGAGTTTGCGGAAGAGTTTGGTTTTAAAATACTCTGCTCATCCCCGTATTACGCCCAATCAAGCGGGCAAGCGGAGGCTTCCAATAAACTTATAAAACGAGTCATAAAGAGAATGATCGGGAACATCCCACGTACATGGCATACCTTACTTCAGGAAACACTATGGGCACTTAGGGTCACAAAATGAGAAAGCATGGACCCGTTCAACTTAGTGTACGGTCATGGCGCGATGCTTCCAATAGAAGTACGATACCGGTTGATCAGACTTCTTAAGCACCTTGGAGAACATGAGGGATACGATAAGCTATGCATATTGAGTTAGAAGATTTGGAAACCACTGGAATCAATGTGCTAAATCATTTAGAGGCTCATAAGAAGAATATCGCCCGCTACTACAACAAGATAGTAGTATCCCAGTCATTCAGTATGGGAAACCTAGTGTGGAAGTTGAAACGGCCCGAGGGTGTTCACGATTACTTCCATGGAAAATGAACACCAAATGAAGAAGGCCCCTTCCAGATAATTTAAACCCACCTTGGGAATTCTTATCACCTAGGGGGGCTCGACGGATCGGTGCATGACCTAAAGATCAATGACAAGTATTTGAGAAAGTATAGGCCAATGATATGGGAAATGCATGAAAACATAATCTTAAAACGATTCCCCACAATCAGGGGACAAATGCAGACGTAACAACTTAGTCAAGAGGCAAGGAAGACAATAGGTGTTTCGTCCGGTCCAGCACTCCGGCCGCCTCTTCGACCCTATCCAAATCCCTCTCAAACGTCTCTCGCTCCTAGTCGAGGACCGCGCGCTCAACTGCCTCTTTTGCCTTGGCAATATCAAGGGCCACGTCAGTTTCGGCTATGCGCGCAACCGTGGGCATCTAACTCCTCCAGGAGGCGACGAATGGTAGTGGATAACTCCTCTTGCTTCTTGGGGAGTTCAGCCCCTTCGGAGACATCTCATTCACTTAAGCAGAGGATGGAAGTAGCTGGGACCACGCAAGCTCTTTCTCTTCCAACCTCGCCCTGAGTGTGAAGTCCACGAACGCCAGATGAACTTCCGAATAAGCGAGAGTATAACGCACAACTCGTGCAAATCTGCTCCTACTCGTCCCATCTCATCCATCACAAACGATAAGGCAACAAAGTTGTCCCCAGCGTTCATCCCATGAACGCGCTTAGGTCAAACAACGACTTAAGAACGAATCACAAGCAAGGCTCATAACTCCTTACCGAAGTCGCTTGCACTTGTGAGCCTTAGGAAGCTTCCACCGCTTCGCCCGGGAAGTTCGGGGCGACAGGAGTACCATCTACCAATGAAGCTCCAGCCCCATCCTTTGAAAGTGCGGTCGAGGCTTCATATGCAACCTCGTTGGGGGCTCCTCTCTACCCATACTCCTTGCTTGTAGCTTGGAGCGGCTTTGCCTGTCCAACCAGGAAGCAATAGGGATATCATCGAGGGGTTCTTCACCGCCAACAATCTCCGCAGCTGGGGAAACACCAACAACACCTTTACCAGGGAAGCTGGTGTTACTCAATACAATCCTCCATCAGGAAGCAAGGCTTGCAAGAAATGTGGTACCTGACACACCCGTGGAGGGCACTTCCTTAGGAACATGGGACGTAGTGACATCTCGCGGCAGTGGTGGAGGAGCAAGCCTGTGAGACACGTTCTTCTTCCAGCGAACTCTGTGAAAATGAGCAGGCAGGAAAAGGCTTCACCTTTGACCTCTTACCTACTACATAAAAGAGGTAGCCCATTATAAACAGGCGAAGCATAAGTAAACCATTGCTTGAAACGGTTCGACGTACCTGAGGAGGACGAGTCATCACCTGATGACCGTTTCCTCGAAGATCTCTCACTTGAACCGGGAAGGGCCATCGAAAGGGCTAAGTTATCCTCATGGGTCAGACTCTCCAAGTGTGAAGAGATATGCATCATTCCCTAAACTTCAAACTAGGTCCTGGAGAAAGTAGGGGAACGACCACCAGACGGTTTCGCCTGGAGATGAACCATGGGAAGGTCCGACAACTGGAAATGATCAGCCAACCCAGGCTCTATGGGAGACACAACACGCATGCCAAGAGGCTGATTCCTGGACATGAAAACTGCCAAACACTAATAGAAGTCCAGCTGACGGGCGCAGAACTGAGGAATGTATACCTAAAAAATCAAGCTAGCCGGGTCTACCCCCACTAGATCTCGTGCAAAGAATGCAGGCCGAAGGTACTCGATATCCCTTGAGCGAGATTCTTCCCACCTCTAGGAGAAAGGTCGCCAGGAAGAGACTACACCCGCACAGCCTTCTACTGCCCATCAATCAAAGCCTAGATAGAACCAGTAATGCTGAAGGGAGACCAATACTTGGACACACTCGCTGAGATGACTACACTTCGCTCGAGCAGCTCACGAGGAAAACTTGTGAAACCCAGGAAGTGCAAAATGATCCACAGGTAAACAATCCACAGAGGGCCATCCGTTGGCCATCTAGGGAAACTGGCTGGATTAGTCATTGCCTAGTACACCCCGCGGTAGATCAAACTCAGCAGGAAAGGGGCAAAAGCCAGAGCTTCAGGCCTGTCCGCATTAGCAGCGTCGACAAGGCTGGTGGCCATCCTGACCATGAAACGACTAGGACGCTTTCCTCGGTTGTAGAAGATGTACTTGGATAACCACTTCAAGTAGAACTCAAACTCCTCTTGGGGTCCCCACTCTGCATCAGCCAGAGACAGGTGCCACTCGATCACCACGCTGATGCGCTCTGAAGGGTTAAACTTCGATGCGTTCGTGGTCAAATAGAAGGGGGGCTCTAGAAAGATGACAGCCAGCCAAGAAACGGACATCCTCCAGGGTAGTCGACATCGGTCCTCTGGAGAGGTAGAAATAGTTGACAATAGGATTCCAGAACGACATAAACCCTACACACACCGACAAGTTGGGCTCGATCGAGGAGCTTGAGATGTTGATTAGGATTTTGAACCTAATTGCATCCCATGCATCGCGCTTCTTGGTCATCCACTTGGAAACCCAAAGGTCATGCGCTTCATTCCTTAGAGATGGAAAGCAACGGAGGTTCGCTCGTACTGACGGACTCTATCCCGATGGGTTAAAATTACTAGGGGTGAAGATGGCGGGCAACATACTAGTAAAAAGGAACGACCTTTCCACGTTGGAAAGAAGTTGGCACTTGGCCAAAGGAATGAACGGACCCAACATTTGTTGTCCCGACATTGGAGCGCCAAAGTCCGACTCCGCTTCATGACAAGGGAAGACGTGAAAGTTCGTGGCTTCAGCATAGACCCGTCAGAAAACGAATTCATCACCCTCTGTGTGGGCTGGGGGAGTCGAGTTTGCTCGAGTTGACGCATCGGAAGCCATGAAGGTCGTAACAAAACTAGGGTTTCTAGGAAACAGGGGAAGAAAGAGAACGCTTTCTGATTGCGTGAGCGGGACACCTTGACCCTTGTTAAGCTTTATAATCCAAAAACCGACAAGATGGTTGAGGCTCAAAAGGAGTGTGGCTTCACTTGAAAACTAACGATAGTACAAACGTCGAAGGTGGTCAGGCGAAGAGACTTAATACGTACATTGAATTTCATTCAAATCGGTGTTCATTACATGGGTTTGTTTGGAGACAAACGTACAAAAGAAACCATAAACGACTCAGTAGACGATGTTTTCTCTTGTCAGATGAAGACCCCATAACCTTACTATTTCCAAAAGACGGTATCAAGACATGGAAGGAAATTGTTGCCAAGATTGCTCAGATGGAAAGGAGTTGTTCCATGAAGACTGGCAATAAGAACACGTAATATTTGTATAATATTTCATTTCATATATACATAGGTCTAGCATAGTATAAATAGTTGTTCTTAGGCATTGTACAGAGACACCTCTCTACGGGCGGACATACAGTCTTTTTATCTTTAAGCACTTAGGTGTTCAAGCATCCTGGCGTTCTTGTGATCTTGTGCTCCTCCGTTCTTGCTTCGTTCTGAAGGCATCGTCGATGGCATCCGTAAGTGCTTCCATTTAAGGGTGTTTATCCGCTGGCTTCTCCTTTCTTTCTTCATTTCATACGACGACCACACAATGAACCACTGAGTACCAGTTACTCGTAGTGCCAGAGATTTTCGACGTGTTCGGATTTGGCTTGTCTAGCGGTCACTTCCGAAGCGAACATAGATGATTCAGCACATTGATTCTTGTGGTTTCCTGATCTTTTAACTCAATAAGCAAGTCCCCATCGTATCCCTCGTGTTCTCCAAGGTGCTTAAGAAGTCTGAGAGATCGGTATCACACTTGTATTGGAAACATCGTGTCATGACCATACACCAAGCTGATCGGGGAGATGCATATGCTTTCTCTTTTTGTGTCCCTGAGTGCCCATAGTATCCTAGTTGCCAGTCTTCATGGAATATCTCCTTTCTGTCTGAGCAATCCTTGCAACAATTTCCTTCCATGTCTTGAGATAATCCGGAATCTTCCCATAACATCTATTGATCGACCGGATAGCCCACTAGCCTTCGTCGCAGAATTTTCCCGCTCTTCCAGTTGACTGTCGCTTGATCACCTCGTTGACCCCCGTCAATTGGTAGCTCCATTGCTTAGTAACCGCTTCACCCGCAAGCCTTCGTCTGGTGTGTTTCCACAACTACCTCCTTACCAGGCTTCTCGTACTTCGGGCCTGCATTCTAGACTGTTCCACAGATGGCATCGAGATCTGTGGCCCAAAATTTATGTTGCTAAACGGTACATTTGCTTTCCTTGTGGTTATTCATTCCAATTATGCATTCGATCATGTCAACATTGATACATTTGGAATCATAAAAGCACGGGTTGTTACTCCAGCCCTATCCCCAGCCCCAGTTCTGACCCTAACACTCACAGACCCCAACCCATCCTTGTTTCATATCTTCCCTACCTAGCTATCTAAGAGGATTAAAGTCCTGTCAATTATGAGTACTACATCTTGTTGTAAGGAGACTCGAAGTTGTGATGAACACATATTAATGGAACATCGTGCCTACAAAACCAACACCAATAAAATCACACAATTCCTTTGTCGGACAAGTAACATTACAACGTCTAACACAGAGTCCAGATTGACGCACATGGAACCCATGTTTAACGCCAGCTAAGGCATACATCAACGCCATGACGAACGCTGTGAGTGGTCAGGTCTAATGGAAGATAATTTCGAGATAATATTAGGTTACTCATCACAGTTGTCGAAGCGTGCAAATTAAAATACTTTAGCAAACCTAACTACTTTGTTGATAAGGCAAGTAGAGGTCATTCTCATAGAGAATCAACAGAGAAATTTTCTTAGCAGTCACACGACTAATTAAAGCGAGGTCAAGTCAACAAAGATGAAACGAGGATGAAATAAAAAATAAAATGCAAAGATAAAATGATAATTCAATTAATGAGAAATGCATAGTGATATCAATTTCCCCTAACGAATTAATCAACTCGTCCATTCTCTTCTCCGGTTATCGAATTATTAAGTGATTAATCCAAGGTTCGATTATCTCTTTACGCATCTCCCGAGTGCTCTAATAAAGTATTCCCTATATCGAGCAGATCAATCTATTCCTAGGCAATAAACTAGTGGGAACTCATTAAGTGTCAACCCTAAATGGCTACCTAAGTTGATCTGATATATTCATATCCTTCCCATGGATTAGCTTCGTTTTCTAATGTGACAATAACTTAGGCTATCAAATCATCGACTTAACCTTAACTTTGCCAAACTCGATTATGTTTCTACATTAAATTAATCGATGGACAGTCAATTAACCGCTTTAAGATCAAGATATGAATAAATAACTGCACAAATTTGAATAACTAAGGAAGGAATTCACTTGTTAAACTAAAAAGTTCCATCGAAGCCCTAAAAAATAGAATTAGTTCATAATAAAAATAAGAATCAATCTAAGTTCAAGAGAAAATGACAATGATATAGAAAGTAAGGGACTAGAAGAAGAGAAACACACTCCCGATGTTTTGATCCAGGAAGTAGTAGCCTCGTCTAGATCTCTGCTTGAACCCTGGTCGTCATTTCCTTCTCCGTCTCCTAATCAAATATCTCCCCCCAAAAGAACTATCTAGGTAGGATTACATTTAGAAAATATATAGTTTCCTAAAAACATTTCTAAATATTCTCTAAACTAATAAGATCTAAAATAATAAAATAAATTAAAATAAAATGATAAGACTAAAACAGGTAACTAATTGATGCTCTTTTCCTTCCGCTCGAAATCTTGAGAAGGCTCCAAGTGCTCCACAACAATTTGTACAGATTATTGGAGGTTGCGTCCTTCCAAACTAACGCATCATTCGTTCAGCAAATTCCCCAAGGACACGTCCTTCAGATCAGAAGGATGCATTCTTCTGCTCCCATTCTAATTTCGACCATTTGGTTTCGCTTTGCCCAAACTTTGCGCTACCCCTTGTTCTCCTACAACAAATCAACCCACACCAAGTTGCATCAATAAGAACACGTTTTTCTTTGTCGCTTATTTAGCCTTTTTCACCCTGAAAAAGGCTAAATAAGCGATAAAGATAACAATTATCGACTTAAAATTAAACTAAACTAGAAATGACCCAAAACATATTAAAATCGTATAAAAAATCGCACGACTAACCACGTAAAGCACCATTTGGAATATGAAATTACTCTACTTTCGTAGAGTTATCATTAGACGAAAATATTTTCCAAATATTGGGATAAATCATAAAAAAAAGTTGAAAGTTTAGAATATATTTAATAATTTGACATAAATTAAATATTACGTTGACGACTTTAGTTGTCATGTACTCTAATGTTTCTCATCCACATTTCATTCTCATGTTTATGCTTACTATCATGGACTCCTAAAATATATTGAACTTATAACTCATTGCTTAGCAAAATATAATTAATAACCGAAAAAGTTGTGTACAGTCTTTTCATTGAAAAGGAACTCTCGCAAGTTGATCAATACTTCTATTATTTTTTTATTTCAACCGTATCCAGATCACATTGTGGACAGTACTTTACTGTGGCAGAAATATATAAGGAAATATGCATTTTATATATTATCTTGCCTAGATAAAGTTTTAAGTTATTTCAGCATATATGATGCCCTGCTCCACCAATACAACTTCTCTATTTCTGACAATCCTATATTGTATTTCAATAGTACTTTGAGACGCCCAAATCAAAAGCATACATTTCTGATTGGTCTTATAAACGATTTGGTAAAAACAGAAGACTGATCAATTCACAAATAATTAGAGCGATAATTCTACTAAGATATTACACACTCTCGAGATTTCTCTCGGGGTTACAATATTTGTGTCAAATTATCCTATTAACCTAATCTCATCTCTTCTGTTGGTTCAAAATTAAAAATATGCCCTCCTGCAGTTTCGGGCTTAAAAAGGTGTTCCCGTTCCCGTTTGTTTTGGGTAGGGAGCGGTAGGGCTGTTAATGAGCCGGGCCGGGCTCAGACACCCCCTACTCGAGTTCGGCCCGAGTAAAATTTTATCAGGCTCGAGCCTGAGCCCGAGCCTGATCGGGCTTTATTTAGTCAAGCCCGGGCTTGAGCCCGTTTAAAAATTTTCAGACCGAGCCCGAGTCTGAGCCCGGCCTGAGCCCGGCCTGAGCCCGAACATTTCCAAATTTTTTTTAGTTTAATTACTCTTAAGTCTTAACATTGAACAAATAATAAAAAATCATAACTTTCAGAAGTATTCATCGCCCCGACGATGTCCCAGCAAATTGAAACAAACAAATTATTCATCATATTCAAACTTCAACACCTCCAAAAGAATTCAAAAGCATTTAAAGATAGTTAAGCGTCGAATAACTTTGACGTTGATTTATGAATTTCCGAGAGCCCCTACTCTAAACCGATGAGTTTCTTCTCGTCCTCCTTTCATTTCTACCCCTACGTGTTATCATTAAGAAAACAACATCAAAATTATAGTAACAATAAAAAAACAACCTCAACTGTGATGTTGTTACCATCAAGGATTTGGAAGCGTGATTTCTATTGGCTCCTTATTAATCTGTAAACACATGAATATATAGAGATAATTTCTAAATGAAATAAAAAATTTCAAAGGAAAATTCTCATGGAAAAATTACCTTGTTGTCCTTCTTGACTTTGTGTCGATTATTAAGCCAATCACCCCCACAAATAAGCATTTGCACAGTTTCTGGAAGTAACGATGAACGATATGCATCAATAACTCTTCCACCGGCACTAAAAGTGGCTTCTGAAGCGACACTAGTAATGGGAATCGAAAGAACATCTCGCGCCATCTTCGACAAGATAGGATACTTCGATGTATTAAATTTCCACCACTCCAACGCATCAAAAGTAGCATCTCCAATAATTCTATCATTCATATGACAATCCTCTTCAAGATACATATCCAACTCAGACTTCCGAGAATGAGTGCTATCTACGAGCTTTTTCTTTTTAAATTCTGCAAACTCCGACCAATATGGCTCTGAAGATGATGTTGACAATTGAGTGGTTTCATCTGTCAAACCTTCTACCTCCAAACAATGCTCACTAGTCGTACTTTGACTTTCCAAAAGATAAGCATCATATATATTGTGTAAAGTGCGACGAATCTCTTCAATATTGTATTTAGCATCCTCTGTCGAGTAGAGTTTTAGAAAACAAAACTCGATCACCATGAACTTGTTTCTTGGGTCTAATACCGCCGCTACAGCCATCAACAAGTTACATTCACCCCAATATTTGTCAAATTTCTCTTTCATACTTCTCACCATCTTAAACAGAAAATGATGCTCATCAGTTATCTCGACAACCTTTCTATCCAACATCATTTTCACTCTAAAAACTTCATGAAGGAACAAGTTCGCGGTAGGATACTCTACCTGAAATGGTTTTAGTGACTGAGTTAAATACCTCCAATACGTCGCAAACTTGTTTAACCTTTGTCCAATCGTCAGGGGATGGGCAAGACTTATAGCTTAGTTCTCGTTCCATATAGCGAGGAAAAACATCCTCAAACCTCATTGCCCGTGTCAGCATGTCGAACGTTGAATTCCATCTTGTTTTGCATTCAATGATGAGTTTTCTGAAGGGTATCTGCAATTGCTGTGAGATATCGGCAAACATCCGAAGTCGTGCCTCACTTTGGTTGATAAATACCATATTGTCATGTACTTTTTCAATAATCTTCTCTATTTCAACAAGACTATCTTGAACCATAATATTCAAGATGTGAGCACAACAACGCACATGTAATAATCGATCATTGCAAAGCAACTGCTTATTCCTTGAGAAAGAGTCTCTTAAATACCTCAATGCGGCATCATTCTTTGAAGCATTGTCAACAGTTATTGAAATTACCTGTCACAAATAAGATGAAGATGTGAAAAATTTTTTCGAAAAAGAGAAATGAATAATAAGTAACAATTGAATTATAACTATGAATTATCTCGTACCTTATTCTCGATTCCCCATTCCTTTAAACATTTGTAAATTGCATATGATATGTCTATTCCACGAGTTGGAGGAGCCAGATGAATGAAATTCAAAACTATTTTTTGTAGCTTCCATTGTTGATCGACAAAATGGCCAGTGACTACCATATACTCCATACGTTGACATGATGACTTCCACATATCAGTAGTGATACTAACTGCACTTATTTCTTTAAACATGTTAAAGATACGTTGTTTTTCCAACTTGTACACTTTGAAGCAGTCATTCCTGACGGTGTGACGTGATAATCTTTGCCATTGAGGCATTCCACACATCTGCATAAGGTTAAAACCTTCTTCTTCGACAATTGAAAATGAATGCTCATGCATCATTATCCAATGTGCTACAACCTCCCTCATTTTATCCATATCAAGAATACCATCCTTAAAGGCTGAAGACATTACCTTCGCAGGAGCATCATCGCGCTTGAAATTTAATTTTTGTTGCCTTTGTAGGGAGACATTGTAAGTACAACCGTCTAAATGCCTCTTCAGGTGGCTCGTACTTGAATTTTTGTATGATAATCGCGTCTTGCAATATTTGCATTCCGCTTTCTTGACTCCATTGTTGTCGGTTACGATTGTCATCCCATCCCACACAGAAGAAGTTTTCGCTCTCTTCTTTACAAAAAACTCTTCCGATTGAACTTTTTCACTTGCGACATCCACCGAAGAATTTCCTCCAATATTGGATTCTTTGGATTGAGATTCCAATTCCATTTAAATTACCTAACAATTAAAAATATATATATTCAATGAGTGAGACACGAAGGACATACACAATAAATGAAGATGACAAAAGAAATAATTGAGAAGGCAACAACAAAGCAACGCTAGGAATCTCCTAAAAAAGACACCACCCGACTAATACTAAGGGGGAGCAACAACAAGAAGAAGAAAACGCACGACTCAAGACCCCATCCAAGTCCTAGGCGAGATCAAATGTAGTAGTAGTAGTAATAATTTAAATTCTAACCTACATCGTCCCAATGTTCTGTAGTTGACCAAGTTCTCGGGGTATAGAACCAGAAAGATTGTTGAAAGAGAAGTCGCTGCATTAATAAAAAGGCCCAAATAGTTTGAATTACAACAAATAGTTGTAGTAGTTTTTCCAAAAGAAAAAAAGATAATAACATGATATGTACGCTCTTTAGGTTCCCACATGTAGAAGGAAGAGGTCCATCGAGAAAGTTTCTACTCAAGTTCCTAAACAAAATGAAAATATACCATCACAAGGCTGACTCCGAACAACAAGAGAAAACTCGAGATTTTTATAGTCATACATGGTCATAGGAGATGTTCAAGATCACCAAGAGAAGAAGGCAAAGCACCAGAAAAACTGCTGTTGGAAAGATCCCTGGAAAGAACAACCAAACCATGAGATGTCTGGAACGAGGCATATACAATAATTCGCAAGACATACAGCGTATCCAAATTGATAATATGCCCCAATTCAGCCGGTATCGTTCCCCCAAAACCTTCTTTCCTCATCCCCCAAGCTTCCTTTCTTTAATTAAACCCTTTGATTCCCGCTCCCTCTCCCCGTTACGTTACAAAATTGTCTTCCTTCCCCTTCATTTTTTTGTTGACTCCCGCCCCCTCCAGTTCAAAAGATTACAAAACAGTGTCGTCTTCATCATCGTTTCCTCCTCATAATCCCAATCAAAATCAGCCCCCACAGATGAAATAATCAATCGAATAAGCAATTAAAAATCACCCATAAGGGAAAAAGAACAACAAATACCTAGGGAATGATAGCTTCTCACGGCTTCTACAGGATGTGGAGAAGATGAAGAGGTAAACGATGGAGAACAATCTGAAGAAGCGAGGGAAAGTTTGTTTTTTTTTTTAAATTAATATCTATTATAATTATATATTTATTATAATTATTGTCAAGCCGGGCCGAACGGTTTGTCGGGCTAATGGATGAGCCCGAGCCCGGCTTGACTTTTAAAAAATAAAACTCGAGCTCGGGCCCGAGCTCTTAAAAGCTTGAATTTATCGAGCCGGGCAGGATAGTTCTCGAGCCGGCCCGGCTCATTAACACCCCTAGGGAGCGGAGGGCAGAAAGCCGGAGAGTTTTCAAATAAGAAAACCGACGACACCCATGAATCTCCTGCCTCGGAAGCGGCTAACGGTACGTGCACGTAACCGTTACGTTGTTTACTAAATTCGACCAAAATTTTAGTAATCTTTACTAAAAATCGACTTTTTTTAGTAAAATGATTAGTAAATTACTAAAAAACATTAGTAATCGGTTACTAATTTTTCACTGTTTGACCATTCGAAAAGTTACTAAACTAGGTTTAGTAAATTTACTAAACTTTTTAGTAAGAGATTACTAAAAATAACGGTGATTTAACAGTTTTTTTTAGTAATGGTTACTAAAATTTCACTGTTCAACTTTAGTAATCGGTTACTAAAAAGTTTAGTAATTTTTTCCGCCGATTTACTAGACCTAGTTTAGTAACTTTCCGAATGATCAAACAGTGAAAAATTAGTAACTGTTACTAATTTTTTGTAGTAAAATTTGTAATACTAGTAATTTTTCAGGTAGGCCGTCCGGAGATTTTAGTAATGATTTACTAATTTTGTAAGAAAAATTAGTAAATTACTGTGTAACAAAGTAAAGTCGTTAGTAAATTACTAAATTTTTAATTTTTTTTCGTAATCGTTTACTACCTTTTGAACAAAATTCAGTAATCGATTACTAAACTTTTTAGTAATTTACTAAACTGAACAGTACATTCCGAACCTAAAACTGAACATGTTTTCAATGTGAAATTACCATTTTACCACTGCGATAAATTACAAAATCGTTTACGAATTTTCAGTCCGAACCTAAAACCGAACCTATTTATAATTTTGCCACAGGGGTAAAATGGTAATTTCACACAGAAAGTAGGTTCGGTTTTAGGTTCGGAATGTACTGTCCTATTTAGTAAATTACTAAAAAGTTTAGTAATCGATTACTAAATTTCGTTCAAAAAATAGTAAACAATTACGGAAAAAAAGGTCGACTTTAGTAATTTACTAACGACTTTACTATGTTACACAATAATTTACTAATTTTTCTTACAAAATTAGTAAATCATTAATAAAATCTCCGGACGGCCTACCTGGAAAATTACTACTATTACAAATTTTACTACAAAAAATTAGTAACCGTTACTAATTTTTCACTGTTTGATCATTCGGAAAGTTACTAAAGTAGGTTTAGTAAATCGAAGGAAAAAATTACTAAACTTTTTAGTAACCGATTACTAAAGTTGAACAGTGAAATTTTCGTAACGATTACTAAAAAAAACTGTCAAATCACCGTTATTTTTAGTAATCAATTACTAAAAAGTTTAGTAAATTTTTCCACAGATTTACTAAACTTAGTTTAGTAACTTTCCTAATGGTCAAAAAAAATTAGTAACGGATTACTAATTATTTTTTAGTAATTTACTAATGATTTTACTAAAAAAATCGATTTTTAATAAATTTTACTAAAAAAAATCGATTTTAGTAAACAACGTAACGATTACGTCAGGTACCGTTAGCCGCTTCCTCCCGCCACCATTCAATGAAAATCCCACGCACCCAATTTTTTCCTGAAAATTCCTGATTTTTAAAATCTCCCTCCCTCCTTCCGTCTCTCTTTCTCGGATCCCCTGGAAAACCTGAAAAGAGTCACTATAACAAGGTAAATAAAAGGAGAGGGAAGGTATATTGGCGAATCCGTTGCTCCCTTCCCCCTCCCCCCACCCTTTCCCATCATTCTGGACCTTTCGTCACCTTGGATTTTCCCATTCGCCCGGGGCTATCGCCGGCGCTTTTTAACGGCGGACGACCAGCGATCGCTGCCACCTCTGGAGAGGTCGTAATCTCATCCCGCTAATTCCGTGCCTGTTGCCATTCGTCAGTTCCTCTGTCGCGGTTCTTTGCTGCATTTTGGTCCAATTTGATTTGCATTGGGTTCTCGAGGTGGAATGCTTGGTTTGGGATGGGAAATGAAAAATTGAGGCAAACTCGCAACCGTTTTCATAGTTTAGATCCTGTAGGCTATAGGGTGATTAGAAAATTAGCATTTGAGCGTGGAATTGAGGTATGGGATTGTAATTGCAAGCTTTTCTTTGAACATTTCCCGTCATCGGATGCCACAAACTCATGATGTCAGGTTGGACGCAATGCACGGTTGCGACAACTGGCAATTCCAATGTGACTTTTTGGGTCATAGGTTACATCGTTTGGATTGCGTTACCCAGTTCAGAAATCATTGTCCCCCTCTCAAAAAGAAAAAGGAGAAAAAGGAAAGCTGCTGGATCTCAATTTTAGTCTCGGCTGATTTGAATAGTCCACCGACGTGGGCTTTTTTTTCTGGTTTTATCATTTTGGACATTCTTAAAAGACAACACGCATCTGTTCATTTGTGTGTGTGCATTTTATGGTGCTAATATATAAGTGGAGCACATGGAAGGAAGACTCTTGACAGTCTGTTGTCTAGGGACCATCTCAGAAAGCTCCAATTGGGTTCATTGTATATGTATGATAAGCAAATGACACGTAACTAAAAGTAATAAATAAGGAGAGAAGTCGGTTCACCGGTCTGTTTGTCTTTGGCTGGTGGAGCCCTCTTCTTTGGTGCATTATTTTGTTTTGACTTTTCTTTCAAGTTAATATAGCATGTGCGGAGAGGGTGAAGGAATCTTGTTGTCATTAATATTATTGTTTTCCTTCTGAATCGGCGAATAAGATAGGGATAAGAGTGGAGGAAAGATGGGGGTTCTCGCGCTAACCCACGATGGGCTTGTGGTTAATGCAGCGGTGGATGTAGAAAGTTGGCTGGTCCCCATGCTTCTTACAGCATCGGCAGCAACAGAGACACTTTCTTGATTGACTCAAATCTTGGAGTTCTGAGGCCACAAATTTCAGTTGGAAAGCCAAGGTGATGCGGCTTTTTGTGAAGTAACAGGGTGCATGTGAATCAACCCCGTGCTCTTCATGACAATGTGGTGTGTTTTTGACCCTGAATACTTTTTTGCTGATACAGCTAAGAAGAAAGGGGACAGAACTCTGAGGAGGAGCCGGGATCAGTGAGAAGTCCAGGAAATGGGGGCGATTGAAGGAGGGGAGGTAATCAATGGTTCAAGCTGGCATGATGAGGAGAAGATCTTTGTTTCAGTTCGGATGAGGCCTCTGAGTCAGAAGGAGATTGATAGGAATGATATATCGGATTGGGAATGTATCAATGATACGACCATAATGTACAGAAACAGTCTCTGTGTATCGGAGAGGTCAATGTACCCAACTGCCTATACATTTGGTAAGGGATTCTGGATGATGAAATGCATGTAGTTTTGGCCTCTGGTACTTACCACTTGAAATCTAAGAATTACCATTTACTCTTCCTGACATTGTTCTGATTTGCCTCATGTTGCTGGATTTCTTCAGACAGAGTTTTTAGGAGTAACTGCTCAACACGGCAGGTCTATGAGGAAGGAGCCAAGGAAGTTGCTCTTTCAGTAGTCAGTGGGATCAATGGTGCAAATTTCTCCTTAGATACAATTTTCACTTGTGGATGAATTTTCTCTCATGCCGAGGTTTCTTGTCTGTTGATGTTTCAGCGAGTGTTTTTGCTTATGGACAGACAAGTAGTGGTAAAACATACACGATGTCTGGAATCACAGAACACACATTGAAAGATATATTTGGTTACATAGAAAGGGTAATTCCTTAATAACTCCTTACTTTCTGGGAATTCCTGTCATGTTTGTCCTGTTTTATTATAAGTGGCTATCCAGTTTGAGCTCTCCGTAGTCCGTAAGTGAAAGATTTTCAACTGTTACTTCCAGCACAAGGAAAGAGAATTTTTCTTGAAGTTTTCTGCAATGGAGATTTACAATGAGTCTGTGAGAGACCTCCTCAGTGAAGATATCACTCCACTAAGGCTTCTTGATGATCCAGAGGTTTTCCTCTTTATAAGAACTTGTCATGCTAATAGATCTATACTTGCCAGCGGTTGTTTGATTAGTCTGTTGTCTTAGAGAGGAACTATTGTGGAGAAACTCACGGAGGAAAGTTTGATGGATTGGAACCACTTCAAAGAACTATTGTCAATTTGTGAAGGTAAGCACAACAGCTGTCCGAAAGTTCTAGATCCTTCCCAGGTCTATCTATTGGGGAATTTTCAGCTATTCCGTCATTCAAAATGTTTTTGATCAAGTATCACATTCTAAAAGTTATTTTTAATTAGCTCAAAGGCAAATAGGAGAGACTGCCCTTAATGAAGCAAGTTCAAGATCACATCAGATCCTGAGGCTGGTATTGTGAACTTAGCATACTTCTATTATTTTCATGGTGAAGTTTGGACGTTTTAGGAAGGACTAAATAGCTAACTTATAATGAATTCCAGACAATAGAAAGCTCGGGAAGAGAATTTTCTGGAAACATTAGTCCGAGCATCCTTTCTGCTACTGTGGTATGAATTGATCATTTTCTCCTTGTATCCAATTATCTGTTCTGAAATCTAATTCAGTTTTTCTTGTTACCTGGCTCCACACAGAACTTTGTTGACTTAGCAGGAAGTGAACGTGCGTCTCAGTCCCTCTCCGCAGGTGCAAGGTTGAAAGAAGGTTGCCACATTAATCGGAGTCTGCTCACTCTTGGAACAGTAATCAGAAAATTGAGGTCTGCTTCCACAGCTGCCAACCCCTCCTTTCCCTCCCTACGGTACATTTTATTCTGGTATTAAAGGAAATAGCTAATATGCAAACAACACAGGGAACTTGATAACTGTCTACAGTTAATTTCAATACTGTGGATAATTTCTTTCCGAAAGTCTGACAAAATGGCTTGCTTGGTAATTAGTTATATAGATGGTTCTAACATTAAAATTTTTCGAGAGGTTCAGCAAGGGAAGAAATGGGCACATACCATTCCGAGATTCCAAATTGACGCGCATTCTGCAATCTTCCCTTGGAGGGAATGCTAGAACTTCAATAATATGCACATTAAGCCCCGCTCGAAGCCACGTTGAGCAATCAAGAAACACTCTCTTGTTTGCAAGTTGTGCCAAAGAAGTGGCCACAAATGCACAGGTAAATGTAGTGATGTCAGATAAAGCATTGGTTAAGCACTTACAGAAGGAGGTGGCTAGATTGGAGAGTGAGTTGAGAAATCCAGGACCAGTCCCTGCTTCAGATCATTCTGCTGCTGCACTTCTTAGTGAGAAGGATCTACAAATTGCTAAGGTAAAGTCATACCTTCTGGATCAAATTTGCTCCAACTCCAAACAAGATGAATACCCTATTCTTGATTGCAATACCTGTATACTTATGTTTGGAAAGAAATATTTTGACTGCCATTTCTGCATAATTCTTTAGATTAGGTATTAGTAGTTTTTTAACATATGTTATTATTTGGCCATCGTCTTATTTCTGAAATGCTGCCCATCCTTTCTCACTTTTGGCATTAGCTGAATGTGCTCAGGATTTATAGCATCCGACGATGTCTTCATATATTTTTTTCAAATGTCTTTTTCCCAGAGGAGTAGATTTCTATTCTGTAGATCTTTGGAAAAGATATGCCAAGCATTACCCATTCCTATATGTTTTTCACATCCATATAACCCTCACGATCCATGAGAAGAACTTTCCTCTTAGCTACCTGTATTTTAATTTTTTCAATTGGTTAGACTTGGCATCCACTTTTGATGTTTTCGATGATGGACAATGTATTGATGTTTACTGTTCAGGCCTCCATTCCTGTGTGATCAAATGTTCTTCTCCTATTCCTTTATTCTTGTCGACTGTTGAAATAGCAGTTTTATCAACTTGTACTCTTATGATATAAAAGCTCATCATTGTTTACCTAGTATTGCAGTTAAAGGAAGAGATAGCAGACCTAGCAAGTCAAAGAGACCTTGCAAAATCTGAGGCTGAGGCCTTGCGTCGACAGGCAATAGATGGTAGACCATCCATGGTGTGGGTACGTTAATCTATTGCTAAATGCATATTCAGTGTGCATGCAGGGGTTGATGTTACTTCCTTCAAAAGAAAAATATGTGTTCTGTTTTTTGGCTTTTGCTGCCAGGAAGTCACACCATATCCCAAATTGCGAGTCAGAGGTTTTTGGGAGAATGAAACGAGCACACCTGATATACTGACCACAGAACATGAGGGCAATGAGACTAGTATCAAAACATTTGATGCCGCCCAATATTCGGATGGGCACAGTGGGATTGACTCAGAAAGCCGTTTGGACCATGTGAATAACTTCGAAGATGGCTCATTCCATTCTCACCCCTCCCCCCAAATCCCAATTCCTGATTGGAGTGCCAGTCATCATGGTGCAAGGCATGATGAGATTGAGGAGTACAGTGATGGAAATTCAGAGGACTTCTGCAAAGAAGTTCGATGTATTGAGGTGGAAGACCAAAGCATGGGCCGGCAGGCTATTGTTGCCCTATCCCGGGAAGAAAAGGCAGGCGATTTGGCTTCAATAGTGGTTGCCAAAGGCGACGAAGGAAAGCAGGAATCGATGCCCCAAGATGCAAAGATTGATATTTCTTCCAATGCTTTTGTTGATGAATCTTCACCCGTACAACCACCCTCAGTTTTACAGGATGTAGTGAAAAGGGAATTAACTGGCCCCAGAAACTTCAGACTGTTTAGGAGCAGAAGCTGTAAAGCAAGTTTTGCAAGTAACGATTCATTCATTACATTTGATGCTCCAGGAAAGAACCATGACACACCACCATCCGGATATGAGAGAGATTATTATGAACAACCAGATGGCTGTCACAGATTTCCTTCAAATTTGAAGCATGATTCACAGAGTTGTCAAAACTATTCGGACTGTATCGCAGAGGACGTCTGGATATCACCAAAGGCTGAAAGTACAACTGATCAAAGATGCTTAAGTAGCTGTTATTTTCCTTCAGAGGCAGAAAACGGAACCATATTACGAGAGCAGATGTCGGCTGCTAAATTGGTGAGTAGTTCATTGACTCAATTTGTTTGTGAGTCTGTAGAACTAAAATATTTGGAAGAAATAAGATTTGCTAATAGTATAGGTTGTGGGTATTTGGAGTGGATAGGAAATAGTATGCATCTACATCAGCATTTCTTTTGAGCTAACCGCTCTGCAAGCAAGCATAAGCGGAGAGAAAAAAGTTTCAAGATTTAGGTTTCAATATACTCTATACCTTCCTCTTTCCTTGTACTAGACAGAAGCATTCATGGCATGTTTGGTATATAGATTGCATTTCCTTCATATACGGAATGCCAGTCCCACTAAAATTTATGGAATGGAAAAATTATTTACCCTGTTCTCGTTGATTCCTTTCTTGGTGGCAATAATAGGATGAACATTTCAATTCCAGCCTTTGCCTCATTCCTCATCTCAAACAACTCTTCAGTGTATCGATGATTTGATTGATTAAGATCATGTGGCTTCTTTGACGGACAAATAGATAACTTCGCGGCATTGGCTAATTGTGCTTGTCAGGTAGATGATATGGAATCAAATATCAGAGGACCTGAGAGGCACTTTAGAGACGTTGGCCTAGATCCAATCGGTGATGACTCTGGGAACACGAAGGATTGGATTGCAGAATTTAAAATACTTCAAAAAGATGTCATTAGATTTTGGGATGCGTGCAATGTATCATTAGCTCACAGGACCTACTTCTTTCTTCTGTTTAAAGGCAGCCCAACTGACAAACTCTATATGGAGGCAGAGCTCAGAAGATTGTCCCTTGTCAAGCAAAGATTCATTGCGTTGCCCAACGGGCAGATGGCGGAAGTTGTGTCAAGGTTTAGCACTAAGTTTGTTTCTTTTTAAAATATCATTGAAGAAATACAGGAGCTTACAACCAGGAAATGATGACATTTATGTACTAAATGCAGCAGCATAAGAGATCTACGGCGAGAGAGGCAGATGCTCAGCAAGCAATTACAAAACAAGCTCACACGACAGGAAAGGGAAAAGCTCTTCGAATCTTGGCACATCAACCTTACCTCGAAAAACAGGAGCTTACAATTGGCTGATCGCCTATGGACGGATATTGAAGACATGGATCACATTGCAAGAAGTGCACAAGTTGTGGCTAACCTCATAGGCTTCTTGCAGCCAGACCAACATTCTTCTGATGAGATGATATATGGTTGCGAGTTTACTCCAAGGAGACTGAGCGGCAAAACCAGTTGGTGGAAGAGCACTGTCAGGTCTCTCTTGTAAAAATTCATGTGAGCATTAGAGATCCACCTTTGCTTTTGAAAAGGCTGTTTGTAGAAATGGTTTGTCTTTCAGGTAACATTTGAGGGTTCTGATTCTCCTGTATACAGCTAAATAAGCTTGGCATCCCACCAGATCTTTATGTCGATGCATTGATTGGATAAAATCTCGCATCCTTTCCTTTCCAACATTTTTACGTTCATTAGAAAAAGGGAATCTTAATTTAATGACTGATGATATTTGTATGAGGTGTAATGGTTGAGTAACTTAAAGCATTCTTTGGATAAATATGAGCTCAAATCGGAAGGGTGTTTATTTTATCTCTTATTTTTACTTTTTTGCAAGTTATTGGTTAGCTTGTTGGTTAACCCTTCATATTCTTTTAAACGGTAATTATTCAAGAATACTAATCTCTTGCCATTAGGGTGAGCCATTTTCGGATTAATTTATTTTATATCCTCAAGTTTTGGAACATTCCGAACGAAGTTAAACCTAAAAACTTTTTGCATCCGAGAATTGTGCTTGTTTTAAAAGGCATGCAAAAACTATAATGGTTTGTACATATATTTAGTAGCCATGTTCCCAGCCTTCATGAAATATTTCTTTTCCATCCGCATAATTTTGGCAACTGTTCCCTTCCGAGATTTCCCAAATCTTCTCAAGACAATTGTTGATTGACCGTATCGCCCACTAGCATTCGATGCAGAGTTTCCTCATTCGCCCAGCTAACTGTCGCTTGATCTTGTTGTATCGCTTGGCAATCCTTGTCGCTTAATGGTCTCCATCGCCTGTAGTAGCTTCGCCTGGCGTGTTTCTACAGTTATCCCGCTAAGAAAATCTTGTCCTAATCGGGCCCGTATTCTAGACCATTGATCTACAAATGGCACCAAGATCTATAGCCTAGAATTTTTCGTTGGTAAACAGAAGCATTAAAAGGCTGTTATCCTGATTCTGCCATGATATTCTATAAAAGTTGTATGTGTACACAAGTTGGAGCTGCAACTAACAATGCGACCTTATAGGCCACTAAA
The DNA here is from genome assembly GCA_029817715.1 of Melastoma dodecandrum. Lineage (NCBI taxonomy): Eukaryota > Viridiplantae > Streptophyta > Magnoliopsida > Myrtales > Melastomataceae > Melastoma > Melastoma dodecandrum. The sequence goes on along the minus strand of JARUPY010000526.1, from coordinate 555,877 downwards.
ACAAATAATAGTAGTAACACCAAAGTCGGTACTCGTCGCTCACTACTTGTGTTTCTGGCTCTGAGTAAAACTAATTATTCTAGTTGACATTATACTTGTTGCATGTAACATTTTCTCCCGTATTAACTAATGCCATTGACAACTTATCAATGCTCGCATCCATTGTTTTGTTTCCAGCTTCCGTGCTAAAATGCGATGCGTAATGATCTTCAATTGAGCTTTCTTGATTTTCAGCCAACCTTTAATCCATATGCATTGTTCATCAGTTGCATGATTGTTTCACTACAAATCATACAATTTGTCCTAATTCCTCAACTTTGCCAATTTATTCTTATGGTCGTAAATCAAAATAGTTTCAAATCATTTGATTAACGATTTATTTTCGTGTGAGTTAATATATTCTCTTTAAGGGAACATACCAGTTCAAATATGGAAAGTAATATGTTCAATGTCTTACAGATTGATTTGGGATTATCCAACAGTCAATCAGCATTTTCTCTTGCATCCAAATACTTCTAGATTCATTATAAATCATGTCAAAGGATGAGCCATTTGAATATGTACGCATCTCACAAGTGTTTGTAGATGGAAAATAATATGGACACGTACATAAGGTCTGCCAACTATGGAAAATAATGTTTTCATGTATAAATGCCTGACAAAACCTTATCCCTTTGGGATAAGGAAGGTGAATCTTCTAAATTTTCTATTCTTCCTCTAACTCAATGCAAGAAATGTATGAGATATGGTTCCTCGATAGTGGCAATGGCAACCATGTCACAGGGATCAAGAAGAACTTTGTGGTGCTTGATGAGAAGTACAACTCTCTCTTGGAACTTGGAGATATTAAGAAGTTGATGATAGAAGGTAAATGTGTTGTTTTAGTTTTCAGTATAGAAGGTCAACAGAAGAGGATGCACGACATCTTCTACACTCCAGAAATCGCACAAAACCTACTAAGTGTAGGACATATGATGAAGAGAAGTTATAAGTTGGTTTTTGCAGAAGGTCAATGTGAGATAACAGACAAAAGCGGAAAGAAGGTCGCGGTCGTGAAAATGGCGTTCAACAATTTGTTCCCGTTAAAGATGACTTCATGCAACAATGTGGTTCTAAAAACGGAGGTTGTAGATGATTCTCATCTTTGGCATCTCAGGTATGGACATTTGAATAGGAAATGTCTAGCTTTGTTGAAGCTGAAGGGTATGGTAGTATGACTACCTTCTACACAAGCCGCAGAAGGTGACATCTATGAAGGATTCGAAAAACATCATCGTCTTCCATTCCTAAACACATCATGGAGAGTTCAAGCCCCTCTCGAGCTAGTTCATGCGGACATTTGTGGACCAACTCGAACTCCATCTCTCGGCAATAGAAGATACTTTCTGTTATTCCGTAGATGATTTTACTATAATGACTTGACTTTATTTTCTTGAGAGGTAGTCAGATGCTTTCACCACCTTTATGAACTTCAAATCACTTGCAGAGAATCAAAGTGGTTATAGGACTAAGACCTTGAGGGCAGATCGCGGAGGAGAATCAAGACCATTCTTGGACTATTGCCAACAGAAGGGGATACAGAGGTAGTTGACCGTGTAGTATTCTCCACAGCAGAATGGAGTCGCAAAAAGAAAGAACAAAACCATAGTGGAGATGGCCAAAAGCATGCTGAAGGGCAAAAGTCTACCCAACAAGTTTTGGGCAGAAGCTGTTAACACATCTGCCCACCTTTTAAACAGATCCCCTACGAAAGCGGTTAGGGACAAGACACCATATGAAGCAAGGCATATAAGGAAGCCCGTGATGAATCATTTGAAAGTATTTGGGTATGTCAGATATGTACTCACACAATCTCAAGGAAGAGAAAAGTTTGATGAGAAAGGTGAGAAGCTGATTTTTATCGACTATAGTGATGAATCGAAGGGATATCGTCTATATAATCCGAACACTGACAAGTTAGTTCTGTCAAGAGATATTATCTTTGATGAAGTGGTAGGAAGAGTCTTCTATGATTCAGATGTTCCAGTCTACAGAAGCACCCGTACAGCATCCTATCATAACAACAGAAGCAGCAATAGAAATTACAGTACAGAATACCACCAGAACAACAAAAGAAAGTTCCTCTAGAACCATTCTAATGGCAAAGGGTCCTATTGGAGACACACCACCGAGGAGGTGTCGATCATTCACTGAAATTTATGAGCAAACTAACTTTGCTCTTACTGCATTTGAGCCACAGAACTTTGAAGAAGCAGCCAAAGAAGAAAAATGGAGAAATGCCATGAAGGAGGAGATGACTTCTATAGAGAAGAATGACACGTGGCCATTGGTCGATCTCCCAGAAAGAAAAAAAGCTATCGGCTTGAAGTGGGTCTACAAGACTAATATAATGAAGATGGAAGCGTACAGAAGCATGAAGCTCGCATCGTAACAAAAGGCAATTCACAGAAGCCCGGTGTTGATTTTACAGAAACTTTTACTACTGTAGCAAGGATGGAGACATTCCGTGCTGTTTTAGCCATTGCAGCACAGAAGGAGCCTGAAGTATTTCAACTTGATGTCAAGTCAAATAGAAAACTAGAAAAAGAAGTATACGTAGAGCAACTAGAAGGATTCGTGATGAAAGGCATCAAAGGCAAAGTCTACAGACTGCATAAGGCTCTATATGGTTTGAAGTAAGCACCAAGAGCATGTAATTGCATAATTGATTCCTATCTACGAAAAAAAGATTCTCTAGAAGCTCGGTAAAACCTTCTCTATACATAGAGAAGGGTGTGGTGGTGATGATTTTCTAATAGCATGTCTTTATGTAGATGATTTGATCTACACTAGCACCAGTAGAAGCTTGCTGCATAAGTTCAATGTAGCCATGATGGTAGAGTTCGAGATGATAGATCTTGGTCTGATGAAGTACTTTCTCGGCTTTCAAGTGAAGCAGAGGAAAGGGGAAATTTTAATTTCTCAAGAAAAGTACATGGCAGATCTGTTGAAGAAGTTTCGCATGAAGAAGGCGAAGTCAATTTCTACTCCAATGTCACTCAATGAGAAGTTACAGGAGGCTTTGACTCGAAGATCTATAGAAGCCTGGTGGGTTCTCTTATTAGTCTCACACACATTCGAACTGATATTGTTCATTCTGTGAGTTTGCTCTCTAGATTCATGAGCAACCCCATTTCATAGCAGCCAAAAGGGTTTTTCGCTATCTCAAAAGCACACAAAAGGTTTGACTGAAGTATACAAAAAAGCAGAAGGATGATCTAGTGGGTTATGGAGATAGTGATTAGGCAGAAAGCCTAGATGATCGCAGAAGCACATCAGGATACTTGTTCTGCATCGGAACAGAGGCCATTTCATGGAGTTCAAAGAGGCAAATGACCGTTGCTCTCTCATCTGCAGAAGCTGAGTACATCATAGCAAATGAGGCAACAAAAGAAGCTGTTTGGCTTAGAAGGTTATTCCTCGAGCTACAACAGAAGGTGGACGTGCTTACAACAATCTTCTGTGACAACAAATCTACAATAGCTATGACAAAGAATTCGGTTTTCCATGCAAGGTCGAAACACATAGAGCTTCGTCATCATTTCATCAGAGAGATGATTTCATAGAAAGAGATTCTTATAGAGTTCATCAGTACTCATGACCAACCCGCCGATGTTCTTACAAAGGCGGTGTCTTCCGATAAGTTTGAGACATTCAAAGACTTCTTGAAGATCACAAATTAAGAGGGGGTGTTGAAGAAGGGTAATTTGCAATCCCAATATAGTGGAGCATTGAAGGATCTTGGAACATGATGCATTGAAGGATCTTGGAACATGAAGCATTGAAGGATCTTGGAACATGAAGCATTGAAGAGCCTTGGAACCACAAAAGCATTAAATGCAATTTTAAGCTTCTATAAGGTAGTTGGCAGCTTCTGTAGTTAAGAGATCATTCTACTCCTCTCTATAAATAGAGGAAAGTGTAAGCATTTCAAAAGAGTGAAATATAAGAGAGAGAGAAAGCATTTCGTAGCCCAGACACTCAAACATTTATCTCTTGTAGGTGCAACAGCTCCATAGAAGGTTTCAGCTATTCTATAGAAGGTCGTCGGCAATATAGACCCCTATGCAAAAGAAATGGGCCAAAGAAGCCCACCTAAACCTGGTTTAGCGTGAGGGGGAGTGTTGAAAATGAAAATATATAGTATGCCACGCTTTCACCTAACAGTTCGAGCTTTCAAGACAGTTGGCGTTGGCTGCTGTACAACATAAATAAGGGAAAAATATGTGTCATTTAAGTATTGTGCGTTGTACTTCGTTTCCCAATGATTGTTTGTCGTACCTTTCTTCCAAATTAATCCCCCAACTAAGATGCTAGGGAAATACTTACAATTATTTATTCCAATCGACATAAACAAAACCAACCACTCTATTCTTGAAATTTTATCCAAGTATGAGCAAAAAAGTTATCATTTGCTCTTCAACAATACCTCATGGGTATTCCTTGACCTTGCATATTTACTTCAACTTTGTGCATAACAATCTAAAAGCCAGCCCGATTCAGTGTGAGAGGGTATGACACGCTTTCACCTAACAGTTCAAGCTTTTAGAATTGGCGTTGGCTGTTGTACAACAGAAATAAGGGAAAAATATGTGACATTTAAGTATTGTGCGTTGTACTTCGTTTTTCCCATGATTGTTTGTCGTACTCTTCTTCTAAATTAATCACCCCAACTAAGATGTTAGGGAAATATTTACAATTATTTATTCCAATCAATATAAACAAAACCAACCACTCTATTCTTGAAATTTCGTCTAAGTATGTGCAAAAAAGTTATCAGTTACTCTTCAACAGCACCTCATGGGTATTCCTTGACCTTGCATATTTACTTCAACTTTGTTCATAACAATCTAAAAAAGTCAGCCCGGTTCAGCGTGATGGGGAGTGTTGAAAATTAAAATATATAGTATGCTATGCTTTCACCTAACCGTTCGAGCTTTTAGGATTGACGTTGGCTGTTATACAACAAAAATAAGGGAAAAATATGTGACACTTAGTATTGTGCGTTGTACTTTGTTTACCAATGATTGTTTGTCGTACTCTTCTTCTAAATTAATCATGCCAACTAAGATGTTAAGGAAATACTTACAATTATTTATTCCAATCCACATAAACAAAACCAACCACTCTATTCTTGAAATTTCATCCAAGTATGAGCAAAAAAGTTATCAGTTGCTCTTCAATAGTACCTCATGGGTATTCCTTGACCTTGCATATTTACTTCAACTTTCTGCATAACAATCTAAAAGCATTTGGGCTCATGCGTATAATAGCTTTCTAGTGAGTTTTTTATCGAGTGATGTTTTAAGAACAATAAGATGAATGTTATGTCGCTCAGTAAGAGTTGCACTGAACTTTGAACTATGTAGCACCAAGCTGCAGCTATTAACTGTAATTATATTGTACTTGATGCATTTAGGGCGCCCACGCCTATAGTGCAAAAGTTTAGCCAATTTGCGAAACATATTACTTTTTTCAATTTCTTGAAAGGTCTAAGAATTCACCATGCTAATGGATTCAACTCTTTCAACAAATTTCGCCACTCTACACATTAACGACGCGTTAAACTATTGTAGCTGTGAGCACATAAATGAAGAAGTGTCATTATATGCAGAAGGAAGCAAGTGAATCTGCACATAAGGCTTCAAACTAAACCATAAATCAAAACAAAGGCATTAATCAAATGTAATTTCTCCAAACTAAACTCCAAAAAATGTGTAATCAAATCAACAAGATCTAGAATGAGAACCTTGTATGGTAGATCTGTGATGCCAACTAATCAAACTCAAGCAAGGATAGTGAATGCACCAACGAAATGGGTAATCGAAGGCATAAAGCGCGCTCAAATCCAATGAGATGTTATGACAAAGACCCGATCAAATCCGACGAGATATTTTTAATACACATTGGCAAGAGATTGCTCAACACCAACTCACAACAAAAAAATAGATGAACTCCGGCGGTCAATGAAGTAGCGTTCGCTGTTGAAGAAAGTAAAAAGCTATTTTCGAGTCCTAAAATCAATATGTGGAAACCAGTGAATTTTTCGGAATTTATTGAATGGCATTTTGATAATTTTACGATAATATATATTTTTTAAATAATATTTTTATTACGTTTTCACCCGTCTTCTTTTCTCACCATTTTTTTCAAGATTTCAAATGCAACATCGATATGTTTTGGTGACGGAAAATGTTGGAAAGATTGATGATGAACATAGATATCATTCGAAAAATATTGCCTTACATCTCAATGTTGGGACATTAACTCCATTATATTTTTCGTTAATCGTCCCCACTAACGGAGATGTACGTGGCATTGACATGGCCACTAACGTCGTCATCGATACGTTTAATCCGTCCTGAATACCGTCCACTCGTCCTCGGAGTGAAGTATATGTGATCCATCCTTGTTGGCCTTCCACCAGTCGTTCACTCCCCGTTTACTCAACTGTTGTACCAACATGATTTTCTATTATGTTGAGCACCCCTGCACATCGAAAGCATTCTCCAACTCTGCATGGAAATCCACCAAATGATAAGAGAAGTTGTGCAAAGTTCAAAAGAGAACTTCACGGCCAAATTTAGGAAGAAATGTTCAAAAGTTCTATTCAACCGTAAACACATGAGCCCTGTTTATAGGGGACCCAGAATGGGCTAAACCTAGCTCTCAAATAGGCCCAAATAGAAAGATCAACAACAATTAGAAACAAAGTCTAAAAGTTATAAACTAAAGAAACTGGACTTGTCGCCAGCTGGGCATCCCGTCGACAAGTCCCAACTTTGACCACTCTCGAGTTTCCCTGGTCTCGAGTTGGAGCTGATCTCGATACGACCCCTTCCTCTCGATCTAGAGATGAACTCTTGCTTTCTCGAGTTGACGACTCAACTCGACATCTTCAAAACCGTCAAGGTACTCCCCATCTCGATTACTCCCCTCGACTTGTTCCCAACTCGGCCTGCCTTGCTCGATCCAACTCGCATCAAGCGCAACCCTTCTATTGTGCTCCCGTTTCTCATCCCTAGGGGGAGAGTCCCGCACAACGACACGTGTGCTTTCCTCAGTCATCCTGCAAAACCAGAATACATTTTTCAATTCCAAATTCACGTGCTTAATGTATATTTCCACATCAAGCATCAACACGCAGTAGGTCATAGATCTCGAATACACACAAGTTCATGTCGAAATTCAACTCGTGCATATATGACGAGTTTCCGACGCATCATCGTCGAATTTAATCAACATTAGGCACGTTTCCTTATTAAAGCATTCTTTTACTCGATTCCCGGCCGTTGTCGATATTACATCAACATAACACATAACCATCTCAGTATTGGCGATCAACGTTCATATGCCCATTACTATATTCAACAGCCACGACACATCTTTTTAGGCTATTCTGATCTTGCTCTTCCTCATTTCGGAATGGTGTCTTATTAAGCCTAATTCAATGACTGGCGTCCTCAATTCCAAGAGTCGCCACGCGTCCCCTTCCCTTGTCTTGCAAGGTTATTACTCATTCCCATGGCCAGTCACCATTCCCAAGACACTGCATCCTCCGTCACAACTTCCATGAAGGGCAATTTAGAATAAAACATCAGGAATGCCAGTTGATCCCCCAAATTGCGGTGAGGGGGAAAAGAAGGGAAGCAAATAATTCATTGGTCAAAACCACAACAGCCCAACACTTACCATCGATCACAAGTGTCAGGACAATAGGGGAGAGATCGAGTCAAGCATTAATTGACTACGAGACAAAACAACCGCCCATTCATAAATGCCCATAGCATTGGGCAACCCCTAGCGGCGGGGGAAGAAGGTGAAGATAAAATGAATAGGGAGAAATGATGAGCATGTCCAATCCCACTCAATCGTCCCCGAAAAGCCGCTCTTTCACGGCTCCCCCATTTTTCAATCAACAACCCCCATCTTCTTCTTTTATTTTTATATAAGTGGTCATTCAACATGAAAAAATAAGGTGCATTCACGAGTGGGGTCGGAAGAAGAAAGAAGCTCTTGAGTTCACCCAACCCTGCACACAAGGTAAGGTAACCTTCCGTGGAAACCCCCAACAACCAACTCAAGATAGACGAGGAGAGTTCCAAAGCAGCTCCTCCCTTCCACGGACACGTCGACGTCCCTTTTTCCTCCTCGGGCCACTCCCGGAGAGGCGACCCTTCAGCAAGACTTCCTCACTCATATTTGTCAACCTCAACATATTTCCACCATGTTTAGTATGCTGATCTAGATTCTTTCTTGCTTGCCATGGCATCGTAATGCATGAGCACGCCTCTACCCACGAGCTCGGAATTATTGAAGGTTGGGATTGAGAAGCGGGACGTTGACAGTCCACTCCCGAAGACTTTATGTTTTCGTTCAACAACAGAACCAAGTTCGGTCAGGTCTATCCTCTTCCTGACTCTCTTCCCGTCACGTGGATATGTTGTGCATTTAAATCGAGTGTGTGTAGTCCAACTAACGCAAGGGTCCTGTACTTAAGCATAAACGTTGTAGTAGTCGACTAGACATATCTTTAGCAATACAGCTCTGTTCGTCTTCAAACTAGTTGGGATAGTTTCTTCTATGACTTCTCTACAAATTTTATTTTTTAAACTTTTTCTTTCAAGGTTTTCTTGACCCGTTGAAAGTTGACTTACAGAAAACAAGGGTTCTTTCGCCGCCTGAGGATACAGCTCTAAGAGACAGGGCGTAACTTTGCCTATAAAGGTCGGAACGACCCAAAACTAGGTGGGTTCGGTCCTCCTCTTGTCGGTCAAGTACTTTTATGCTTTGAACTTTTTCGTTCGAGTTCGTCTTGATCGAGTTTTGACCCATCAAAAGTTGACTTACAGAACGCGAGGGTTCTTTCATCGCCTGGAGATGCAACTCTAAATGACAGGATATAACTTTTAACGACAAAGGTCAGATCGAGCCAAAGCCTGTTGGGTTAGGGCCCCATCTTTTCGTTCTACAACCTTTAGGCTTTGACATTTTCGATTTGAGGTCATCTCGGTCATGTTTTGGTCCGTCGACCATCGACCTACTGAATGCAATGGTTCTGTAGTCAACTACAAATACGAATTCTGAGCAAGTTCTGAACAGTCAAAGTTGACACATAGAATGCACCGGTTTTGTGGTCGATCCAAAACCCAGTGTCAGTCGACTGGACCTAACTTTGTCGATAGAGATCGGTTTAACCCAAAAATACTTGGGTTCATTTTCTCCCTTGTCGATCTACAACTTTTGTGTTTCGGACCTTTCCATTTGAAGTTGTGTCAGCCAACCTTTTGTCAGTCGAATGTTGATATGTGGAATACAACCTTTATGCACACAAGTCGAATAGCCCTTTGGTCAATGGAGCATAACTCTTTCTACAAAGCTCGAATTAACCGAAAATTAATTGGGTTAGATCCCGCTTTTGTCAACCAATAATTTTCTTTTTTAGATTTTTGGTTCGGCGACATCTTCAACGACCTTTTTCTCGTCAAAATTTGACTCACAGAATGCCACGGTTATGTAGTCGATCGAAAACATTGCTTCAGTCGACGAAGCATAACTTTTTTGACAAAAGTTCCGTTTCGCCCAAAACTAGTTGGGTTAGCTTCCTTTCTTGAAGTTCCAACACTTTAGTTTTTCAGATTTTTTGGTTTGACGGCATCTTCATCGTCCGTTTTCTCGTCGAAATACGACTCACCGATTGCAACAGTTCTGGAGTCGATCGAAAACGTTGGTTCAGTCGACGAAGCATAACTTCTTTGACAAAACTCCGTTTTACCCAAAACCAGTTGGGTTAGCATCCTTTCTCGAAGCCAAAAACTTTGGCGTTTCGAAGTTTCTGGTTTGATGGTATCTTTATCGACCTTTTTCTCGTCGAATTCCACTCACAGAATGCAACGGTTCTATAGTCGATTGAAAATATTGTTTCAGTCGATGAAGCATAACTTCCTCAATAGAACTCCGTTTCATACAAAATCAGTGGGGTTAGCTTCCTTTCTTGAAGCTCTAAAAAGTTTTCAAATTTATGGTTCGACGATATCTTTGTCGACCTTTTTCTCGTCAAAGTTTGACTCACAGAAATGCAACGGTTCTGTAGTCGATCGAAAGCATAGCTTCAGTCGACGTATTATAACTTCCTCGACAGAACTCCATTTCACCCAAAATTAATGGAGTTAGCTTTCTTTCTTGAAGATCTAAAACTTTTGTGTTTCAAACTTTCTAGTTCGATGACATCTTCATCGATCGTTTTCCAGTCGAAGTTCGACTCGCTTAACGCAATGGTTTTGTAGTCAACTGAAAATGCCGTTTTGAGTCGATGAAGCATAACTTCTTCGACAAAAATCCGTTTCACCCAAAACTAGTTGAGTTAGCTTTCTTTCTTATAGGACTACAATTTTATAGTTTTAAATTTTTTGATTCGGTGACATCTTCGTCGACTTTCATCCCGTCGTCGAACATCGACCTACAGAATGCAACGCTTCCGTAATCGACCGAAAATACTGGTTCCGTCGAGAGGGAATAACTTTTGCTACGAAACTTCGTTTTACTCAAAATTAGTTGAGTTAGCTGCCTTTTCTTATTAGTTACAACTTTTATGTTTTGGGATTTTTCATTTGAAATCATCTCTTTTGAGTTTTTGCAACCTTCTCTAGAAGGTCGACAACCTCTATAGTAGCTCCTGAATCGACTGTAGGAACTTCGACTAACCAACTTTGACTTGGTTAACTTCGACTACTCTCCTTCGACCACTCCAACATCGATATAGCAGTTGAGGTGTCGATTGGGACGATCGAATTTGCATCTTTTAGATGATATAATGACTTGTGATGTCTCTTTTGACTTCATATTCATTCCCTTTTCTGTATTATTTCCTCGAACATCCTACTTTCGATTTCTTTTGACGTTCGCAGGATCCTCACCACACGAGGTTAGGAACGGTCATTGATGCCCCTTCATCCTCAATGAACCTTCTCCAGCATACCTGGGAAGGAACCCTTCAGAATGGCGTACAATGTTCGGGCGCACACTAGACTGTAGTGGAAACACCTCACTCATAGCGACCCCAATCGACAAATCAAAGGTACGAAGGGAAGGCGCGGGCCTCCTCGAACTATCCTTCTCCACTTGTAACGAGCCGCGGGCCCAAGTGCACAGGTTCGCGGTTACCACCCTTCCCTACTTACTTTGATCTAAATTATTGGATGTGGGTGTTGTGGTGCATGCTGATAGGTTCATAGGTTATTACGACGCATGTGTTCTGTTAACCAATAAACATGAATTTGGGCCTAAAGCTCGGATCGGGTCTAACGCCCGTAAAACATTGATATGAGTCCGGAGTCATACCCAGATCAGGTCCAACGACCGTTAACCAAAAGCAAACTTTTGGAGCAAACGCTGCATCTTCGCATGTTTAGAATGTAAGAGTTAGCAAATATGATTCCCGAACTAACTGTTTTTCTTGCTTAAACAGTTTTAAAAATAAGTCTGTGGCGACTCCGTAATAGCTAACCTAGGTTAAGCAACAACAACCACTTTTACGGAGCCATCATGGATGAGGGAAGGCGATGCGAGCTGCTCCCGATCCTCTCGAAAGTCCCTTCTACGGATCATGCTCCGTCCATCTCCCTTCGCCTTTCCAAGGAGCATGGAGACGATCGGCAGGAGTCCGGGCAGGCCCGATTAGGAATCGAGGGGGAATCGACCCCGATTTCTTTCGCAGAGCCTCAACGTTCGAGTTATGGCGTCGAACAGAGGAATTCAGGGGGAACAGGCTCTCGGATCCTCGTGTCGTCTGAATCGACGCACGCAGTTGGCCGGAGGGCGCTCGTACAATGTCTCTCCCATCCTTTCCTGAGTTCGGCTACTTTCCTAGTATCTTCTATTCTCTCTTATATATAATCTCTCACAGCCTTATGGTATAAACACCTCAATATTATTCGGTTACCTATCTATTTCCAGGGAAGTGTCCGTAAACAAACTCGTTTTACGTTCCGTAATTTCAACCTTATCACTTTGAGCTTAATATGGCTCTGATACCGCCTATGAGGTCACGAAGTTTCACCATTTAAGAAAAACCTAATTTCATTTAATATGGAAACTTACAAAAAATTCACATGTTCAACCTTAATAGTTCTATCTTTACAAGGGAGGCTAACTAATTGTTGTCTACATACATGCGAATTTTCCAACCATATTAAACATAACCCAACATTAGTCAAGACTAAGTACGACCCTTTGAGATTTCTTCCAAAACATTTCTGCCTGTACAAGTCTCTTGAGCTCCCCATCTGAGCCAAATCAAATATCCCGCTTCTACCATACAAAATCCAGGGCCCTCTATACCTGCCCCTTATATGTTGTACAAGACTACTCAATCTTGCCTTGTTTCCCGCGGATTTTGCTGGCGATTTCCTGGCATCATCGCTCCAAATACTATTTTCGTGATATTATTCCATCGTAATATTATGACCTCCATTTCAATCTGTTAAAATCCAGCCTTTAAGGCTAATTAACTGAGCAATCCAGGGTCACAATCGGTAGTGCCCCTACTCCTAAGAAAGCCATGAACCGGCCTCTTATTAACCCGTCGCACGACACATCCTTATGTGAACATTTCAACCACAACGCCAATTAAACCGAGGTCTTTCCACTCAACCGTGGTGTGTACCTCAAGGATGATCGGGGTCCTAACGACCATCCTTGACTCCAAGGATTTTCGGCCATTCGTAACCCCACGAGATTTAGGATGTCGGGGTGTCTTGCCTTACGCTCCAAGGGTTGGCACCCGTTTCCCCTTTAAGGGTCCAACACTCATCCTCATCTTCCAAAGACGATCCAAGCCTTCTTCCCTTCACTCAAGTCAACTAACACGTATACCCACAAAGTCATCCAGTTTCCTCATCACAACACAAGTACTAACAAGCTAAGAGTTGATATCATCGTTTCAAGTAAGTATAAGCGAGGAGAAAGGATAAAGGTCGCACCATTCCTTTTTCCCATGACAACAGACTTCAAGCCCCCTCAACTTTGGGACAAACTCGTTCCAAGACACGCTCTCTGTTGATATAATCTGGTTTTGATGATGACAAATGTTATATATTGCTAATGTGCTATTTAAGTGTACAGAAGAACATGTCTTCGGGTGTAGAAGCTGGTCTCTGTTATCTGTGCAATACGTAAAAGAGTTATGTGGATAACTTCAATGGGATAAACTATCTAGCCATCAGAAATGATGTTCTGAGGATGATCTACTATCGAGTCCACTATCTCTGTTATAGAGATGAGCATCTGTGTCACAGTTGCTATAACTCTCCATGTTGGAGTACTTACTACGGTTTACATAATGGTATTTCTGTGAATTACGATTTCCTTATTTGAGATTGTTTAATATGCGAGTACGTGAGATATTTATCTCATACGTCCTTAAGTTAATTCTTATTGAATTAACTTTGGCATCACGTTTAAGTTCATTCCCTGGACCTTGAGTTGTTTTGGAACGATTTATTTCCTTAACTAACGTGATCCCATAATTATGGAATTTGGCCACAATCTAATCAGGTTGAAATCTCCCTTATATGTTGAGAATATTTTACGAAGGGAATGTTTTCATGTTATGGAAAGAAATCAATCCAATGCCAAATTCGTATAAGGAAAAGTGTTGATTCAACTATCGCATTAAACAGCTTCTGAGCAGAAGACATTATCTCTTATTGGGTGATTAATCTGGTTTATTATTATCTGATATTACTAAGGATAATGTTTTGTGTTCTTGGAAGTTTTCCCACATGATCGTATCATGGAGAAAATGGTAAGTGGATCAACTAGCCGTTGGTGATTAATTGGAAAACTCCTTTCTACGGACAAGCTTAAATGCAAGAGTGAAGCTGCAGTTTCAACTTGTCGTTCTACCTGAAAACTTACCAGAATCCTTGTGCCTTCACCATTGCAAAAGCTGAGAGCGTCCGTCATGCATTCACCGAGCCGATCACCTCTGAGAGAGAGCGTCTTCTGTGGCTACAGACTGTTGGTACTGTAGTTGCTAATTCTGTTTTGTGCAGGTTGTTAGTCACACAGATTGTGTGCAAAGGCAGGTGGTAGCCGTTAAGCCACGTGGGCAGGTGGTAGCCATTAAGCCACGTTGGCAGGTGGTAGCCGTGAAGCCACGAGGGCAGGTGGTAGCCGTGAAGCCACGGGCTCAGTGAGGAGCCGGAGTCAGACACGTTGCGTACGGGTTGAGTTAGTCACGTGTGTACGTGCAACTTGTTAGACACATTTCTGATAGAAGTGTACATCTATAAAGTCCCTTGTTCTAAACATAGTGAATACGCCCTAATTGAGGTGAGCGTTGGGAGAGTGGACGTAGGCATTGTTTGCCGAATCACTATAAATCTTTGTGTCACACACATAAGATAACCAATCTCAGAACTGGGAATCTGTCCACTAGATCCAGTCTGTGAAATCTGACAAAACTACGCTTCTGTGGTCGAAAAAGTGTCAAAACTCTTAAGGCACTAATTCAACCCCCCCTTCTTAGTGCATTCCTATACCAACACTCTCCCGCACCTTCCCTTCCCGGATCTTCATTTTACTCCACGTGTTTCCGAGAAACGCTCTAGTTTGACAACCCCGTACATGTCAACCCACGACTTGCTCCACAAGTTTTGACCATTCCCAATGGTCGTCTGATACATGTCATCCCCGACATCATACATGTGAACATCTGCCTGATACATGTCATCCTTGTTATTACACACGTTAACCCCGACATCATACATGTCAGCTGTTGGAAAACTCCTTTACGAACATGCGAGAAAACTTCAAATTCGAACGATGAGAGCGGACACGATCTAGACAAACAATGTTAGTGAAGATCTTCACCGCGCGAGTGTACTCTCTTTAAGGAATTATTCGTCAAAGGGTGCGAGCATCAAAGACAAAGGGTTGTGTTCCGATGAACATTCCCAACCATTTACTAATATTTCATTCGTTCAACAATATGATTTACACAACCCATTTTAGTGTCAATGTATTTGTCAGTCGGTTGGCCACACCAATGTTTTATTTATCAAGTAGATGCCCCAGTGTGGCCACGCTGAGAACTAGTGTGGTCACACCCATGTTTCTGTTTGCGAATAACTCCTCGCTGTGGCCACACTGAATCTAGTGTGGCGACACCAACCACAGTAAACCTATGTGTAAATTACTAAAATGTTTAGTAGCATTTAGAAATTTATAAAATTTCCACTGTTTCGTATCAGTAAAATGTACGAAGCCCATTACTGCTTGTTACTCTAACCATTTACTTAGCCCAATGGTTCATTACTAAGGCACGCTGATGTTCAGTAAATTACTAAAAATTCCTTGGCAATTTAGTAATGTTTACAAAATTTTAACTCTTTCGTATTAGTAGCCATTACTAAGCCACGTTATTGTTTAGTAAATTATTAAAAAATCTTCGACAATTTAGTAAAGTTTACAAAATTATAACTGTTTCGTATTAGTAAAATGTGCAAAGTTCATTACTGTTTATTACTTTAACAGTTTACTACGCCCAACAGCCCGTTAATAAGCCAAGTTACTGTTTAGTAAAATACTAAAAATTCTTCGAAAATTTTAGTAAAGTTTACTAGACTTGAGTCACTTGTCTTAGTAAAATGTAAAAAGCTTTTATGGGTCATTTTAGTAATACACTGTTTAGTAAAATACTGTTCATTGACTTAGTAAATTTTACAAGCCTATTATACGAATTTACTAAACTTCGTCAAGCAAATTACTAAGAAAATTGTACTGTTTAGTAAAATTTTACTACAAAAAAGCGATAATTTAGTAAGCTTCACGGAAAGTCCCATGGGTGGGATTTTAGCCTCTTCCGAGTAGTAGTCCGTTGGAGGAAAGTAAGCAAGCAGACCCACGGTCACATGAAACCGAATCGAAGAATAGAAATATGTGATGAACCGGGTGCAAATACCATTCAATTAAAAACTACACCAGGAAAATATATTTTCTTTTATTAGGCCCGTTTCTTCATCCATTTCATCTTCTCTACTCTATTGTGGTAAAACACCCTTGTTTTGTACACACCTAGAAAAAGATCGGAGCTCTTTAAGTGGTGAGGCTTCAAAAAGAAAAATTCATATTTTGATCCGTCATCCACATTCGGACGATGTTCAACGCACAACATAATAAATTTTATTATTTGATCGTCCTGCGCACATCCTATGGCCGTAAGAATGACGCACATACATCATGGATTTCTTATATAATGAGACCACAACGGATATATTTAAACTCAATTTCTTCGTCCAGTCTTTGATCATAGCCTCCACGATGACATGGATCAATTTCATCCTTCTCGCTTGCGACTTTTATTGCTTCACAGTCGAAGTCTTTCGCACTCTTAATTTCTCTTTCGACGCCTTCGCGACATTGATCGAGCTCTTTCCATAAAGTCTTTAGCTCGGCTTCCTCTGAATTCTTCTTAAGTACTATGTCATCATCCCACTAGAATAGCCGCTCCGTAACCTTGGGGCGATTATGTTTCTCTAAGCAACAAAGTCTTTCTCCCTTCCTTTTTCTTGAACTCGTTTCGCGTTGCTTTTTCGACATGTTAGATGGGTGCCTGTGCCCGCATTATGCTTGTTTCGCACATATATGTGGGCATTTATATATGTATATATTTCCGGACACATATATGTAAATGTGTGCACATACATATATATTTTGATTTTCAATATACTGCATATTTAGGTCACTTTTATTTTTTTCATATAATAATATATGCCGACATATACATATTTTTTTGATGGGGTTGTGTTGACACTATAGAAAATCTTGGGCCTAGTTCTGACAAAGCTCACAAAAGCCCACAGCCGAGACAAACATATCAGGCTTGCGCCTACGGGATGAAATCTACAAAGGCAGAATACTAACCTTATAATCAAGGGCATAAGCCTGGGACACGAAGTCTACAGGCTTGCACCTACGACACAAAGTCTACAGGCTTGCGCCTACGACACAAAGTCTACAGGCTTGCGCCTATAGAGGATATTGAGACTATAGGCCTGCGCCTGCAAGGGACACGTGTCAAAGGAAAACGGTTCCACGGCCCCAAGATAATTGGGACTTGTTACCCACGCATAACACTAGCACACGTCTTAAAGATAATCAATCAAACCCAAAGTCAGATGAGCTGATCCATGATCAAATAAGTGAGAATCAGTTAATTCCGAGATTCCTGGGGTGAGTTGAGTATAGAAGATCTTCAGAAGGTCGTAACAGACCAAGTATAAAAGGAGGAGATCTTCCCCAGAGCCCGACCTGGGCGAGACCCTTAAGGTTTCACTGGTCTTCACCTCCACCATCAGAGTGAGTAACCCTAGCTCTGATAACAAACCTTCCGCCTTCACCTCCACCATCAGAGTGAGCAACCGTAGCTCTGATAACAAACCTTCCGCCTTCACCTCCACCATCAGAGTGAGCAACCGTAGCTCTGATAACAAACCTTCCGCCTTCACCTCCACCATCAGAGTAAGCAACCGTAGCTCTGATAACAATCATCTGCCTTCACTTCTACCATCAGAGTGAGCAATCGTAGCTCTGGTAACTGCTCTCCGCCTTCGACACTTCCGCCAGGGTAGATCACCACAGCCTTGGCGCCCACGTCCGTCTCAGCACTCGACCGTACCCAGTCCACCAAGCCTAGCAGCTAAGTTCTGCCACCCGAGGAGCGCAAGCCTGCAGCGTTCCACCATCAAGTCTACTACAACGATCCAAGTCTGTGGAGCACTGTAGCTAGTCTACGTCTTTACCACCGTCCTTGTTTTACTTTTATGGCTGTAAGCGTTCTTTACTTCTTGTAAAAAACTGTTTGCATTCAATCAAATTCTTCAATTACTTACTGGCGACCACATCTATAAAATCCCTGTGAATCTTATTGCCAAATATTTCCGACGTGATCCGTTTCCTATGCGAACGCGTTTTTGGCGACCACAGTGGGAGTCGTGAAACTTAAAGTTTTCAGATGGCAAAGAACACCCGGAGCGGACTAATTCGTGATCCTCCACCCCCTCCGTTAGATGGAGATGAACAGAATCCACCGGCCAACTTGAATGACGAGAACACGGCTCTAAGAAGCCAAGAAACCGGGAATCAATCCGATTCCGGAGGTCATACTCCTTTTGAGTTTATTTCCAGAATTGAATTCCACAAAGAATTCAATGATATGAGGAATCTAATGGACCGACATATCACTGGACTGCAAGACAACATGGCTCAGATTTTGGAGCAGCTCAGTGCATTGAGTAGGCCAAGCGCTGCGACGAAACTAAGCACCCCCGTAGACAGGGACAATTCCTTCATGGGAGACATTCGGTGCATAGAGAGGCGCAACGTATCGTTTCAGGGAGATGAGCCTTGGGGTGGTACTAACCCACTGCTACAGAAGTCGGTAACAGGGACCGAATGTCCCCATCAAGGCCCAGGACCTCCCGATCTCTTACCTAGAGAGCGAATGCGGTGTACTCAATGAATCCTGCAGACGATGAAGTAGAGGTTCAGGACGAGACAAACAGGTACGGGAGTGCCATACCCCCTCGTCGACCTGGTAAAGAACATGTTGAGGAGATTCCTCTAGGAGAAACTCCCATAGTGGGAAATTTACCACGGGCAGAGAGCTTCTACACTAATGTCTTAGTGAATCCTCAGCCACCTCGAGTAACCCCGAGGGTGCCGTATCCTCCAGATAAAGTGGGATACGTCCGAGAGTAGTTCGACCCCGTTCCTCCACCACCACCGAACCTGAGGGAGACGATCGCTCAGGTTTTGGAGCAGATGGTACCTGGAGCGGTTAGGCAAGAGGACCCTGGTTTATACAGGAGTCCCTACCCTGCCTATATTGACAGAGAATATCCTCTTCCCAGGGGGTATAGGGTGCCTGACTTTACCCGTTTTTCGGGGGAAGATGAGATGACGCCCGTAGAGCATATAGCCCGGTTCACTCATCAGGCAGGGGATGCTGCAGCAAACGATGTTTGGAAGCTAAAGCTCTTCCCGAACTCTCTCATAGGAGATGCATTTACATGGTACGCAAGTCTACTTCCTGGATCAGTGACAACATGGGCAGATATGCAGTCTCCTTTTATGAAGGCATTTGCACGGTTAGATACGCCTATGTCAATCTGTGAGGTAATGCGACTTAAGCAAGCCCCCGGAGAACCTCCAAGGGAGTTCCTTATGCACCTGCGAAAAGCGCTACTGCGCTATAGACCTGCGATTCCTGAAAAGGATCAGCTGTGATCGCATTAAACGCGCTGTCTATGCCTTTCAAGAAAAAGCTGCAGGGAGAAAGGTTTAATGACCTATATGACTTGGCCAGAAGGGCAACAGAGTGCCATCAGTTACTAATGGAAGAGGCGTAGGCTAAGCATGCCTTTCAGCTCGAAACCTTTGAGGTGGATATGGCGGAATTCGTGAAGGGCGAAGTGACGGTTTGTGAACCCCTCGCAAGGAAAAACTCCAAAGCCAAAGCATCCCAAAAGTCCAACGAAGAAAGAAAGTATTCGTTCGACGTAGACAAGGCGGATGCGATTTTCGATTGGCTCATCCAACGGAAGCGCATTAAACTTAAATTGGGTCATAGGGCTCATCCAGACAGAAAGGGAAAAGACTAGAAATTATTGCAAAAGGCATGGGTCATTTACACAAACTACCAGAGATTGCTTGTCATTCAGGAATATAATTCAGGACCTTATAGAGTCCAAGGAATTATGTTTCTCCGATGTCGACGAAGTGACAATGGTCGATGACAGACCTTTTGATGATGATGTAGACATCAATTTCATCGAAACTAATATAAATCATCATTCCTTGCAGGACGTAAAGATCCCCGGGGAGACTTTGGTGGCGATTGCACTTTTTCGCCGACTGGCTGATAAAGGTGTAGTCACCTGTCCGGTCAAGGAGGTTGCGCCTAGCATTTGCTGCTGGCATGTGGATGACACGCACACCACCGATCGATGCAATACTTTCAGGAAGTATCTCCAGAACAATCAGAGCGATACTTGGTACGATCTGACCCCGCTTGAAGAAGTAGCTATGGGAGTAGTGCCCTTAGGTTCGCGAAGCGCTTCCAACAACTCGCAAAGGGGATTTAAAAGCCCTCCAAGCGCAAAGCGCAGACCCGCAAACCGAGGAGGAATAGGTGGTCCACATGGCCGAGGCCGAGTGCCTGAGCCACAGCCACGTGCGCTCGAGCGCCCCAGGCGACATCTGGAGTTTAGTAGCTCCTCGTCCCAGCAAGGTGCTAAATCAGGGCAAGAAAGGATTGGCCATTCTGATGAGTCTCGCCCTGGAAGCACAGAAACAGATAATTCTAGTACAGCCCAAAGGCCTGAGCGGACACAAGAGAGGATGAACAAGCCAAGACAGGGAATGCCTAAGGTAGACATCCAGGCAATCCGGACAGGCCCACCAATAGCTCAGTTTTTGGAAGCAAAGATGCTCTGTTAGAAATGCAAGCTCATAGCTCAATACAAGATCCTGATTACTCAGCTCTGCACTTCCTCAAGCTTGTAGACTTGTCCTCAAATGGAGAAATCGTGGTCAAACCCGTGCTCTACAGCTATAGGTACTTGTGAAACCAACAACACTTGCTCGGAATCGCAGCAGCTCCCCACATGAGCAGTAGTGGGATACGACCCATCTGTTGGCGACTATGTGGAGGTACGTCAAATTCTCCTTGGTTCTAAGAGATCAAGGGTGATTAAAGCAGTTAACTCTTCGAAATATTGGCAGAAGGCAATTGGCAAGACCACTTTGCCTCCAAGGGCACGCAAGAGGAGGGACAGACGTCTAAGTCACGTCGCAAAAAGGCCCAGGCCTACCCTCTCAGGAGCAGCCCCACTGGCTAGAGCACCTGCAAATGGAGTTAACGCTGAGGCAGAGCGCATTGAGTCTACGGACCATTCAGAAGAACCTAGCTCAAGTTTTGACTATACCCCACTCCGGAGCGAGATCCCAAGTGATGTCGACGGGGAAATGAGGCCAGTCGCGTGCTGCATATAAGCGGGACACAAGGACTCTAGTAGGTAAAGTGCCACTTCCTTGCTCTCCAGTTTACCCAGCAGGCTTTCCATTAAATTGGTTAGAAAAGCCATCTAACAGCATGAAACAACACATGCATTCATTATACATAACTCCTACCTTTGACAGTACAGTAGTAAGTCGAGTCCTTGTAGACAACGGAGCGAGTATAAACGTGCTCCCTCTATCCAGGTTTAAATTGCTTGGATATAAGCCTTGTGACTTAGTTAAAACCAATGTCGCAGTGAGTGGGTTTAATGGCAGGAAATCTGAATGCCTAGGGGTTTTCTGAGTGCACCTTGAAGTAGGTCGCCAAGAAAGGGAAACTGCCTTCTTCGTGATAGACATAATTATCACTTTTAATGCACTATTGGGCCGCGACTGGCTCCATAAAGCTGCTCCTATCCCTTCTACGTTGCATAGAGAGTTGTTGCTTTGGGTTGACTCTGAAATTGAAATTATCAAGGCTGATGAATATTCCTGTTGTGACAAGGGTATCTTGCATGCAGAGACAAGCAAGACTGTCAAGGACCTCACACTGGACTAGCGCTATAGGCTTGGCGACCATACGGTAGGGCCCCTTGGCGAATCGTCCGGAACGTTCGATTACATCGTAGACTACGGGACATCGCACCCCAAGCCAGATAGAGGGCCGATCGTTCCAACTGGATGGGGAGATGAGTTGTCTGCTCAAGATATAATGGAGGTTCTCCAAGAAGTTAACTCGGGGGAGAACCCTGTGGCGTCAGAGAAGCCAAAAGAAGAGGGAGTAGCGGGAGACCAGCACAATGGTACTACGAAATTGGAGCCTGATAGACTCCTCAAGGAAGGGACCTATGGACCAGAATGAGAGAGTAACCGAAGCAGTCGCCGATGTCCTTCAACGACTTCAAGTCTATCAAGGAAATCGCTATTGTAGTCAACCCGTCTCTTGGTTTTCAATAAACTCAGAAGTGCTTAGAGCGCCTAATGCTTGTAATAAGCCCGTATCCACTAACTTAGGAGGTTCAGAGGAACGTGAGACTTTGATGACACCATGCGACCCATTGGTCAGCATTATCCTAGGAACTGAGTCCTTTCCTAGATTTCTTTTCATCAGTTCTTATATAAATAAAGAACTTTTTAATGCGATTAGGGGAGTACTTGAGGAATTCAAAGACTGTTTCGCCTGGGATTACATTGAGATGCCAGGATTGGACCGTAGAGTTGTAGAGCACACTCTTCCTATTAAAAAGGATTTTAAGCAAGTGCAGCAAGCACCTAGGCGCATGACTACGAAAGTTACACAGTTAGTCTTTGAAGAAGTTAAAAAAAATTTTCGGGCAGGTTATATCAGGACCTCGCGCTATACAGAATGGATCTCTAGTATAGTTCATGTCCTTAAAAAGAATGGTAAAATCAGAGTCTGTATAGATTTTAGAGATCTTAATCGTGCTACCCCAAAAGATGAATATCCTATGCCGATCGCAGATGTTCTCGTAGATAAGACAGCAGGGCACCAGATTATGTCATTTATGGGTGGGTTTTCTGGGTACAATCAAATCTTTATCGCAGAAGAAGACATACACAAATGTCCCTTAGGGATTTTCGAGTGGGTAGTAATGTCATTCGGGTTGAAGAATGCTGGCGCTACTTATCAGCGAGCAATGAACACTATATTTGATGCCTCTCTTGGCATAACGGTAGAAGTATACATCGATGATATAGTAGTTAAGTCGACAAGAGAAGATCTCCATGTAGACCATCTCAGAAATGCTTTCATGAAGATGAGAAAACACCAACTAAAACTAAACCCGCTTAAATGCGCCTTTGGTGTTAACGCCGGACAATTTCTAGGGTTCTTGGTACAACAACGCGGTATAGAGGTTGAGCAGAACAAGGTAAAAGCCATTCAAAATTTGGTCGCACCTAGAAACAAAAAAGAGTTGCAAGCATTCCTCGGTAGAATCAATTATCTGCGAAGGTTCATTGGGAACATCGCAGGAAAGTCCGAAGTATTCGATAATTTGTTGAGGGGACAAAACAGTTTCAAGTGGACGGAAAAACACGAAGGGGCGTTCAATGCTCTAAAGAGGTATCTAACGCATCAACCCGTATTAATACCCCCTCAACCAGGGAAACCTTTTATTCTCTACGTAGCGGCTACGGAAACTATCATAGGGGATATTTTAGCCCAAGTAGACGAAAATGGACGTGAAAGAGCTGTTTACTATTTATCGAGACAACTGACTCCTGTCGAGGGCAGATATGCCGTAAACGAAAAGTTATGTCTATCAGTATTCTACGCCGTCATGAAGCTGAGACACTACATTAGAAGCAGCGAAGTCTACGTGGCGCCTAAATCACCCATTACTAAGTACTTCTTCGAGAGTCCTTTGCTAAACGGACGAATTAGTAAATGGAGTCTAATCCTGTCCCCGTATGACTTGAGATATAAATCTCAGCAGTCGACTAAAGGACAAGCACTGGCTGATTTTCTAGTCGACCACGACCTAGCCTTGTTTATAGATCAAGAATAAGCAACTAAGGAGGTTTGGCAGGCCTGGTTTGACGGTTCGTCTGCTAAGAACGGGGCTGGGATAGGAATTCACATAATTTCCCCAATGGGTAAAGACATCAGGTTAGCTTTTCGCCTCCAGGTAATACCTACCAACAATGCGACAGAATACGAAGCATTGATAACAGTGCTAAAGGCAAAACATGCCTGCATCAAATGGGATCGCAATTAGTTATTAACCAAGTTAATGAGGAATGCACCTATCAGGGCAGGCTATCACCTTATCTAGAGATAGTCCAACGACTCATTACGGGATTCGAACTCGTCTCGTTCCAATTCGTAGGGCGCGAAGAGAATGTGGTGGCTAATAGCTTGGCTCAATTGGCATCTGGATATGAAACCCGGCTGGAACAGGGAAACATACCCGAAATAGGTTCGCATCTACCCACAGAGACCAAAGTTGTGGCTGTAGACATAATGGAGCAAGAAAAGGACTGGAGGAGACCAATAACCGACTTTCTGGTGGATCCTAGTCAAAAAGCCAAACAGCGAATTAAAGTCCAGGCTCTGTCATATGTTCTTCAAGACGGCGTGCCCTACAGAAAGGATACAAACGGAGTCCTCCTAAGGTGTGTAGACTTGGATGAGGCTACCCCAATAATGTTGGAAACCCACGAAGGACTCTGTGGATCGCACCAAGCGGGGATAAAAATGTGTTGGATCATTCGTAAACATGGTATCTATTGGCCATCGATGATGACAAATTGTATCGAAATGGCCAAGGGATGTCAGGAATGCCAGCAACATGGCTCCATAACTCGTGCTCCGGCAACCGAGTTAACCCCTGTAATTAAACCCTGGTCTTTTAGGACCTGGGCTTTAGATGTGATAGGAGAGATACACCCCCACTCTAGCCGAGAGGATGCATACATCTTGGTAGCAACAGACTATTTCACCAAATGGGTAGAAGCGCAAGTCTACAAGAAAGTTGACTATAGCGAGGTCATCAGCTTCTTATGGACTAACATTATCTACCGCTTTGGCATTCCTCAAAATATTGTCGTGGATAATGGAACAGCTTTTAATAATTTAAAAGTAAAGAAATTCGCCGAAGAATTTGGTTTCTCAATCCTGAATTCTACTCCGTATTACCCTCAGGCGAATGGACAGGTTGAAGCTTCCAATAAGCTTATTAAAAACAATATCCAGAAGATGATCGGGCTTAATCCGAGGAAATGGCATGAAATTTTAGATGATACTCTTTGGGCTCTGAGAGTTACCAAACGTGAAAGCACCGGAGAAACTCTATTCGCATTAGTCTATGGTCACGACGCAGTGTTACCTATTGAGATGAGGTATAAATCGCTCCGTGTCAGCCAACCTTGCCTACAAGACGAGGCCATGTACATAGCCTTGGAGGAATTAGAAAAGAAGAGGTTAGAGGTTGTAGACAAAATAGAGGTGCATAAGCAAAGAATAGCTCGTCATTATAATAAGAGAGTTGTTCACAAACAATTTCAAGTCGACGACTTGGTTTGGAAAATGATCCTACCACTAAGGGCTAAAGACCAAATTCTTGGAAAATGGTCCCCTAGCTGGGAAGGGCCATATCAAGTCAGCGTGACTTTTTCAGCGAATAGCTATAGGTTGTCGACTCTTGAGGGAGTTAAACAACCTTTAAAGATCAATGGCAAGTATTTGAAGCTTTATAGGAAGACTATCTGGGAATCGCATGGCAAGATTCTGAGCAAACCCTGCCCATCATTATGGGAACAGATAGTGAAAAGCTAACCAAGTAAAGCTTTATTACTGTAGACTAAGAAATTAGATTTGAAGTCTACATCCAAAGAAAAGTTCGAGCGTATCACTCTTTGATACCCCTAAGAAAAGAACAGACTACATGATCCTCGACATACTCGATCCAGGCACCCCACGCGCTGCGTCCGTAAACAAAACGGTTAAGACCTTAGCCTGGGACTTCTTAATGGTGACTCCATTCCTTTGGCGAAACCAAGACTTCAGTTCATCTTGGTCCTACTGCCCAGAGCCGGTGGCAGATCTTTCTGTAAGCAGGGAGTCCACCGCAGAAGCTCGATCCTTGAGATCCCTCTCTAAGGCCGTAAGGTCCGCAATTTTGGCCCGGACTTGTGCTAGCTCGCAGGCCAAATCTGCTCTCTGCCCCCTAAGATGTTGTAGGTTAGCCTATTCTTCCGCACGTTTCTTTAGGACGCCAGCGATCCTGGGCTGGGCATTATCAACCATCGCAATGTCTTGCATGTATGTCGACCAGTCAGGCCAAAAACGCCACTTAAATTCTTCACATGCCGGCTGCATCTCGATAGTGGCGACTGGAGAATCTTCAATCTCCTTAATGCAACTCTGGAGGTCCTTAAACTGGTCCTCAGACAAAACTTCAAGGTGAAGGATTTCTCCGACGTGATCCACAAGCTGCATCGGGCGGTCGTAGTCGCTCAAGATGTTTGGAACACCTTCACCGGGTAGCTCTCTTGACGAATGACCCGGGGGATGGCTAACCAGCATCAAACTCTTGGAAGCCGAAGGCTGGGCTATGTTTGCCGTTCCTGGAGTCACGGTCTCTGCTGTAGCAGCGGGGGTTTCTAGTGGCTCTTCGGTAGTTGGGGCAGGCAGGATTACAGGAGCGGAAGCAGGAATTGACTACAAACAAAAATAGACCAGTTAGCACAAACTTTAAACTAGTCTACAAAAGTCTATTTCTATTACCTCAGCAAGAGGAGGCGAACCAGCTTCCTCAAAAACCTCTTCCTCGGGGTCGAAATCCTCAGGTAAGACCGGGCTTTGAGTAAGAAAAGGACATTTAGCCTATATAACATGCAAGAAAATGTTGAAACAGGATCATACCATTCTCTATAGAGACTCAGTTTCTTGGCCGACCCCGAAGGACGGACGCGGGGTTCTATCTGATTCACTGCAAACCAGCATTACACAGTTAACGCAGGCCTCACCATGTAGTAACAAAAGCATAGTCTACCTCAGGAGACGGCTCTGGAGCCTTAACAGAGGTAGGAATTGGAACTGGAACAACAGGACGATGACATTTGAAGGAGGTCGCAATTGGAACTTCATCAGAATCAGATGATTCAGGGACAGGGGCCTTGCACTTACTAGTGGCTTCCTCCTTAATCTACTTGCCCTTAGAGGTAAGAGTAGGTCGACTCTGACGAGTTCGACGCCTGACCGGAGGAGAAGGGTCGCTTTTCGATAAAGAATCCCCAGAACCTACGTCCAGAACTGTGGTTCATTGTTAATGAGGTGCTCGAAATCCGAATCAAGGGAAAAACTTAAAGGTATACCTTGAGATAACCTGTACCCCACTTTCAACATCATATCAGAAGTAAGGTGGAGGTCAGGTTCCGTCGAAGCCCGGAGAAAAGACATATGCTTCAATAAGATGTTGAAAGAGATCGGCCACTGAACAGAGAAGAGCTCTATGGCAAACACTGAGGTGGATTCAAGAGGAAATTCCATGCGCCGGAGTTCCGCTTTCTTAGCCAAAGCGGACTCAAGGGTCTCCTTTGGATAGGAGATGGTGGCCCTCGTTTGGAGTTCCAGGTTGGGTGTGTCAGCAAAGGGCACTGAAGAACTCTGCACAAATCCTAACTGTCGCACACAGAGCTAAGGGTTGTAGACTTCGAAAGAATAACCCCCTTCTATCACACAGATAAGGTCTCTACAGGTCAGTACCGAGTCCCAATATGGACTCAAATTAAGCTTCTGGCGACGCTTCAGAATTTGATGGCCAGCTGGAAAAGGAACCCAATTACAGCGCTCGCACGACCAGTGTCTGTGATGAGTCGCACGTGTCCTGTCACAGAAGCCGACAACCATTGGTCCTTGGCACGGCAACATGCCTCTAGCATGTGCATCGCATAACATGCAACTGAAGTTACACCAGAAAGCATCTTATACGCTGTAAGCCCGGGCATCCACACACAAAACCACAGGTGGACAAGCCATAAAGGACCACCAACTGGATACTTTGGGAAGGGATTGCTACATGTTGTCGCCTTGTGCAAACCTTGGTAGACTAACCCTAAGAAGAATGGAGCCCAAGCAACTGGTTTGGGTGGTGCTGAACTTAAAAAGTTCGCTATCCCATAAACCAACTTTGGCACGCGCTTACCAGCAAAACAAAAAACATACTTACTTAGCCACACACTGTAAAATTCCACCTCCTCAGCCTTTCCCTAGTCGCTAAAGGATTTCTCCAAATGTCTTTGAGCTGTGCTCAGAATTTGGAGCATTTCAAGAGGTTGGTAATCTCCATCAGAGAGATAAAGACGAACTGGAAGACCCGTCACTTGACTCCCCGTCAGAAAGGAAATATCTTCCAAGGTCACACTCATGGGTCCCTCAGGGAAGTAAAAGCAGTTAACAGAGTCGTTCCAGAAAGGAAGAAGACTCGCGCAAACCAGGGGGTCGCAGCGCTTCCCGGCGATCGACAGTCGAACAAATGACCACAGGCCGTAAACCTTCAGCTTGCGCTCCAGTTTCGCGAGCCAAGCATCAAACCACTTGTGCAATGTCAACTTATCCACAGATGGAAAACAAAGGAAACCACATTTCTTCTCCCAATTCAGAGGATCTATAAAGTTCTCGCGATAGATAGGGATGGGAGTCTCGGTGAGCAGATATTCATGGGGGACCGTCTCAGGGAAAAGAGAAGGGGCAAGAACAGGACCCAACGTTAACCCACTCTCGCCCGATGGAACCACGCCATAAGGACCGGTGCGGTGGGCATGCCATTGAAAAGAAGAAAGCTTGGACATCGTCAAGAAACTAGGGTTTTCGAAGGGCGTACAAAGGATATTTTTCAGAAAACCTAAAGAAAAGAAGACGAAAGAATTTTCTTTGGCGGGAAGACAAAGGGTTTCTTTAAACGCGGAGATAATGAGTTTTCTCCTAGTGCAGGAGATGAAGGGGTATCTTGTGACACAAGTTTTCTCAGAGATGCTCAGGCGACGGAAGTCCCTTTAGCAAAAAAGGGGGGCTTATGTTGACACCATAGAAAATCTTGGGCCTAGTTCTGACAAAGCCCACAAAAGCCCACAGCCAAGACAAACATATCAGGCTTGCGCCTACGGGAGGAAATCTACAAAGGCAGAATACTAACCTTATAATCAAGGGCCTGTGCCTGGGACACGAAGTCTATAGGCTCGCGCATGCGACACGAAGTCTACAGGCTTGCGCCTATAGAGGATATTGAGACTATAGGCCTACGCCTGCAAGGGACACGTGTCAAAGGAAAACGGTTCCACGACCCCGAGATAATTGGGACTTGTTACCCATGCATAACACTAGC
The DNA here is from genome assembly GCA_029817715.1 of Melastoma dodecandrum. Classification (NCBI taxonomy): domain Eukaryota; kingdom Viridiplantae; phylum Streptophyta; class Magnoliopsida; order Myrtales; family Melastomataceae; genus Melastoma; species Melastoma dodecandrum. Next base: position 526,925 of record JARUPY010000526.1, on the reverse strand, counting down.
ACACATCTTAAAGATAATCAATTAAACCCGAAGTTAGAGGAGCTGATCCACGATCAAATAAGTGAGAATCAGTTAATTCCGAGATTCTTGGGGTGAGTTGAGTCTAGAAGATCTTCAGAAGGTCGTAACAGACCAAGTATAAAAGGAGGAGATCTTCCCTAGAGAAAATCACGATCAAAATAGCCAACAGAAGCTTATCTTGCTCGTCACCCCTTAGCGTAGTTGTTAGGATTCCCCGACCTGGGCGAGACCCTTAAGGTTTCATTGGTCTTCACTTCCATCATCAGAGAGAGCAACCGTAGCTCTGATAACAAACCTTCCGCCTTCACCTCCACCATCAGAGTGAGTAACCGTAGCTCTGATAACAAACCTTCCGCCTTCACCTCCACCATTAGAGTGAGCGCCCTCCGCCTTCACTTCCACCATCAGAGTGAGCAACCGTAGCTCTGGTAACAGCTCTCCGCCTTCGACACTTCCGCCAGGGTAGATCACCACAGCCTTGGCACCCACGTCCATCTCAGCACTCGACCGTACCCAGTCCACTAAGCCCAGCAGCTAAGTTCTGCCACCCGAGGAGCGCAAGCCTGCAGCGTTCCACCATCAAGTCTACTACAACGCTCCAAGTTTGTGGAGCACTGTAGCTTGTCTACGTCTTTACCGCCGTCCTTGTTTTACTTTTATGGCTGTAAGCGTTCTTTACTTCTTGTAAAAAACTCTTTGCATTTAATCAAATTCTTCAATTACTTACTGACGACCACATCTATGAAATCCCTATGTGTCTTATTGCCAAATATTTCCGACGTGATCCGTTTCTTACACGAACACGTTGTTAGGAAAGCAATGCTTTGTTGCATAACAAGAAGGGTTTGTGGAACTACTACGACACAACGAAATGTTTCTGAAAATAAGAAATAGGGAATTTTGGAAAGAAAAATATTGGCTAACTGTGGATCCTTCTTTTTTTTCTTACGACCAGAATGCTTTCTCGGCCTTTTTTCTTCCCATTGCATCATTTAGAGATTGCTTCCACTTACGACCAGAATGCTTTCTTGAACTCTTATACCATGCTTCGTAAGGCATCTGATTCTGAATAGCATTCATTGGTGATCGATTGAGGATGTAAGCCGTTGTGTCGTTTTATGCCTTGTTGGATGAAATAATCTAGAAACGGCTTGAAAATGAATCTCCTCCACGATTTGTCCTCAAAGTTTTTATTTGATATCCACTTTGATTCTTTACATTGGCTTTGAAACTCAAAAAAGTAGTGAAAGCCTTCGATTTCTCTTAAAGAAAGTATACCCATATCATACAAGTGTAATCACCGATTGTTGTACTTTGGGTTGGACCATAGATGTCAGCATGCACCAACTCATGAGGGGTTTTAGCTCGCCAAGAGGCTTTAGGATAAGGAAGACGATGTTGCTTCCCATACACACATTCTTCACAGACGCATGTTGCGTTGGCTGGATTTTTTGAATACCTATCACCATATTCATCTTCCTCAACAACGTTAGACCGTTGTGATTCAAATGTCCATATCGTAGATGCCATAGCTGAGCTTCTTCAACAACTTCAATCTCCAATACAAAATTCGAGAATAAATTCATATTCAGCGGAAGTAGGTTATTCGCCGTCATCTTCACTACAACAATCCCCTTCTCATCGACTACCATAAAACTCTCTGTTGTAATTCACAATACGTTCATTCTGTTTCGACTTCTTTTCTAAAGCATTTAACTTTATTTGAAACGCCTGTTCAATGGGAGTTAAGTACTTACTTACTCTTCCTTCGCAGGCTTTAAGAGAACCCATTAGCTCATACATAGAAATTTCTCCCAGATTTTTCGTTTATTCAATCGCAACAACAACGTGCTAAAACTTCTGCGGCAAGCGTCTCAATACTTTTTCCACAACCTTCTTGTTAGGAACTTTATCACCACAATACTTGATTTGATTCATGATTTCCACAACTCTCGAGGAGAAATCTTTTACCGTTTTGGACTCCTTCATGGCCAAGTTGTCGAAATCCCTCGACAAGCCTTGAAGTTTGATAGAAATCTCTTTCTCGGAGCCTAAAAACTTTTTCTTTAACACCCTCCATGCTTCTTTTCCCTTCTTGAAACCATAAATCGTCTTACTTACAGATTGTTGTAAGATCCGCAACACCATCACATTCTTCATCTTGTTTTCTTTTATCTTCTTTTCTTGTGCTCCAGCACCTTCTTTCTCACTTGACGAGTCGTCATCTTGTCGGTCAGTTTCTTCAAAGCCTTCATCAAAGATTATCTACAAATCTTGTGAGAGAAAGATAGTCTCCATTTGCGAATTACAATAGTCATAGTGCTCTCCATCAAAGTTGGGGATTTGGCTGGGCGAATAGGAAAATAACATTTTGCTAGAAGACGTAGCCATGATCTGTTGCGCTATAATACCAAGATTGTTGAAACTGTTTCGAAAGTGGTACTTTGTTGTATCATATGAAGGGTTTCATAATTACTGTGATACTACGAAGTGTTTTTGGAAATAAGAAATAAGGAATTTTGGAGAGCAAAATATTGGCTAACTGTGAAACCTTCTTTATTTTCTTACGACCAGAATGTTTTCTTGGCCTTTTTTCTTCCACTTACATCATTTGAAGATTACTTCTCCTTTTATAGACTCTTAGGAAAGATCTAGAGCAAAGATTTACTCAACTCTAGTTTGTAGGCCATTTAATTCTAACAACTTTCTAGACCACTAACGCCACCAATTTCCTTAGCCACCTAATTCATTTGATATATTTTACAAATTACCATGTCATTTAACACGTATTACATCAATAAAATGAAAAGAACTGTGGGCACATATATAAGATTTCCCATTTGTTTGGAAGCCAACATATTCCAACGTCACTTTCCTCCCTAAAATTAGGGTATCCACTCATAGTAATAAAAGGTTTGGGGCATATTGTAGCTTCATGGGAAAATACCCGACTCTTAATTTTAGCGAGATTTTTGTCCGATTTTATATCACTTTTGTCAAATAATATTTTCTTCCTCGGTTGATCTTATCTTGTTTGCTTCCCCAAATATGAATTATGGTCAATCGTTCTTCATCTGCGAGGAAGTGAAAAATGGGGTGTAAAATATTATTATTATGGGAATGCAACATGATCTAATCCCCTTTGTGCGGAAAGGAAGAAGCTGTATATTCTTTGTGTATTTCTCATTTTATTTCTTTCCCTTTTTTAACCAAATGCACACGGACGAAATTTTTCGAAGTTGTTCATCGACCTGAACTTTGTGCCCATATACTTGTATCCATATTCTCGACTATATGAATTTGACTCAAATATCAAACAAGGTCTATTCGAATACATGAATTTGACTAAAATTAGGAATATATTCACACTACCTTTAATGTCTTGTATATTCTTATTTTTTGTATTATAATATCACTAATTCTAATCCTTCCTTGTGCACGATGGTTTTGGGAATTATAAATAGGGGCATCCTTTCTCCTTTCAAACATTGTCCTTCTCCCTCTTCCCATGTACAGCTTGTTTAATTATGGCCTCACTTCATATGCCAGCTTGCTTTTGGTGTATCTCACAACCGCTTCTCATGTATTAAGTGGCTGTGATTCTTATTTTCAGATCCTTCGTGATCTGAAAATCTTGCTTTTCGTCCCCACTTCTTCATAATGCCTTTCATTTTAGCATGTCTTGCGGCCATTCTTTCACTATTTCGTGATAATTTTTTTAGCGCATTGTATCTTATTCACAAAAGAGCCATTGATTCATAGCCAAATTAAATCTCGTCACTTGCGTATCTTGATTAGGGACATCCAGCTCTCAACCCAGTGAGGAGTCGAGGGAAACAATAGTTGGAATACCTTGTCGTCAGTCGCCGAAAATATTCGACGTTATATCCGTATCAAAATCTTTTCCTTGGAGATCGTCCTTAAGGAACGTATGATATATCATTATTTATTTATTGTTGCTTTGCAGGTCATTCGCTTCCGGTACATAGGAGACGTCATCAGATGCTCCCCCGACATCCTCTCACATGTGGGACCGCCGTAGGATATTCCCTCGACCTCCTCGGACATGTGGGACCGTCACCAAATATTACCACAGCCTCCTCATACATGTGGGACCGCCGGCGGATATTCCCTCGGCCTCCTCGTACATGTGGGACAACCGTCAGACATTCCCTCGGTCTATTTGTACATGTGGGACCGTGTCGAATATTGCACTTTACTAATCCACCTTTATTTACTAGAATTCATCCGAGCCATGGTTCACATTTCCAAGAAGATTGTATCCGTAAACGAGTTTTTGTGTGTTTTGGAAAATGTAGTCGATGTTCGTAAGGGAACTATTGGTCCACCGTCCCCTGATTAGTTTCTTTGCACCTTCTTGCGACCAGTTAGAAGCGAATCGCGATAATTTGAATTCGTGGCACAAAAAACTCCTGAAGCCTCCTTGCCGGACACGTGGTCACTAAAATCACTTCCTTTCTCATGCATGGCAGAACCAAAACCTTCGGGTTCGCTAGGGAGAACATCATTGCTGGAAAATCTGAGTGGTCACATGTACCGGAATTCAGTAATATTCCGAAATATTGGGAATGACATGTAGATGCATTTTCTCGCAAAGAGGAAGTACTTAGAATGGCCAACATATTTGATGTCATACATTGTTCGAGTTATACTTATGACCGTACCATTGATGTCATGCGGACCTTATGTGGAGCTTGGTATCCGGAGTTTAACATCTTTGAAACATCACACGAAACTTTTGCCATTTCCCTCTGGGATCTTTATAAGATTGGCGTGCTTCCCATTAATGGTGGAATCTATAAAGAAACAATCCCTTCCTTGAAAGAGCTCCCCGGCTCAAACGCGCAAAGTAGGAACATTCCAAAGAGATGCTCATATCTATTTGCAACATTTTCTCGTCTTTTGGAGCAGAACATTGATGATGATCGTAAAAAGTAGAAGCATAAGACAACGCGAGTAAGAAGTTCGTTCCTATCTCATCTTGGGTTGAGTTATGGTTTTGGGTAGAAGAAAAATATATTAAACATCATAAGCGCGTGTCGAAGAAATTGATTCATCCCAAGAAATCTCAAAACCAAACAGGACCAATAGTAGAGGCATCCCTTTGGAGCCACAAAGAAAGGGGAGCATTTGCAGATCTAGGCATCAATGACGACATGTGTATGGAGACATATCTGGCTACCTTCATTGTCAGCTAGTTATGTTCATTTGTGTTCTCGCATGATGAAGCGCACCTATGTCCAGAAACATTCAAGGTAGCTAGCTTGATGACACTGGGAAATTTCTTTAGCCTCACAGTACCCATTTTGGCTATAATATATCGGAGATTGAATGAGATTTGTAATTCTACTCCTATCGTGGCTCCTAAAGCATGATTTCCAACGCAATACATATACGGATGGTTATCATTCTACTTCTAGAGTCACTTTCCTGCTCCTAATGAAGTAGCTGGCACTCAGATGATTGGCAATTTAGGCAAAGGTGGAGCGTGTTACTTCAGTGCTCGTGCAGCGGAGGGAATGCGTATTACTATCGCAAAGGGTGGTTTTTAGATTGAGGATTCTTCTGACCTTGATGAGAACTCCTTGAGTTTTTTCAATAGCACCCGGTCATGTTACCTGACAATACAGCGTGATAAAGCCTTCATCGTGGAGCCTTATAATCGTCCACATTTCAGCCGGCAACTTGGGTTTTGTAAGGATATTCCATATACATCGCGGCATGAGATACGTTCTTCTTCATTGAATGAGGGCACATATTGTGGCGTCTCTTGGTGAGAAGCAATGCAAACTCTCGATTGTATATACCCATTGCCCCTGCTCCTCATGCTGAATTGAACACATATTGCACGAAAAGATATTCTAAATTGTCGAAGGCGAAACATGATGATTACCTCAAACGTGGAATAGATGCATTAATTGTTGGGGTATATCAACCTAAACGTAAGGACGATAATGCTCGCAAGAAGCCTTCCCAGCCAGCCTCTATGACTTTAAAGAAAACGCCAGTACCACCATGTATGAGTTTAGATACATGTTCTCAATTTGTTTGTCTTCTTTTATGTCCTCAACGAGTATAACTTGCTCTTCTTGATAGCCATATATTCTGAAGAGTCTCAAACTTCAGATGATAGCAGGCATTTCAAGATACATAGGCGTTCGAAGCATACACTGGAGATCTCGATATAGTTGGTGACGTGCCAGATGACATCTTCCCGGCTAACAATGAGTTGGTAACCATTTTATATCATTGAGGTACATATTTTAAATGATCTGTGTCTTACCTTGGCTTTGTTTGCTACTACAGCCTGAAAATGAGTTGGTCGATTTCATAGGTGATAATGGTGAACTTTCCGTATTGAGCCCTACTGCTCAGGAGCTCTAAAAGCCGCTTCACAAGGATAAGCGTGTCGTGAAGGAAGCGATCCAACTTGAGGAAAACAAAGATCATTGTCGTTGTTCTAGTTAGAAACATGGCATCAGATGTCCAATCACATAAGCATCTGCCATGAGACTCAATGAGTTGCGGTTATGAACTCCTTACGCGTCTTAAAGGGAAGGCTACCAAGAAGCGAGCGAACCAGCGCCATCTGGAGGTATTTGCTTCAACTCATCTTTTACGTTGTCGCTCAATTCTAAATCATGTTGTATTATAGGTATGAAGAAGTATAAGCGCCAAGTGAAGTTGAGCGACGAGTAGTCAACTAATGCCCAAGAGTGTGTTTCACCTGATGACTCATTCACTCGAGGTATAGACACTTTTCATATTGATGCATCTTGCCTGGCATATATGCGTTTGTTCTATATAGATTGTCAAAGTACTCGGGTTGAAACTCCTAGCGAGCTAGCAGCCATTACTCGAGCGAAGGACACCATCACCACTAGAGGAGCGCCACTTTTGGAGGTGCCCCCAGCTTAAAGTTCAACTGTCAACCCTGTTTTCGGACGTGCCACAGAGTTACCACCATCGACTAGTGCAACGAATTTCCACAAATTGAGGGCTTGGTAGATGTCGAATCAGAAGACTCCTTGGAAATTATGGCGAAGGCCAAGAAGCAAGTTGAAGAAATTCTCAAAGCTAATCCACATCCCCCAGTGGACTTTAAAGAACCTACCAAGAAGTCATCCACCACAAATCCCAAGGGCAAGGGTTCCAGTCGCTCAACTCGCAAGTTCCGATTGACTAAAGCCCAAACAGCCATCGTTTACAAAGACTCTACGGATTCAGATGCATATCACTATGCTATTAAATAGATGTTGGTTCGTCGTTTAGCGTGCACCGTGGCAGAACTGGTATGCGCCTTTGTCTACCGTTTACTATTTACTTATCTTGCAATTTTCACATTGTTCGCTTTTTTAGGCTGGTCGCCCATATTAGGAAACAATCCCTACAGTCGGCCAAAGTCGCCCTCCTCCTCACTTTGGTACTGACCGATCCCCTGAAGACTATCTTCGACTTCTCATCTCTACCTTAGAGGTAACCATGACAAAGGAAGTGCATTTCGAGGCATTCGGTTCATCAACTACAGCGGCTGGAATCATTGCCACTCAACATGCAATTCTTGCTTTCCTCTGCGCAGAGGCATTACTGGCAGACATGGAAAGACATCCACTCTGCCCTTTCTGCGGAGGTAGCACGATAGCAGATAAAACATTCTCTAGCCCATTCGACAGACAACCAGCTAAAGGGTGAAGATCTCATACCAAGATGGATAAGTTGCGCTCACAAGAGCAGCAATTGGCCTATACTATTCAACGCCTTCTCAAGGATTAGGATGTTGTGATCACCGAGATGACCCGAACTGCCCACAAGCTAGAAGGGATCGAGAATGTTCGTAGTGTGGAGGAGTTCACGAAGGAAGCCGAGAGGAATTCCTTGGTGGACCAAACGGCCAAAGCTGATGAACTAACTAGGAAAGCTGCATTCAAGAATGTACTACTTCGCCAGGCTAGGAACATTCTATCATCCTTGATTCATTAAAAGACTTCGCTTTTTACGTTTCTTGTAATTTCGGCTATCATGCACACAGTATCGTCCAATCTCTCCGGTCACCTATATACATGGTGTGTTATGTGAGAATGCCCTTGAACTCTACGAGCTGACACAATGGGCCAGGGACAACTCGAGGCTGCAGACGAAAATTTCACCTTACAATGAAGATTCTACTTCGGCTACAGCCCTTCAATCATGTGAGCCCAGTCTTCGCATGCGCCTCTAGATCAGACCTTCCGAAGGCCGTAAGGTTGTCAACTTCGGCTCTTTCAAGGCAATGACCGCGGCTTCTTTCGCGGTGTTCTTGGTATCACATCGTGAAATGGAGCGACAATGTATGAGGGGAGCACGCCTTAGGCTCTCAACGACGGTAAGTTGCTGAACATAGGTCCTTTTCAGAAGGTGCAAGGCTGAAGACTCATAACCTACTAATTTTTGTTAGTAAAAGTTTTCATTTTTTTCATCGGATTTACTAATTTTTTTAGTAATACTTACTAATTTTTCACGGTTCACTTTTAATAAAAATTTCTTTTTTTATTTCGTAAAACATAAATAAATTAGTAATAGTTTACTAATTTTATTGTGATATTTATTAAAACACTGTTTGAGTTAGTTATAGTGTTAGTAAAGTTGTACGGGATTCGTAAATCTTTATTGATTTTTACATGATTTCACAGATAAATTTTGTAAACTTTTACTAAAAAGTTTAGTAATTTACTAATTCGAACAGTGAAACCTGAACATATTTACGAACCTAATGTCGCTGTGAAATTACCATTTTAACCCCGACAAGTTTCGTAATATATTTAGTAATTTAGTGTCGGGGGTAAAATGGTAATTTCACAGCGACATTAGGTTCGTAAATAGGTTCAGGTTTCACTGTTCGAATTAGTAAATTACTAAACTTTTTAGTAACAGTTTACAAAATTTTTCTGTAAAATCATGTAGAAATCAATAAATATTTACAAAACCCGTACAACTTTACTAACACTTTAACTAGCTCAAAAGTATTTTACTAAATATCACAATAAAATTAATAAACTATTACTAATTTTAGTTATGTTTTACGAAATAAAAGAAGTAATTTTTACTAAAAGTGAACAGTGAAAAATTAGTAAATCCGATGAAAAAGATGAAAACTTTTACTAACAAAAATTAGTAATAATTACTAAACTTGAACACTAAATTTTTAGCAAAATTTACTAAACATATTAGGTAATCTCCCATATTTTTAGTAAACAATTACTAAAAAAATATGGAAATTATTTGAAAAAAATTACTAAACGCAGATTTAATAAAATTTACTAAAAATGAACAGTAACCAAATTAGTAAAATTTACAAATTTTTTTACTAATTATGTCGTCCTTTTACTAAAAAAAGTAATTTCTTAGTAAAATTTGCTAAAAAAATAAGCAAATTTAGTAAACTACGTAACTGTTACGTGCATGTATCGTTAGCCGCTTAGTCTACGTCTTTATAATGAAGACATCCAAAAACAACTTCTACCATAATTTTGGACAGCTAGAGCCACCCTCGCATGACATTCCGGACCACAATGGCCGAAAACACCATCTTTACTGAAGACATCGCTCGTAGAGCTTCTACAGGAAGACGTTTTACCATATCCTATTTATTTTTGGCTCCTATAATCTCATAAATTCGTCAACACCATATGATTAGAAAATTTACAGTAAATTGACAGGGTTACGACTAATACGGCGACTCGAGACCAAGCACGATACGAAATGTTTCTGAATCAAGTCATTCGCTTTTAAATCCAACATAGCCGTAGGCAAAAACAAAAAGGGAATGAAAAATACTTACAATTTATGCTTTTGCGCCTACAGATCGGATAGCTGGGTTGACCCGTTTTCTAAGTCAATGCTTGGTTCACACCCTGTATTGGGTTGTCTTGTGGTTGTAGTAGAGAAGTAGAAAATTGGTGGACGAGGAATGTTTTGGGTTTGTAGTTTGGGATTCTTTCGTTAATGTCGGTTATTTTAAATTTTACCTTCCGTAGCCTCTAAATTTCAGACTTTCATTTCCCTCCTTTTCTTTAAAATTCATCTTGTTACGCTGTCCGTATCTGCTTTGCCGCCCCGCCCGCGATGCAAAGCAGGTTGATTCGATAAGATTGGTCGATATCCTCAAAAAGTTCCTCCTTTCTAATACTCTTCACAATAATGTCGTCATGCCGTTGAAATCTCGATAGCTATCTTTGTGAAGCACTCCCTCAAGTTAATGTGATTTGTGCATTTCTGCTCACTATCAGATGCCATGGCCTTCTGAAAGGTCTCCATCATTCCACCAACCCACCATGGTCAGGAGTCTGGTTGGGATATGTCCAATCCTCCTCACCACCCTCAAGGACCAGAACATGGACACTCACACTTGAGAGGTTGCCTATAGGACCATAATTACAAAGCTAGACAGTCGTGTGTAGGGTTTAGGGGTTAGACATGACGCCCATTTATGTATATACTTGTGCTCCTATTTTTTGTATTTTTTGTACATATCATTTCGTTGTTAGTACATGGGGTCGATCCTTTGCTTCTACATGTTATTTAAATGTTAATTAAAATGAGGACGGCTGCTTTAACATTTCAGGCCATTGTCAATACATCTCAACATTATACAGATATGTATTTGATTTTGTATACACATGTGGACCATCTCCCATTGTAAATCACGCATTTAATGTTGCGCGTCAAACTCTTTTCGTCTGTCCAAATCCAAACACAGCCCGCTGAAGGACTGTGTATATATTGGACTAAGAATTGGACGAGTATTTATTTTTCCTATCAATGCGGTTTAGGTGGCCACTCCTCCCTCCGGAAAGGCATGAGTCGACATTTACTGCCAGGGGTTCCGGGATGTCATGGTTACGTTTTACTAGCAGACATAAACCCCATAACCTTCCCTCCTCGCTTTGTATTGGATATCACGTAAACCATGATGAGATAAGATTTGAACTAGCTGAAACCAAACAGATGTACATCAATCGTACCTAATACCCCATTAGTCATGAAAGTAGAAAGACGTAGAAGCCTAAGCCCTAGGCGGGTTGATATAAATTATAATGGTGTTTTCGATGAACAAGAAACAGGCGGGAAGATAGGCGAAAAGGCCTAAGCGACAGGTTCCTGAAATGATGTGACCGTCTGGGGAAGGAAAGAACATGTAGTGTTTTGGTTATTTGTCGTTGACAATTTGTGGATGAATGTGGACACATGACGAGTGATCAACCCGGACAATAGACACTGGTTTTGCATCTCCATCCACGAATACTTCACTCAAAGTTCAGGTCCAACACGAAGCCAACAAACAAATCGCCAAGGAGTAAGAAAAGCAGTTCCATGACCCCACAATCATTGTAGGGATGCACTCACCATAGGCCAACCAGAGAACGGTCGTCCTTCACCATATCCCGCCTAGAGAACCGTTGTCCTTCAGCATTCCTACCGATTGCAGTCTGTGTCCTACAAGTCAAGTGGTGACGTTAAGTCCACCATATTAAACATACATACGCTACAGGTATGGGAACTTACAATGATAAGCCCATGTATGCTGTTGATACCCGCCCCCAGAATGGACAGTGACACATATACGGATGCCCCGAGAACCAAAATTCTTCCGTGAGTTTCCAAACTCAAATAACGACGATCAAACAATCCCATTAAATCGTCAGCCCCGTCGATAGAAGTTAAAGTTGTGCCGAGAATTACTAACACGTTCGCATCGTGTTGGTACATAAAATCTGGTACTTCAGAGAAAAGATCACCGTTGTGGTTGTCGCCGTCCAATGAATCGAAGTGCACGAGAGCAACACGCCTTTCCTTGCCCGCCTTTCGACCCCCATTGCCTGTGGTCATATCCGTGCCGATTGAATAGACGTGCATTATTTCAAATTCCCAGCAGTCGTCACTGGTGCGGTATCATAACGTGCCCAGAACTGGAAAATGCTATTCCTTCAAGAACCGACTATCCACACTGCACACCGCTTTGAGGAGTCAAGCATTCGAAAAAATGGCGTCAGCTGCTTAAAGACCGCGCTCCCCACAGCAAAGCAGAGTCCATCCATGTCAGTTGGTCGAAGCTTCTTCAGGTCCTCCAATATGAGTTGACGCACATCTACCGTCCGCTCCTCTAAATAGTGTTCTTTGCAACAAATTTGCTCGGACAATCGCAATAGAAATGGACTTCTCGAGTAATGAGGACTGTTTCTGAGGCGGGCATGTCGATCGTCAGGTCAACAACATTCTCGTACGGTTCTGGGTATGGATGCAGGATGCAGAGCTTCAAGTTATCAATGGTTTTGATGGAGGATAATGAGGCAGCGGGGCTCCTTTGTGAGATCCATGGACATGATTTATTTGCTACAACACGTTACTGGATGAGGCCCTCCTTATAATAAATTGGCGGGTAATTTCAAATGTTCAAATTCGAAAATAAATTGGCATGCGACGCGTTCTTAACCACATTAGACGTTTTTTTCCTTTATTGGTTCGTTTAGGAATTGATCTTCATTGGAAATGGATCTGTCTTTGCCATGCCCAGTTCCACGAATCTTTCGCAAATGCAACTATCAGACTCCACTCCGATATAGTAAACTTCATTCTTTAATCAGTGGGGATGACGGGGATGGCACCCGTCTTTCATCAATGAATTTTGCCATTATGGAAAGTGTCCTCCTTGCGTACACATTTTATAAATTATATCAGAAGCGTTATTTGTTTTGATAATATGGCTTTAAGTGGCAACTTTTAGTGCCCATCCAACCAGCACTCAATGCATGTTAAAAAATTTAATGCAAGCCACCCTCGATAGGCTGGAGTGAACGGTCTCCAGACATATCAAATCATGCATCTAGTTAAAGTCACGCATTTCCATATGACTACATCTTGTCGTGTTTCCTATCCTTAACCATGGCTGTCGAACCATTTGTATGAATTGTTTGTCGAACATGCGGGACCTCCAACGGACCTCCTAACTTAAACAAATGGAAATCTTAAATTCGAATTTTAGTGAACTTTCGGTAGAATTCCTATCCTTAACCCGGCGCCTGTCTTCGAAAGTCAGCCGTAAAGGGAATGAATCTTTATCATGTTTGCAGAATATTACAAAACAAAGGCTGTAAATAATTACAGTTGATAAATTAAGCCTTTTCTTTTTGTAAGTATGGACTATGTTTTTCGGAATATTGGCTTTACAATCCAATTCGATTAAATGAAACTAACGTTCCTAATTGGAGTTATCCTGACGGACACGCCATATGTTTAATACTAAACATAGAAACAGGGGATTTCAACCGTGTATGCAATTTAGGACTATGTGTGATACAAGGACGGTTGTCGACTCACGAACAGCACAGCCATTATCGACGCGAGGAAGTGTCCACTCGCTCACCATCCAAGCGACGGGCTTCCCGTTGATCAATAAGACTCTATCGAGCGACATTCAAAGAAGGCGTTGACGAACGAGGAGGCCGCACGGACATCGAAGGAGCTGAAATGTCCGGCACTGAAGACGCATTGATTATGAAGGCCACTCATGCATCCACTATCTTTCATTCATTCCCAATAAGTCATTGTGGTAGTTCATGTATTAAGTCATTACTGTCTAAACCAACAGGATTAGTTATGCCTCTTACAATTCCACAGCCTCTGCCAAAACCACATGTATTTCTGATACAGACATGCTGTCTTAGTGTTTTAAAGAAGTAGTTGTTTAGACTACATCAAGTACTTTCATCTTAAAAGAGCTGTGAAGGTTATAAAGAGCGCACAAAACAACAGTTGGATTTTGTCCGACACAAGATGGAAGTTGAACCACGGACTGCTATTTTTTATACAAAACTGGACCAAAACGGAAAACGAGGGGTGGTCAATGTTTTAATGCAATGTGTAAATGGAGATGCACATCATGCAACAAGTGAGAAATGTTATACTAAGAGGGGGGTGAATTAGTATTAATTACCAAATTCGGATTTTAACACTTTTTCGTTTTACCCCGCAGCGAAAAGGAAGCTTCTGTCAAACAGAACCGTAGATACGTTTCTATACAACAGAACATTCGAGTGTGTTCACAATTTGTTTGATTGGACACAAGGATTTTTATAGTGGTTCAGCAAATTGCTTACGTCCACTCTTCACCCAGATATTTGGATGGATTCCACTCAAACGTATCTCAGTACAAGTTGCACGAATGATATCAACTAAAAGCAGACCCGAAGGTTCTGTACAATAGAGGTTTGAGTGGCATAGCCTAGACTAGAAGGTTCTGTACCGTAGAGGCTTGTTACGTAGCACAAACACTAAGGTTCTGTACTATAGTAACTAAGGTTCAATACAGACTAGAAGGTTCTGTATCGTAGAAAGTAAGGCACAACACAGACCAGAAGGTTCTGTGTCGAAGAAGGTAAGCACGACACTGACCAGAAGGTTCTGTGTCAGATCTGTTAACCTTCTATAACACAGATCAAGAGATTCTGTACTGTAAGCGTCAACCTTCTATAGAACAGATCCAAGGACTCTGTCTTACAGAAAGTGTTGCACAGACCGTAAGGTTCTGTACCAAGAATGTCAATCCACAACAGAAGGTTCTGTATAGTAAATGACTTAATTATAAAACATAGATCTGAAAGATTCTGTGTCAAGAGTTGTCGATCTTCTACTAAACAGACCGTAAGGTTCTGTAGCAAAAGTGATAAAGAAAATGTATGCACAGACTGTAGAGTTCTGTGCTACAGAGAGTTGCACACGTGAGTGTGACTATCAAAGGTCACCAAATGCACAATCCTCTCAAGGATACGACTTCGTGGCGTACCCCATGCGAGCTCGTAGCGAACCCTATGCAAGGGAACAACGACCTCTGTTCAAGGATGGATTGTCCCTCCGGCGGCTCCACACGACCTGCACGATCTCCTCGAGATAGCGACTATGTGGCGTACCCCACACAAGCACGTAGCATACCCTACGCAAGCACACAGCAGACCCTATGCAAGCACGCGGCAAACCCCACGTAAGCAGACGGCAGCCTCCGTCCTAGGTTCCTGCACACAGAGCTCTACACAACAGAAGCTGGTTGTTCCTCACCTTCTGTGCTCCCAAGGTTCAGTCCTTCTCTCTGGCCCGCTGCACGTTGCCCACGTACACACGCTTCCAACAACGTCTCCTGCAGCTTCCAACCGAGTCCCTCGAGTCCCCGAGTCACTCTCCCAGAAGGCTTCACCAACGATGCAGCCGTCCATCGCTAGTGCTCTCGTGTGACTAACTCAAACGAATGAAAGAATGAAAGAACTAAAACTCACGCTTTCAGTCAGAAAAGAATTAGTAATAATTATTTTCTTTTTTGGTTTTTTTTTACTGAGAAGGCGTGGCCCTTTTATACACAAAGTTCAAAGAAGAAAATGCAAAAAGGAAAAGATAAATTAACAATCTGCAAAATAAGAAATTAAAGGTTAGTAGACAAAATGAATAACAACATACACGCGCAAGTATTCAGATAGAAAATAAATCAGAATAAGATCATGATATATTTTCTAAGAATAGTGCATCATAGAAGGTATCGCAGAAGGTTCTGCTCGATAACCTTCTCCAGATGGAAATAATCGTTGATTTACTTCCATATGGGTAATGATTCATTCCATCCTGATAAAGACACATGTGAGAATGTATCTGGATAGGTGGTGGTGATTTGCAACCAAATAACGGTCATGTAGAGGTCGTAAGAGCTTACAGACGCCTGTAGACCATTTAGTAGAACCTTTCCATATATAGAGAGATACATTTCCTTCTATAAAAAATATTATCTCCAATATGATTATTTGGTGACTAAATCAATATGATTCGATCAGATAATTATCTTGATCGATGGGATTGTATTTCATAATTAAATAATCATCAACTAATCATTTAATTACAAAATGATTCTTACATAAAGCCCTTGATATAAGAAGTTTCTGTAGAATAGAATGTTCGACCTTCTGTAGTACAGAGGATCCGGTTCATCATCAAAACCGTCCCAACAAGAAATATCTGAACATGCGGCAGAAAGTTTAATTTGATGACAAGCTCTGTACAGAGGGAGTGGTGGATATTTGATGCGTTGATGGATACCTAAAAGGTTACAAGAGACAGCGGAGTGAGATTGTTGAGAAGGAGTCGTTAATACAGACAAGGTAGATCAATAAGGTTGAGGTAAATCCTAAATTTATGTAAATGGAGCGTCATGGTAAAGAAGTAATGATGCGGATAACGAGAAGAAAACAGGAAGCGTCAAAAAAGAGGAACACAAGAATGTTATAGATGAGGGCAACATTGTAGACTGGTATTTTAGCTAGTTCTGTTATGTTTCTTCTAGTACCTATCCTTGTATTTTGGCAATCTTGAAGCCTATCATGAATGAGAAGCTCCATTAATTTCTTCTATTCTCAATCTTGCGATCGTTGGATGCCATCGATATGTCATCGATCCTGGTGCTTCCATCGCGCAATCTAACAAGACCATCAACCACGGCTTTGGGATACATCGGCCAAGTGGACCACATTCTCATAGTAGTAAATGTTACGTAATTGGGTAATGTGTCCGGGACTACTTGGAATCCTTGCTATTGTTCAAGTAAACAGGTGCTTTGGATGCTTAAATATTTAATACACAGTTATGTTGGGAAAGCATGCATAAGCCAGCTTGTTCCTTCACCTCTCTACTATCTACTTCACGCCTCCGACGAGTATTGTTGATCCAAAAAGCTTGTACAAAGACGCTTATTGTTCCCATTGACGTTCCTCGCCAATCTCACTAGATCTTCCTACCAGCCCCCCTGCGCCTCAGAACCAAATCAAACGACGAGATTGTTGTCTTCAATCTTTGCCTGCTGATGCAAAGAACTGACATGGCATTTTATAAGGTGATCCAAAAAGCTTGCCCAGGTGCTTTGGATGCTTAAATATTTAATACACAGTTATGTCGGGAAAGCATGCATAAGCCAGCTTGTTCCTTCACTTCTCTACTGTCTACTTCACGCCTCCGACGAGTATTGTTGATCCAAAAAGCTTGCCCAAAGACGCTTATTGTTCCCACTGACGTTCCTCGCCTATCTCACTAGATCTTCCTACCAGCCCCGCTGCGCCGCAGAACCAAATCAAACGACGAGATTGTTGTCTTCAATCTTTGCCTGGTGATGCAAAGAACTGACATGGCATTTTATAATGGAGAGAATGTTGTCTTCTCTATTTAATTTTAAACAAAACGAGACCTTTACCTACATATGGGAAAACAACTGGAGAAATGTTCCCTTTTATGGTGGTCCCCAAAACAATTTTGGCCATTACGGCTACGAGTTTCAATATTACCGTTTTACGGCAGTTTTCTCCTAACCTTTTCTTAACCCAAAATTAATCCTTCAAGATTTAATCAGGAAAATTTTTCTTAAACGGGCTCGGATACCAATAAAAAATACAGAGGATAATAAGCGATGCAAATTAACTCCCTGAAGAGTTAGATACCAGCATGCTAGATATTCCTCAGTATTGACAGGAATCGAACTTAAGATGTTTTTCCTAATTGTCTTTGGCGTCGGCGTTCTACCAACCTCAAATACTCGTTCGAGTATTTTGAACTTGCCGCAAATCCGAGATTGGACTTACCTTCAAGGAAGTATTCCTCGAATTCACTCTGTACTAGAGTCAGTTCTTCTAATTTCTTAGAATAACTCTCTATCTGCTGCGATATTTGTGATATCTGTGCCGATAGATGTTCAAGACGATCTACTATGGTATTAAGGAGACCAGTAGTAGAATCCTTGCCAACTCTGTGATCCAAATGCTGAAGATCCGGGTTAGCACAATCAGTCATAGAATGACTCGTGCACTTGCACCACCTTAATTAAGTTGCCTTAATCAAGATCTTCTTTCAGAACTGAAAGAACAGCATAAACAACTTCAAACTATAAATATGCTTATCATACCTTAATCGAATCGCTCAGAGGGTCCACCAAGCTTCCGCACCAAGAGAACTCAGAAACCTAAGTTTCAAGAGTCTTCTTCTCAAAAACTTAGAGAAGGCAATGGAGAGGCTCTTCTGTGTCATCTAAATGCCCATAACATGAGGGACTTATATAGACACTCCTCATCCAAGGTTTCAGCCTGATAGCTTAGCCTTACAAGGTTTAGTCATAATGATTTATCCTTCTAGGTGTCGATCCGCAGATCTATCCTTTAGTTAGACTTAATCGGTTTTGATTAATTCTAACGTTCTTGGTTTCTTAAGGTATTTTTCGAAGAACAATCAGAGAAAACTTCTACTCGGATTTGAGATCGAGGTTTTTCGTTTTAGATTTTCTTCTGGAGGACAATCAAAGATTTCTTACTCAATGTTTTGAGAGAGAAAATTCTCTATTCAGATTGCCTCCCCAAATGAGGTAGAGGGCTTGTGAATATATACACAAAGGAGCTGGTGCCTATGTACTGTTTGCCAGCTCAAAAGTAAAAGGAATCTAAACTGTTAGAAAAGTTAGTGGGGTCCTAACGACCGACAAAAATGTCCTAGTCTAACTTTATACAGTTGTCTTCTCCCGTCTGCATTGATGCGCTGTCTTGGGAGATTCCTTCATTGTTGTTGGCGCTTGAAGCCTCGCCAACTTCTTTTTCTGAGAGTCCCGGTGATTCGGAAACCGCCTTAAGAATTTGTTGGGCTCTCTCATCATATTCAATTTGCTGATTTAGGGTCTTGTCTGTGAAATCAGCAATCTTACTCCAAACCTCGAAGGTGTCGGTTCGGAGATGTAACTCAGAGTTCTCTCGCCTCCAGAAACTATCTAGAAGTTCGAGCATTCTCTGCCATCCTCGGTCTCCCGCTTGTTCGTCGATGAGGCTTAGATTTGACCGAAGTATCGTGACAGTAATTATACCATCACAGAGCACGTAGTATTCGTCCTTACGGGCTAACACATGCTCCAACACATCCTTAAGAAACTCAACCTTTATGGCTTTCCGGACTGTTTTGTCCTTGTAGTATTTTCGCCATAAACCTCTCTGATCGAGGTCCTGTGGTTGAGGTTCCACCAGACGTCTACTCTCACATGGGTGGATATCCCATACTTGCAGATTCTGAAGTATTACCTTCCCATACTGCGGATGGTCTTCCTTCTCCCTTATCGTGCTAGTAATCAAGGTCGTGGCATATTTTGGGCCATAGCCTAGGCATCCAAGTACGTACCGTACTAACATAGGCAGTGGTTCCATACACTCTGGTTCTGATCTGTCGATCTCCAGGATGTCTACGAACCCAACATATACGTAAGGTGCTGCTACTCCCACCATGTCTGAATGAATTCTCAGAGACGGCCACTTCCCCGATATCCAATGTAGATACGGTTGAAGTACAGTGTTTTCCTCGAGCGAGGATTCACTCATGTCTACTACTACCTTTGGGACTTCATAAATTTTTACTTCCCCTGGTATTATTAACATAGTCGTGGAGAAAATCTGCTGTCTTTCTTTTTCAACTCTGGACAGCTCCTCCTCACCTGAAGCCATCATTGACAGTTTATACTCCAGGTCTTTGATATACTCAATTGTTTTTTTTGCGAAAAACTCAACTTGGCGCTTATCATCATGTTTGATGCCACCCATGAGTCCTCCACAGACCACAGACGCATCCTAGCTTAGGGATTCATCCACAAATGAGTCTTGATCAAAAAACCAGGATCCCTCCAGATCCTCTTGGATTTTTCCAACATGGACTTTGCCATCGTGACTCTCATCACCGTGAACGTTCTCACCAGACTCCTTGACCGAGTCTTTATCAGGAATTGCTTCCTCAAGGTTCTCTTTCTTCTCAAGATTACCTTCCAATGATGCGTAAGCACTTCCAAAATAGAAGTATTGCTCACACTCCATTGCAACCGCTTCCTCAAGTTCTACCCTTGGTTCAGGGTCTACCTCTTGGATTGGCTCCCCTATTAAAGTCTTAAGTCTCTCCTCTGCCTCAGAAACATATTCTTTCTCAACCCGCTCTTTCTGCTCTTTCTGCGTCTCCAATAGACTTTTATAGAGCTTTACAGCCTGGTTGATAGAAATCTTTTGCTCTTTGGCTAGGTGATCCCGACAGTAATTGAACTGCATCGTGGTTAGTGGAAACCACCAAGGTTCCTCAACCTTACCGTCCTTACTAGGACCTTCCTTTGCAGGAGTATCCTCCTTGGGACCAGAAGACCTAAGCCTCTTGGCTTTTCTCTTCTTTCTGGCTTTCTCCTGTGACTCAGCTTTTGCCTTATCCTTCAGATATGCCATTTTCACATCTCCTTTGGATCTGCCATCTTCTCTTGAAGATCTTTCTTCCCGTTTCTTCCAGAGTTGGTGTTACCCTTCTCCTTCAGATGCGTCTTCCCTTCCTGGGAATCTTTCGCTTTCCCCTTAGAATTGGCTTTTGCCTTTCCTTTGGGTTCAGCCGTTCCGTTTTTAGAAACATCCTTCGCTCTTCCCTCAGATCTAGCCGCAGCTTCTTTGGGATTAGCCATCTTCTTCTAGAGATCTTGTTTCGCCTTACTCTCAGAGTCAGCTTTTGCTTTCTCCTTAAGTTCAGCCTTCCCCTTCTGGGAATCCGCAGTTTTCAGCTTCTTGGGACATTCGTAAGAACGATGTCCTAGTTGCTTACACTGCCAGCAGAGAACTGCTGCTTTCGTTCCTGAAACGGAACCAGCATCACTATGCTCACCATCTCCCTTGTTAGGACATACCTTTCGGGAGTGTCCCTCCTTTTTGCATCCCCAGCATATCTTTCTCTTTGCAGCAGGATCCATCTACAGAGTTTTTAGAAAGAGAGGTGTTTGCAAGTTCTCTAAAGAGAGAGTCAGCTATTATGTTGTGGTCGGACTGAATGTATTCGACCTCGTATTTATAATAGCTAAACCATTCCTGCAACCTTAAGAGTCTAGTTTGCCTAGCTTCCTTAAGGATCAGACTCATAAACCTTTTTACATAGGTCGAGTCAGAGCGCACTAAAAATTCTTTTGGTGCCAAAAAGATGTAAAAAGCCTTTATTCCGTATTTTAAGGCTAATACTTCTTTTTCATGTATCGGGTACCGTAGCTCGCACCCCTTGAAGCTTCCCGACCAGTATTTGCACACTGGTTCTGGTTTTCGTCCTTTAATTTTAAGGACTGCTCCCCAAAATTCTTCAGAAGCATCAACTTCCAAGACTAACTCGTCCTTATCAGAAGGCAAAGCTAGTTGTGGCAAAATTTTCACCTTTGCTTTAATCCTTCTAATGGATTGAGTATCTTCATCTTCCCATATCAAAGGATTTGTAGAAGAGGTTTTCTTCGAAATCCTACTTAGATCTCGGGAAAGATCTTTCACAAACTTTCTCGCATAGTTAGCACATCCACAAAATCTTTAGACTTGCTTTCTATCCTCAAGTCTGTCAGGAAAATCAACTATTTTCTCAGCAATATGACTTTGCAGCTTAATTTTTCCCTGCTCAATCTCCATGCCTAGAAAATTAACTGACTCCCTAAACCATTCTATCTCTTTCTCCGATAGAATCATGCCCTCCTGTCGGAAGATATCAGTCACCTTATCAAGGTGTCTCATGTGGTCGTCCTCAGTCTGACTGTAGACTAACACATCGTCAATATAGACCGCACAAAATTTTCGGACTTGCTTGAAAGCATTGTCCATTTTGCGCTGAAACACGCCTGGAGCATTTTTCAGACCGAACGGCATCACCAGCCATTCAAACATTCCTTGCGGAGCATTGAAGGCAGTTAGAGGAACCGACTCTTCCTCCATCTTGACTTGCCAGTATCCACTTTTCAAGTCAAACTTAGAGAAGAACTTTGGTTGGCTCAGACTTACCCCATCAATTAAATCTCCCGCAGTAGGAATCTTATAGCCATCGTCCTTTGTAGCTTTGTTAAGCTGACGATAGTCTATAACCATTCGTGCTTTTCCTCGCACCTGCTCGGCATGATTAGTTACCATAAAGGCAGGACTAGAATGTGGACTATAACTATCCCTAATCAAGCCTTTTCCAAGCAACTCAGGAATTTTTTTGTCAAACTCCTCAACCATCTCAGCCGTATACGTAATATTTCTGGCTCTTATAATGGTTCCGAGATCTTTCAACTCTAATCTAGCCTTTAGGCCATTTCGAGTCCATAACTTTAGTGGATCTTCACTAAAATTATCGGCTAGTTTTACTAGGAACTTATCCCATTTTGTTCCTATTAACTTAACAGCCATACACACTTCTTGTTTTGGAAACAAGTTGTCATACCAGTTAGAACTTCTGGTATTCATTGGGAAAAACAGGGTTTGTTCCCATGAATCGTTCTCTTCTAACCGTATATCACCACGTTGAGCTCGCACTCTGAAAGCCTTTTCACATGGTGAATTACCACAGTACTCGGTCAGTTTTACCGGATATAACCCAAACTTTAACCTTAACTTAGGTTCTTGGAGAATACTGACCTTTACACCACCTATGGACACATGATGGACATCCTGCACAAAAGGTAGGTTTTCCTTTTGTCCTTTTAGAAAGGCATTACCAATTATGATGTCTGTCTCTAATAAAGGATGGGCCAGGATCTCTTTTATGATGAACTGTTGTCCACCAATAAAGACAGGCACATTATTGGCCTGATGGCTGACTATTGTCGCCATTCCATCTACGTTTACCATATGAATTAGTTTCTACAGTGGTTTCAACCACTCATCTGGTAGAGCATTGAGTCTAGCACATGTTATGCTAGACCCAGTGTCTATCAAAGTATTCAAAGAATACTCATAGTATCCAGGAAACTTGAAAGTTAGAGCGACATATGTGCTCAAGTCTTCCTTCCTGACACTAAACCCGATATTCTTAGGTACTTCTTGGGATGGTTCTATCATCCTCCAGATTTCGTCTATTGGTATAGACCTTTGCTCGGTTATCTGCTCAATAACCTTACAAACTTCAGGAATACTGGACAAAAAGTTAACTTCACTAGTAACCCTTAACATCCGTATAGATTCCTCTCTCGGTTGGTCTATAGGGTCTTCATAAACTGGTAATGATACCTGTCTATACCCTACGATCCTACCCGTATGTTGCGACGGGGCTCTCGAATAAACAGACCTTCGAGACATTTCTTCTATTAGTGGTGGAGCAGATGCTTCTGCTGGTCGGGACACAATTATGTCATCTCCCACATCACTAGCTCTAGAAGAAACATCAGAGAGCGTATGTGATATTGGCTCTCTCAGGAGTGGTATCCTCATAGGCAGATGCCTATCAGCTCTAAAACTATCTCTCGACGGTTCACCCAACATTAAAGTAATCTCGTTTCCTCTTTGTCGGATATTGGCCGCACTAATCGGTCTAGAGCTACTACCAGGTTCAGTCATAACCCAATTTCTTGGCCAGGTTAACTCCAGTGGGTTTACCTCTCGCCTATGAAACTGTTGGTAGTTATTATGACCTTCTTCGAACAACTCAGTAAGTCTTGAGATGTTCCTCACACCAAGACTAGTGGTATTTACCAATCGGTAAATTACCCTAGTGTGATACGCCAAAAACTTGGCCTGGGAATTC
Source organism: Melastoma dodecandrum (assembly GCA_029817715.1). NCBI lineage: Eukaryota > Viridiplantae > Streptophyta > Magnoliopsida > Myrtales > Melastomataceae > Melastoma > Melastoma dodecandrum. The sequence goes on along the minus strand of JARUPY010000526.1, from coordinate 503,312 downwards.
ATTCTATCCATATTCATTGATTTGATCCTTAAGGTCAATGAATTTCCCAAACATTGATCGTTCAGGGCCATCATGAAGTTTGGATGGACATGGAACCATACAGGGCCTTGTGCCAGGTTCGCCTGTATACCTGATATCAGCTGATCTCTAAACTCTCGCCATCGTTTATCGATCACAGCTGCTACCACAGGACTATCCGCTGGAAGATGGAATAGCGGAATTAATCCTATCTGGATTAACCCAATGTGTATATAATTATATACACCTCTCGCACGTTGCATGGTTTCCCTAATACGTTGTACGTTAAGTAATGGGATATCCAGCGTCTCAAGTTCCGTGCTTGTCACTTGAGCCATTACCTCTGTTTGTGAGATGTTTATTATCGATCTAAAATTGAATCTCGATACATTATAGACTTCCCTCACGTTGACATTGGGCAACCTCCATTCCAACACTGACTAGGATGGATCTTCGTACTGATGAGATTCCTCCAGTACCTGATTTGATGCTTCCAAGGGAACCATCTCATCACCATCTCCATTTTGCTCTCCTCTCATCACGAACAGATGCATTTTCCAGAGATCAGAATCTTCTTCCGAGTCTGTATCATAATCTGACACTACCTCGTAAATTGACTCTACTTCCGAGTCTAAGTCGGAAATCTCTTGCTCATCGATTGGCTCGTAAGCAAGGACTTCTTCCTCATGACTCCTGTCGTCTAAGAATACCATACGGAGTCTTTCTCTCCTCTGATTTTTCTTTGGACAACTATCCGCCTTGTGGTCTTTCGAACCGCAAAACCAGCAGCAATTGCAGCTGCTCAACGGTTTTCCCTTTGGACATTTAGGCTCTCTGCCATGCTTACGCTTGAAGGCATCTATCCTTTCTTTGTCTTTTAGGTTATCCCGTCTCCTTACAAACCTTCTGGGCTTGTAAGCAGAACCTCCCTTTTGCTTACGCTGGAAGTCCTTCTTGGGCCAAACTTTTCTTTTGTTATACCCAACAAACTTCCTCTTTCGAAGAAAGTTTTTCGTTCTCAACGAGTCCCTTGAAGAATTGCGAGTATCGCATCCATACCTTCTGGGAACATATTCAATTTGAGAACAACAGCTCTTATTCAAGTATGGCAGCTTCTTAGCTGCCTCCTTTACTTGGAGCTCAGTACATGCCTTCCGCATTGCGTACTTAACCGCCTGAATTTTTCCTCCGAGTCCCGAGACAATCCTTTCCTCACTTAGAAGTAATTCATAGGCCTTTTGCGCCACTTCTGGCCAGGGTTCTGGAAGTTTTACAAAAAAGGTTCCTAATATGAACTGTTGAGATACTACATCCAGATTGTAGTAATACTTCTGGAATTCACACACGTAGCTATCAAACCAGCACATATCACAGATCTGTAGTTTAACTAGAGCGGTCAATGACTGCTCTTTTTCCCCAGTCTCAGTGGATAATGAAAAACCACAGAACTCTCGTTTTAATGCATAAGCGATGATTGCTAACACACCATCAACGGTCAGCGCCTGATCTATTTTCTCTTTGATGTCAGTATGAGCCGCCAAAGATTTCCAATATTTTTGCGCCGTTCCCATGAGGACTGCCACACATAATTCATAAACTGATCCCGGGGATAATATCCCTGCCGACGCCGTCATTCGAATTAGTGATAACCACTCATCTATCTTTTCAGATACGTGCTTCTCACAATCAATGTCCAGAAAAGCACGAGGGGTAATTATAGGCTTTAAAACATTATCTCTTGGAACAAACTCTTGTTTAGTTCTATGAGGATAATCGGGCTTGTAAATTTCCCTCTTCGCAGTTACCAGTTCGTTAAACGTTCGATTGTCTAAATGAACTGAAGTATCTTCTGCCAGACCTAAGGCTTTCCTTAAGTCTTTCGCCAACTCTCCACTTTGAGAGTTCAAGTTCGCACTTCGCTTTTGTGAGTCTAAAATGTAAGGAGCCACCGACTCTTTATACATTTCATCCACATTCTTGCCTTGATTCTGTTTGGAATTTATTCCTCCCAAATTTAACCTTTCGACTGGTTTTCCTGTCTTACTCTCCAGTCCAGAAGTCGCCTCAGCTTCAGGCCTTTTTAAACCTCTTTCTCTTTCCAGAGCGTCTAACATTGTGTTTACAATTGAGCCTACTCCTTTGCCATTTGGTTTCGGCTTTCTAGACTTTCATTGCTCCCTTGAATAGTTAGCTGAGTTAAAATGTCATTTATACTCTTGCTGATTCCAAAAGGAGACATCCTAGACTCCGGAACGAACTTCAATCTTGGCGGAGTTCCAGAAGGATTTTCCGAAGATTTTCCTTCTCCAGCCATCACAAGGATTTAATTGAAAATTTTTCAAAATTTTTGGGCTAATTTATGATTTGTGAAAAAGTAATTTTGGAGGGGCGGTAAAATGAGAATTTTAGAAACTCAACGGAACTATCCCCAAAACAACTCCCTTATTAATGACGGGCATCGGTGTCGAAACAATTCAATGCAAACATTTCTAAAAGGAATCCTCCCACGCTCCAAAAGAACAGTACCTCCGCCCCCTCATATAAAAAAAAATTCAGATTCCGTGTCCTAACCCTAATCGACCCCCAATTCTTTCCAACGCAGAAAGACTTCGGCTTGTGCGAAGAACTTCGGCTCTGTACTTGGCATCAGAAGCATTGCACATCATTGCCGACGAGAACACCAACAATTAGGATTCTATTGTGATACTTCGGGTTCCGTTTTCGTGCAACCGTTGTTTTGACAGGAAGCTCTTAACCATCATCGTAAACGTCAATGGAGGGCTACGCGGACAGTTGTTGCAGTCCCAACAAGGTCATCTTGTTGGTATGGTCGTCTGACGACGAGCACAAAGATACATTGAGGCAATTGGGTTTCTTCGGTTTTCTTCATCTGTGCTGCAAGATGACGAAACACTACCATCTACGGCATGTCGTATCAGCATTCAATCGGTCAACTAGAATGATGTCTATCCAAGGCATTGAGTACGAGTTGACTTCCCAAGATGTGCACACCTTACACAGAATTCCCTGTGTAGGATCGCAAGAACCGCTTATAGGTTCATTGGCTGACGTAGATGCCCGACTTCGATGGAAAAGAGTCTATATGTAGACAAGCCAGTGGATGATGTCTTAAAATCCGAGGTATTGATGTTCATTCTAGGATATTTTCTGTGTCATGGAAGAACGCCAAATTTGGGGAAAGAATACTTGTTCCTGCAAGCCAGCCTGGGAATGCGTCATTGTGGGATTGGCCATCCCATGTGCACCGTCACTTGTGTGATGTTGTGTATTCATTCAGTAAGAAGAACAATTGATATATCAGAGGATGCATCGTGTTGCTGCTGGTAGGTCGCCATTCTTCGGTCGAATGTGCAGTTAAGTGTGAATTGCGGAATTAATTTGAGCAACCGCTTTAGCTGTTTTTTGCTTGGAAAAGCGACAATGGGAGGATTCTGCCTGTTACACTTGTTGATGGGGAATTACCTATGCCGACCATTCCAGAGTGCGCAAATTGGAGTGACAGAAGACTTATTGACGTATTTGAAAAGGAATATGCAGTTGAGTGTGGTTTAAATTATGTGTTGTTTTTATGATGCATCCCTTTAGTAAACGCAATGCTGTTTTAATTCATCGTGTGCCATTCGTATAGGAAGAAGAAGTAGGTACTTCTAAAAAGAAATGGCGGAAAGATAAGAGGGATGTACGAAGCACAACCGCTGCCTTCAGTAATACAGAGGTGAAGCGTAACATCGAACTCAATTAAAGTGGAACTCAATTAAAGTGGAAATGGTGATTCGGCCGTGTTTTTTGAAAATAATTATTTCAATGTTTCGCCAGGTTGTCCTTATGCGCATTGGGAGGGTGGAACGTACATTAGTGCAGCTGCCGATAGCAGTTTCGAAAGTTATTGAAATGATACGTCCCGAGAACCACACGGAATATTAGAGGACAACAGAGGTAGTCCCTATCCCTGCTCCTGGGGAACGTGAATTCCCCTTCAAAGGTAGTTTGTAACGAAGAGGTCCCTCGTGGCAGCAGTAACCCCTGGCCAGATTCCCATCCCTTTAAGAGTGGAACACCGACGAAGGTGGTTAATAATCACATTCCCACAAACGACTATGTATGTCGTCCAGACCTCGTGGAAGCAAAATTAAAGGACGGGAAATAGCAGAACCCACGGCAAGGCGCACGGGAACTGGAATCGCAGGAAGAGGCTCCGTTAGCAGTAGATGGTGAAGAAAGATAACCGGACGCCAAATGTCCAGATGTCGTCATCTCCATTAAGGTTGGTACGTGTATTGTGGTTATGCATCATGGCAGGAGAGCACATGTTCCAGCAACAACGTCGGTCCACCAATTGAGAGATCGGTTACCAGACGTACAAATGAGCGGAAGCCAGCGCCCATTACAGCCAGTCCGTACCTGACAGAATGGAGGTTGAGGAGGAAGAGAGACATTAATTTGATTGAGGTGGGTGTTTGCATTGGAAAATCTTAGGGTAACTTCTAAGTTTTTAAGACGGGTGCCCCACTCTGTGATAGGATTCGATTGAAGTAATGTCAGCGGCATTAGAGAAGTTCACGGACGATGATAAGGCAGAGATAGGCTTCGCTTTGAATGGTGGACTTAGTCCCAAGTTCGTCCTTGGTTTAATTTCTTGGCTCTCTTTAAGAAGAAAAAATAACATTCCTTTGTAAGCAGTGCGTTAGTGTGTAGCACGACGAGGTGTCGGTGTCCAGAAATGCCATTTACACATTGCGACCAAATAAATGGGTGCAGAATGATGTAAATATCCTACTTTAAAGGTAATACTTGGGTATCAACCTTGCGCGATCTGAGCTTCGCTGTTTTAATTTCAGGTAATTGATATCATTGCGGCGATTTGTAATGCCAACACAAGTACTGCCACACGAAGGAAATGGTTTCTCGCAAGCTGGATTGGGGTACGTGAACCCTGAAAGAGGCCATTCACCTGACTTTGCAGCTTGTTACTGACCAGTTTAAGAACTTCAGGCCCTTACCGCTGCGAAATTCAGCGCCGAGAGGATGTCGTCGATTTGAGAACAGGAGGTGAAACATCTGTACGCCATGTACTCTGCACAATTGGGAACTGTATCGAATTGCGAGTTAGTAAGTCGTCCTACTACACCGCATGTATTTCCATTGTCGTTTACGAGGACTTACGACAACGGTCGCAGATATACCTTCCCATTTGTGTTTTGTGCAGTCACTGGGTACTGGTAGTCATGGATATGGTTGGACGGAAGATGTTCGTCTTGGAAACAACATACAGTACAGTAGGGGGTCGAAGCAGGAACTGGCTTATAATGCGGGTGGTCTACCTAGTATGGTGTATTTTGTCGGAACACGTATGAATTATGAATGATGATGATTCAAGGTTCCATGATATGGAGGATTGGTCATTAGAGGTGCCCCCTGATGTGCCAAATCAATTCAAACGTCGAAACCAGCAAGTGGGTCTAACCTTTCCGGATTATATATGCTGACATGACACAAACAACATAGTTTTTATCATACTTTCAGTGCGGACTGTGGCGTTTTTGTCATGAAGTTTAAGTGTTGCAATAAATTTCCCGATGACATCAGGCATACGGTTAGTTTCATTTCCTTGGAACTTCCACTTTTGTCGCACATATGGTACCACAACTGACGTTGCGTTTGTGTTTAGACCAAGTCGTTGTCCGATCATTTCACCTTTGTCCTCCGGATATGTCTTCAGGAAAGCAACGGAATCTCTATCCGGCAGTAGATGGAGGATAAGGAGAGGCGGCGGCAACGAAAGAAGTGACCTCCAGGCCCTCGCCCAACAAAGTTACTCGAGCAGAGAGAACAAGAATCTCCACTAGGAAGCAGACATTGAAGTTACTAGTGTAACATTATCTTTACTGAATTTTGCAAATACAGTCCGCGTTAGTTGTATGATTCCACAAGTTGAACATTCGGCATAGTGTCGGACGATCCCAATTGATCAGATATTTTTTACGGCTTCAATCCCTAGTAGTTTCTTCCTCCATTTCCAGCCGTTGGTCACGTCAATCCGGGTAGCGTCGTTCTGATGTATTCCTGCATCCATTTTGTCGTACCTTTCCATGAGTTCTTCAAGTTCTTCACTTAGGGACTCATATGTGACCATTGGCTATGACTGGCCAAGTAACACAACCGACGGCATGACATCAATAGTGCTCCCATGCGACAATCTTCTGCAGTCATTCCGGTAACTCCACACTGTTTAATGTTTGTTGCACTGGCCTTGGCTTTTCTAGTCCACCTATTGAGGAATCAAAGTTCGGCCTTCTACCTTGCAGTTATGAAAGATGTGGGCACATGGGAATCCAACTGTTTCGTAGCGAAGGCAGCTGCAACTCAACTCAATCGGACCAACACATGAATAGACCTGGAATGTAACGTCATCCGAACAGTACTGCTTCAAATTATATATGCGACACTAAGTGCTCTCAATTGAGGATTAGACGTAAAAGAGTGCCTCCTTCTTCATTTGCTTTTGTACATGGCGAAAAGACTCCATTCTGTACGTCGCACAAGAATGCTCTTCCAATGGTGCCATCATCGTCGACAATGGAGGCGTGCAAACCGATGTCTCATACTGTGCTTGAAGCTCATTGTGCATGAGATGTTCCACAGCACGTGCGTAGTGCTGCAAGAACTCCTGCAGCCGATGGCCACATTTCAAGTAACCCTTTATGTAGCCGTTCATGCGTTCACACCTCTAGGTGCTTCTCAACTCCGCCCAGAAATGGCCATGCAGATAAGTCTCCCACCCCATATCTCTGCTGGCGTACAGGTCCCTCATTCATGTTGTGCTTACGGTCTCATTTTCAGCTGACCATCTTTTCCACTTATCCTCCACAATCTGCGGTGTTGCTTGCTAAACATTATGTCCTTCAGCACCGCCTCTGTTCAAGGTTGGGAACACGTGCAGACAAGTTCCTCTACAGATGCCATAGGCATAGCCAATGATGGGTCTTTGGCCAGACACGTCGTACGGCTGGAAGAATGGCCTTGTCAGCATCGGTTACGACGGAATGTGGATGTTTTCCTACCATGACTGCGTCGTTTGTGTTCAAGAATCAGACGTAATCATTGATGGTCTCAGATTTCATAAGGGCCGATGAAAGAACAATCGTCTGATGATGATGATTTACCACAACCATCGTTATCAACTGCATCCCGTAAGCAAAAACACCCCCGAATAAGCGAAAATCCATGCGACTGTTGATGTCCGCCCAGTAGAAACGAGTTTCCACGCCACCGTTGATGTTAGTAACAAGAGACATTCCAGCATCCTCACGCTTCTTACACTGTAAGTAGGATACTGCCGCCTCCATATCAGAGCATGATTGCTTCTCAAATCCCCTACTACGGCACACCATATTGTTAAGGTCCTTCTCAGTGAAACCGACGTTCCTCTTGCCACCAGATATATGTGCAAATAAACGGAAAATGTTGCACTGTCGAATACCAACATTCAACATACTTCTCATGGCGGAATTGTCACAGTAAGAGAAGTTCCAATTTTGTTTGAGGAAGCATGTGAGTGTATTTGGAACCAAATTGTGATTGTGCTCAAGGCAGACATCATCGATGTGCCAACGATCACGGGGTAAGTTCAGCTTAAAAGATGCAGTGCAGGACAACCACATCTGCTGGTGCTCAGATAACGTAACGCATCTCCTTAATCTGCATACCGGCGCACGCTTCCTTCGCGACTCCAAACCCACTTGTGCATTACGTACTGTCCACTTACCCGTTTCTGACAATCCCGTTTACGCAAAGAGAATCCTCTGATCGTTGCGTAGATTTTGAAGAAGGTAGTGGCATCTCCTGAGGTACGAGCCCTACCATTTCCTTCTCTGTCATACCTCCGATGGTCTTCCAACCTGAAAGCAGCCACTCCGGTAAAGTCGGTGCAGCTTCCATTACCTGTTTTTTTTTGGAGAGGGGAACTCCTCAAGCACTTCCGTTTGCTCGTTATGTAGGAAAGGGAAGAAAACATCGGTTCTGTGCTGCCAATTTGGAGTGTCAAATGTCGCTAATTACTTGTCATTTCCCAAATCCCGTGTCCCCTTTCCATTTCAGCCGTTTCAAAAAAAAAACTCATTCATCAATGGATGTCCCGACAGTGTTCATCGATCCACCATACCTATACATCAAGCTGACAGAAGCATATCCTGCGGACTGTAAAAGCGCGGTGGGTCTGACTGTGGCCGTTCCGATGCATGACACTTCCCTCCAAAATGCCATGGCGCGAGAGGTTATCGTGCACGTCACGATGCCAGTTGACTTCCATACGTCGTCCAGGATGTCTTCATGGCCACAACTTCTCAGGGAAGTCCTCATGGCAAAACTAGAGGAAATCGGTTTGGTGGATGTCCAAAGTTGTCGCAAGGGGCTGCTTTGCGCCATGTGCGATGTGGAGGTCACCACGGTTACGAAGCTTACCTCGGACGGCAAACCTATAATATGTCGATCGACACTCTAAGGCTTCAGTTGATAACCGTGATTGCAACTGGAAAAGTCATACAGTTCAGAGCGGGGTTGGAGATCGCCGAATCCGCCGACCGATGGATGTTCTGCCCCTATCCAGTAGGGGGACTTGACATGTCAATGTGCGACAGTGTCGCAGATTGCCGGACGGACATTAATGGGGCAGTGCGGGACATAGTCCGTCGACAACCGACCAGCATGTTGATCGTTTTTGGACCAGGTTATTACATTGGAAGCCCCACAGAGGCATGGGTTGCACTGCAAAGGTTCGACGATTTCTTTGTCTGCGGCGGCTCTCATGGCGGACATTGGTTCTTATGAAAAACTGTTGACATAAGCCTTAACATCTTCGAGGAGCACGACGCGGAGGTTCATGGTCTCGTCGTGGTAAATTTCCAGATTCAAAATACATCCTGTTGGGACGGTTTTGATGATGAACCGAACCCTTTGTACTACAGAAGGTCGAACATTCTATTCTACAGAAGCTTCTCTTGATGATGATCTTTTTGTAAGAATCATTGTTGTAATTAAATGATTAGTAAATGATTATTTAATTACGAAATTGGATTAGTCTGATTAAGATAATCGTCTGATCAAATTTACATGATTTGGTTCCGAAATAATCATATTGGAGATATTATTTCTCATAGAAGGAAATGTATCCTCTATATATGGAAATGTTCTATTGTTTAGTCTACAAGCTTCTATAAGCTTACTTGACCAACATACGAACGTTATTTGGATGGAAATCAACTACCACCTGTCCAGATACACTCTCACGTGTGTCTTTATCAGGATGGAAGTGATTTTAATTCATTTGGAAGCAAATCAACGATTGTTTCCAATTGTAGAAGGTTATCAAGCAGAACTTTCTGCGATACCTTCTGTGGTGCACTATTCATGGAAAATATATCATAATTCTATTCTGATTTATTCTTTACCAGAATACTTGCACGTATATATTATTTCTGTATATAAATCATTTTGTAAACTAATTCTTTATTTCACATTTTGCAGATTACGTTTTATATTTTCCTTTTGTATTTTCTTCTTGAAATTTTGTGTATAAATAGCCACGCCCTCTCTCCCATTAACAACACTTCACGAAATTATTAAATTCATCCATCCCATTCTGTCCAGAGAGAGCGTGAGCTTCATTTGTTTTAATTTCTTTAGTTCTTTCATTCTTTCGTTCATTTGAGTTAGTCACACGAGGAGCACTAGCGACGGACGGCTGCATCGTTGGTGAAGCCTTCTGGAAGAGTGTCTCGGGGGCTCGAGGGACTCGGTTGGAAGCTGCAGGATACGTTGTTGGAAGCGTGTGTACGTGAGCAACGTGCAGTGAGCCGGAGAGAAGGGCTGAACCTCGGGAGCACAGAAGGTGAGGGACTAACCAGCTTCTGTTGTGTAGAGCTCTGTGGGCAGGAACCTAGGACGGAGGCTGCCGTCTGCTTGCGTGGGGTTTGCCACGTGCTTGCGCAGGGTCTGCTGCGTGCTTGCGTAGGGTATGCTACGTGCTTGTGTGGGGTACGCCACATAGTCGCTATCTCGAGGAGATCGTGCAGGTCGTGTGGAGCCGCCGGAGGGAAAATCCTTCCTTGAACAGGGGTCGCTGTTCGCTTGCGTAGGGTCCGCTACGTGCTCGCGTGGGGTACGCCACGAAGTCGTTATCCTTGAGGGATTGCGCATTTGCTACCTTGTTAGTCACGTTAACGCGTGCAACCTCCTGTAGTGCAGAATCTTCGGATCTGTACAACCCTCTGTAGAGTAGAACCTTCAGGTCTGAATCTACTCTAGTGCAGAACCTTACGGTTTGTACATAACTCAAGTCATTTCTAATACGAACCATTTTGGTTTGTTAAAGATTGACACATTCTTGGTACAGAACCTTACGATATGTGCTATATCTTCTGTGATACAGAATCCTTGGATCTGTTCTATTGAAGGTTGACCCTTACAGTACAGAATCTCTTGATCTGTGCTATAGAAGGTTAACACGTCTGACACAGAACCTTCTGGTCAGTATTGTGCCTTACCTTCTTCGACACAGAACCTTCTGGTCAGTGTCGTGCTTACCTTCTTCGACACAGAACCTTCTGGTCTGTGTTGTGCCAAACCTTCTTCGACAAGAACCTTCTGGTCTGTGTTGTGCGTAAGTCTCTTCGACACAGAACCCTCTGATCTGTCTTGTGCCTAAGTCTCTTCGACACAGAGCCTTCTGGTCTGCGTTGTGCCTAAGACTCTTCGACACAGAACCCTCTGGTCTGTGTTGTGCCAAACTCTCTTCGACACAAAACCCTCTGGTCTGTGTTGTGCCTAAGTCTCTTCAACAAAGAACACTCTGATATATGTTGTGTATAAGTTACTTCGACACAGAACCCTCTGGTCTGTGTTGTGCCGAACTCACTACGATACAGAACCTTCTGGTCTGTATTGAGCCTAAGTTACTATAGTACAGAACCTTCGGGTTTGTGCTACATAACGAGCCTCTACGGTACAAAACCTTCTGGTCTGTGCTCTGCCTCTCAAGCCTCTATTGTACAGAACCTTTGGATCTTATTTCAATTGCAATCATTTGTGTAATTTGTACAAAGATACATTTGAGTGGAAACCATCCAAATATCTGGGTGAAGAGTGGATGTAAGCAATTTGCTGAACCACTATAAAAATACTTGTGTCCAATCAAACAAATTACGAACACACTTGAACGTTCTGTTGTACAGAAACCTATCTACGGTTCTGTTTAACAGAAGCTTTCTTCCGCTGCGGGGTAAAACGAAAAAGCGTTAAAATCCGAATTTGGAGATTAACACTAATACACCCCCCCTCTTAGTGTAACAATTGGTATCAGAGCGGGTTCAACAGAGGCTTAACAGCTTGTTGTAAGATCCTTGAAAAGCTCTTACCAGCTACACACCTTTCTCCACAGAAGCTCTTAGCTCTGTGACTGTTGCTATTCTGTAGAAACCTACGCTCTATTCTGTGAAATCCTACTTGGTTCGATTCTGTAGAAGCTTACGCTCTATCAGAATTTAACCTCTATTCCACAGAAGCACCTTGTTCTGTGAAAAACTATTTGTATCTTTTCTGTAGAAGCTTACGCTCTATCAGAAGCTACTTTCTATTCAACAGAAGCTTGCGCTCTGTTTGAAAACAACGTCTGGAATAAGTGTTCTACTCAACAGAGACTGAACTAAACTTTTCCATCCTCCAGAAGCTTCAAGTTCTGTGAGTATTAAATTGTAATATTCTGTAGAACTCTGCATTCTATCAGAATCTATTCAACAGAAGCGTACGCTCTATGAATATCACATTTGGCATTTTGTTTCTGTTCTGCAGAAGCTTGCTGCTCTGCGAGAATTCAACAACTGCCACCTGAAAGCAAATTCTCAGTTCTATCATATTGACACTCGTGCTCTGTTTAACAGAGGCCTGTTTGTTAACTTGACGACTGACTTCTACCCAACAGAAGCTTGCTTCTTTGTTGAGGTTCTATTCGTCAACGTTCTATTCTATAGAAGCGTAACACTCTATACGAATCGAACACATGGCTGAAAACTATAATGTGACTAAACCACATGTTGGGAATCCTCCCATTTTCGATGGTAAGAATTGTGCCTATTGGAAAATTCGTATGAGCGCATTTGTTGATGCTATTGACGAAGACTTATGGTCTTATATAGAAGATGGTCCTCCTTCTATACCAGAGAACCAACGATTTGATCGAGAAGGTCATCCTACACGGGAATACCTTAAGATCAGACGACTCACTAAAACGGCAAAGTATTTGATGTTCAATGCTATGTCTGAAGGTGAATTCGTCAAAGTTTCAACTTGCACTTCGGGCAAGGAAATCCGGGATAAACTTGTCACCATGTACATTGGGACAGACCAGATAAGAGAAACTAAGGTGAATTTCTTAATTCACCAATACGAAAATTTCACTATGAAGGCTGATGAATCTGTAGAACAGATGTTCCAAAGACTCAACCTTCTAGTTGATGCCCTAACTCATTTGGGCAAAACCTATCAAAATTCTGAACTAGTTCGAAAGGTTTTGCGTACTCTACCCAAATCATGGGAAGCCAAGAAAACGGCTATAGAGGAAACTAAAGACCTCGCTACTCTTCGACTAGATCAGTTGATGAGCTCCTTAATCTCGTATGAGATGGAAAGATCCTCACAACCAGATATAAAGAGAGCACCCGTTGCTTTCAAAGCATCAGAAGAGAACTCGCAATGATAGCTAAACGACTTTTGCGGTTCGCCTCCAAAAAGCGCTTCAATAAGAGAAGCCAAAATCACATGGACCCAAAGTTGGTCACATACTTTGAATGCAAAAAGAAAGGACACTACAAAACAGAATGTCCTTTACTTAAAGAAATGGAGAAATCTTCTCCTAGACACAAGTTCAAGAAAGCAATAGCTTCTTGGGCAGAACTTGATGATTCTGATGATGAGGAAGCACAAATGTGCCTCACAACTCACACAGAAACTCAAAATGAACTTAATACCTGCTTTCAAACAGAAACTGTTGAAAGTGAATGGTATCTAGATAGTGGATGCTCTAGGCACATGACCGGAGACCCATCCAAATTCTCTCAACTGACTCTACAATGTGGAGGGTCGGTTAAATTCGGTGACAATAGCAAAGGCTCTATCATTGGCAAAGGTACCATTGGAAGTTCTGACTCCATGGTCATCGATGAGGTTCTGTTGGTTATAGAACTCAAACATAATTTGCTGAGCATTAGCCAGCTTTGTGACAAAGGTTATAAAATAACTTTTGATCAAGACAAGTGTTCCGGAATCCTGAACAATGAGGTTCGCTTCATTGGGACTCGTAAGAGGAACATCTATACCTTGACTCAGAATAGTTTCTGTACTACAGAAAGCTGCCTTCTGACAGTCAAAGATGAAAGCCTACTATGGCATAGAAGGTTGGGACACTCCAACTTCAAATTGTTATCCAAGCTTGTGAAAGAGGTTTTGGTTAAGGGATTACCCAATATCCGTTTTGAGCATGACAGCTTCTGTGAAGCATGTTCACTTGGAAAAAAAAAATAAATCTTCATCCAAAGCCAAGAATGAAGTTTCTACTTCTCAACTTCTTGAACTTCTACATATGGATCTATTCGGACCTACTAGAGTTCAGAGTGTCGGCAGTAGAAGGTACTGTCTAGTTGTAGTTGATGACTACTCTAGATACACGTGGGTTAAATTTCTAACTCAGAAGAGCGATGCTTTTGAAAATTTCCTTAAGCTAGCCAAGAAATTACAGAATGAAACTGGATCTTCTGTAAAAGCTATAAGAACGGATCATGGCACTGAGTTTGAAAACCATGACTTCGCTACTTTCTGTGACGAACATGGTATCGATCACAATTTTTCGGCTCCTTATACTCCTCAACAGAATGGAGGAGCAGAACGGAAAAATACAACTCTAATAGACATGGCTAGAACCATGATGTGTGAGAGCTCTGCTCCACAGAACCTATGGGCAGAAGCTGTTAATACAGCCTGCTACATATCAAATAGGGTTCTTCAGACCCATACTTGAGAAAACTCCCTATCAACTATACAGCGGGAGAAAACCGAACATCTCCTATTTCCACTCCTTTGGAAGTCCATTTTTTATCTTGAGACCTTCTAAGGACAATTTAGGAAAGTTCGAAGCTAAGACAGATGAGGGCATCTTTCTTGGATACTCTTTGTCTAGCAAAGCTTACAGAGTTCTAAACAAAAGAACTTCTACTATATAGGAGTCTATTAATGTAAAAATTAATGAGTTACCTACTATCAATACAAGAGATGTTCTATCTCTAGAACCTACATAAGATACTACAAAACCTGTAATATCTTTTGAACCTATAGAAATTTCTTTAGAACCTACAGAAGCTTCTTCAGAACATCCACCCTCTACGAAAGAGATGGGTGAAGCCTCTTTTCATGAATCTAAAAATGATCTTGAACAAACAAATGATAATTCTGAAGAATCATCTCAGAATAATCAAAATGATTTTAGGGCACCTGCTCTATATCAAAAATGACATCCTATTGATCAAATCGTTGGTGACATCAGTAGTGGTGTACAAACAAGACGTTTGGTTATTAATAGTGGTGTATAAACAATACATCCTATTAACCAAGTCTTAGAAGACGTCAATAGATGTTTTCTTCAATACGGTTCTCCTGATTAGAATCCGTCAATACAGAAATTAACTACAGGAGGTACAATCCTTTGTACACTTCACTGTAGAAGGTAGAATACTTCTACAAAAGGTACATACTTGTACACTTCATTACAGAATATATAATTATCTGTTTCTACACTACAGAAGGTACAAACATCTGTACACTTCACTACAAAAGGTACAAACATCTGTACTCCTAATGACAGAAGGTCCAAGCGACCAAGTACCTTGAGTCCACCAAGCTGGATCTCAAAACTCGTATTCTGCATCGAGTGGTTCTGTTCTGCCTTCTGCCAAGAACTGGAAGCATCGACACCATAATCTCAAATGATGCGACGTTGATGGCTCATATCCTGAAGGGCATTCCCTTTAATCTTGGTTTGCTGGTGTTTTCCCACATGAAAAGATGTTGCAATACGGCTGGGAAAGCTCTCCCTTATGGCCAGGTAATCGCCGGCCTTCTGAAATTAGCCCGTGTTTCTACTTATGCATCTGCTTTCCAAGAGAAATGGAAGGTTGGTACCTTTGGGCACCAGATCACAGCCAGCATGCATTATGTAAGGAAGGGCTCCACCTGGACTCGCAAAGGGAAGTCACAGGACACCATTGAGGATGATGAGGATATGCCCCTATCTACTAGAGTGTCCAGAAAGGCTGCTGCTGCACCTTCTGCTTCTGCCTCTGCAGTTAAGGCTCATTCAGCACAGAGACAACTCAAGTCCTCTGCTGAGATGACCATCCTCCTGGAACAAACTGCTCTCCTCAAAGACCTCCAGCAGAAGGCTGTGGCCAATGAGGAAGATATGCGCGTCCTACGCGAAATGGTGGTGAACCTGACTCGCGAGCTGGAACGTAAGGACAATCTTCTGCGTGAGCATCTGGAAAAGGATTCTGCTAAGTCTGAGGAGTGATCTCCTTAGTTGCTGTTTCTTTTTCTTTTCTGCATTTCTAGTCAGACCAAAAACTGCTTTCTGTGGTCTACTAGATTGTAATAAGTGCCACCTAGTGGACACATTTCCTTCTGCAGTATGGTATTGAACTTTCTGTCACACCTTCTGCGCCACATTCTGCATGGTTTTTGAACTTTCTGTTCTACCCTCTGCAAGAATTAAAACTACCTTCTGCACGTTGGTTATGAATGCTATGTCATACCTTCTGCAAGAAACTTACTCTTCTTTTTCAACCTTCATTCAACTTCTTTTTGATGTGACAAAAAGAGGGAGAAAATTGTGTTGAGGGGGTGTACCTGGCTCTGTATTGGTTATAGAAAAATCCTTGATTTTCTATAACTCAATGGGTCGTAGAAGGCTATGAGACTGATACAGCTCATAATCGCAACCTTCTGCAGGGAATGCGAGGGGAGTACCTGGCTCTGTATTGGTTATAGAAAAATCCTTGATTTTCTATAATTCAATGGGTCGTAGAAGGTTGTGAGACTGATACAGCTCATAATCGCAACCTTCTGCAGGGAATGCGATTCGTGATCTTTTTAAAGTCACTATTGCTGGGAGTGCAGAAATGAAATGCCATCATTTTTGTCGGGCTAAATACAGAAGCTCCACGCTCTGTATAAATCACAGAAGCCTTTGTGCTCTGTAAATAACTTTCTTTATAACAGAAGCTTCTATGCTCTATTTCACAGAAACTTTATGGTTCTGTACAAACGCGAGACTCTTACTCTCATCTATTTAGGGGGAGTTAGGGGGAGTTCTTGCGAAAACATTTCCCTCAACGATGAATGTTTTGTCATCATCAAAAAGGGGGAGATTGTTGGGACGGTTTTGATGATGAACCAGACCCTCTGTACTACAGAAGGTCGAACATTCTATTCTACAGATGCTTCTCTTAATGAGGATCTTTTTGTAAGAATCATTGTTGTAATTAAATGATTAGTAAATGATTATTTAATTACGAAATTTGATTAGTCTGATTAAGATAATCGTCTGATCAAATTTACACGATTTGGTTCCCAAGTAATCATATTAGAGATATTATTTCTTATAGAAGGAAATGTATCCTCTATATATGGAAAGGTTCTATTGTTTAGTCTACAAGCTTCTGTAAGCTTACTTGACCACATACGAATGTTATTTGGATGCTCAACTACCACCTGTCCAGATACACTCTCACGTGTGTTTTTATCAGGATGGAAGTGATTTTAATTCATTTGGAAGCAAATCAACGATTGTTTCCAACTGTAGAAGGTTATCAAGCAGAACCTTCTGTGGTGCACTATTCATGGAAAATATATCATAATTCTATTCTGATTTATTCTCTACCAGAATACTTGCACGTATATAGTATTTCTGTATATAAATCATTTTGTAAACTAATTCTTTATTTCATATTTTGCATATTACGTTTTATATTTTCCCTTTGTATTTTCTTCTTGAAATTTTGTGTACAAATAGCTACGCCCTCTCTCCCATTAACAACACTTCACGAAATTATTAAATTCATCCATCCCATTCTGTCCAGAGAGAGCGTGAGCTTCATTTGTTTTAATTTCTTTAGTTCTTTCATTCTTTCGTTCATTTGAGTTAGTCACACGAGGAGCACTAGCGACGGACGGCTGCATCGTTGGTGAAGCTTTCTGGGAGAGTGACTCGGGGGCTCGAGTGACTCGGTTGGAAGCTGCAGGATACGTTGTTGGAAGCGTGTGTTCGTGGGCAACGTGCAGTGGGCCGGAGAGAAGGGCTGAACCTCGGGAGCACAGAAGGTGAGGGACTAACCAGCTTCTGTTGTGTAGAGCTCTGTGTTCAGGAACCTAGGACGGATGCTGCCGTCTGCTTGCGTGGGGTTTGCCACGTGCTTGCGCAGGGTCTGCTGCGTGCTTGCATAGGGTATGATACGTGCTTGTGTGGGGTACGCCACATAGTCGCTATCTCGAGGAGATCGAGCAGGTCGTGTGGAGCCGCCGGAGGGAAAATCCATCCTTGAACAAGGGTCGCCGTTCGCTTGCGTAGGGTCCGCTACGTGCTCGCGTGAGGACGCCACGAAGTCGTTATCCTTGAGGGATTGCGCATTTGCTACCTTGTTAGTCACGTTAACGCGTGCAACCTCCTGTAGTGCAGAATCTTCGGATTTGTACAACCCTCTGTAGAGCAGAACCTTCAGGTCTGAATCTACTCTAGTGCAGAACCTTACGGTCTGTACATAACTCAAGTCATTTCTAATACGAACCATTTTGGTTTGTTAAAGATTGACACATTCTTGGTACAGAACCTTACGATTTGTGATATACCTTCTGTGATACAGAATCCTTGGATCTGTTCTATTGAAGGTTGACGCTTACAGTACAGAATCTCTTGATCTGTGCAATAGAAGGTTAACACGTCTGACACAGAACCTTCTGGTCAGTATGGTGCCTTACCTTCTTCGACACAGAACCTTCTGGTCAGTGTCGCGCTTACCTTCTTCGACACAGAACCTTCTGGTCTGTGTTGTGCCAAACCTTCTTCAACACAGAACCTTCTGGTCTGTGTTGTGCCTAAGTCTATTCGACACAGAACCCTCTGATCTGTGTTGTGCCTAAGTCTCTTCGACACAGAGCCTTCTGGTCTGCGTTGTGCCTAAGACTCTTCGACACAGAACCCTCTGGTCTATGTTGTGCCAAACTCTCTTCGACACAGAACCATCTGGTCTGTGTTGTGCCTAAGTCTCTTCAACACAGAACCCTCTGATCTATGTTGTGTCTAAGTTACATCGACACAGAACCCTCTGGTCTATGTTGTGCCGAACTCACTACGATACAGAACCTTCTGGTCTGTATTGAGCCTAAGTTACTATAGTACGGAACCTTCGGGTTTGTGCTACATAACGAGCCTCTACGGTACAGAACCTTCTGGTCTGTGCTCTGCCACTCAAGCCTCTATTGTACAGAACATTTGGATCTTATTTCAGTTGCAATCATTTGTGTAATTTGTACAAAGATACATTTGAGTGGAAACCATCCAAATATTTAGGTGAAGAGTGGATGTAAGCAATTTGCTGAACCACTATAAAAATACTTGTGTCTAATCAAACAAATTGCGAACACACTTGAACGTTCTGTTGTACAGAAACCTATCTACAGTTCTGTTTAACAGAGGCTTTCTTCCTCTGTGGGGTAAAACGAAAAAGCGTTAAAATCCGAATTTGGAGATTAACACTAATTCACCCCCCCTCTTAGTGTAACACATACTTTTTTTCTTAATTCGCCAACTAACATCTATTTCACCACAATATATGTAGGATTTCCCGTCGAACAAGTAGATCACGCATCGTCCGTTATGAAGTCGTGTTTCCTGTTCGTCGTGCTAATACGCCTCGTTTGTTTTGGGTTGAGGGAGTGGCTTATGTTTAAATGTATCTTTCCTGGTCCAGACGAAAACCAAGGTAATGCAAGGAACGCTGAACAACATTTTTTTTATGTGCTGCAACAAACAAATATTTAACTATCTGTTCCGGTAGCATCGTGAAGGTGGTCTTGAAGTGTTTAAGCCCTTGTATTAATACGAAGTCGTGAAAATGGCGACCTCCTTTTTTAGGATGTGTTCTTTTCACCGACAATATGAAACGTTTGGCATTACGTCAATTAATTTGAACGGCAGAGGTTGAATCATCATCATGATAATACAATAAGTGGGTTAATCCTTAAATTACTTCCTTAAACCCCTCTTGACGAACTCCTCGGTTTCTTCCTCCTTTCATTTCCATCCAAAGCACCTTCTCGATTTCATCTACCCTCACTTCAGGCGTCATTCCCATCCTCTCGTTCCGCCATTCAAATTCATGCATAATATTTTGGTGACTTTGTCACATAATATTTGTCGCAAGTTCATTGACTATCACATTTGTCGCACATTTCGTAGCCTCTGTCATGCCTTCGAAGTCTGAAAGTAACGAGAACATAATATTTTAAGTCACAAACATTTCACTAGACAAAGCACTACGTTATGTTGCCGATCTATTCTCCATTAAAACAGCAGGACATAGTTCAGGTCCAACTATACCACTGAGATTTCCAACTACGATTGATGGGAAGCGGCTAATGACACGTGCACGTAACAGTTACATAGTTTACAAATTTCGTTTAAGAAATTTTAGTAAATTTTACTAAAGTTGACTATTTTTAGTAAAAAGACGTCAAAATTAGTAAAAAAAGTAGTAAATTTTACTAAAAATTTCATTTTTTGGTAAAAAGGCGTCAAAATTAGTAAAAAAATATGTAAATTTTACTAATTTTGTACTGTTCTATTGTATGCAATTTTACTAAATTTACGTTGACTTTACTAAAAACCACTATTTTAGTAACGTCAACGAGAAATTAGTAAAAAAAGTAGTACATAAATTTAGTTAAAAAAAGTAGTAAAATTTACTACTTTTTTACTCAGTGTCAAAACTACTTCCCTTATATTCGCTCGTTGAACAAAAGGCATGTTAGCGAAATTGAATGTGAGAGAAAAATAGTGGGCAGTGTAGAACAAGAAGCATCAATTCAGACCATATGGAAAAAAAAATGTAGCTCAAATTTTACGGGGGTAAACTACCAAACTGCTGTCGCGCGTGGTCTTGGTTCCATCTCTCTGGGGCACGAGGCATTGTCCCGGCGACTCGAGATGGCTGCGGGTTTAGTGAAGCATTCGTGTAGAAGCTTTCTGCCTGAGGTAGGCCTCCCATAAATGGAGCTTCCCCTGACGGTATCTCCTCTTTTTACAGGTTCTTTACCAAGTCGGCGAGGGGGTACGCAACTTGTATACTTGTTTGTTTCACCCTGCGCTTCACCATCATCGTCTATCGGGTTCACTGCATAAACAGCGTTTGACCTCCAAGATGTGGGGGATCGAGAGGAAGTAGGCCTCGAAGGGGACATCCTGTCCCTATTGCAAGCCTCTGTAGCGAGCAGATTAGCGTCGCTCCATGGTTCATCCTCTTGGAACGACACATTGCGCCTCTCTGTGCGTCGAGCATCTCCCATAAAAGAATTATCCCTGTCTACGGGGGCGTTTGGCTTTGCGGTGGCATTTGACCTATTTAAAGCGCTGAGTTGCTCCAGAATCTGAGTTATATTATCGTGTAATCTAATGATATGCCTGTCTACCAGGTTCCTCTTATCATTGAACTCTTTATGGAACTCAAGCATGGATATGAACTCAGAAGGGGTATGTACCCCAGAATCGGGTTGATTTGTTGTTTCTTGGCTTCCTAGAGCCGCGGTCTCGACATTTACGTATCCTGCTATAAATTGACCGTCTCTATCTAATGGAGGTGGAGGGTCGCGATTACCTCCACTTCTGGTACTCTTTGCCATTTGTGGACTTTAAACTTTCTCGTTCTCCCACTGTGGTCGCCAAAAACGTGTTCGCATCGAAACGGATCACGTCGGAAATATTTGGCAATAATACTCACAAGGTCTTTAGATGTGGTCGCCAGTAAGTAAAAGAAATAGATTGAGTTAAATGAATGAAGTCTTACAATAAGGATAAAATGTTTATAGCCATGAAAAATAAAGTAAGGAAGATGGTGCGACGTTGTAGACTCGCTGCTGGGCGCTGCAGACTTGTGAATTTGGGCGGTAGTGTCATAGACTTGCAGCTGGGCCCTACAGGCCTGTGTATCTGGACGGTAGTAGCGTCGTAGACTTACTGCTGGACATCGCGGGCTTGCGATATTGGATGATGGTGACGTCGTAGACTTAATGATGGGGCGCTGTGGACTTGTGAATTTGGACGGGACGTCGTAGACTTGATGAGGGGGGTGTAGACTTGGCATGAGCACTACACCTTTTCTCATCCCTTATATTCCTTTCTGGGCTTTAATCCGTCAGAGAATAGGCCCAAAATATCTTATCATGTCAACATACATGATGGTAGCTGTGTGTCAACTCATCGTGGAGGATCTGAAGAAGCTTCGGGCTACTGACCTGGATGCATTCTGCTTTGCTATGGGGAGCGCTCTTTAACCAGCTAACGCCGTATCTTCGAATGTTGGACTCCTCTAGGTGGTTATTTAAATTTCCAAGAATCAGGCATAATACGGAGTGGATCGTCGGTTCGTGGAGGAACGACATTTTCCAGTTCCGGACACATTACCGGACCAGTGATGACTGCTGGGAATTCGAAATAATGCAGGTCGGTTCAGTCGGTAGGGATATGACCGCAGGCAAAGGTGGTCAAAGGTGGTCAAGGAAAGGCGTGTTGCTCTCTCTCACGCACTTCGATTCATTGGACGTCGACAACCACGATGGTGATCTTTTCTCTGAAATCCCATATTTTATGTACCATCACGATGCGGACGTGGTAGTAATTTTCGGCAAAACTTTAACTTCTTTTTACGAGGCTGACGATTTAATGGGATTGTTTGAACTTTTCGATCGTCGTTATTTGAGTTTGGGAACTCGCGGAGGAATTTTTCTCTAGGCATCCGCTGATGTGTCGCTGACCATTTTGGTGGCGAGGAGACAGCATACATGGGCTTATCATTGTAAGTTCCCAAACCTGTAACGTATGTATGTTTAAAATGGTGGACTTAACGTCTCCACTTGAATTGTAGGACATAGACTGTAATCGGTAGGAATGCTGAAGGATGACAGTTCTCTGGTCGGGATACGATGAATCCATCCCTACAATGACTGCGGTGTCTTGGGGACTTCTTTTATTGCTCCTTGGAGATTTGTTTGTTGCCTTCGTATTATACACAACTTTGAGTATAGTATTCGTAGATGTTTGCCGAACGATTTTCTATATTCCTGGCAAACGAGAGTCCGTCATGGGTGTACATTTATCCAGAAACAGGCGAAGACAAATAACCCAAAAACATAATAACCAATAAACATAGCATGCTCCATTTGTCTTGGCAGCGACCACTAATTCCCAAAAAGAAACAACTCCCATGTCAATAACTCCACAAATCCTCATCGCTGGAGTTGTACCATCCTGCCATGTCACCCCACTGGCGATCCCTGGATTCCTGCACCTCAGAATCCTCAGCCACACTTTCATCGGAAGCGCTCAGGCTTTTCGTGGAGAAGGGTTCTTCTGGTTCCGTGTCCACATGCCGTGTCTTGGGAAGGGGCTCCTGCCATGCTTCATTCGACTCCAAAATCTCAACATCCCTTACCGCCTAGATCAGTTTGTCACGAAGCTTTCGCTAAGAAATGCCAAATAACGGCGCCCTCCTCCTTTTTGTGGCCGTAAAGGGATCCTACCTTTAACTCCCAGTTAACCCTGACCGGGACGGTGCCGCTCAACTATCTCGTCACTGAGAAGCCTATCCCGATTTGCCATCCCGACTTCATCGATCCCCTCAACTGGGAAGGTCAGGGATCCTTCCTGTGTTTTCCTTCTGCATCTAAGTCTGAGATGGAGCATTTTACAGAGAGGTTTAGGAATCAGAAGATTTTAAGATTCTTTAGGATGTCTGTGGCAACCAAGAACTGTGATCCTAGGGTTTGTTCGGCCATGCTGCCTTTCTGGAATTCTGCTGTCAACTGCTTCTATTTCCCAGAGGGCCCTATGTCTGTTACATTGGCAGACGTGAAGATTTTGACCAGGTGCAAAATCAATGGCTGCCCTGTTCGGCAGTACTCTCAAGCAGATGATATTAATCCTAAGGGCGCCCTTCAGTACATGGAGGTGGTGAATAGGCATCTGAAGATGGCCTCGGCAGGCAAGAAGTCAGATGAGAAATTGTCGACTGAAGGTTTTGGCGCCCAGGAGGAGGTAGAGTTCCTCAGCACCTGGTTGAGCAAGTTCGTTTACTGCTTCCCTGGGAAGAAAGTCAGCCACACTTCTTATGCGGTGGCTAATTTTCTGAGGGAGACTAATGAAGAAATCTCCTGGGGTCCCTTTATTTTGGGTCTGCTTTATCATGATCTGGACAGAGCGACGTCTCAAATCAAGCCATTTCCAAAACATCCAGCAGGAGGGTTGCTCTGGCTAGTCCATCTCTGGTCGGCCATGTGGATGCCGGGATTGACCGGGTTCAAGGGTCCTTCTTCGCCCCTTGAATCCTCCTATTATGGGGAGACCATCCTAGATCAGTGCTGCCAGCGTAAGGATCAATGGCTTATGACATCGATCACTGGCCACCTAAAGCATATAGTCGACTTCGGCAGGGTAGATCGACGCAACTGGGCACCCTTTCCAGGCGGCAAGACACTTGCTCAGGAAATCAATCTGCAAGCTGCTCGTGGCTTCTGGAATGGGGTATTGACCCGCAGAGATCTGCCAGTTATCTTCGACGGCTACCTGACCTTTGAAGTCTATAACCCTCAACTGTGTGCAAGGCAGTTTGGGTTTATCCAAAGTGTAGCAGTTCCACTTGCTGACACTGCCGGCGGCTTATATGGGGATAGGACGAAGAGGATTGCGTGCAAGTCGATTAACTCGACGACCCTCGACTTGCTCAATCACAAGACGCAGCTCTCCCAGATGGAATTCCCATCTGACACTTCTGCCTGTTTCGCCACACAGTTCTTCACTGTGCTGTGGTCGACTACCTATGAAGAGCTGCGGGCCCTGATGCACTTCTTGGATGTTTCCAAGGAACCTGATTTTTATACCGATGACGCGCACATTAAAGCCAAAGGTAAAGACTTAGCTTTACTTTAAGAGTATTGGTTTCTTAATATTAATCATAAGCTTCCTCCCTTTCAGGATCAATGCTTCCTCAGGGCTCTGGAAAATCCAAGCCTAAAGCCCCCCTTGCCCCTGCTCCTTCTAGACTCAAGTCGACCAGCAAGGGGAAGGCTAAAGTTGCGAGCCCCAGCAAAATAGTCGCAGGTGGTCCTTCGAAGGCTCGACCCAAAAGCGCTCCAAAGCGCAAGGCGGTCGAGGAAGAAGATCCTGAAGAGATGCCTCTGTCTCAGAGGAAGAGACTGGTGAAGGTGGCGACTTCCTCTCATAGGTCGTCAGTTACTGCAGCGGTGACCCCATCCAGGTCGCCAACTGCAGCAGCGGCGACCCCATCCAGGTCGCCAACTGCAGCAGCGGCGACCCCATCCAGGTCGCCAACTGCAGCAGCGGCGACCCCATCCAAGTCGCCAACCGCTTCAGCGGCGACCTCATCTACCAGGGCACCAGCTGCAGTGCCAGTGTCCTCAGCTGTAGTCGACGCTCCACAAAAACCGGCCGCAGAGGTAAGACTCTGCTGACTCCAGTTTTTGTTTTGAGTTTTCATATCTGACCCATACCATATTGTCTAGGGAGAGGTTTCAGACAAGGATGACCAACAGCTTATCTCCCACAGCTTGGGCCAAAGTTCAAAGGCTTCGATCGCCAAGGTAAGTTTAGCTCTCAGCTGGTGTATCCTTACCTTAGTTCATATATGAACTTTTGGTTTTGCGTCATACTCTGTTTCAGGAACAGCAAATCCCTGAGGCCTTGGTCCAAGAAGAACAGGCTGTCACGATCCCGGTCGAGTTACCGACTCGGTCGACTCGTGAGGAAGAAGACCAAACTATTCATTCTCCTCCAGTTCAAACTCCCACACCAGGGATGGTATGTGTTCTTAAACAGAACATAGTATTACCATTGCGATCTTGATTGAGGTAATTATATCCTTCCTTATAGGCCCGTCCGAAGAGGGTGAAGGTGACTGCTTGCCGACAGAAGATTCCCACTCCTCCTTCTTCTTCGGATGAGAGCTCTGGGGATAGATCGCCTCCAGAAGTAAGTACTCGATCGCACGAGGTCGTTGGCCTTTTTTAGGGTATTGTTTAACGACATTTTGCCTCTTATTCTTCAGGATCCTGCCACGGCGACTTCCAAGTCGACCAAAGACCCGTGGGTGAAGCTTCACGAGGATATCGAAGAACTTTGCCAACTTCTGCTCGTCGATCCCTTAAGCGTCAACGAATTTAGGAGGATGCAGAAGTTGTTGAAGAGGATCGAGACGTCCCCTCGGGTCACGGACGAAATATTGGGGGCCTGCAAGAGCCTCAGGTCGACGTACTGGACCCGCTGGAGGGATTACTACGCCGACCTGCTCACCTTGGACTCGACTGACTCGAAGATTCAGTCGATCAATGAAGCTCGAGGGCAGGCCTCTAAAACTGCACAGGACGCCCGCCAACGTTTGGTCGATGTGCAAGAGAAGCTGACCGAGGCAGAGAGACAGATAGAGTTCTACACGAACCTCAAGAATGACCTGACTCGGCAGCTCGCGTCGATCAATACTCAAGAAATCGAGGAGCTGGAGGCCAATGCTGAGAAGGATAGAGAAAAGGTCGTCGACCTTTATGCCCAGCGAAACAAGGTGAACGCGAAGCGACGAACTCGTAAATCCCTTGTCCTCGATTTCAAAGAAGTTGGCGGGTTATGGAAATTAGATTTGTAACCAAAGAACAATGCAATTCCATTGTTTTTGTTTTACTGAATAAATCAAGTGCCTTGTGTCTCAAATGAATTTCTGCCCACTACGCTCAATTCATTCTTTGAGACAACGTTACCGAAGCCTAGCACGATTTCTTAGGAATTAAGCGCTTCCCAAATTAATGGAGTCCTTCGCCTTAGGATTTTATGGTGAGCTTCCCAGATAGTCGCGCGATAGGGTTTGAGATATTTACCATTAACCTTTAATGGATGTCTGACCCCACTTCTCGTCATAAGCCGATAGCTATTAGATGAGTATGTTTCACATACCTCATGTGGACCTTCCCAATTAGGGGACCATTTACCCAAAACTTGATCTTTCGACTTAAGGGGTAGCACCATCTTCCAAACCAAGTCGCCCACTTTAAAGTGCTTATGGACAACCTTTTTGTTATAATGCCTAGCAATCCTTTGTTTATGCACCTCGAGTCGGTCTATTACATCAAGTCGCTTCTTTTCTAATTCTTCCAAAGCGAGGTACATTGCCTCGTCTTGTAAATCAGGGTGAGTCACCCTGAGCGACTTGTATCGAACCTCAATAGGTAGGACGGCATCTTGCCCATATACCAGTGAAAAAGGGGTTTCCCCTGTGCTTTCTCTCTTGGTAACCCTTAAAGCCCACAAAGTGTCTTGTAATAGTTTGTGCCATTCTCTTGGATTTGCACCAACCATTTTCTGGATATTGTTCTTTATGAGTTTATTGGTAGCTTCAGCCTGTCCATTCGCCTGAGGATAATAAGGTGTTGAGTTGGTGATTGAGAAACCAAACTCCGTAGCGAATTCTCGTATTTTCTCATTATTGAAAGCGGTACCATTGTCCACTACAATATTCTGGGGAATTCCAAATCTATAGATGATAGATGATTTAAGAAAATCGATCACTTCTTTATGATCGATCTTCTTATAAACCTGAGCCTCGACCCATTTAGTGAAATAATCGGTGGCGACTAGAATATAGGCGTCACCCTTACTCGAGTGCGGATGGATTTCCCCGATTATATCTAAAGCCCAAGACCTAAACGGCCAAGGCTTGACGACTGAGACTAAGTCGGACGCTGGGGCCCTTGTCACCGGACCATGTTTTTGACACTCTTGGCATCCCCTAGCCATTTCTATGCAGTTCTTTAGCATTGATGGCCAGTAAAAACCATGTCTTTGGATAGCCCAAGACATTTTGGTGCCAGATTGGTGAGACCCGCATAAACCCTGATGAGTCTCTAACATAATTGGGGTCGCTTCGTCTAAGTCGACGCACCTTAGTAGGACTCCTTCTTTGGTCTTTCTGTAAAGTACCCCATCTATAAGGGAGTACGACAAAGCCTGAGTCTTGATTCTTTGGCTCGCCTTTTGTGTTGGGTCGGAGAGGAAGTCGGTGATTGGCCTCCTCCAATCCTTATCGTTTGTCATTATGTCCAGAGTGAACGCGTCGCCTTGGGGAGCTAGGTGGGAAACTATTTCTGGGATACAATCGCTTCCTCTTTTGGCCTTGTATCCTGAAGCCTTTTGGGCTAAGTCATTAGCGATGGTATTTTCCCCTCGACCTACAAAGAGGAAAGTGATCGCTTCAAATCGCTCGACCAATTTACGGGCGACTTGATGATAGGGTGTGAGTTTCTCCTGGCATATAGAAGTACCATTCATCTGGTTAATCACCAGTTGAGAATCCCCCATCACTGTAGCTTTCTTGGCTCCCAAGGTTAATAGTTCCTTCAGGAGCGTGATCAAAGCTTCATATTCAGTCGCATTGTTGGTGTGATCTGCCGTCAAGCGGTACGCTAGACGAACATCTTTCCCTAGTGGCGAAAGTATGCGAAGGCCTATTCCTACGCCGGATTTCGCCGAAGATCCGTCAAACCAACCCTGCCAGATGTCCTCAAGGGATTCTTCTTGGTCGATTGATACGGATGGATCGTGACTCACCAAAAAATCGGCCAGAGCCTGTCCTTTCACCGACTGTTGGGATTTGAATCGTAGATCATATGCGGATAGCACTAAACTCCATTTACTAATTCTCCCAGTTAGCAGGGGACTTTCGAAAAAATATTTTATGACGGGAGACTTGGAAATGACATGAACCTCTTGGGATCCAATATAGTGTCTTAGCTTAGTAACAGTATAAAAGACTGACAGGCATAACTTCTCCTTAATTGTATAGCGTTTTTCTGTAGCGGTTAGTTGTCTTGACAAATAGTAAACCGCTCTCTCAGTTTTGTCTTCCGCCTCTTGGGCTAACATGGCACCGATGACTGATTCAGTCGCTGCTACGTAAAGCAGATAGGGCTTTCCTATCCGAGGAGGGGCAAGCATAGGCGGCTTCATTAAATACTCCTTTAAGCCTTCAAATGCTTTTTGGTGTTCGTCGCTCCACACAAAATTTCCCTTTGCCTTTAGTAAAGTCGAGAAGACTTCTGTCCGTCCAACGACGTTACCAATAAATCGCCTTAGATAATTGACCCTCTCTAAGCAAGTGATGCGCGTCGTCAACGCAACAAAAATAAATCCTCGTTTACACAAACTAAGCAGTAAGGGCAAGCAAGGGTCGATCCCACAGAGAATCAGTATCAATTAGGTCTTATAACGTCAAATTCGATAACCAAATTCAAGGTCAAGTGAACAAATTAAGTGATGAGAAGTTAAACTAACAGCAAAGTGAATCGAATTACCAATAAAAATGAAAGATCTAGGACTACCGATTTCCCCTCATGACTTATGCTCTCATATCCCCTCTTCTTATTACTATTGAATTTCATCGGTTGTTAACTGTAGGCCGCTAATCTCTCCCCATAACCCTCTCGGATATCCGGGAACGTACCCCCATGTATCAAATTCTCTACTCTATGTCTAGGCAAAGAACTAGTGGAGGCCCTTTACGAATTAACCCTACTTTGATTACCCAAGGTGCACGGTATTTCTACTCTCACACTAAAACCCGGTCTTTCGACTCGAAGGTTCCTTAGGTTATCCTAATCCCGATCTGACCCAGACTACCCTCTCGAGTCTCCCTAGGTGATCGAATCAATATCAACAGTTGATCAGGCTGCTAATACGCATTAAACACGGGATTGGATAAACAACCAACGGAAATTCAATTCATAATAAGAAAGGTTCAACAATTACAAAAGAACACGAGGTTCCATCGTCGTCCTAGAACAAAGAAATTAGTTCATAGCGATGCAACACGAAAGCCAGATCAAAGATGAAAGCATAATTGAAATCTAAAAGAAAAAGGTAAAAGAATTTTGCAAATCTCCGCCGGCACCAATCTCCTGTCACGAGCTTTTTGCCGTCAAAGAAAAACCAATTCCCCCCACTCTCTCTAACCCTAGTAACCCTAGTAAACCTTAAGTTTGAGTATTTATACTCGGGAATAATCTAAAGGACCTAAATAGAAATAAAGAGAAAATCTAAGAATTCGGAGGGGAGGAAATCTTCTGGTTCTCCGCAGCTGCGGAAGATTTCCTCGCAGCTGCGAGGTTGCTCCCTTTGGCTTCTCCGCAACTGCGAGGAAATCTTCCGCAGCTGCGAAAGTCTCTGTGGTTGCGAACTTCCTCTTGCCCGCAGCTGTGTCGAGACTCTCCGCAGCTGCGAAGGTCTCTGTGGTTGCACTCCTCGCTTCCTTCTCACAACTATTCCTTCCTCTCTTCGTTGTTCCTCATTTCATCTTCAATTCCCTACATGAACAATAACGAACGTGAGTTAACACAATTCAGCTTGAAACAACCAATCTAAACACTTAAAGCGACGGAACTAACTCAAATCAAGGCACAAATGTGATCATATAACTCTACTTTCGTAGAGTTATCAGAATGCCTGTAACTGCTTCTTGTTACTCGGAGGGTTCAATCTTTGAATGGCATTCACTTTGTTCTGGTCGACTTCTATGCCACGTTGATGAACTAGGAACCCTAAGAAATGTCCTGCTCTTACTCCGAAAGCACATTTGAGAGGGTTTAGTTTGAGCTGATGCTTTCTCATTTGGATGAAAGCATTCCTAAGATCATTAACATGCGACCTCTCGTCTTTTGATTTGACCACTATATCATCTATGTACACCTCGACTGTCTTGGCAATCGAAGCATCAAAAATGGCGTTCATAGCTCGTTGGTAAGTTGCACCAGCGTTTTTGAGCCCAAACGGCATGACTACCCACTCAAAAATGCCTAAGGGACATCTGAACGCGGTTTTATGGATATCTTCCTCAGCCAAGAAAATTTGGTTATATCCTGAGAAACCATCCATGAATGACATAATTTGGTGCCCTGCCGTCTTATCGACTAAGTCGTCTGCAATGGGCATGGGATATTCATCCTTTGGAGTAGCACGATTTAAATCTCTGAAGTCGATGCAGACTCTAATCCTGCCATTCTTCTTGATGACAGGGACTATGCTGGATATCCACTCGGTGTACCTCGATGTTCTTATATACCCAGCTTTAAAGAGCTTCTTGACTTCTTCGAATACTGCCTGAGTGACTTCATGAGTCATTCTCCTTGGTGCCTGTTGGACCGGCTTAAATCCTGCTTTGATTGGCAACTTATGCTCTACAAGTCGGCGATCTAGACCCGGCATTTCAGTATAGTCCCAAGCGAAACAATCCTTGAATTCTTCAAGAGTAGCCTTAATAGAATCGAAAATTTCTTTATTCATTGAAGAACTAACGAAAACGATCCGAGGGCTAGATTCCTCGCCTAAATTGATACTTACAAGCGGGTCACATGGCATCATAAGTGACTCGCGACCCTGGACACCGCCTAAGTCGGTATCAATGGACTTAGATAAGCTAGCCTCAGGATTTACATTGCTTATTTGGCAACCTAATTTCCTAGACTTCCTAGCATACTCCTGCAGTCGCTGGAGAAGATCAGCGATTGCATAGCCTCTTCCTTCGTCACTGTCCATACAACCCTTCGTGCAGGAGTCTATCGGGCTCCAACTCCGTCGCAGCACTTTCCTGGCTCTTGGGCGCCTCCCCCTTGTCGCCATTAGGACTGTTGTCTGTCTCGCCTCCATCCTTGGTCGGGACTACTTCCTGCAGGACCTCATCTATATCCTTGTCCGTAAAGTCGGGCCCCCATCCTGTCGGCACGATTGGTCCCTCATCAGGCTTGGGGTGAGAGGTGCCATAGCTCACAATGAAGTCGAACTTCCCGGAGGGTTCACCTAGGGGTCCGACAGTAGGGTCTCCTAGCTTGTAGCGTTGATCCAAGGTGAGGTCCTTGATCGTCTTGCATGTTTCTGCATGTAAAATGCCCTTGTCACAACAGGAGTATTCATCAGCCCTGATAGTCTCTATTTCAGAGTCAAGCCATAAAATCAACTCCCTATGCAAAGTCGACGGGATCGCGGCGGCCTTATGAAGCCAATCGCGTCCCAAAAGCGCATTAAACGAAGGGGCTATGTCAATTACGAAGAAAGCAGTTTCCTGCTCGTGTCTTCCGACACCTAAATGCACAGAGCATATCCCCAGGCATTCGGACTTCCTCCCATTAAAGCCGCTTACAGCCACGTCGGTTCGTACCAACTCGCTAGGCTTGTACCCAAGTAGTCTAAACTTGGTGAGTGGGAGAACGTTGACGGTGGCGCCGTTGTCTATTAAGACTCGACCCACCAAAACACCGTCAAAGGTGGCTGCGATGTATAACGAGTGCATGTGCTGTTTCATGCGATCCGATGGTTTCCTCAGCCAGTGCAGAGGGAAGCCAGATGGAAAAGAAGTGACCTTAGAGTCCAGGGTTTTACCTTTCGGCGCCTCCGACTTGTCATTGCAGGCGAACTCCACAGGAAAGGTGAGAGCGTTACAACTCACGAGGGGCCCTTGTTCTGCGTTGAAGTCGCAGGGCCTGTCTCCTCGTAGAGGAGTGTAGTCGAAGCTTGAGCCCGGGTTTTCCGAGTAATCAGTAGACTCGACCCGTTCGGGCTCCGCGACTTGTTTCTCTGCGGCTTGGTTCCCTTCCGAGGGTGGCACCGCAGGGGTCATCCTAGGTCTTTTTTGGGCGTGACTTAGACGCCTTTCCTTTCTCTTCTGAGCCCTTAAAGGGGGCGCAACCTTCCTTTCCACCTTCTGCCATTGAGACGAAGGGTTAGGGGCTTTGACGAATTTTGGTTTCTTAGAACCAAAAAGGAGTCGGCTTACCTCCACGAATCTGCCGTCGACTGGGTCATACCCCACCTGCGCTGGAGTATTTTCTGGTCTATTCGAGGAGGGTTTACTGGGGTTTGAATTACCTGTACCCTCGGGGCGGACCGCTTTTACCAGCATCTCTCCTTTTGCGGACAAGTCGACCAGCCGCAAGAAATAGCTGACGCAGCATGCTGTGCAGAGCTGGGTAATAAGTATCCGATTGTGGGCGATCAGCTTGCACTTCTGGCACAGTAGCTTCTCATCCAAGAATTGGGCGATAGGAGGTCCCCTCCGCAATTCCTGGGGGTCGACTGTCTGTGACGCATATCGAGGCCTGCGACTTGCAGCCTGTTGGGGTCGGTCTACTCCCTTATATTCTTCCAGAGGTCTTATCTCCTTGACAGGAGTAGTCCTAGTGTACCCCTGCTTGACGACTCTCTGGCCAGACGAGTCCATAAACTCAAGTCGCCGTGCTGGGCGTTCTGTACCCCGGGCGGCTGCCTCTCCATTCCCCCCATGCCCCTGGGAACCTCCCCTTCCTCCTCGCGAAGCTGATCGGCGATCCACACTAGGAGGACTTTTGAGGACGTGAGAAGGTCCTCGGGGGGCAGTCAATGACATTGCTGCTTCTTCAAAAGGAGTCAGGTCATACCAATCTTCTGTCTTACTGTCCAACAGGTACTTCTTAAATGTGTGGCATTGGTCTGTCGTGTGAGTGTCGTTCAGGTGCCAGTGGCAAAGCCACTTGTCCCTTCCCTTTGGCAGGATGACGACCCCACGCTCAGCCAGTCGCTTCATCAGGGCATTAGCCACCAGGGTCTCGCCGGTTGCTTGCAAATCCTGCGAGGGTATAGCAGAGTCGTTAATGACCTCTACAAGGTTAACCTCAGTGTCAAATATATCAAATGTATGAATGGCGACTTCGTCGTCAAATGGATTATCATCCACCATGGCGACTTCATCGACTTCAGGAAAACAGAGCTCTTTAGACTCTATTAAATCCTGAATTATATTTCTAAAGGACAGGCAGTCCTTGGTAGTATGGGTGAAGGAACCATGCCACTTGCAGTAATTCCTACTTTTTTCCCTTTCTGTCTGAGGGACTCGATGACCAGGCTTAAGCCTGATCCTTTTCTTTTGATAAAGCCAGTCAAAAATGGCGTCGACTTTATCTGTGTCGAAGGAGTACTTCCTTTCCTCGACATTTTTCTGGGAGGCTTTGGCTTTAGAATTTTTTCTAGTCAAGAGGTCACATATAGTTGACTCTCCCTTAACAAACTCGGCCACGTCGACTTCATAAGTATCAACTTGGTAGGCTCGAGTCAGCTTGGCCTCTTCTGTTAGGAGCTGATAGTACTCAGTAGCTCTCCTTGCCAAATCATATAAATCGGCGAAGCGCTCCCCTTGAAGCTTTTTCTGGAAAGGAATGGACAACGCATTTAATGCGAGGAGCAACTGGTCTCTCTCCGGTATGGGAGGCCTACACCGTAATAAGGCCTTTCTAAGTTTCATTAAAAACTGCCCCGGGTGTTCCCCATTAGCCTGCCTAAGGCGCATAACCTCAAACATTGACATGGGGGTATCAAGTCGAGCAAAAGTTTTAACAAACATGGACTGCATCTGAGTCCATGAAGCTACTGACCCCGACGGCAAACCTGCATACCAGGTAAAGGCATCCCCGGTTAATGAATTCGGGAAGAGCTTTAGTTTCCAGAAGTCATTCCCGGCCGCCTCGCCAAGTTGATGAGTGAAGCGAGCAATATGCTCAAGTGGGGTCATTTCATCTTCGCCTGAGAAGCGAGTGAAGTCGGGCACCTTATAACCCCTAGGTAAAGGGAAATCCCTGTCAATGTACGCAGGATAAGGAGGCCTGTATAAACAGGTGTCATCTCGCCGAGCTACTCCGGGGACGACTTGCTCTATAACCTGAGTTATGGCCTCTCTTAAGTCTGGGGGTACACCGCCTATCGGCCCCTGCCCTGCGAGTCGAGTTGGCCTTGACGGGCTATACGGAGGCCTTTCTCCCATTGTCTGGCTCGTTGGATCCCTTACATAAAATGAAGGCTCCTCACGATGATTACCACTCCGGGGTCTAGGCTCATAGGGACCTCCAACTGCGTCGACCATTGGCTCTTTTCCAGGGCGACGAGCCGGAATAAAATCCTCCCCCCGATCTGTTTCCTCTTGGAAGTCCTCTGCCTCATCCCAACACGTATTCGCTGGTCGACTACGTGAAGAAGAGGGTCGACCAGGGGAAACCAGATTCCCGGGTTCAAAGAGAGCATTCGTCCTTATCTCAGATTGCTCAAAAGTCACGTTACGTGGCCCTTGAGTAGTCCGACGAGCGTCTGCCATGAACGTAGACTCCCTAAAGGGGGCCTCTCTCATACGAGGTCGCACTCTTTCCTCGTCTCTCGGGCCAGAAAGACGTCCTATTAGAGTTTGGACGTCAATTAGGATGCCCTTCATATCAGTCAACTCCTGACGTACATTCCCCAATTCCTTGTGGAACTCCAGTCTCGAAATAAATTCGGACGGGGCATGTGAATCAAAAGCGGACTGATTTGTAGCTGCCTGGCCTCCTGGGGCCGGCGCTTGGGCGTGTGAATCAAAAGTGGACTGGTTTGTAGCTGCCTGGCCTCCTGGGGCCGGCGCTTCCAAGTTCATTCCCGGAGGAAGTTCCTGGTTTTCCCCATCTAAGGGATTCTGAGACTCACGGCTTCGAGTATTTCTCGGCATTTGAGACTAAGATCCTTTTTCCTCAACGTTCTCCCACTGTGGTCGCCAAAAACGTGTTCGCCTATAGAACGGATCACGTCGGAAATATTTGGCAAAGGACTCACAGGAATTGAGTTTGTGGTCGCCAGTAAGAAGATGCACAATTTTATTGAAATCAAATGCAAGTCTTACAATCTTAATGAATAAAGAAAACAGGGCTTACAGCCATTAGAAATGGAAAAAAGTGCAAGTGTTGACAACGATGTGGAAATCTGTGACGGCGGAGAACTTGTGACGAAGGCCTTGGAAGCTCGCTCCGTCGGTGGTGGTCGCTGGTGGAAAGCTGTGACGAAGGCCCTACGAGCTCACTCCGTCGGTGGTGTCGCTGGCGGGAGTTGACGGCAAAGGCCCTACGAGCTCACTCTGCTGGTGGAAGGGGAGTTGACCTACGAACCGGGTCGAGGTGTCTAATTCCTAAGGTTGACGAACAAACTTCAGAGTTTTGGCTGTGTATGGTCGTGTTTTTCTTAAAAAAATTCATCTGCTATTTATAGAGGACTTGTACGTGATTAACACGTAACAGATAGATCGTTTTGCAGATCGTGTTATAGATCGTGATCCCTAATATCGTGGGAGTGTCTCAACAACCCCCTTGATATATGGGATCACGTTCCTGGATCTTTAAAATCAGTTACGATCTTTAACAAACGTGATTGAAAATAAATAAATTTATTTCAACCTCGTCGACTTGACTGATCTGTACGGACTACGATCGACTTGGTCGACTTATTCCAGAATTCCGTCGACTTGACCCTACTAGTAGGCCTAGCTACTGTTGAGTCATCTTGGTTGACTTTGATCACCATACTCCTTCGTTGTGAGTCGACCTAGTCGACCCCGTTCATAAGTCGACCTAGTCGACTTCGTCATAAATCGACCTAGTCGACTTCGTCATGGGTCGGCCTAGACGACTGTATCTTGGGCCGACTCGGAGTGTGACTTTAGGGATTACTGAGTTTCTGTTCTTAGCCCATGCCCAAAATTATTTGCCATGTCAACAGGACACCAACAACCTCCAGCACACCCGGGATGCTGCCATTTCTTCGATACGTAGTTAACCACCCATCCCAAGTGAGCTTTCTGAGCAGATGGTCGACATTCTCATGCCGATTCCGCTGAAGATTGTTAGAAGACAATCGACCCACTTTTGACAAATCGATTTTTATTACCACACCTTCCATCCCGTGAGCAGTCACGTTAAAATTGTTATTGTCCGTCATAACCCGTTTTGTAGACTGCATCGGGTACTCGAACAGTCGTGTTCCTACCAATGGACGTGACTTTCCGTGGAAGCCCTCCTTCCCACCCTTGTAGGCTGATGCTCTTTCCTTTCCTAGACGGTTGCATCATTTTAGGAAACCTGTCGCTTAGCCATCTCACTTCCCGCCTATTTTTTGTTCACATAATCACCAAATTAAAGTATATCAACCCAGCCTGGGGCGTAGGCGGCTAAGTATTTCTACTTTCGGTACTAATGGGGTATTAGGTACGATTAATGTACATCTGTCAAAGAGATTGGTGTGAGCTCGAACAAATCTTAACGCATCATGGTTTACGTGATGTCCAATACAACACGAGGAGGCAAGGTTATGGGTTTTTTTCCCTCTACGGCTAGTAAAACTTAACCATCACATCTCGAAAGGTCGACTCATGCATTTCCGGAGGGAGGGGTCGCCATCGTACCTGCATTGACATGAAAAATATATACTCTTCCAATTCATAGTCCATAGGTTCGAGGGCACCTTCGGTGGGCTGTGTCGAGTTTGACGCGGTGTTCACGTAGAAAACGGACCACGTCGGAAATATTTGGCAATTGGACTCACAGAGAATTGTACGTGGTCGCCAGAAAGATGAATTTCAATGATAAAGGACAAAGCTGTTACAAAATTGAAACTTTACAAAAGTGAAAGAACGCTTACAGCCATAAAAAAATGAAGGAAAAACGGTGGTACG
Source organism: Melastoma dodecandrum (assembly GCA_029817715.1). Lineage (NCBI taxonomy): Eukaryota > Viridiplantae > Streptophyta > Magnoliopsida > Myrtales > Melastomataceae > Melastoma > Melastoma dodecandrum. Next base: position 466,368 of record JARUPY010000526.1, on the reverse strand, counting down.
GATGATGAAGGCGCTGTAGACTTGCTGCTGGATGTGCGACTGAGGCTGACGTCATTGCTGACGCTGTAGACTTGGTACAGTGCGCTGTAGACTTGGTGCTGACGTCACTGTTGACGCTCTAGACTTGGTGCAGTGCGCTGTAGACTTGCGCCCTGTGAAGCAGAGTCTGGCGAAGGTCGGATGTAGATGCTAAGGCCTTGGATGAACACCTTAGTGGCGGAGGGTTATTGTCCCGGTTACGGTTGCTCGCCGGGACGGTGGAAGTGCTGGCGGAGGGTTGTTGTCCCGGTTACGGTTGCTCGCCGGGACGGTGGAAGTGCTGGCGGAGGGTTGTTGTCCCGGTTACGGTTGCTCGCCGGGACGGTGGAAGTGCTGGCGGAGGGTTGTTGCCTCGATTACGCGGAGGGTTGTTGTCTCGGTTACGGTTGCTCGCCGGGACGGTGGAAGTGCTGGCGGAGGGTTGTGATCACTAGAGCTACGGTTGCTCACTCTGACATGTCGAAGTAGTCGTTGACCCAGAAAAAAAAGGGAGCACAAGTCATTATGGTCCTATGGCGACCTCACAAGTGTGAGTGTCCATGTTCTGGTCCTCGAGGGTGGTGCGGAGGTTTGGACGTATCCCAACCAGACTCCTGACCATGGTGGGTTGGTGGAATAATAGAGGTTTTTCAGAAGGCCATGGCATCTGATAATGAACAGAAACACTTGAGGGAACACTGCCCGAAGACATTTGTCAAGATTTCCACAGCAAGACGTCATTATTGTGAAGAGTACTAGACGGAGAGTGATTTTTTTAGGATCTCAACCAAATCTTATCGAATCACCCTGCTTTGCACTGCATACGGGGCGGCAAAGCAGATACGGACAAGATGGGTTACGGAGGAATTGTCAAATGATATATTTGAATTTTAAATAAAAGGAGAGAAATAAAATTCTAAAATTTAAAGTTTAAGGAAGGTTAATTTTATCCCGGTTTGTATTTTAGCTTATGTTATTACTGTAAGTAAGAATATATTTGTGAATTTTTAGCTCCAAACAAACATGGTGTTACTCTCATGAAAGAAAGGAGGGTTTGATCTTTGTGGCGTGAAGAGCAAAAGTCCCGTGAGGAAGAAAAAATGGGTCAAATATATTTAAGAACAAAAAATTTTGGGCCGGCTTTATCAAGCCTATGAAGAAGACAAATCAGATTTCAGCGATACCAAAACAGTCGAATGAGCGGCACCATCGACAAAGGCAGTACTTTAACGAATGATCGACGAAGGCAGTACTTTAACGAATGATCGACGAGACTGGTACATGATTGTTTGAGCGATCGAAGACAGGGTCTCAGTGATTGAACGACCAAAGCGAAACGTAACGGGTGGGCGACAGCGGACAACCAAACGTGACGAACGGACGCGTGATGATTAACTGATTTTTAGAAATCAATTAGGATCCCACGTTAGCCGATAAATTGTTCTACTTCGTTATAGTTGAACACATAACAATCACACATCAAACATAATACAATAAAAAATCCTTCAAACACATTTACATTCGTAAACTAGAAAAATACGACTTATTATAGTGTTGGTCTTCTGCAATCAACACTTACTCGGCATAAAGGAAGAGCGACTACGTTTTTATGCTTAGAACGTTTGTCCTTTCACTCCCATGTTCGCTTGTGTTGACATGGCAAAAATCTTGGGCTTAATTATAAGAAATCATAAGTTCAAGCCCACTTTTATGTTAGCTTGCCAGGGAAGTACTAAGTCTACGAGGACCCGAGTTTACGGGGTTAAGTCTACGAGGGTCTAAGTCTACGAGGACCCGCGTCTACGAGGGTCTAAGTCTACGAGGACTCGCGTCTACGAGGGTCTAAGTCTACGAGGACCCGCGTCTATGAGGGTTAAATCTACGATGGTCTAAGTCTACGAGGACCCGCGTCTACGAGGGTTAAGTCTACGAGGGTCTAAGTCTACGAGGACCCACGTCTACGAGGATCTAAGTCTACGAGGATCCGAGTCTACGGGGTTAAGTCTACGAGGGTTTAAGTCTACGAGGACCCGCCTCTATGAGGGTTAAGTCTACGGGGTCTAGGTCTACGAGGACCCGAGTCTACGGGGTTAAGTCTACGAGGGTCTAAGTCTATGAGGGCCCGCGTCTAAGAGGGTTAAGTCTACGAGGGTCTAAGTCTACGAGGGCCCGCGTCTACGAGGGTTAAGTCTACGAGGGTCTAAGTCTACGAGGACCCGCGTCTACGAGGGTCAAGTCTACAAGGGGTTAAGTCTACGAGGATAAGAAAAGATCTTGCCTCTGAGATTTTTTGGGAAGAAGATTATGGGACCACGTTCCCATTTGGAGAGATCTTCGTATGGAGAAAATCTGGGGATTTGATTTAATTAATTTAATATAAGAAAGAGAAGTGGTTAAGTTGGATAAAAGCCACGATCAGATTGTTACCAAGATTTTAGGGAGTTGATTGAGAGGGCCACGACCTTCAAAATATCCTAAGAACGTGTCAGACGTGCTAAGCATCCTGAACACCACGAGTCTCAGTATAAAAAGGGAGCAGATTCTCCTTAGGAAAATCACGATCAATCAGCCAAACACAAGCTTTGCATTGCTCGTCACCCTTAGTTTAGTAGATACCTCGGCCTGGGTTTATTGGGTCATCCTTCCAACAGCGGAGTGAGCAACCGTAGCTCCGTTGAACAACCTTCCGCCAGCACTTCCACCATCCCGGCGAGCAACCGTAACCGGGGCAACAACCCTCCGCCAGCACTTCCACCGTCCCGGCGAGCAACCGTAGTCCCGGCAACCATCCTCTGCCTGCACTTCCAATGTTACCTTCGACCACCATTCGTCCGTCAAGCATCCAGCAGTCAGACTCTATCTTCCGAGTGCGCGAGTCTACAGCACACTGTAGCAAGTCTACGACGTCAGCAGCGAGTCTACGGCGTCAGCAGTGAGTCTACGTATTCAGCAGCGAGTCTACGACGTCAGCAGCAAGTCTACGGCGTCAGCACCGAGTCTACGTAGTCAGCAGCGAGTCTACGATGCCTGCGTCAACCGCATCGCCCCTTTTTCGTTCGTTTTTATGGCTGTAAGCTTTTAAATTCTCTTTCGAGACTTTGAATTTGTACAGTCGTATCTTTATCATTGAAATTCATCTTTCTGGCGACCACATACAATTCCCTGTGAGTCCAATTGCCAAATATTTCCGACGTGGTCCGTTTTTCTACGCGAACACGTCTTTGGCGACCACAGTGGGAGCCGAGTTAATACTCACATGGCAAAAAATACCAGGAGTTGGGTTAATCGCGACCCTCCACCTCCATTAGATGGAGACGGTCAGAATATAGCAGGATACGCAAGGGAAGAGACCACGGCTCTAGGAAGTCAAGTGGCTGCAACTCAACACTCTTTCGGGGCACATACTCAACCCACTAGGCTTGAGTTTTATAAAGAATTTAATGATATGAAGAACTTGGTCGACAGACGTTTCTCCGGACTAGAAAACAACATGGCTCAGATATTAGAGCAAATCAGTGCCTTAAACCGGCCAAGCGCCGCTGGAAAGCCAAAAAACTGGGGAAGGACTCGTGACCAGTCTACGAGAGTGATCAGTCCAAATCGCGTATACGCAGACTGGGATGAAAATCGATACTCAAATTATGCTTCCCGTCAATAGCATAGAGAGAGTTTTTTCGATGATGAGGCCCCAGTTGGGGAGTTTGTACCCATAACAAAACCACCTGTTGAGATAGATGTCCCTAAAGTAAAAACTTTTGTTGACGTTTGTGCCCGTCAAGGAAAAGCTCTAATCGATGAATATGTTCCCATAGCAAACCCGTCATCAAAGGTTGATAAAGTTAAGCAGTTTGGTCCGCCAACTCTTAAAGATGTTGGGGTACAAGTGGTAGAACAAGTTATGTCAAATTTTGTTTCCATAATCGACGTCCAACTATTAAAAATTGAGATTACAATTCATACTTTTCATACCTTCCAAACAAAGGTTAACATCATAGATGATGACTTTAAACTTCTCGAGCATAAACCGTGGGCGCCTGGAGAAACAATAGTGGCCAACCCGTTATTATGGTGTCATTTGCCCTTTGATCCGGGCGGTTTGCAACACAACATACGCATAAATCGACAACGTCTCATTCAACTAGACAATGATTTTCAATTCCCGCGACACTTGCAAATACCATGGGATCAGACTGTTTCGTGTTAGGTCTCGAATCCCCAATGTCTTTCATTCTTTTTAAGCTTCTTTGTCCATATTCAAACCACTTCATAATGCTGGGTTAGACTCTCAGCTAAGATAGTCTCACCCTAAGAGGGGGGCTTATGTTGACATGGAAAAAATCTTGGGCTTAATTATAAGAAATCATAAGTCCAAGCCCACTTTTATGTTAGCTCGCCAGGGAAGTACTAAGTCTACGAGGACCCGAGTCTACGGGTTTAAGTCTACGAGGGTTTAAGTCTACGAGGGTTTAAGTCTATGAGGACCCGCGTCTACGAGGGTTAAGTCTACGAGGGTCTAAGTCTACGAGGACCCGCGTCTACGAGGGTTAAGTCTACGAGGGTCTAAGTCTACGAGGACCCGCGTCTACGAGGGTTAAGTCTACGAGGGTCTAAGTCTACGAGGACCCGCGTCTACGAGGGTTAAGTCTACGAGGGTCTAAGTCTACGAGGACCCGCGTCTACGAGGGTCAAGTCTACAAGGGGTTAAGTCTACGAGGATAAGAAAAGATCTTGCCTCTGAGATTTTTTGGGAAGAAGATTATGGGACCACGTTCCCATTTGGAGAGATCTTCGTATGGAGAAAATATGGGGATTTGATTTAATTAATTTAATATAAGAAAGAGAAGTGGTTAAGTTGGATAAAAGCCACGATCAGATTGTTACCAAGATTTTAGGGAGTTGATTGAGAGGGCCACGACCTTCAAAATATCCAATGAACGTATCAGACGTGCTAAGCATCCTGAACACCACGAGTCTCAGTATAAAAAGGGAGCAGATTCTCCTTAGGAAAATCACGATCAATCAGCCAAACACAAGCTTTGCATTGCTCGTCACCCTTAGTTTAGTAGATACCCCGGCCTGGGTTATTGGGTCATCCTTTCAACAGCGGAGTGAGCAACCGTAACTCCATTGAACAACTCTCCGCCAGCACTTCCACCGTCCCGGCGAGCAACCGTAACCGGGGCAACAACCCTCCGCCAGCACTTCCACCGTCCCGGCGAGCAACCGTAGTCCCGGCAACCATCCTCCGCCTGCACTTCTGACGTTACCTTCGACCACCATTCGTCCGTTAAGCATCCAGCAGTCAGACTCTATCTTCCGAGTGCGCGAGTCTACAGCACACTGTAGCAAGTCTATGACGTCAGCAGCGAGTCTACGGCGTCAGCAGTGAGTCCACGTTGTCGCAGCGAGCCTACGACGTCAGCAGCGAGTCTACGACGCCTACGTCAACCGCATTGCCCCTCTTTTCGTTCATTTTTATGGCTGTAAGATTTGGATTTCTCTTTCGAGACTCTGAATTTGTACAGTCGTGTCTTTTATCATTGAAATTCATCTTTCTGGCGTCAACATACAATTCCCTGTGAGTCCAATTGCCAAATATTTCCGACGTGGTCCGTTTCCTACGCGAACAGCTTGCCACGATTTTCAGGTCGCTGGTCTCCTGACCGTTGCCCGTTGCTCGCTCATTTGACGACCTCGTTGCTCGTTTTTCATTGATCGCTCACGTTCATGATTTTATGTATCCGTTGTCACGGATAGTGCCGAATGCCTCCTTCTTCCATGACGATACTTGAATGTCCCTGTCTTCTTCTTTGTCCCCGTCGCACTGGAGGATGCTACAAGAAAGAGTCCGAACACACTCAGAAATCCCCTTGAGCTCTGTGAGCTACGCAAGGGCTTATCCATGTAACACGAGGAGGAATGCACGGGATACTCGATTCATTCCCATGGGCAGGGACAATTCTCCACCGCACGGGTCCTCTACCCTTTTAGAGGTTTCATTTTGAAGAAGAGTGGAGACATCGGAAGGATACCGCTTGCATAAGGTCGGACATAGGTTCTCGAGCGAACTAAGGTGATGGACATAGGTTCCCGGTAGAAAGTAGATAAGCAGGGAGTTCATAACCGTACTGTTTTCAAAAGTGATGGTTTGTTGTTAGGAAGCAGGTCCGGGCATTGCCATTTATAGTGGGTTATGAGGAAGATAAGATTTCTAATAAGAGATATCATGGCTGAGATTTCAGGGATTCGAATAAACAACTTGGAGATGTCGACCAATACGCTTCGAGCATATCAACGGTTGAGGATTAATGTTCGACTGCACACGTGTATGGGAATGATTACTTAATTCATAAAAAATGTATATTTCCTTGTTTTCGACTTCATTCGGTTACTGGTCGACTAATGCTCAAGGAAAACCATCATACCTTCATTCATATAGAAAGAAAGTTTACAATATTATTACAATAATTATGCTCTTACAACCTAGGGACGACGTCTCTACTTTGACTACCTGTGTGCCCTTTCTTCCTCTTCATTGCAAATGTTCCTTCTCCCTTCTTCTTCCTCTTCATTGCAAATGTTCCTTCTCCCTTCTCCTTCTTCTTGCATTCATAAGCCCTTTTAGCAAGGTGAGAGAGAAATTTTAGATTATTTTATTTTGGGGAAAACCCCAACTTTATGTCATTTCATCCTTTTCAAAAACCCATTTTCCTCCTCTTCTTGCTTTCCCCACCGAAGCTTCCCCTTTCCTCCCTAGAATGAGGAGATTTTATCTTTGAGATTTGAAAAAGTACATATGTCGTGGCCCTTTACCCATCCACATAAATATAGCTACTAATTAATTCTGAAGCATACTATACAAGCTTTGCTCATGTGCTCATACAAGTCCCCCCTTGAGGTTGTACATGTCAACCCGTGACTTGTCAACCCGCGACATATATGTATTCATATGTCGTTCATACTCAAGTATTCGTACTATTTACTCATTCCACACTTAAAAACGAGTCATACACATGATTTTTAATTCAGAAATTGACCACCATGAACTGATCAACCAAAATTGAGCACCGGAATTGAGCGATGGAAGTTGATGTGGAAATGGTATAGGTGATGTCTCGCTTTGAGGGGCCACTATGCTTTGCTGTAGCCAATTTCTCAGCACTTTTAATGACTTCACGAAAGAAGCTACTCGAGAATTGTTAATCGGCGTAGAAAAGAAGTCCATGAACTTGAAGTTAAGGCCGTTGTTAAGGAGATTATAGATAGGCGAGTGAAGAACATTTTGTCGTCCATAGCTATATAACATTCACTTTTAATCGTCCTTTTCTTTTCATACAAACTTTGCTTATTGCCTATGGCTGTTATGAACGTTTTGTCTATTTAACTCATTTCATGCTTGTTGACATGGCAAAAATCTTGGGCTTAATTATAAGAAATCATAAGTCCAAGCCCACTTTTATGTGAGCTCGCCAGGGAAGTACTAAGTCTACAAAGGACTGTCGGTGTTAAGTCTACGAGAGTCAAGTCTACGAGGGTCAAGTCTACGAGGGTTAAGTCTACGAGGGTCAAGTCTACGGGGTTAAGTCTACGAGGGTCTAAGTCTACGAGGACCCACGTCTACGAGGTCAAGTCTACGAGGATCAGAAAAGATCTTGACTCTGAGATTTTTGGGAAGAAGATTATGGGGCCACGTTCCCATTTGGAAAGATCTTCATATGGAGAAAATCTGGGGATTTGATTTAATTAATTTAATATAAGAAAGAGAAGTGGTTAAGTTGGATAAAAGCCACGATCAGATTGTTACCAAGATTTTAGGGAGTTGATTGAGGGGGACACGACCTTCAAAAAATCCTAAGAACGTGTCAGACGTGCTAAGCATCCTGAACACCACGAGTCTCAATATAAAAGGGAGAAGACCCTCTTGGAAAAAATCACGATCAATCAGCCAAACACAGATTTGCATTGCTTGTCACCCTTAGACTTTAGTAGATACCTCGGCCTGGGTTATTTGGTCACTACCTTCAGCACCAGAGTGAGCAACCGTAGCTTTCGTGACAACCCTCCGCCAGCACTTCTACCGTCCCGGCGAGCAACCGTAACCGGGGCAACAACCCTCCGCCAGCACTTCCACCGTCCCGGCGAGCAACCGTAACCGGGGCAACGACCCTCCGCCCGCACTTCTACCGTCACACAAGTCTACGACGTCAGCAGCGAGTCTACGACGTCAGCTGCGAGTCTACGACGCCTACGTCAACCGTTTCACCCCTCTTTTCATTCATTTTTATGGCTGTAAGATTCTAATTTCTCTTTCGAAACTCTGAATTTGTACAGTCATATTATTTATCATTGAAATTCATCTTTCTGGCGACCACATAGATTTCCCTGTGAGTCCAATTGCCAAATATTTCTGACGTGGTCCGTTTTCTACGCGAACAATGCTACTTTTGAACTCTGCAGCACGTCCCACGTTTGCTTGCCACGTGTTTGAGGTCGCTGGTCCCTGGTTAGTAGCTGAATGTCTCCATCTTCCTCGACGATCCTCGAATGTCACCGTCTTCATCTTCATCTTTCCAGTCACACTGGAGGATGGCGCAAGGGAGGGTTCTGGTTAACTCTCTAGCATACTCACAAACATTTCACCCGAAGGAATAATTCCTGGAAGAACATTGCCACTTCTCTCTACAGGTAGGCCTTGTTGTTTCTATTACTACAGGGACAAACACCAGATAGAGGAGCAGTGCAATGTTTGTGAGTAGGGAGAAATCTCCCTCGCCTAAGGTTTTGGACCTAGGCTGACGAGGTATTTAAGGTTGCGGACATAAGCTCTATGGGGGAATTAAGGTGAGCAACGGTTGGTGATCCCTAACGTTGTGTTTGGAACCTAAGGAAAAGAAAAGAAAAGAAAAGAAAGGAAAAGGTAGGAAAAGTTTGAAAGGGAGGAGAAGAAGTTTTCTTGAGAGCTGTGTTTTCTCATCCTTTCCACCGTTTTCCTTCACAAGCAAACACAAGTTGTGAGGGAAGAAAAGGAAAAATGGGAGAAGATGTTGGATGATACCACAATCCATTCCTATTTATACTAATGGAGAGGGTACTGTCATTTCAAACCAAATGCCTTCCCGCCAAAACAGTGAACAATAAATACCTCCCTTGGAAAATCTTTTGTTAAAAATATTTACCACAGTAAAACCGTATCTTTTTCCATCTTTCGGAAGATCATACCTGGCGGAAGAGCTGTGATGGGACTACAAATGATGAAGTCAATGAAAGTTTCTTTCCTTTCAAAGAAAGCAAGCATAAAGTTCAGTATGATGTGAAAGCCTACCAAAAAGCGGAAGCGGCTAACGTTACGTGCACGTAACGTTACGTAGTTTACTAAATTTCATCATTCGGTTAGTAAAATTTATTAAATTTTTTAGTAAATTTTACTAAACAGTGACATTTTCTTTAGTAAAATCGTTAGTAATCGGATACTAACGGGGTTAGTAAATTACTGATGAAATTTACTAACCCCGTTAGTATCGGATTACTAACGTTACTAACCCCGTTAGTATCCGATTACTAACGTTACTAACCCCGTTAGTACCGGATTACGAACGTTACTAACCCTGTTAGTATCCGATTACTAACGATTTTACGAATGAAGACCGATTTTTTAGTAAAAACGTTAGTAATCGAATACTAACAGGGTTAGTAACGTTCGTAATCCGGTACTAACGGGGTTAGTAACGTTAGTAATCGGATACTAACCGGGTTAGTAACGTTAGTAATCGGATACTAACGGGGTTAGTAAATTTCATTAGTAATTTACTAACCCCGTTAGTATCCGATTACTAACAATACTAACCCCGTTAGTATCCGATTACTAACAATACTAACCCCGTTAGTATCCGATTACTAACAATACTAACCCCGTTAGTATCCGATTACTAACGTTTTTACTAAAATTTTTAGTAATCAAATACTAACGGGGTTAGTAACGTTAGTAATCGGATACTAACGGGGTTAGTAACGTTAGTAATCCGATACTAACGGGGTTAGTAACGTTAGTAATCCGATACTAACGGGGTTAGTAAATTTGTAATGAATTTTACTAACTCCGTTATTATCCGATTACTAACAATTTGTCTAAAAAGTTACTGTTCATGTATAGTAAAAAATTAGTAATTGTATTTGTAAAAGTGCGGAAGTTTTAGTAATCATTTACTAACATTTGGTTAAGATTTAGTAAATTACTGTTCAAATTTAGTAAAATTGTTAGTAAATGTCCGCTAGGTTTAGTAACGCGTTACTAAATAGTTTAGTAATTTACTAAACGTAACAGTGAACTCCGAACCTAATTAGTAACCTTTGGCCGATGTGAAATTACGTAAATGCCCCCGTTCGTTTTTACTAAAGGTTTTACTAACCTAGGTACTAACCCATTGTGTTGCGTTGGCGGGCGTCGTTGGCATCCGTCGTCCTCCCCGTGCGTGCCTCCCCTCCGACCGTCCCCTCCGACCGCATTCTCTCGGCGTCCCCTCCGACCGTCCCCTCCGAGCACATTCCTCCCCGCCCCTCTTTGCGTCGTCCTCCCCGCCCCCTTTGCGTCGTCCTCCCTCCGATCGTCCGTTTTCACCGGACCCTTCGACCGTAATACTCGCGATTACACATTTTACGTGCTGTCCGGCAGAAGTGATGGCGTCAGGTGAGAGCGCATTGTGTTTGTCGTCTCCGTATTGACGTGTATCCCGAAACCCTAATCATCACCGTCGACCCGTCTCTTTCCGTTTGCGATTGGAGAGTGATTATTAGGAATTTAGTTTCTGTAAATGGTTGAAGATTGTGGTTTCATTGTGTTAAGGTGTTTGTATGTTAGGATTTGTTGATTTGTGGTCTCTTGAAATCCGTTTCTGTTCTGTTACGGCAGAGATTGAAGGAGATGCTGAATTGGCCGCTGGAAATGCAAACACTCCTGAGAGTTCGAAAAAGAAAAAGGCTAGAAGAGTACGTGTTGGTCTGGTAAGTTAGTGTTCCCTGTCCCTGTTTTCTTGATTTTGCCTGTCATTAATTGTAATGGTGTTAGTCTGCATTCTGTGGTTCTACTATTACAGGATTACCTGTATACTCGATGTAGTCCAAAGAAGTTAATGTCGGTCCTGGACACATTCGATGAGGAGAGGAGGTCAGCGTTAAAAGAGTTAGGTTTTGATGGTCTTCTTCGTCTGGCAAGTAGGCAGGTGAATCACAGCGCAGTAAAGTTGTGTTTGAAGCTGTTCGATCCACATAAGAGGGTTATGGTGATCGATGGTGTGAAACAACCCCTGCTCTCTACTGATGTACATGACCTAATTGGCATACCATCTACAAAGGTTGGTGTCCCATTTAGCGGTCACATGGAAACCGTACGAGAAGAGCTAAAGGGACACCTAAGACGAGGTAAAATTTCTCTGAAATCTGTTGAGAGTAGTCTGCTATCAAGAACTGCTCCGGACGAGTTGTGGAGAGTAGAGGTAGTCATTTTCATCATAGGTTGCTATTTGTGCCCAACAACGAGCTTTGATATCCACGAGGAGTACTTGCTTGCAACCCGCGATGTGAATGCAATCTGCAAATTTGATTGGGCAACTCATGTTCTTGATAACTTGTGTGCCCAAGTTAAGACATATCAACAGAATGAAGCAAGATACATCGGGGGTTGCGTGCAGATACTTGTGGTGAGCATTTCTATGATACGACTTTGTTAATATATTCTGCCCACTGATGTTAATGAACTCATCATCATTCGTTGTCCTTTTAACCAGCAAGCGTTCATGTTGTGTATAATGCAGTTATTCTATGCTAGTAAAGTGTCCAAGGCTGCCGATATGTTAGGAAAGAAGAACAGGTCATTGCCACTTTGTCAAGATTGGGACGACGATCGGCTGAAATGCGTTTTCAAAGGCTGTAATGTTGAAGCAACATATATTGTAAGTTCTTAGTCCAATTATTTTTACATTTCGAGGCACAATACCTGAATTGTTTTGTATAGTTGTATTCGTTCCGTGGTATACTGATGTTAATGCACTTAACAGGATGCGAACGAATTGCCGAATGTGGCAGATGAAGAAGCCGACTTCGTCCACGACTCGGAAACTATGATTGCTGTAATGCGGTGGTTGAAGGTAAGTTGAAAGTCATCGCGATGTACAATTTAAATGTCAATGATTTTCCCTTGTACATTGGTGTAAGATAGACCTTTGCTGTAAACAGAGTTTGGAATTCGCTGTTAGAGTCCTGCAAGGCAGTAACATCGACATACTACGGAGATTAGGTCTGATTCTTACCGAATTGCGAAGAATCAGACCTGATTCTGATATTCCAAATAGTCAACCCCACCCTGAAAAGAGGCTGAGTCCTGCATCCAGTGAAAATGTGGAAGATGGCGAAGGGGGAGGTGATGATGTAGATGATCCAGTGAATTGTGATGTCGGGGAAATAGGTGTTGATCAATCAAATGAGCCATCACCTGTCGAAGAGACTGCCTCGCCACCTACTGCTCGGGGTTTAGAGAAGCCGAGGGAGGTTATACAGGTCTGTGAGGTGGGATCGACGATGGTATCCGAAAGAAGCTTGTTGCCCTTCCAACCTTCTCAGGTAGGACAGCCACTCCCGGAGGGTAGTGACGATTACTCAGATGTTCGTGAGTTACGACTCGCGCGGACACTGAACAAGTTGGACGCAATGATGGGCAAGGGTAATTTAAACGTTCCTGAGTGTACATCTGACTTTGAAATGACAAAATCCGAGGAAGAGGTGAAGTTGTACTTTAGGCCAAAGATGAAACCTGAAGAAACAGGAGATGTATCGACAGATGAAAATCTTGGCACTGCACCCAAAGGCAAAGAGAAGATAGGAGAAGGAGAAGTAAGTGAAGATGACAAAGCGAACGACGAGATTGGACATCCAGATACGCTGCCTGGGCCATTGTTGGTTCAAGATGAAGTTTGTAACATAGCAGGAGAAGAATCTGTTGTGGTTGTAAAGGTAAGTACTGTTGTCACATTTGGATAGCATTTACGATCAAGAATATGGGATACCTGTCTAAGCTCGTATTTTATGTGGTCATTGGTTACAGGAAAGTGGTTCATCTACCACAAATGTCTTCAACAGAAGACTTACACGTCGTACGGCGGAGAGGAAGCCCTCAGCTTTCAAGAGCTCACCATTCGTGCCACCAAAACCACTGACGCGAACAAGGAAACGCAAAGGCACAACAGTACCTGAGGTATAACAACGGTTTACCTCTCAATGGAAACATGTAACCGGGGCAAGAGCGTGAAGTCAGCAGCTTTGATATGTTGTTGTAATTTTTCCTTTTTAGGCAATTCAAAAGATCATTCCAACGGATATGCCCGTGAGTGAGGTGAAAACTTTTACGCCAGCTCAATGGAATATCTTAGAGTATGCATGGAATGAGGGCAGGGATCATAGGTTTGTTTCATTCACTTTGGGCTTCATGTATTGGATTATTATTGTAGTTTTCTTTGTAAGCTACCAACTTTTATTTCCTGTTTGAATGCAGTGAATGTTTGTGTACCACGGACTTTGTCCATGTCAATCGATCATCCATACTGACACTCAAACCAAATGCTTGGATAGACAGTGATGTAAGAATTACTTATACATCACTGAACATATTTTGCGGGTTGCACGTTATGACAAGTTGCAATTGCCGACACAGATCATCGACTTCCACGCGATGATGCTCCAGAGAGATGTGGATGCTGCAAAGAAGAAATATTGGTATCTCACGAGTTGGTTAGGGGTTAGTTTGTCTTATCCTAAGGCACATCTGCATTTACACTGTTTGAAAGAATCTTCTGTCCAATTATTTGTTCTGCAACAGAATCTGGCAGCCAACCAATACAGTGGTTACAACATGCCCAACATTTCAAAATCAGATGCGGCAAACCTATATTCACATTATAGGGCACACATCGGGAGGAATAATGAAGTTGAATGGGTAATGATTCCATCAAAGATCTTTGTACTGAATATTACTAAATGTTGTTTGTAATTATACATTAGAGTTGTAATTCTGTCTGCCATATAACTTGTTATGATGATTGCAGATATACATTCCGGTTTGCATATCCGAAACACACTGGACATTACAAGTTCTCTCGTTCAGTTCATCCGAAGTGTTCATATTGGACACAATTAACAACAAGCTTAGCAACCTACATGGGAGAGCAGACCAACATCGCCGTGTTATTAAACTTCTATCTGTCATCATGCAAGAAAATCAGGTGAAATCCAAGATGAAAGGTTTTCAAATCCCGGACATCTGCTCCTGGCCTATAATTTATCCAACAAATGTGCCTGACCAAATGGCGGCCGGTCACCCGTAAGTACAGTATGTCATACACTTCCGAAATCAGTAGTTATACATACTTACATATACGTTCGTATGTTCTGATGTTTTCAGCAATGATTGTGGATTATATGTCATGAAATTCATGTCATTGCCCGAACCACCGAAAGGAGCTGAGACTGTGGTATGGTAACGCCGTCTATACCTACTGTTACCCAAATATGCTTGCAAAACTAACTTCATTGCGTTGTCAAACCTTAGAATGTAGGTGTTACAGATAGGCTAAAGCTGGTGATATCCCTGATAAAGTGGTCTGGAAATGACATTCGAAAGGTTATATATCAAAGGGTGAAAGACAATACCACAATCAAGAGGAAACGCCAGGATGACAGTAGCTCCACAACAGGGGCCGTCAACATAGCTGCCTAACAATTACTCAGCGAACGCAGATGCACCTTAATTTTTTGATTTGGGTCCGCTGTACAAAGCTGTTAGTTCGTATATCCTTGTAGATTACGTGGAAATGTACTTCATATGTGGGCACATTCTGAAGCGGCTAACGTTACGTTACGTAAACGTAACGTTAGCCGCTTCCGGGGATGACTTGTAACCATAGGCATGCATTTATATATAACCAGGGGCATGCATTTTGTTTCCAGCAGGGGATGTAAATCGGTAAAAACAGGGGATGTCATGCCAGATTGGAGTAATACTTTCATCACTGATTCAATGAGAAGGGATGAATTTCAAGATTACATATTCCACACACCAAACACAGAGTTATCATTATAAATATGCTCTGATGTACCTTCACTACGCGGATTGACATCACAAAAGTTGTTGACACCATAAAGTTTAGGAGATCGAGGATTGCCGAAAACACTGCGCATTTTGGATGAGGTAAAAACATACTCTTTACCATCATCATCTGTCTTCTTACCTTCATCATCACCGCAACTAAGCTCCAACTCCGCCGTCCAACTTTCAATTTGTTTCCGTAATTTACGGAATGAGTTGTCCGATTTTCCTGCCAAGAAGCACATACGTCTGCAAGATGTCATCAATATACCCTGGCGCAAATCATCGACATTCACTGCGTTATCCTGGTGTGAAAATAGAGCATCACTTGTTCTCTTGGCGTCCATTGTCCACCTTTGCTTTACCAGATGACTAGGTATGGACAAGAACCCTTCTATTTTAGCAACGTGGAATAGGTGGGAACATGGAAAACCAAATGTCTCAAAATGTAAGCAACTGCAGCTCAGTTGGATAGAAGACTTCGCGGATGTACATTGCACGCACCGTTGCTCACCATCATAACACGACAGAGTGTACACCATGGCAATGTTTCCATCTAGTACTTCTTCTACATAAAATTTTGATTCCTTCTGTATCTCAGCCTGAACCTTACGAAAAGACTTCATTGTATATATGCGACGCGCATCCTCCTCAAGTCGGCGCAGCATGGTAATACACCTTAAAGATTTCTGAGATGACTTGAAGTCCTCCTCATATTCCTTGTGACGAATATCTTCAACTGCACGCTCAAAATTGTGTACGAAATCATAAAGCTTAAGATTTACATTCACATATTCCTTCATATATCGGTGCATCCTTTCGCACCGTTGAGTGCTTCTAAGCTCCGCCCAAAAATGTCCATGAAGATACGTTTGCCACCACATATGTCTGCAATCATAAATCTGTTGTAGCCATCTGGTACTTATCGTACCTGTATGTGTCATTAAAGAATTCCACTCTTCTTCAACTTCTTCGGATGGTCTACTGTTATACATGAAAGAGGATATACGTCGTCGCATGCCTGCATCCTGTACATGGCGCGTAATGTTCCTGCTGAAATGCCAAAGGCATAACCTGTGCCTAGCAATTGGCCACACTTCTCTCACGGAAGCAATCATCGCCTTGTCGGCGTCAGTTACAACACTTATCGGGTGTTTTCCTCCCATGACCAATGTATGAGTCTGCAATAGCCAAGTATAATCAGCAATGGTTTCTGAAGCCATCAAGGCAGCCCCAAATACGGTTGTCTGATGATGATGATTCACACCCACGATGATGACCATTTGCATTCCATATTTGTTCGTCTTAAAAGTAGAGTCGAAAGCCACGACATCACCAAAAATTTGGTAATCAGCTATTGAAGTACTGTCCGCCCAATATATGCGACTCACTTCATTCTTTTCGACAAATGTGTAAAAGGCCATACCCGTGTCGCTATTTCTCCTACAAAGAAGATATGCTAGCACAGAATCACAACCGGCAGTACTCCCAACTGAGTCTTCCTTAAGCTTCCTGTTATTGAGGTCCTTCATTAAGAAACCAACACGCGGATGTCCACCAGATACGTGTACAAGTAGACGCATAATATCACACTGTCTAAACCCAACATCAAGCATTCGGGTTATAAATGTCATATCTTCGTCTGAAATGTTCCGCCTTTCTCGCATGAAATAAGACAGCCCGTTACTCACCATTTCATGATTGTGCTTCAACTGAAGAGCTACAAACTTCCATTCTCCAGTCTCGTCAACTCTAGCTTTGACGAAACAGTTGCAAGATGTCCTCATAGACGCCCTCACCCGACTATTGGCCGTCAACATAGCTGAATCAGAACATACACCTTCCCTAGAGCAAACCCACTTTCTCATGACACATTCTCCATTTCTCACTTTCTGACGATCCCTTTTCCTAATTGAAAATCCATGCACCGTTGCGTACATTTTAATGAACTCTTCAACTTCTTCATCAGTACGAAATGACATATTCATCAACTGATCTTCATTCATATCCCTAAGTATATTGAGGAAGTCATTTGTATCCTTCTCACCTGCACACACATACCGTAAATTAAGGGACAGATACTGCATTTAGTATTCCCAAACACTTGGCTGCAAATCAAGCAAATATATGCATGAAGGTAAGAAAACATTTACCGAATGTTGCGTGCTCTTGGTTGAAGACAAATTCCATTTCTTCAAGAGTGGAATGCGACTCGACACCCTTGCATCCTAGGTTGAATGTATCCACCAACTCATTCGAACATATGCACACATCTTGTTCGTCATTTAGAGGCTGCAAAAAAATCAAAGGTAATAGAAATTGCTATGAGCCAATGCTGATCCAGATCATTCGTTTAGCAGTATTCAGTGTCAATACTTGCAGATCACCTGCAGCACACCTGTGAATTTCGCAGCTAACTTCACTAACACATTGGGAATGTCAGGCAGCACACTTCACTACGGCATTAACTTCCCATCGAAATCAATCCTAACAACTTTTACTTTACCCCAACAGCCGGCAGAATAACTTCCACACCGGCGGATCTTCCTATCAGCAACAACCGTCGCCGTATTCGAATCGAGGAGTTGCAAACATCCTTCACTGGAAAATCCGACAGATCACAACCGTGTCACAGCTGCTGCATCCTTCATAACAACCACAGCTGGTGCATCCGCCTTCGAGACACCCGCATCTCCTACTACGTTACTCATGCTTCCTCCGAATGAGGCAACTGCAGCACCGCCGAGAGGAATGCGGTCGGAGGGAAACTTCTCGGAGGGAACGCCGACAAGGAATGTGCTCGGAGGGGACGGTCGGAGGGAAACTTCTCGGAGGGGACGCCGAGAGAATGCAGTCGGAGGGGACGGTCGGAGGGGACGGTCGGAGGGGAAGCACGCACGGGGAGGACGACGGATGCCAACGACGCCCGCCAACGCAAAACGTTAGTACCTAGGTTAGTAAAACCGTTAGTAAAAACGAACGGGGGCATTTACGTAATTTCACATCGGCCAAAGGTTACTAATTAGGTTCGGAGTTCACTGTTACGTTTAGTAAATTACTAAACTATTTAGTAACGCGTTACTAAACCTAGCGGACATTTACTAACAATTTTACTAAATTTGAACAGTAATTTACTAAATCTTAAACAAATGTTAGTAAATGATTACTAAAACTTCCGCACTTTTACAAATACAATTACTAATTTTTTACTATACATGAACAGTAACTTTTTAGACAAATTGTTAGAAATCGGATACTAACGGGGTTAGTAAAATTCATTACAAATTTACTAACCCCGTTAGTATCCGATTACTAACGTTACTAACCCCGTTAGTATCGGATTACTAACGTTACTAACCCCGTTAGTATCGGATTACTAACGTTACTAACCCCGTTAGTATCCGATTACTAACGTTACTAACCCCGTTAGTATTTGATTACTAAAAATTTTAGTAAAAACATTAGTAATCGGATACTAACGGGGTTAGTATTGTTAGTAATCGGATACTAACGGGGTTAGTATTGTTAGTAATCGGATACTAACGGGGTTAGTATTGTTAGTAATCGGATACTAACGGTGTTAGTAAATTACTAATGAAATTTACTAACCCCGTTAGTATCCGATTACTAACGTTACTAACCCCGTTAGTATCCGATTACTAACGTTACTAACCCCGTTAGTACCGGATTACGAACGTTACTAACCCCGTTAGTATTCGATTACTAACGTTTTTACTAAAAAATCGGTCTTCATTCGTAAAATCGTTAGTAATCGGATACTAACGGGGTTAGTAACGTTCGTAATCCGGTACTAACGGGGTTAGTAACGTTAGTAATCGGATACTAACGGGGTTAGTAACGTTAGTAATCGGATACTAACGGGGTTAGTAAATTTCCTCAGTAATTTACTGACCCCGTTAGTATCCGATTACTAACGATTTTACTAAAGAAAATGTCACTGTTTAGTAAAATTTACTAAAAAATTTAGTAAATTTTACTAACCGAATGATGAAATTTAGTAAACTACGTAACGTTACGTGCACGTAACGTTAGCCGCTTCCTACCAAAAAAGTTATTGGACAACCATTCGTAATCCTATCTTCTAATGTAAACACCCCCCATAGTCACTTCTTTTGATAAAAACTTGTTTATGTAAAACAACATGTCGTGCATAAATGAAATGGTTAAGAAAAAGGAAGCGATTTTACTAATTTTAATTACAAGCGGAGCATCATCACGACAGAGGCCCATTCGTTGTAAACATTCGCTTGCAGTCAACACCCCGATATTACGCGACCCACCCCCTACTATTCGGCCTCTTATGAAACAAGGGGGAGGTTAATTAAACATGTATACGGAGAAGTTAACGAATACAGTCCCCTGCTTTTGCAAACACCACAACACTGCCACTTAGGGTCGACGATGAGAAGTTCGAACAACAGTACTACTTGGACTTTATTCGCAAGTTCTACTGAAATGTAGCCCTATTGAGCAACTCAAACATCAAATGCATAACATCAATCAAACGGAACTCTTAAGAAACTTGTAAAACCCTAACACTTCCATGTCCATGTATGTGGAAGGATACAACGGCATTCTTGTAAGGACGAAGATTAAACATTTCAGACGTATTGGACAACAACACTCTGAGGCATTGCGTCTTTTGGACTGCAGACTAACTGAGGATGAAGGAGCGGGATGAAAAGCATGAACAGAATGTACGACTGCGACTTCACAATGCCAGCAGGTTGGGATTCCGAAGAAACTTGTAAAACAGAACCTTACATTTCCCATAAAACACAAATTGAATGATCTTCTCAAAAGCCGAGCAGTTTAAGAATTCTACGTGCATTGTGGCTACATATAAGAACAATGAAACGACATGTATAAATATAGGATGCACTTGTATTAACAATGACAAGACATGTTTGAATAGTAGATGCACATAACTGAATAGTGGAACGATGTATGCAGTTTATGAAACCACAAATATTAACAGCGAAACAACATGTACAAAGAACAGAAGAACAAGTACAAACAGTGAACGGACAAGTAGGGAAGAGGGTGCGCATGTCTTGACAGTAAAAGATATGTACAAATCGACACGCACATGTATGAATAGTGTTTAACGACATGTTTGAATAGTCGCCAAATGTCAGCGGCGACATGTCGGGATTCACGGGAGTCCCGTGTCCGGGGTTTTAGCCTTCACTCAAAGCAAAAGGGGACTTCCCGTGACGCTCATGTCCGTCACAGAAAGCTTGGATGCTTAATTTTGTCCAAGGAGAGACTAATGATTGGCTGGATATAGGCAGATGAGGGAGACGTTTGCGGCTCCATGAAGACCTTGAGGTATTTCAATTTCCTTTGTTGCTGTGAAGTCATTCATGCTGGACCTCCATCTTCAGCGCTCATACGACTTCAGGGCCTCAACGATGTGGGTCTGGATTGGTGGTCTCCATGTCTTTGGTAGGGAACTACCTTGGCTGGAGGATGACCGGAATGCGGCAGGGGAGGAGCAGGAATTGGTCGTCCTTTGGCAGAAGTGATCTCTTTTCAAGTAAGTTCAGGTGGGTGAATAATGAGGATGATGGGAGGTAAGTGATCTCTCTCCTCAGACCCCCCAATCATTCACTCCCCTTATCTTTCATGAAGAGATTCTCTGGTGCCGAAAAGCTCGGGGATGATGGGAGAGTAACAGTGGGAAGCCGTTGAGAGGCTTAATGTGGGCACTGAATTTTTGTTGGAGATTGTTGCTTCTTGTCACCAAAGATTTTGGTCGTGCATGGGTGTGAGGATTTTTCGGAGGTTGAGAATCTCTACTTGCTCGAATCTTTGCTGAATGGAATGGTTCCACACTTGTTGGCATGCAGGAGTAATTCCAAAGATCTGGGAGTCCGTTATTGCGGGGATGTAGCTGGGTTGAGATAGTATTAACCGAATTTGTCCTTCTGTTGTGCTCGAGTCTGAGTGTTTGTAACTTGACGTTGGTTTGACTTGATGATATTCCCAACTTGATGGTTACCAAAGGCTTGCTACGTCAAACCCAGGTTTCTGGGCCACGATTTTGTATTTTAATAGATTTTTTTAAAATTCAATTTATCGAGTCATGCATTATCATTTGTACAGCTCTTCCCATAGTGACGAAATTCATTGCCAAAGTGTTGCAATTCCTTGGACACTGGTCTTGTCACCTAGTTTCTTGCATTGCCTGAAGGAGTTCTACTGATTGTTGCAGATTTTGATTGAGTCCATCATCCAATAGTGGTCGGCATTTGATTCAGATGTAGCAGTGTCATGGGAGAAATATGAAGCGGAAGAGGCTGGCAGCGAAAAGGAGAGATCGCCATCGGGTTCGTCGTTCGTCGGAAGAGATGTAGCAGATTCATCCTTGGTTCGTCGTTCGTGCTGATGAAAAAGTGTGGCCGAGCTTACGCTAAGAATCGTCCTCTTGTTGAGAAAACTCCTAAGCCGATCGCTATCGTTAAACTCAAATACGCAAGTGTCGATTATTGGTCAGGCCTTCAAGTTTAATCATGTGCTGCATCGACGACCTCGACCAATTGGAACATCTAGACACGGAGCATGCTGAGGGAGGAGGAATTATGTGAACACTTGCTTGATCAAAGTTCGAGAATATGGTATGTCATATGTTGATACGACGGAAAATCTTGGGCCTAAATTCATTAGTATAACCCCATATATAAGTCCATCGGGCTAGCCCGTCAGGTAAATGTAGGGACATGGCTGTTAACCTGTACTAAGTCTATAAGGGGTGAGTCAGACTGAGTATACGCAGTCGAAGCCAGAGTCTACAAAGACTAGAAAAGACCCTAAAATTCCAGGAAGTTGGTTAAGGAGACCTCGTCCCCATGTTCTGAGACAGTATTCTGTCAGAGAAAAATTGGGGAAGTGTGACTCACGTCTCAGCATATCAGATTCAATATAAAAAGGAAATAAGATTTTCTAAAAAGACACAAACATTCATTTAATGCCAAAAGTGCATTGTTTGTCTAACAGCTCTCAGTTCTCAGCCAGCTAGCGTCCCATTCTCCAGCTTCCTGATCCCAGATTTGTGTCCAGACATCCTTTCATCAAACCTTCATCGACATACACATCACCATCCATCACGCCACCGGAGATCAGGTTCCACCGTACCAGTCCACAAGTCCACGGCGTCAGCAGCAAGTCTATGGCATCTCCACCATCCAAGTTTTCATTTCGTTTATGTTTTTATAGCTGTAAACTTTTTTTTTTTGATTGTAAGACATCATTTGTCATTATTTGTTAATACAATTGATCTGCATTTCTTTTACTAGTGACCACATTCGAACCCCTGTAGTTCGTGCCAAAAAATTCGGACGTGCTCCCTTTCCTTCGCGAACACATTTTTGGCAACCACAGTGGGAGGAAGAATTGAGCATTTAAAATGCCAAGGAATACAAGGAACTCGAATCAATAAGATCCTCACCAGAATCTCCTAAATGATGGGGAAGATTTGGGTTTGACGGGCCTGTTGGCCGAACGAAATATTGCTCAAGGTAGCAAAGATTCGACCTCCCAGCTCCCTGCAGCTGCACATATCCCTTCTGAGTTCATATCAAGGATTAAATTTCATAAAGAGTTCAGTGATATGAAGATGAATATAGGGGACATGCAGAGGAGCATGGAAAGAAGCATGGAGGAAAAGATGCGGAATAGGGGAGGTACGCAGAGAAGCATGGAAGAAAATATACTCAATATGGAGAGAAATATGGTTGAAGTGGGCGAGATGATGAAAAGTTTCCTCAATACAATATCTAGCCAAAACCGAGTGTCCTATTGATAAAGATAATTCCTTTATGGGAGATGCTCGCCGCGTGGCTACTGGAAAACGCATTGTGTCTTTCCAGGATGATGATGTATGGGGAGATACCACCCTGGGCGATGCAGATGTCTGTGGCGAGAAACTGTTTCTCATCAGGCTTTCTTCTTCTCGGCCGCCTGGTCCTAATAAACTAGAACAACCCCATAGAGAAAGTTTCTACGCGAGACCCCCTGTAGACGAATCAGTTTATATAGTGAACTCATTCGTGAAACAAATTGTACCAGATGTTGTATGTAGAAAAGACATATATCTCTACGAAAGTCCATACCCTTAATACATAAACTGTGAATGGTCTCGTGACGAGTCTACGCGAATTATCAGTTCGAATCAAGTCTACGAAGACGAGGAAGTAGACTAGGACACAGATCGATGCTCAAATTATGCTTCACATCATTGGCGTAGAAAGAGCTTTTCCATCTACGAGCATGCTCCTAGAGCTAATAGAGTCAGGGAGCCCAACTCTTTCGTTCTAGAAAACGTCTCAACACAAGTAAAAAACTTCGTAGATAAGGACTACAAAGTAAATGAGTATGCAAATAATTACTCTAACAATGTTCATTCATATCAGTTTCTATACGAAATCTCCCGTCGATGAGTATGTCCCACTCCCGAACTTACCGTAGAGGAGTATGTCAACATAACAAAACCTCCCGTAGAGTAGTATGTCACCATAACAAAACCTCTCGTAGAGGAGTATGTCAACAGAACAAAACCACCCATAGTGAAGTATGTGTTCGTAACAAAACCCCCCGTCGAGGAGTACGTGCCCATAACAAAATCTCTTGTTGAGGTAGATGTCCCCAGAGTAAAATCTTTTTATCGACGATTGTGTCGGTCAAGAAAAACCTCTTGTTAAGGGTGATGTTTCCAAAGCAAAACTTCTTGTACAAGAATATGCTCTCAAAGTAAAATATCTCATCGAGGAATATGATCCCATTGTAAACCCGCCGCCAGAGGTTGGTAGAGTTAACCAATTTGGTCCGCTAACCGGTGCAATTGATAGAACAAATGAAGCCAAATTTATGCCCGTAGTCGACATCCAACCATTAAAGAATGAAATTACAATTCATATTTTTCATACTTTCCAAACAGAGGCTAGCATAGTTGAGAATGACCTTGAACTTCCCGAGCATGAACCATGGACGCCTGGAGAAATAATAGTAGCCAACCCATTGTTATAGTGCCACTTGCCCTTTGATTCGGGCGGTTTGCAGGGTGACATATGTTTAAATCGACAGAGTCTCGCCGAACTAGATAAGGATTTTCAATTCCCGCAACACTGGCGAATACCATGGGCTCACACCCTCAACAAGATCGCATACCTTAGCATAGAATTCCATCCCGCACGAGGATATAGAGTTTGGCACATACCATGTGATCATGCCGTTTGGTGTTAGGTCTCGAATCTCCAATGTCTTTCATTCTTTTATGTTTCTTTGTCTATAATTCAAACCATTTCACAATGATGGGTAAGACTCTCAGCTAAGATCGTCTCACCATAAGAGGGGAGCTTGTGTTGACATGGCAGAATTCTTGGGCCTAATTATGAGAAGCCCATAGATCAAGGCCCATTTTATGAGAAACCCGCAAAGCCATTTCGCTGATCCACAACAAGTCTACCAAGACAATTATAGAAATTTTGGGCCCATTATACGAGAAGCCCATAATTCTAGGGGATTGTAAGGGTGTTTGCAAGCCCACTGTTGTGCGAGCCCGCCATGGAAAAAATTAGGTCTACAAAGACAAAACCGTCAGAGTCAGAGTCTACGAAGACCAAGAAAGATTTTGACTCTGAGATTTTCGGAAAAGTAGTTATGGGGCCACGTTCCCATGATTTGAATTTCAGGTGTAGAATCTGGGAACATGTCTCTGGTTATCTGATATGATATTAAAGAGGTTAACATTCTTCAAACAAACACATACATTCATCTAAGGCCAAAAGTGCATTGTTTGTCTAACAGCTCTCAGTTCTCAGCCTTCTAACGCCCCGTTCTCCAGTATCCTGTTCCCAGCCAACGTCCAAACCATTCCGTCATTCGACCTTCGTCCACATCCACATCCACTATAACACCGGAGATCAGATTCCATCGCTCCAGCCCGTGAGTCCACAACGCCAGCAGGAAGTCTACGGCGTCTCCACCATCTAAGTTTTCAATTCTTTTACGTTTTCATGATAGTAAGCTGTTTGTTTTGATTATAAGACATCATTTGTCATCGTTTGTTAATACAATTCATCTGCATTTCGTTATTGGCGACCACATCCGAACCCTTGTGTTGTTCATGCCAAATATTTCTAACGTGCTCCGTTTCCGACGCAAACATCATAGGAGCGGGATTCTTTCATCTTGCTTCGATGGCTGATGAAAAGCGTCCGTCCTTGGCTGTAATGTCCTTGGCATCTTCACTATGTTGTTCATTTTGTTTGTCCCATTCGTGATCGAATCTTCAATTATAGGAGATGTTCGTCGATGGTTGAGGGGGAGGGGATCCATATGCCTGAGGGAATCTTCTAACACCCGGCTGACATTATTACATTCTGAGCCACGCCAAAATTGAGGAATCACATTAATTTTTGTTCTCTATTAGAAAAAATTTGGGTGATTATTTGTCTCAATCGCTCATTTTGATTAGCTTTTGTTTTGACAATATAGGGCGTTGCTATGTAGTCATGGTCGCTAAATTTGGGGCATTTACACTCGAATGATTGTATTTTGAGCCCTTGCAAATATAACAAATCCCTTACAGCATGCCTTGAATGTGCATGTCGATAAACGTTTCTTCAGATAGATGATCCAAGTAGTTGAGGCTTAGATTCCTCCATCATTATATATAGTCGACAACAGGTTCTTCCTTGCATTGGCGAGTGTTAGTCAGCTCGGTCATGCTCACCACGCACTGAGTGCTGTAGAAGCGATTTAGAAACTCCCGCTCCAATTATTCATAACTATGATTAGTGCCAGGCTTAAGGTCAATATACCAATCAAAAGCGTTTCCCTTCAGATAGCGAACAAATTGTTTAACCATCCAATCCCCCTCTCTGCCTGCCTTACTGCAACTTTCAACAAAATGGGCGACATGTTCCCCCGGATTCCCTTTTCCTTCAAACTGTTGGAAGTATGGGGAATGCTATTCGACAGGCATCTTGAGGCCTTCGATCCTCCAACTGTAAAGCTTATAGTACGCCGGAGATGATGATGATTTGCCTAAAGGTCACTCTTGATCGCTTCTTTTATTAATCCCATCATGGCTTTCGCAGGAATTGGATTATCGACAACAAACTCATTCTTTGCCGAATCATCCACATCCATGGCTCCCTTCCCTTTGTTAGCTTGGACATGCAAACTTTCCTCCATGGATGTTTTTTCAGCTCCCTTATTTTCCAACTTCTTGACAATGTATTCCAGTTGTTGCTCGCTTTCCTTCATGAAACCCATCATTGCGTCTATTGTTTTTGTGAGGGCTGATGTTCAAGTGAAGGAGTATCCGCCATCATCACCGGTATGACTTCAAAGCCTTTAGTTGAATAAGCTTTTGGGGAGGAATTTGATAGAGAGTTGCTTCATAAGATATTTTCGAAATTTATTTGTGGCGTTACAGATACTAGAACCGTGAAGAAAAGAGGGTCACCATCAGCTGGTTGAGACGACTTAGGGGAGACAGATCGAAGCATTTCCTATATTTCCTCAGTCTGTTTATATGCCTTGGCCATTGATTGAGCTTATGTCAATTTTGGGGAGACCCCTTCTTTGAGAACATCCTTGTAAGATGGGGACGCTTTGAGGGAAATGGACTTAAGCATTTCTTTTATCTCTTCAGCTTGTTTACGTGTCTTGGCCACTAACTGAACATAAGTCCACTTTGGAGAGTCATCCTCGTCGAGAGTATTCTTTGCAGCAACATCCTTATAAGATGGGGATGCCTTGGGAGAGATGGACTTGAGTAGCTCTTTAGTCTCTTTATATAATTCAGCTATGGTCTTAGCCTTGACAATTTTGGAAACTCGGTAGATGAAGAGCCCCTGGATGAGAGTGAAGGAAAAGCAGCAAGTCGATTATACGCGACATCATGCTAGAAATGGTCCCACTGGTTATGCCAGAAATTCGTGAACACTAAAACCTCGCGGACGAAATATCAACGTACAAATTATCGTATGGAAAATATAGCGGATTCGGTTTCTAGTCACGGAAGATGCATCCTCAAAGAATAATGGTTGTGGATGGTGATCCTCAGCTCCGGCGGAATGTCTGCAAAACTTTGGGATGATAAATTAGAAAAGTTGTCAGGGCTTATGGGCATAATCCAGCTACACTTTGATAGCTTGGCGAAGTCGTCTGGGCATATGGGAGTTCTCCGGCAGAGCTTCGATAGCTTGATGAAGTCGCTGGGGCCTTTGGGTTTATCCGACAAAACCTCGAGGCGCGTTGTAGAAGAACGCCGGGGCGAGGGGCGTCGGCAGAGCTTCGGGGAGCGGAAGGCGGAGAGAATCTTCAAGAGCTGTGAGGAGGCCTCTTGATGTGGTGTAAGTAGTGACTCTCGGCTCTAAAACCAAGATGATGCGGGTTGGCAAGGAATAGATGATTCCAATACCGAAACGATGGGGTACGTCGCTATGGGTGCGGAATGGAGTGACGTGGGAATGGTCGGAAGAGTAGATGATGAAACGGATGGCTGAATGGATGGGTATGAAAGGATGGGTATGAAAGGATAGGTTGAGATTAACCTCCACTGATACAGATACATCACCATGAAAGAAGACTCGAATAGAACTCGCCCGTCCTACGGATACAGACACATCACCGTGAACAAGAACGAGGGCGGGGAAGAACACGGAGGAGGATACAGGCACATCACCACCGGTTGATACACTCTACTCAATCTGCACTTAGAAATCCACCAAATGAAGAACGAGGTTGAAAGAGAATCCACTCTTTCAGATAGAATGACAAAAGTCTAATCTAGGTTTAAAAGTTTGAATCAAAGTTGTTATCAACTCTTACAAGGCATGGCTTATATAGGCTGCCCATAGAAAATACAATAAAAGAAAACAAGATAAAAGATAAGGGAAACAAAATAAAAGATAGGATCAGAAGATAAGAAAGGGAAATATATTATTTCCTCCCGACGAGATCTGAAAAGCTGGTGGAGCAGGGTAGTGGAGCAGGCGAGACCCTTGGGCTGCAAGTCAGACGAACCATCAGATCGTAGCGTCTTTTGGGTTGCTCCTCGCCTGAGAGTCGTGTCGCTCGGTGCTCCTCGTCGCCTCGCTTACTCAATGATAAGCAAGTTGAAACCTCCCGTAGGCTGGCTGGCAAGTATGTACTACTCTCTTTGTCAAATCGAAAAATGATCTTCTAATGGTGGTTCATAAATACTTTGCAAAAGTCACAAGTTAATTTGAAATGAGCCTGATTGGGAAACTTACGCTTTTCCTCAAATTGTAAATTTAACAAACTACAAAAGGTATCTTTCTACACCACGAAAGGCACACTAAGTAGCTTATGAAAAAATTTATCCTAAAAGGCTCAAAATCTTTGTAAACTCCAATGGCTACAAGTATGAGATAGACAAATACGAAAATGATCATGAAGTGGATAATAAGCTCTACAAAGGTATAATTGGATCCCTTATGTAACTTATAGCTTCTAGACTCGACATATTATCTAGGGTGTGTCTTTATAATTAGATTTCATTTTGCACCTAAATAGTCTCTTTTGATTGTTCGGTTAAGAGAATTTTGAGATACCTACAAGGATTAGAATTTGATCACATTGGATATTCATATGTTGACTTTATGGATTCAAATTCGACATAAAAAGTACTAGTGACACTTATCAACTCATGGGAACATGCTGATATCATGGTTCTCCAAAAAGTAAACTTGGTTCCTTTATCAACTGCAAAAGTTAAGTTTGTAGTCGCTACAAGTTAGTGTGATTAGGTTCTAGGATGAGGGAACGACTTGAATACTACAACTTCATGTTTGTTGAAATTCCTATTAAGTGTGACAGCATGAGCAGAATTAATTTTGCTCATAAACCATTTGATCAATTTAAATCCAAATACATTGAACTGGGATCACTTGTTGAGGGATAACTACAAAAATGTTTTGTAAGTATTGAATGCATAAATAAAAAATGATAATTGATGGACATCTTTACTAAGCCAACGGAGAAAGAAAATTTTGGCTTTATTAGAAGTGAGTTGGGTATTCATCAACTATCTCAATCCTTAAGCTTTAAAATTCTTAGGAAGCATGTTAATGGAGTAAATTACTACACCATTAACAATACAGAAACGATGTGCAGAAGATTGACATTCTGCCGCGTAAAACTCAGTTTAAGAAAATAAGGCAAACACCAACCGTCTTAGCTAGTATATTTACACTTTGCAACTTAGAACAAAATGCTATAAAGAGAAGCTTAATGCAGAATGTTACCTTCTGCGACTCAACAATCTACTCATGTAATTACTTAAGATTACGTTTAAATTAAGGAAGGAAACTCATGTCTCTAAAGTTAATAACTAAACAAATCTCTATAGAAGCATTGGTGTAGAAGGTGTACTTCTACGAGCTTAATTTTTACTTTTTGATTTGAATTTGATTTCGAAATCAGTTTCAAAAATATATGAAACATTTGTTTCCTAAACCTAATGCTTAGATTAAGTCTAATCCCCGATAGATCCGTAAGGATAATTAATTCTTTTACTTGACATATTTATTGGAGGATCCTTTTATTTTCTTATATTCAGCTTCTACTTCTTCTTCTAAGACTCTACTTCTTCCTCCTCCTTCACTTTAACTCCCAGTCCCTTATCTAATTCTCATCTCATATACCTTAAATTCCCTTTTTTTTCTCAAATTTCCTGTTCTAAAATCGTCTAAAGATACCAAAAATAAAAATCCTCAAAAGGCTACCTAATCCGATCTTTTAACCTCTACAACGGCTAAGGCTTCGAAGCTGACCCCATCAATCAACATGATGAGGACTGTCTGTACTCTGAAGTGCTCAATGTTGTCTAGGTGGCTAATCCTGCGGCCGAGAAGAGCTTTTTTGAATGTCCAAAGGATTTGATGAAGAACCCCGGGACGCTGGAGAGTCCCCTGCTATTTAACCTTTTGTTGATGAAACTCATGTCTTAGACGGCGTGGTGGCAAATGATCCTTATCTCTCCAAATTGGATGAAACAGAGACAGCTAATGAAGAGGAAGTATTTAAGGTTGCAAATCTTGTCATCGTTGTAGTTCTGCCAACACAAATGATCTCTCTAGATCTAAAGCGAAAAGGTATGGCTTTTGCTCCTCACAAAGTGCCTAAGGACAAAGACATTGGTGGTGTTAAGCTCGTATCCACTGTCATAACATCTAGTATATCATCCAAGATCAATCATGAATGAAACGAATGCTGATATGATTCACACATCCCTGACCATGCTGCTGGTCAAACGGCCTAAGGGACAGGGTACATACATTCCAAAACCTTCTATTTTTGTTCGCCAGAAAAAATAATAATTCGTTAGTTGAAGATATTTTTTTCTCTAGGTGACTCTTCTAATGGCAAATTATTACTAGGAAGCGAATTGATATCAACTTGGCTCGTTGCCAATATGCTAGACATAACTCCACTGTTTGAGATGTTGGCTTGAGAACTTTTTGCAAGTCGTAAGGTGAAGTGTAAGTGAATAATGTTCTAGAGTTTTACTCCTATCTAACTTCTATAGAGATGGACGTTTTATAAATTTCATTCACATCTCTCGTGATGTAGAATTTTGGAGAGAATGATCTTTTTAGCATGATTGTCGGGCCCCTAAAAAATTATTTATAGTCCACTCGGCTGGATCTATACCTTCTCAATCGCTCCATTATTTTCAATCTTCTTCCTCGTGCTGCGAGGTAACACTATCATTCCTACGAATGCCAAAAGTCATGGTCCATCTATTGGAGGAATCCCTTTCAACCTCGGAATCCTAATCTTTCTATACACGAAGTGGAGCTTATCTGCCCTATGACCAAATAATTGATGTCCCTCTGTAAATGCATGACATTGACCATATTTCCACTTTCGAGCATGATAAATGGAAGGTTGTCAACGTCGATGTAAGTATCACTGCTAGCATGCAATACGTGAAGACAATTGAAGGATGGCTCACAAAGGTGCAACATTATGAGCTTCTCCAAAACGCTTCATCTAATACAAGTATGGTTTTGACATTGTTTCACCATCAATTACCAGGTCCTATGCTTTTTGATATGACAGAAAGGGAGAGACAATTTCTTGAAATAGTAAGCATTTAAAAGAATATAGCCTTCGCTCTATGTTTATGGGAAAAAATTTTTTGCATTATGTAGGGATAGAAGTTTTGTTTAGCACTAGTTTCAATCACATTCCACAGCTGTTGTTGCATATCTCTAACAATCTTTGGCTAGGGAATGTAAAATGAGACTTAGTCACTTTTGTTAAGAACACAACTGATGACCCTTTGCTAGGTGTTAAGCTTATCGCTCTATACTTCACAGAACCTTTGTGCTCTATAAAACCTTCTGAGCTCATATGCTCTTCATGGAAGCTTTATGCTTTGCACAGTATAAAAGCCTTTGTGCCACGCAAAACCCACGTGCTCATATTCTCAACGTGAATGCTTTCATGCTCTGCATTCTTGAGAAGCTTTTCAACTTTGTACAAAGATGCAAGGTTCATACACACACTAATTTAGAGGGAGTTAGGGGGTTTTCTATCTAAATGTTTCCCTTGATACCGGATAATGTTTTCATCACCAATTTGTGAGAGATTTTTGGTGGTTTTAAATGACAATATAGAAGGAAACTTCTACTATATCGATGGCAAGTCTTACAAGGAAAGGTTAAGTTTTTACTACTTTGTATTTGGCTAACCGTCATGAACAAAAATCTAAGTATATCTTTCATGGGATACCTATTACCATAAGTTCACTTAATTAATCATCTAATTAATTAATAAAATTCTTTTGGTATATAATGTACTTCATCGTGATATAGAATCCTTTGATTGACGTTTTGTTGCCAAAAGAATCAAGCAACTTTCATTAAGAGAAAATATCAATCCCAATATGGAAAGTATCTAAACAACGTGTTATAAATGACTAGGGAGGAACAATGATCAATCTATCCCTTCTCTTGCGCTTGAATATGTCCAAATTTAGTATGAATCATGGCAAATGATGAACAATCTAAGCATAAATTCATTCCCAGTGTGCATGTATGGAGAAGGCCAACTTCTTATGAAAATTAATATCCAAAATTGTTGTGTAGAAGGACAAAAACTAATATTCGTTAGAACTATTTGACAACCATATTTCTAAGGATCATAAATACAATCTTGACGCTAAGGCATGATTTACCCTAATCGATATGGAGCATATCTCATAGAATGAGGAGACATATTATTTGTTGAAATCTTTTTCCTTGTTTTTTAAGTCTTCTATCAACAATTTACTTTATGCAATTTCTTTTTAATTCGACAAGGTCGAGAATTTTTTAGTTAGATCTACGTAAACTGATATAGATAAGGAATTCTTGAATTGTATTTTGTGAGTGAGCATTAAATTAGTGGTGAGCATCCCAACTACAGAAGGTTGTTGTCCATGGCACAAGGTGTGTCGAGAGTTCAATGGCTACATGGACTTAGGCGCACTGTAAGTGGTGTGGTGGACATGCACTCCATTTGGTAAAGTCAAAGTGTATATGTGTTGATGTAGTTTGAGAAAGACATGAGCCGACTTCGGAGCAATAAGGTGAGACACTGGCATCAACACATTTAGTACATGATTTGCTTTTTTGTACATAAGTCTATGTAAGGAACTAAGTAGGCATGACACTGCCACATGGAAATATCTGATATCTAACAAGGGGCCTCCTGGAGTCATTCATTGCTCATAATGCGAACTTGTAGTGGATCGTGGAGCAAGTGGGAGGCCATGCAAGAAAGACTTGGTGAGAAGCCGAGCAAACATGACACCGCCAGAGTGAATCGTCTGACACCCAACCAGAGAACCTTATGGAGTGAGTCACTTTGCAATGTAGAACCTCAACCACGAAGCTTGTGGATTTAGTAACTGTTTTATAGTGTAGAACCCCAACTATATGTAGTAGAGTTAGCCATTGTTCGTAGTGCAGAACCCCAATTGGAGGGCTTTAGTGTTAGTCATATATCTATGTGCTCGACTCACTGAGTTGTTATTTATGGAAATGTCTCTAGTGTTATATGGGTTACCTTATACACAAGACTCTTAGTATCTTCTATAGTAATACTCATCATATACGAGCCCTACTGTCATGTAAGTATTCGATAATAATAGTCATCCTATAAGGGTGAAAGTTGGACATGGGCTATTTGCCAAACTACCATAAACTCATGTCTCATTTACTTTCAATATCAATTAGCCTTTTAACTGATCATTCAGTAAGAACCATTAATAAAAGGAGAATAATTAGACGAAGTAATTCATCTGCACAAAAACCTTAATGGATCTACATAAAACTTCTATCCCTATTGTAACCTCTTAGTTCTAGAGTTGACGTCGCATATTTAGCTCTGTCGAATCATCGCTTCGTTGTGCGAAAACCCGCAAGCTTCTATACCAACCTTCTGCTACCATAAATACTTTCCAGGTTTTTTAGTGGACATTGTAGATCTCGTTTTACTAAGCAAACTTACAAAGACTTATGTACGAAAACCTTAAGGTTCAGTAGTGGCCTTTTGGTACTGCAAAAACCTATCTAGCTTGTAATCAATATTACAAATCACTCTTCTAATGATGAAACACACTTTAAGGCAGTTGACATCGAGTTCTGCTATTAGCTAAGGTTTTGTGAATTATATAAACATAACTATGCGTTGCATGGTTTTATTAGTTGTAGAAAGTCTTATTGAGCGGAAGCACTAATTAGTCCCCTCTAAGTGCCATTGTTACCCTAATATATTAATGTGTAATTGAAGAGTTATGGATTCTAGTAGGTTAGGAAATTAATGTTTTTTAGTATAAAAAGGTCCACAAGGGGGCGAATTAGAGTTGCGGAGCGAACTTACGACTAATAATAGCCCCCAACGGAAGGTTATGTTTCTGTATATTAGAGAACCCCCACTTATAACAGAATCTAATGTGAACATCCTTAAGTAATATCTGATTAGTCAAAGCTTAATTTGTTACATGTGCTTCCAGTTCTAAAGGATTTTGTAGTAACAGAAGGTTGATCTAGAACCTTAACGTTTTCTTGTACTCGTCTCTACAAATTTGATCGACTGAAACATGATATAAAAGGTATTCTCTAAAACCTGAAATGTATTAGTAGTAGCAGAAGGTAGTTACGTAATCTGAAAAGTTTTAATATCGTCTTGTGGTGATCAACCTAAGCTTTATCGGTGTAGTCAACTTTAGAACCGGAGAGGTTACTGTAGCGATAGGAGTTTGACGTATAACAGTCGATGTCTCTACCCAAATGAATTATTGTGTGTGATCATTTCCCACTTTTAACGATTTCTGCTTACTAATCAGTGAGTAGAACATTTGGTGCAGAAAGTAATACATACACAACATGTAGTGCTTTGACAATAGCCTACATCCATGTTTCACCCTTGAAAGATGAATATCACTATGAAACACTTATAATGATAGCAGAAGGCAGAAAGGCACTTCCACGAGTATAAATATTGATTGAAGGTACTAAGACTCTTCTGTAGAATGTAATATAGACGGCGCATATGCTTTTTCCAAAATGGTAACACAAATAGGTTGTGCACAAAGATCTGTAATTAATTCCACAATCGCTATGGATGGGGTTCTACATAACGAAAAATGGCTAACTTTACAATCCTTGTGGTTGGTGTTATTTACTTTGAATGGTGACTGACACGACAAGCTTTGTGGTTAGGGTTCTACACTTCAAATAGCGGTGAACTCCAACGATGTCTTGCGTGCTTGCTTCCTCACCAAAACATTCGCTCATGTCCTTGCTGGTTGCAGACACTCGAACCATTAACACGTTGTCCCACCCCAATTACACGCTTTATGCCTGGACAATAACCTTTTATAGCTAGTATGCTCACTAGAAACTAATGCATACTCACAAGTTACGACTAGATATCTCACACTAGAGTTCATCTCTTGATAGGATTGGCGAAAGGTTCCAACGAACACTTTATGTGCATGGAAATTCTATATATTAGTTTTTATATGTCTTCTACATACAAACACACTTTGGATGAGTCTATATTCTAGTGGTTCCTCCTTTGCTATGATTTATAATCACTTTGGACATAATCAAGTGTAAGAGAAAAGACAGATTTATCGTTGTGCCTTCCAAGTCAAATTGTTGAACCTTGCACATATACTTTTCATATAGGGAATAATTTATTCGTTTAATGAGAATGGCTCGACTCTCCTGAAAAAAATAATCAATTAAATGATACTACATCATATTTTTGTAATACATCCTACGAAAATTTTCAATTAATCAAATGGTTAGTTAAGTGATTTATGGCAATAATTAGGAAACAAAAGATATATTGGTGTATGTTTTTGGTCCTTTTAGTTAACCTTCTAAATATAAGCTTACATTTTATACGTTCATAATCAAAATCATACTAACAATTTGTCTAACCCTTTATAATTGTAAAACTATTTATTATCGAGGAATATCTTGCCAGATACTACCCCTTACTCCCCTTAAGTGAATGTGGGTACTCCTAACACAAAGCAGAAGATGAAAAAAAAAACAGAACGGTGCAGAGTCCTAAGGAGATGATATAGCCGAGTGGACTCCACAAATTTTTTAGGAAAACTGTAGGGCCTTTGATTGTGACTAGGGAAGGTGAATTAGTCTTTTTGTTCAAATAGAACTTTTGTGACAAACTCACAGAACCCTCACAGCAAAAGGCTTAGCTTATGTGATTTATAGGAACTTAAAGATAAATCGGAACACGCAATTTTATAGTGGTTCGGCAAGTACGCTTACATCTACTTTCATCCATTTTCCCTACTACTTGGAAATAGTAATTACAATATAGAAGGTAGAATCTTCTATGGTGTAACAAAATAATTTATTTAATCACGGGACGGTAAGATTAACTTAACCAGTACAAGAAACTCTCTTGCTCAGATTTGGTCACATATAGGTCGAATAACAAGCAAATCAACCAAACAAAGTGAGTACAGAACCCTGGTTGAAAGCTTCAGCCTTATGTGACTCAGTAGCGGGTTGTTCTTTCTGAGGAACTGGGATCAGGCTCAGCGGCGCTATCCCCCAAGCGTTTAGATGTCGTTTGATAGGGCTTCCCTTTTTGTATGTTCAATATATTCTACAAACCAAAAAAGATAAACGTCTACAAGTGGTAACCCGTTGCTCACTACTTGTGCCTGCTACGGACTCCTTCTCTTTGACCTGTTGTACCTCCACTCGCCAGCCAGCAACCTTTTCCCTAGGCCCTGTTGCACGCAACCCGACGTTACTGACAGCTTCCCCGCCACGTCCTTCAGATCCGTAGTCACCAATGCCTACGGAGTGGCTTCCCCATGGTACAACTGCTACAAAAAAAAAAAAAAAGATAAACAACTTCAGAAGGTTGTCAATCCCTACCACTGACACCTTGTTCGAACTCCTTCTCTCAGACCAACTTTGTACGCCAACTCGTCGACTCGCCAACCAGCAACCCTTCTCCCCAGGCCCTGTTACACACAATCCGATGTTACGGATAATGTTTCGGTCGAGTCCATTGGATCCGTAACCACCAGCATCTACAGAGCGACTTCACCAAAGCTAAACCTATTATAGTCACCTCCTGCAAGAACACTTGCTTACAGACTCCATCCTACACACGTTAAATACCACAATAACGCTGCAACAGTGCAATGATTTGCCAACACACTCACCAATCGATTCACACTCCTAAATTAATTTTTTTATGTTTTCATTTTTATATTATCTCCGGCATACTTTATTATGTAAGTTTATTTTACTAAAAATAAAATGCGACCAGATGCATTCTCATAATGAATGAATCAATTGGGGATAATATCTAATTGATTTCGTATCAATCAGATTCTCCAATCCCAAGATAATGCAATATAGAAGGTTGGTGACTGATTGGATCAATGACCTTCTATAGTTGGAAAGAAATAATATTTAATTTTCGATGAGAAATCTTATCGAGAAATAGTGCATATATCCGTTAGGGACTATCCAAAATTGTTTAATATCAATTGAATATTTTAATCTCAAGATAGAGCACTAGAGGAGGTTCGATATGGTCAGATCATCGGCCACCTATTAATGGAAATAATCAATGATTTATTGGCATCCGAGCTCAACTCAACAGAAGCTTAGTAGCTAGTTGAGGAACGGTTCTTATGGGATAAAAGCTTTGATATCTTCCTGTTTATGTAAAAAGTTTGCAGAAGCTTTGTGTTATGTCGGGCTTTTTCATGGGATAAAAGCTAAAGCTTGACTATTTTAAATAATGAACCACATTTCACCATCGATCACTTTTATGTAAGAGTTCTTTCTAGTTCTCCGATCAGAGATGTTTTAGGCATTAAGTTTAGGACAATTCCCGACATAAAACAAAGCTTCTGTAGACTTTTTACATAAACAAGAGCTCAAAGCTTTTATCCAGTAAGGACCGTTCCACAACTAGCTATTAAGCTTCTATTCGGTTGAGCTCAGATGCCAATTGCTAGTGTAACAATGGCCTCTAAGAGTGGCAGAATTAGTGTTCGACCCAAATTGAGGTTTTTACGGCTTATAAAACCTTGCAACAGAATGGTATGCTTCGGTCGAGCACAGAACCCTGGTTTACAAAATAATCCAAATTGAACAGCCTTAAATAATATGTGGTCTATCAAAGCCTCATCAATTATGTGAAGTGCAATCTTAAGAGCTTTATGCACTACCAAGCTGTGATCAAAATGAGTTAGGTTTGTCATGTCAACTCTAGAACTTGATATGTTAGCGTCGTGATTAGAGTTCGGTGCGGAACATAAGTGATTTATGCTCAGTTGAACTATTGTATCTGATTGTTTTTTCCTGTTAATGGGTCCTTCTCAATGATTAGTAGGAAGACCAATTGGTGCTGAAAAGAAAATAGACCAATTTATAGTAGTTCGGCAAAAACCTACGTCATTTTTTCACATTATATGATAACCAAATGGGTTGTGCACACAAACTTTGACTAACTCAACAATCTCTAGGGTGGGGGTTATGCACTATGACAACTGTCCGCCTCGCCCGGATCTATCGCTTCGCCCACATTTCCACCAACGTCGCCTAATGTCCCTTGGCATTTGAAACAATGACGAACAGGATCTTGCTCGTTCGTCTTAACCTCGGGCATAGTAGTCGAGGATAGGGTCCTCTTGGCATAGTCGACAGGGGTTTCGCCTGGGAACTACACCCCTTGTTGAAAGGCGGAGCCTTCACAAATGGGCGGGTACTAGACTTCTCGCTTGCTGCTACTCAACCTTGTGGGCAAGCGCTCGAACGTCGTCAAAAGCCCAATACTGTAGAATTTCTACAGCATCCGCAATATGTGGCTAAAGTCCTGGAAGATACCTAGCAATGGTTTGCTCGGGGTCTTCTTGGACATCGCACTGCAGCAAGAGTCTTTCAAACTCCCTCGTGTACTCCGACACTGTAGAAAGCTGTTGAAGTGACTGCAACTTTAGATAAAGATCTCGCCGATAGTGCTCAGGCAAAATTCTCTTACTCATAGCCCTTCTCATTTTTTACCAGGTTCGGGTCTTATCACGTCCATCTCTGCGGCGTTGATGATTGGTGTTCTCCCACCATAGGCTGGAGTACTTTTTCAACCGTAACGCTGTCTTCTTAACTTTTTGATCCTCGAGAACCTCCTCATAATCAAAGATGCGTTCGACCGTATGGATCCAATCAATGAACTCATCGGGGTCAAGGTTTCCCTCGAACTGTGAAATCTGGACACTGATTGTTTGGGCTCTCTTTTCGAGTCGCCGGTTTTATGGTGACGATCCTCATTTAGAAACATCACGCCAAGGATTTTCTTCTTCGTCGCAGGTTCGCAACGATTGAAGTTGTTGCTGAAGATTAGCGAGTTACTACGCAAGCCGAGCAATGTGTGCTTCGTCAAGAGTCATACCGCGTCTGAATCTTCCGGCCATTGACAACCGTGTGCTCTGATACCAAGATGATATAGGGATGGCAAGAAATAGATGATTCCAATACCGAAACGAAGGGGACGTCACTTAAGGATGCGGAATAGAGTGACGCGTGAATAGACGGAAGGGTAGAAAATGAAGCGGAATGGCAGAATGGCTGGGTATGAAGTATAGATTGAAATCAACCTCCACGGATACAGATACACTACCGTGAAAGAAGACTCGGATAGAACTCGCCTGTCATACGGATACAGACACACCACCGTGAACAAGAACGAGGGCGAGGAACAACACGGAGGATGTAGGCACACCACCACCGATTGATACACTCTACTCAATCCACACTTGGAATCCACCAAATGAATAACGAGGTTTGAAAGAGAACCCACTCCTTTGGATAGAAAGATAAAAGTCTAATCTGGGTTTAAAAGTCTGAATAATAATCTATTTTAACTCTTACAATGCAAGGGCTTATATAGGCTGCCCATGGAAAGACAATAAAGGAAATGAAATAAAAGATAAGGGAAATAAAATAAAATAAAGGATATGTTCAGAAGATGAGGAAAGGAAATATATTATTTCCTCCCGACAAGATCTGAAAATATAATGGAGTAGGGTAGTGGTGGAGGCGCGACTCTTGGGGTGCAAGTTGTCAGACTTGAGCCGTCAGATCGTAACCGTCCTTTTGGCTACTCGTCGCCTGAAAGTCGTGTCGCTCGGTGCTCCTCTCGTCGCCTCGCTTACTCGATGATTAGCAGGTTGAGGCCTCCAGTAGGCGACGTTGGTTGAGATTCGGGCAATACGAAAGATATGGGCGAAGCGACGACCATCGTTGTATCAGTATTGGGGCAACTACAATTTGTTGATGGCGGTGGCTGCTGTGCTTAACCCAAGCCAAAAAATAATAGCTGT
Organism: Melastoma dodecandrum; assembly: GCA_029817715.1. Lineage (NCBI taxonomy): Eukaryota > Viridiplantae > Streptophyta > Magnoliopsida > Myrtales > Melastomataceae > Melastoma > Melastoma dodecandrum. The sequence goes on along the minus strand of JARUPY010000526.1, from coordinate 426,280 downwards.
TGATTTCTATTTTCCAAAGCTGTATTATGATGGACATGTTTCAAAGAATAAGGGATTGGTCAAAATGCAATTGAAGGCCTATATGAATAGTATGTTACGGAGCATTTGAAGGCATCTTTTAACTCTTCAAAACATGAAAGTTTGAGTTCTTCTAGCTCTGTTGGAAGGCAATCAAATATTACACAAAATTGGGATGATTTTGAGTCATAATGCAAAAACCTTACGACTTCGGGGTCTAAAAAATTTGAATTGGCCAAATATTTGTAAAAGAGTCATCTCAAGAAGAATGAGATTTGTCTTGTTTGGACTTGTGGAAGATGAATCGGGTGCATTACCCAATTCTGTCAAGAATGGCAGTCAATATTTTAGCCATCCCAATAAGCTCAGTGGCTTCTGAAGCTACATTCAGTGCTGGAACGAAGGTAATTAATGCTTATCGTTCATCTCTTTATCCAAACACAGTAGAAGCATTGCTTTGTGGAGGATATTGGCTTCGACATTAACATGGTGAGAAAAAGAATGAAAAAGTAAGTTTTCTTCATTAAAAGATTTTGAAATTGGGAAATATATTATCTATTATTGTGTTAAAAACCTAAGCTTTCTATGTCTCATTGGTTTTTCTACAATAAGGAAAAGCATATATTCCAATTAGAAAGCAATCAGAATAACAAAGATGTCCTACTTGAAAATTCCGAAGACTTACCAAACTCAACTATATGGAAAGCGTCTTCTATTTAATATGATGTCCAAAGTAAGGTTTCAAAACATTCTATGGAGAATTTCATCCGTGAAGCAAAGATGAATGTTTCGATTCATCGATATGAGAATTTCACCATAAAAAGTGATGAAACTGTCCAACAGACATTTGAGAGTCTAAATTTTCTTTTATATCCATTATAACAGCTTGACAGGTCATTCACTAACTGCGAATTGGTAATAAAGTTTATGTACATCTTGTAAAATCTTGAGGAGCCAAGAATACGGTAGTAAAGGACAGGAGGGACCTCACTGCTCTCTCATGAGAATAACTAATGCGTTCTATGATGCCCTATGAGATAAAGAAATATCTTAGTCGGACACAAAATGTTTATGTGGCCTTTAAAGCTACAAAAGAAACAATAAAAGCTTATAAAGATGATATAGAAGATGATTTTGATGATGAACTTGTGATGATTGCTAAGGGACTTCTCTAGTTTGAATCCAAACATCGATTAAAAAAGAATAGATGTGAAAAGAAAACATATTCTAAGCAACTTGAAGTCGCGTGCTTTGAATGTAATAAAAAGGGACATCTAACATGAGATTCCCATATCCTTAAGGAGAAGGAAAAACCTTATGCTCTTAATAAGGGCAAGAAATTTTTGCTTCTGATGATGAGTAAGAACAAGAATTCATCCGTTCATCATCCCACACAGAATTAAACCACATTGTAGAATGATCCCTCAAAATTTCCTATTTGATGAAAATTGTAAAGGATATGTAATTGAAACGGGAATTGTAAGCAGTCTAAAGCTAAGGTATTGAAGAGATTCTGCTGGTAACATAATTGAAACATAAACTGTTAAGCATTAGCGAATTATGTGATAAGGGTATACAATTACATTTGATATAAAGTCGTTTTTTGGTGTACTGCATAATAGAGTTCACTTTATTGTCAAACGCATAACGAACTTCCATTCTCCTACACTAGATAGTTTATGCAATGCGGAAAGTGGCTTCAATCGGTTGAGGATGAATATTATCTTTGACCTAAAAAGTTAGGCCATGCCAACTTTTTTTCGTTCACCAATCTTATCTCGATGGATTTGGTGAACGGCTTACCCAAAATCAAATTCGAGCAGGGACGCTTCTATGACACTTTCTCTTAGGGTAAGCAAACTAAAATCCCATTGGAATCTAACAATGAAGTTTCAACCAGTAAACCTTTTGAACTTCTGCATATGGATGTGTTGGTTCAACTAAAGTCCAAAGTGACGGAGGAAAAATGTATGACATGAAATGGTTGATGACTACACTAGGTTTACCTAGATTAAATTTCTTGTCTACGAAAGGGATGATTTGGAAGCTTTTGAAAGATTAGAGAAACTTCAACATAATGGAAATAACTCTTCCGTAAAAGATGTAAGGACAAACTATGATAAAGAGTTTGAAAACCGTAAATTTTTCATATTTTCTATAGCCAATATGGCATTAATCACACTATTTTGTTCACTATACTTCTCAACAAAATGGTGTCGTGAAGAGGAAAAACATGAATCTAATAGACAAAGCAAGAATCATGATCTTCCATAGAACCATCGGGCAAATGCTATGAAAACGACTTGTTACATATGCAATACGGTACTTATTAAATCCATATTGGATAAAACTCCCTATGAGCTATTTAGCCTAATCTTTTTTACTTTCATCCACTTAGAAGCCGCTGATTTATATTGTGACCTTCTCAATCGTATGAAGGTATATTTTAAGGATATTCCACGTATGGGAGAAACTATAGAGTCCTTAACAAAATGATATCAAAGATTAAAGAGTCTATTAATGTAAAAATTGACGACTCAACCAATGATATAGAAGATGCTACATAACTTGTGGAGTTATACCTTCTGCAGAAGACGTAATATCTACAAAGAAACATTATAATAGAGAAGGTAATAGGACAAACATCCTTCTTCTACTCAACATTCAATATAAGGGAACTCAACGTTCCCTTACATTCTGCTTATGTAATTACTTAGAATAGATTGTTATATACAAAAGCTTTAGTGTATAAGGCTATCTTCTACGACTCAAAGTTCTACTTATGTAATTACTTGACATTACGTTATTTCAACGTTATACTCTTGTAATTACATGACATTACATTATGTGAGTAAGGGAACTCACGTTTTTAACTTAACAACCAAACAAGCTTGTATAGAAGCTTGATATAAAAGATTACCGTACACAATTTAATATCTATGTTCTTATTTTAATTTGATTTTGAGATTAGTTGTCAAAAATAGCAATGATTTATTTCCCAAATCTAACGGTTAGATTCTCAAAGTGCCCCCGCCACAGACGATCTCTCCATATCTAAGTATAAAAGGTATGGCTTCAGTTGCTCTCAAAGTGCCTAAGGATGAAGGTTCTAGTGGTGTTAAGCTTTTCTCTATAGCCGTAATGTCTGGTGTATCATCCAGGGCCAGATATAAGTGCAAGAGTGATGATATGATTTCCACATCCGTGACCAAGTTGGACGTTAAACGACCGGAGGGATCTTATACCTACACTCTAAAACCTTCTCGTTTTGTTAGTCAAAAGGAAGTTAATGAGGTGTTAGCTAATCATAACTTGAATGAGGTGGACACTTTTGATGGATTTTGACTACTTGTAAATGAGTAGATTTTGCTTGGTTTTCTTCCAATATGTGGGACATAGCTCATTTGTTTGAGAGAGTAGGCTTGAGAACCTTCTGCGAGTCTTATGTACAAGTGTATGGGGTTACGGTTATGGAGATTTCGTCCAATATGAACTTCTAGGGAGATGGACATTCTGTAAAGTTCATCTGGTCTATAAAGTTCATTTGCACCTCTCTTAATGGAGGGATATTGTGTGGTTTGCTCTCGATTTCTGCAACTTGAATGATTGTGATTCCACTATCAAGATGAAAGCCATTGGAAAGAAAGAGGCTTTTGGCATCATTGTCGGACATAATGCTTTTGTTGATATAGTTTTGATGATGAGTCGTACTGCTGGCTGACCTGTTATAACTTTACATAAGCTAAGCTGACCGTTACACAAGCCTCACATTAGTAACAACCTGTAACTATGATATACTTCCTAAAATAAGAAAAATATCACGAAAATATTTTCTACGTCCTCTAATGATCATTCCAGATCAAATTACGTAATTAAAATATATTTCCATAATTAGTTATTTTAATAATTAATTATCTTAATTATCTTATTGACTCTAATGAAGAATATTCCTTGGAATAGTATTTGAGTTATGATAAAACTTATTATCTACAAAGACAAACCATAAAAAATTGAAAACAATATATTTTTCCTAATTACGGAAAACTATAATGTTAAATATGAAAATTTCCTATTAACCTTTATGAGGAGACAATATTTATAAGAAATATCCAATAATCATACAAATCATATGAGTTACGTCTAGATTCAAAGTTTAACTTGTCGGAGACGAATAAATTTAATTTGGAAATAAATTATTAATTATTTTCATTAAGAGGAGGTCGATGATCTAACTAGAACCTCCTCTTGTACTTTAACTTGGGATTAAAATATTCAATTGATATTAAATCAATTTTGGATAATCCCTAACAAATATATGCAGTATTTCATAATAAGATTTCTCAAGTTGAAATTAAATATTATTTCTTTCCAACTATAGAATATCATTAATCCAATAAATCACTAACCTTCTATATGGCATTATCTTAGGATTGGAGAATCCGATTTATACGAAATTAATTAGATATTATCCCCAGTTGATTCATGCATTATGAGGATGCATCCGGTCGCATTTTCCTTTAAGTAAAATAAACTTACATAAGAACAATAGGTCAAAGCTAGTATAAAAATGAAAACATAAAACAATTAATGTAGGAGTGTGAGTCTGTTGGTGACTGTGTTGCTAAATCTTTGCATATCAAGAAATATTTTTTCAAGTGCCTAATTCAACTTCTTGAAACTAAGTTAGCTATCATTACTTATTAGCTATAATTTTAAGATATGTATTGCTCAAATTATTGTTAAGATTATTGAAATGTGTTGAATAGGTTTTGATAATGAGCCTCGATCTTCTGTGAAACAGAAGTCAAACATCTACACTACGGAAGCTACTCATGTTGAGAACTTTCTATAAAACATATTTTTGTAATTAAATGATTGTTTAATTATGAAATGAAAAGGAATTGAACAACATACTAATCTGATCTAAATCCCTAGATTATGTTTCCAAATAATCAAAATAGAAATTATATTTTCCATGAAAGGAAATATATCTCCTAAGCTTCTGCATGGTTGTCTCCAACCTCTTGTGGATCAATCTGACCACTAATGAACCATTATTTGGGATGATTATCCACGTCATATGTCTAGGTTCGTTGAAATAAGCATCCTGGACAGAATGAAATCGAATTTGGTACTTATGGAATATAATCTTAGATTATTTCCATTCATAGAAGGTTGCTGATCAGTTTCAGCCAGAACTTTCTATACCGCAGTATTCATGCGAAAAATCATCAAATCATAATCCTAGTGATATGATATGATTACCTAAAGAATATCTGCTTGGGTGTGACGTTTTTTGTAAATAATAAATTGTAATCATATCCAATCTTTTGTTGTCTTTGTTTGCAGAAGGCTGATTTATCAAGATTATCTTGTACGTTTCGACTTAGAAATTCTTGTATAATTAGAGTCATTCAGCCACATTCTCTTTAGGTGATGTTGATGTATCATATTGTAAAATCCAAAGAGCGTGTTGAGAGCTTGTTATCTTTTCGTTTGAGCTTTGTTAGTCACACACAAGGGATGCTAGCTGTAGAAGGCTGCATCGTTGGTAAAGTTTTCTAGGAGAGTGACCTGGGGGCCACGATGAACTCTTGGTTGGACGCTATAGGAGATGTTGGTGGAGGCGTGCGGCGGGTTGCTGGCGTGGCCAACGTGAAGTGGGCTGGAGAGAAGGGCAGATACCCCGAAGCACAGAAGGTGAGGGACTAACCAGCTTCTGTGGCGTAACGTTTGGTGTGTGCAGGATAACCTTAGGTGGGGGTTCTGTGTCTCCTTAGCCGTAGTCATGAGGGACCACGTAGGAGAACCTAGGGCAGGGGTTTTGTGTCTGCTTAGTCGCTGTCTCGAGGGATCGTGCAAGGAAAGTCGTTATAGGTTGCTGTGCAGGTGGGGACGCCGCCGGAGTGAAAAGTCCGTCGAAGTCACAGCAGGTTGCTGTATAGGAAAGGACGCCCCATGAGAGAAACTTCCGACAACCGGTTACCTTTGTTAGTCACATTAACACATGCACCGAGTCGCTGTGGTATAGAAGCTTTCAGTATGTGCTGTGAAAATCAGTCACCCATTGTACAGAATCTTCTAGTCTGTGCTGTAGAGGATTGACACTTTTGGTACAGAACCTTCTGGTTTATGCTGTAGAATGTTGACACGTTTGGTAATGAACCTTTTGATCTGTGATGTGCAACTCAATCATCCGTGGTGTAGAACCTTCTGGTCTGTGCTATAAAAAGTTGATCATGTATCACCTTTTGTAGTCGCTACTACATTGAGTTAGAGTGATAACCATCCTAATTCTGGGAGAATAGTGGATGTAGGTAGGTTGCCAAACCACTACAAAAGTCTTCGCGTCTATCAAATAAATCGCAATCACATTCGTACGTTCTGTCTTACAGAAACCTGTTTCTATGGTTCTGTTTTACAGAAGCTTTCTTCCGCTGCGGGGTTTATTGAAAAGGCGTTAAAAATCCTTAATTAGAACACTAATTCACCCCCCTCTTAGTGTAACAGAATGTGAAGAGCATTCTCAAGATGTGTTAATGAAGCTTTATCATTCTTGTGAAGCTGTTTTAGGAATATAGTTCTTCTCGTTTGTGATTGTTTTCGAAAATTTGGTCTGGTACTTGTGGTGTTGTTTTGGGAGTATGGTTCTTTTGGAAATGTTTTGGGAGTACGGTTTGCGGAGATGTTTTGGGAGCAGTAATCTTACACTCGGATTTTTGTATGTGAAGTGGGTATGCTACTAGTTTCCTAATTTACATGTGTAATTTGTTCTTTCCAACAACAATTTTTTTACATGATTATATATGTTTTCGAACCTAGTTCAAGCCAATCGAGTAGACTTTTCAAACCAAGCTTGAGTTGTTGAGCCGAGTGCAGCTCGAACTCTATTCGAGCCTTCGAGCTGAACTCGAGTTGTCGAGTCGATTTTAGGCTCGGTCTATAGTCGAGCCTTTCGAGCCGAACTCGCGCTATCTAAAATTTGGTCGAGCCAAGCTTTGAGCTCGAAATTTTTGGCCGGTCGAGCTCGATCTCGAATTCAAGTATTGTGTTTGTGTTACCGAGCCGAGCTTGAGCATGGAAGGGTTCGATCTTGACTCGGCTGGTTTTCATAACAACATCAAACGTAATTTGTTGGATTAATTGCTTTCGTCTATTTGGGGATCCGAACAATTCTTGTGTTATCACTCGGTGCTTCATTTGCATTTCGAGATGAGTGCTGTGTAATATAGTTCGAGTCGTGTTGTCCACCTCATCGCAAGTTATGATAATGGTGTCCCCTGGAATAAGCTTTTGTGTTGATCCATCATTTATTACCTTTTTGAGTTGAAACTCATATGCCGTTGGGGTCCTCTAGAGCATTTTAAGATGACAACTCATATGGGAATAGACTAGAAGAGAGCATGTGTCTATAATATATGAATAGCTAAAAAATAAATTCATGTTACTCATAATTAAACATTTCACTATGAATTGAATTCTATTCTCAAAATGTAACTTTAGAGAAAAAGATTAAGAGGGTAAAAGACGAGCATATATACATGCTAAAACTTTACTCTCTCTAAGGCGTGGAAATTTATTTTGAAGTATTGCAATTATAAAACATCGAGAGAGTATATATATTATACAATTCAACTGTTATCTAATTTGAGATCATCATGAAATTTGGTTGTACCTGTCTATTTATGCTGGCATACATAAAGTACTCATATGCAAAATTATGTGAGGAAGTGGTGTTACTTCGTATTTGTGTTATACGCGTTTGTAGTGGCTCGTTTGTAGTGACAGACGAGATGCTTCACAGAACACGGGCATCCTAGTGAGTTACTTTATGTTTGTGCTCTAGTTGTTTGGCTGCCAAAATGGCTCAACCAAAGCGACAACTGGACTTTTCTCGCAATCGTATGTGTTCTCAACGAGTGAGAAATCACATATTTGTGCTTTGAGTGCTTGGCCGCTAAAGTTGTTCGCTTAAAGTGATAGGTACGATTGTCTTGATCTCATTGAGGATACATTTGGAGACTTAGATGTACTGGCGTAGGGACCTTTCTACCAAAGGTTTTTGGTTTTTTGCATTTTGTGCATTATGAGTAGTTTTAAGGAGGTCAATTACATTGATTTCTATTTGATGGTCATTAGACTATCGGTTGCTCACTATTTCATGGGTTATTTTAAGCTTACGATCTCTTTGATTTTGTTTTAAACAACAATACAAAGGTCTTAAATGAGATTATGAATTATAGAACTTAATTATGTGCTCATAACCTTCTTGCTTATGTCATATTGTTGGCTTATGAGTTATATCATGAGATTCTACGAATATCCCAGAGCTGAAAAATTTCACATGATGATAGGAGTGCTTGGTTGGCAAAGCGCCTGGCTCGTTGAGATCCGTAATATCTGTTTCCATGATATGTACTAACTAAACGTGTATATAATTTTCTGCAAAATCTTTCTCTAATATTCAACTTGATTAGTTCGGTGGGAAAGTATAATAAGCATCTCGAATAGGAGATTTCACATGATGATATAAGTGTTTGGTCACCAAAGTGGCTCATTTGTTGAGATCTATGGAGTTGCTTATGCGATATGTATTGTGATTGTCGTGAATACACACGATTTGATATTATAGCCAGACGAATTTGCCTGCTTAGTTACCGAATTATGTGAAGAGTGATAAGCACACGAATAATGATGTGTCTTTAATTGTAACTTATCCAAAGATCAAGAGATTTAAATAAGTTTGTTATAATCAACTTGTGGGAGCCTTTGATTTCATTACATATGTGAGATTGGTTGAAACAAATCGATGAAAGTTTGTTCTAAAGTTGATTGTGGAAGCTTATTTGAGAATATGCATATAACTAAGAATTCAAATGCAAGGGTTTTCGATGAAAGATTTATAAATCATTTGTACTAGAATTAGAAAAATATTATCATATAAAGACTTTTTGTAAGTATTGCTCAACTTTTAATTCTATGGACTACTGTTGGTGTAGTTTGTAAACACTTCTAAATGGGTCATTAAATTTTTGGTGGATCAAGAAAAATGAGATTATATATCTCATGTCTAAACAAGTGAAACGAAAGAATTTTATTCAGCTATTTTATATGAGCTGCTTGAATTCCCACTAAATGAATGACTCAAATCGATATTTCATATTTGCTCAATATGTTAAGAGCTTGAAGTCATCTGATGCTTTGATTAGTGGGAGTTATTGTTAGCTTATTAAAACATTGTCAAACATTAAGTTTTCCTGATATTGTATTAAATGTTGAGGCTTCTGGCGTATACTGCTCTTATTTATTTAGTTGTCTTTTTATAAGGATATATGGTGTTGGTTTTTAAATGTCGCAATTATTGATGGTGCTGTAATGATTGATTTTCAACCAAAGGTAATACCACATGGAGCCTAATTACTAATCCTAATATTTTATATGGTTTGTTACTTTGATTTACTTGGCTAATGGGAGCCTCATAACTATGTCTTGTGTGATAGACATGTTTGTGTACAGTCATGGTTGATACAAGTCTTGTTTGTTTTGATGATCATCATGACTATTGTTTTTTTCATGTGCACATAGTTGGAAGTCTTAGTATATGGTGTCTATTTTGGGCGTGACGATTATGTCATGTTTGTATGTCTCATATGACACCATTAAAGTTCTCGTAAGATTTATGTTTTGAGACATACAAAGCAATAGTGCTCAGTTTATTTCATCCGGCTTATTGAAAGCGTCAAGATAACGAATGGTTTCTTTGGTTTCACCAAGGTTAAAATGTTTTCTCTTATCTCAGTGGAGCATCAAGATTAGAGATGCTTAATAATATATTTTATCGGGCTTCTTTGAAGCATTAAGGTTGTGGATGGCCACTCCAATTTCACTAAGCATTCAAGTCATAGATAAGGTTTTCTCTGACTTTGTGAAATAATGACGATTCAGTGGAAATCGATTTCATTTGACTTCTCTGAAATAAGATTTGCTGAAGGACTTCGAGAAAAGAAAATTTGAACACATGGAAACTACGATGCTCAATTAGGCAAAGAAAGGTCAAAGATCTGAAGACAATGGAAGAAGAATGTTCAGTTTGGCAAGAAAAAGATTAGGAAACTTAGGAACAAATAAAGGTTATATAGGGTAATAATATTTCATTTCCCTAAATCGCAAAGGTTTAGATATTATAAATATATTTTATTATTTGTTTTGTAAAGACACAACACATTTAGACATCAGACATAACCGACAATACATTTGATATTCTCATACCATTTTAATCTCTCGTGTTCAGCTTCATCGGTGGCGCTCGTAAGTGTTTCCATTTCAGAGTGTGATTATGCATTTCTTTTTTTTCTTTACCGCGACCACAATTTAAAACACATTTTATAATCATCTAAAAAGATCGTGTTTCTTAAATATGACTTATGACAGTAGTCTTTCCACGAAGAAAACATGACTTAGTGAAAAAAATGAGGTTTCTGAAACATGACTCAAGAAGATCATCTAATGAAAGAATCGCCATTGCACAACGCTATATGGGCTGTAGGATTTTTTTAATATAGGAAATTGCATTTTTTCAAACCCGTAGTAGTGTCACATGACAAATTTCACGTTTCAAAATTTCAATCTAGACAAAATGGTCTTTCCATGAAGGAGTTTCAGAAGTACTTTTCTAGATATGAAGAAAAAAAATCACATTTCGACTGACATGTAGAAGTTTTTAAGAATTGACAAACTCTTTAAATTGTAATGGTTGACATGCTGCCTGAATGAAAGATAAATAGAGTCGTAGTAAATTTATAAGCAACTTACAATTTATGCTTGTGCTTTACAGCCAAGAAAGTACCGCTAAGGGTTATCACCACACCACAATATTTGAACGCTACAATACATGGAGAGAAGGACAAAAATACTCTTTTAAAAAGAATTCTTAATCTCTTGCACATATGAAGTGCCCAATCTACTATTATCCCAGACATTGGATGATCATATCACATTTAAGAGTCTAGGTAATTCATTATATGATGTGTTCTAATCACCATATTCTAATGTTATAACTTTTCTTTTTGCATCGCATTCTACTTTTTTAGGAATATCATATCAAAATTTCTATTGAATTTCTATATAGGAGAAACACCTTCACTTTGGTCATATCTTGAACGAAAGATCTAGAAAAACTAACAATGGAAGAAGAACTTAAACGTTTGTAATATCTAGACAATACATCATTTCAACTATTATTGTTGTCTCAAATTTATCACCATAATCTTTTGAATTGAACGAAACCTCCACTCATAGTCTATCTTCTTATCTAAAAAAATTACAACCCATAAATACTTATATGACCCGACAATCTCATAATATGATGATTTTGGATGTGAAAAGTGTTCCCAATTTGAATTAAAATGTGTTTATGCTAAAATCTCATATTCATACAAAATTCAATATCAATCTGACTCATTTGACAACATGTTTACTATAATCATCAAACAATATTTTTCCAGCTCCCACATTTTCAACTTAAAACATAACAATTCTTCATGAACCATTTTTCCCTAACTTATATTAACCAACCACAACATTGAATATTTCTTCATCGATATCAACATCCAAATTGATTATAACATTAATACATCATCTTCTCCATCTAAACAAGCCAATAATGGACACATTCAGTTATATCAACACAAACGATTCTCAAAACTAGAACTAGTACCTCTGACACAATTACTCCTCGTCAGACTTTCTATTATCGCTTTAGATTGAACAACGACTTCTATCGCAATATCTCCAATATAGAATTCTTGAATGTGTCGTGAATTATATATGAAGAACTCAACTAACAACTTCATCTCATCGTCGTAAACTATAGCCTAAACCCAACTTAGAACTTTCTTAAGATCGTCATATACAACATTATAATTTAGCTCACGTGTTTGTATTATGTTCATCACCAATCACCTCTTCATCCTAAGTTACATTTCTATTAATGAAAATCATCAATATAATTGATAGTGTCGCCATTTTGATAACGAAATGATGTTCATTAAGAAAATAAAATTTCTTTAAGTAATTACTAGTTAATTAAGTTGAATTAATCATAATTAGACCTAATCCTAAATATTACCCTAATTATTCGCCACCTAAATATGATCTTAAATAACTAAATTGACAATTAATTTTCAACCGCTATGACTTACATAAAAAGGTAAATCGTTACGAAGTTTTATGAGAGAAATGGCAGCAAAATAAGGTGTCCCGCCTTATATTTGTGGAAAACAGATATTAAATATGTTAGGCAATAAGCTCAAGCTTATATGCTAGTTGGTATTGGCCGCTAATCTGTTGCATGGGAAGTAGGAGTCCAGGCCCAAGACGGATCGGATGGTGGCTCACGCGGGCCCACAGGCTTGTGGAACTTGAGGCTTATAAGGAGGTGTGCCGGATATGGGAAAGGGCATGGAAATAGTGAAATAAGGGAATAGGACGAAGACGATGGATGGCATCTGAGTCGGGATAGTGCTAAAGGGGGTAGAGAGTCGTAAAGTAGAAATTCCGATGACTTCCACAATGGTGATTCTGTCATCAACCCTCCGACCTGGGAAGGGTGTGACTGCTTTGTTGTTTTCTTTATTTCCTTTATTTAGTAATCGAAGAAGAGATTCAGCAATGTCCGTGTCTTCCGTAAGCATAATTTAACATAAGGAATTCAACGACAACGAGAGAAAGGAAGTGGCGCCATCGGAAGTGGGATGAGGGTGACGATGAATGGAGGTGGGAGGCATCGACAATTGTAGCAGGATGTGGGCTTAGTTCTAGAGAAGCCGTGGATTCATGGGAGGATGGAAGGAGGGGCATGGCTCTAAGAGACGGTGTGGCACTTGAGGGATGGGGCATCACTCCGCCAGTCTTGGCATGACTTCAATGATGGCGAGTGTAACGGATGGTTGGGTGTTAGGGGAAGTGGGTATAAGGGCTAGAGAGCGAGAGATTAAACAAGAAAAGACGCATTTAAAAAACGCAACTTATTTATAGAGATTCAATGCACGAAACTGCCGTTATAAAATCCCCCGAATATAATTCGAATTTATAAATTTATGATTTTACAACCCCATTTATAAAGTAGACGGATTTTGAAGATTCGCCACTTAACTTATAAAGGAGGTGAGTTTTGAAGACCCGTTTTCCTCGACAAAGACGAATTTTCAAAACCAGCAATTAGAATACTTGGACAAAAAATATCATCATCTCATTTTTAATAGAAAAATAAAACAACTTTGTTGCCTTATGGATTTGAAGGCGGGCCCTTTGGTAGGTCAAGGAAGCATTTGACCAATTAAGCCATATGGATTTTTGTTGCTTAAGTGTTCTAAAAGCTGTTTTGAAAACACATCTATCTCACTTTTTATTAAAACCCATCTTTATGTTAAGTCGACGTTGGATGATCTTACCTTAAACCCGTCCTTGAGAGTTAGAGTTTTCAAAATCCATCGTCAAGACGATAAATACCTAACTTTTGAAACTTTGATCGTGTTTGAGGAATTTTTTTTTTTAACCAATAGTATTTTTGTGTAATCCTCCTTTGTAGTATGTCAAAAATCACATTCTAAAATACGTTTTAGTCTAACGGGAAGATTGTCATGTTTAAGAAATGTTTCTTCTTTCTTAGAAACGCGGTTTTGGCTGAGATGGGGTTGTTTAACCCAATTTCGTTCTAATCCATAAAATTCCGCGTTTTCGAAATGCGGCATGCCTGTGCCAAAAATCAAACCCTTTTAAGAAATGGACTTTATTAGTGGGGAAATCACGTCTCCGGAAAGCGTTTACATGAAGAATACCGCATTCCAAAAATGCAATTTCTTTACTGGACAAACCATTCTGCTCTCAAAAGATGTTACCTAAAATCGATTTGGTTCTATAAGTTAAATTTCCCGTTCCTGAAATGCGACTGCCGACTTCCATCCTGGGATTCGTTTTTATTTTATTTTATTTTTTCTAGAAGCATTTCAGGATTTTGAAAGTCATTATTTCGTGTTTTATCAACGGGAACCCCTGTGAGGCTTCGGTGGTGTTTTTAAAATGTAATTCCGCAACCTTATTCTTTTAATCCTTTAAATTCCAACCAATATTTTGAAAATTATTTTACGTTAACCGGAACCGTTCTCTTCTTACGTGGGCCATTCCTCCTGCTAAAACTTCCCGATTTGATTCTTCATTTAAGAGATAACATTGGAGGACCATTTACACCAAATTCTTTTCCATTTCATCGTGAGAAATAACCATCTTCCCATTGTCTCCAGTATTATTGTTGATTTAGGGATTCCATGTTATGCACATCAGACACGACCCCTGTAACGACCCAAAATTTCGTGAATAAAATTAGTAATTGAGGGGTGCATGAGCTAAGGTAAAATGGAGGAGTAAGTAGGGTTGACGCATGTGCGCAAGTGAGGGTGTGCGCGGGTAAGGTGGCACGACCACGGGGCTTATCATGCCCAAAATCGAGGGTCCTTAGATCGGCCCGGAACGCATACGAGGTGTTAAAGGATGAGAAATAACCCTAAAGTGGGTGTTAGAATTTGGAGATGGGTCATAGATCGGGTGATAGGGTGGTCGGTAAGGGTCGGGGCGTGGGCGGCGGCCGCTCGCCTAGGGGGCGATGGCTGTCGACCCTGGCACGACCGGACCTCCAATGGTGACGAGAGAGAAACCCGATCAAGGGGCGACCCCGGAGGGGCGATAGGAATGCGCCCCTAGAGGTCTGAGGGGCGACAGCCGCTGCCCCTAGCACGCCCAGACCTCAAACCGTGAAGAGAGAGAAAGTCGATCAGGGATGCCTTAGGAAGGGCAATGCGGGGTCGATCAGGGATGCCTTAGGAAGGGCACGCCTGGGACGCCCGGAGGGCATCCTCGAGGGTCGTTTCGGCCGAAAAATGGCCTGACCCGGAATCGAAATTAAACGCCTTAGGGGTCTTAAGGAGGTCATTAGGAGGCGTTTAGTATGTGTTAGAATTTTGAGATAAGGTCTAGCTCTTGAGATAATCACGGACGAAGTTGGCCGTGGAAGGGGCGTCGCGAATTGAGCTGGGGTCGACAGCTGCCGACCCTAGGGGATGCCCAGGGGGCGCTCAAAGGGGACCCCAAGGGGGGTCAGAGGGAGCCTAGAGGGAGTCCAGAGGGGACTCAAGGGGGGTTTAAGGGGGCTCAAGGGGGGCCGTCCGGGAAAGAAAAGGGGGCGCCCACCCGATAGCAACATGGGCCGTTGGATGAAGAAAGTGGGAATAAATAATAGCCCTTGGATCCAACTTGGGGAACAAGATTTAATATTAGCCCTTGGATTCAACTTGGGGAAAATAAGAATGAATATGAGCCCTTGGATGAGATGGGAGGTGATGGGAAATGGGACAAGACGTGGAGGAAATGGTAGGGGCCCCCTTGGAGGAAAAATAATAAAATAAATAAAATGTGTGGGTAGGGGCCCCTCGAGGGGTTAAAGGGAAAATAAAACCCCACTTTATGGGGGGGATCCGGAGCTCCCCCACGCCCATTCTTCCCCCACGAACCCACAAAGAAAAAGGGGAAAGGAAAAGAAAAGAGAGAAAGGGGAAAAAGGAAAAGGGAGGAGGAAGGAAGGGGTGGCCGTGCGTGGAGGAAGGAAGCTAGGCCGGCCACGTGGGACCCCGCGCAAGGAAAGCTCAAGGCCGAACTAGCCCAAGGTGGAGGGCCGTGCTTAGGCAACCCTCGAGGGCGGAAGCCGTACGGAAAGATCTAAGATCGGCCAGGTTTTACGCCGAGGCAAGGAAAGGTAACCTTCTGCCCTTTTCTCTTACTTATGTCGAAGTGAATGAGTTGGGTTGAGTGAGTTTGGGACAGTAAAATGAGGGGGTATGGGGCTGGCCGGACCTCGGAAAGAGAGGAAAGCCGCCCCTAGACCCGTGGAACGAGTGATGGTACTAAGGGGGTTTTACGCGTCGAAAGACGGAATGGGTTGGAAATCGGCCTTAGGGCTGGAATGTGGGAGGATCCAAGGAGGGGAAAGGCACGGGTAAACCACCTCCGAGGATGGACCCGAATACGCGCTCGTAGAGCGGAATCGTGAGACAAAGTCTCGGAAAATAAATCGGCCTTAGGGCTGGAATGTGAGAGGATCCGAGGAGGGGAAAGGCACGGGAAAGCCACATCCGAGGATGGACCCAAATACGCGCTCGTAGAGCGGAATCGCGAGACAAAGTCTCGGAAAATAAATCGGCCTTAGGGCTGGAATGTGGGAGGATCCGATGAGGGAAAAGGCACGGGAAAGCACTTCCGAGGATGGACCCGAATACGCGCTCGTAGAGCGGAATCGTGAGACAAAGTCTCGGAAAATAAATCGGCCTTAGGGTTGGAATGTGGGAGGATCCGAGGAGGGAAAAGGCACGGGAAAGCCACCTCCGAGGATGGACCCGAATACGCGCTCGTTGAGCGGAATCCGCGAGACGTCTGTCTCGGAATATACTCGGCCGAAAAAGGGCTGGAATCACGAGGCTTGAACCTCGGAAAACAAGCAGCCTTCAAGGCTGGAAAAAAGGGCGAAATCGAGGAGGGTGAGGCAACGTGAAGCCCCCTCAAGGTTGGACCCACGATAGCACTCGTAGAGCGGAATCCGCGAGACGGGTGTCTTGAAACTTACTCGGCCGAAGTAGGCTGGAATGTGGGGCTGACGGAGTCCCTTGGGGGCCTAGGAAGGGCTGTCCCTCGTGCGAAGGGGGCACGGATGACAAGCTCGGGGGTGGACGGGAGGTTGAGCTACACGAAGTCCGTGAAGTCGGACCCGATTGTACGCTCGTAGAGCGGAATCCGCGAGGCGAAGCCTCGGAACCAAACTCGGCCGTAGGGCTGGAAATGGATGGGGTTCCAAAGGGGGAAGAAGGCACGGAAAGGCCTTTCCCAAGGATGGATCCGGATATACGATTAGAGAGCGGAACCGTGAGACGAAGGTCTCGGAAGCAAAGCAGCCATGGGGCCGGAAAGCAAAGTATGCGCAACCCTTGAGGGGTTGGAACCCGGCCACGGGGCTAGTAAAGGGGTGAGGATCTGAAGGGAGAAAAGGCACGGGAGAGCTTTCCCCAAGGACGAACCCGAATATGCGCTTAAAGAGCGGAATCACGAGACGAAGGTCTCAAAAAGCAAAGCGGCCGGGCGGCCGAAAAGCTAAGTGTGCGCAACCCTTGAGGGGTTGGGATTCGGCCATGGGGCTGGCAATGGGTAGGAAATCCGAGAAGGGGAAAGGCGCGGAAAGGCTTCCCTTAAGGATGGACCGGATAAGCGCTTTAAGTGCGAAACTGCGAAAAGTAGTCTCTGATAATCGAATCGGCCGTTGGGCTGGAAAGAGGGACCGGATGGGGTCCTATGAGAGCCGGGAAGGCTGTCTTCTCATGCCAAGGGAAGCATGGAGCTTATACTCGGGGGTGGTTGGGAGGATAAGGCTGTAGTAGATAACTACTAGGTCAAAACGAGCACGAACGAAGTGGATGCTTCAGGCGAATGTGGGGCTGCCTTGAAGGGCACGCTAGAGGGGTTAGGAAACCTCGACCCTTGCCTCGTTGGAGGTTGAAGGGACAGCCATGGGGGCTGGGCGGACCCCGCAAGAGCCGGCCAATGTGTGCCAAGCGGGGAGTGGATGAATGTGGTGGTATGTGACGTTCCTTGGTCGAAACTAGAAAGCATGAAGCAGACGTTTCGGGTAACCTTGGGCTGCCCTGGTAGGGAGCCCTAGAGGAATTGTAAACCTCAACTCTTGCCTTGATGGCGAGCGAGGAGACAGCCCAAAGGCTAGGATAGCCCCGCATAATGGCTGATATGGAATGCCGAATGCGGGGCGGTTTGGGGGTAAAGTATGATAGGAAAGTGTTGATGGACGAAGGTTCAAATTTGAGAATTCTTCTTGTATGGCTGGGAGCTTTATCATGTCTTCATAAGCGCAAGTCTTGTGCAGGTCTTGAAGTATCCGTATGAGTGCGCAACATGTAAAAGCAAAGTAGTGCGGGTTTTCTTTCGAAATCGAATTGTAATGGATTCGTGTAAGTGTTGAGCAAATAAATGAAGTTTTTAAAAATTTTGGAACTTGCGATCCTTTCAACCCCAGTTTCAACAACAATGCACTCCGGATTGTTGGGATTTCACATTCTAAACCTCTACCGGGGCCTAGTTATAACAACCTGTATATCTAACGAAGACATGGTTAAGTTGATAAAAGAAATTTAAAAATAAATAAACCTTAACATAAGCATCTGTATTTTCTTTGACCGGAATTGAGTACTTTTTTGTTAAATTGAACGTAAGTGGAGGAATATCTTCGCCGTTGGAAATTAACAACATTATTAGAAAGCAACTTCATAAGTTCTTAGACTTCAAGAAGAGAACCAAAAAAAAAAAAAACAAACCTTTAGCATTTGAAACCTTTTTCCTGACTTGAAACAAAATGCTCTGTTTTCAGTCTTTTTCTCAAGACGACAAAAACCAGACTTGCCCCAAAATTGGTTACATCCATTCACTCCTCCACCCAATAATACCCCATGTTACAAGCATGGATTCATACAAGAACCAACCTCATCCACAGGACAAGAAACGATACCCCTATGGAGAACTATTATCCCTTCTAAATTCACCAAAACATGGAGCCCAACGCATTCAGGGTCACGGGGGTCACCAACTACTACTTCAGATAAGTCGAAGAAATCCAGAGAAGCACATAAGTGATCAGAGAGGTAGTTACTTCAAAACCTCTCAGACCTTTGATGAGAGGGGGAATCACAGACACCATCAAGAATGTACCCAGAAGCCATGAGAAAGCGAATGCACCAACCCTACAAATACAATAGATTGGATAAATTCTGATGATCATTGAAGCAAAAGAGTAACCTCACTTATCGAATGGGAACAGAAGTGTAAGATTATCAATGATGCTAAAAGTGATTCATTCACAATAGTACTATAGTAAACCTCGTGAAACTGCAGTTTCCACTAGAATACATCATGAAGTCCACCGACGACTATAGAGGGGTAAGCTATATCGAATTTCCCATTGCCATTTAACTCAACTAGACAAGAAAATTGTATACAATATACATACATACATACATACATACATACATACATACATAAATACTACACACACATACATACCGTTAACAGGAGGAACAAGCTCAAAGATAAATTTCGTCCACATGATAACTCAACATGAAACTCTCCCCTAACTGCTTACAGCATTCATAGTGCCATTCAAGATGCTTCCAGGTGGATTAGAGGGACATGATCAAAAAACACGTCAAAACATCTTATAAAACATGAAATATTAGTGCATACCCATAGAAGAAAGCTCGCCATTTGCTTTTCAGCCTCTCATGTATGAAGTACATCGTAGCAATCAAAGATATAGCCACTTGCAGAGTGGGACCTTCCTCTGTTGGAAAGAGGACCGTGAGCACTGCAAGGACTAAAAATGTCAACATAGTTTTCACGATGAACTTCGTGGATGGGTTCTGGAACCTGCTGAACACAGCTTGTACCACAGGGGACTGAGTCACTACCCTAACCTTCTTTTGCACATCAATCTTGGGATTCCTCCTCTCATACAACTTCTGCATAATTATTTTGTCATGTGCAGACTCAATTGCATCGACACTTGCTTTGTGCCCAGCATACTTTTGAATGAGAAAATTTCTTGCAGCTTGGATTTCATCTTCGGATGCTTCTCTACTAATTCCAAGCCGCTTATAAGGGTCGCTGACATTAATTCTAGGGAAGATTGTAGAACCTAAATAGACCAAGAAACAGAAAATGTCATGCCTTAACCAGAAACCTGCAACTGTTTAACAATTAGTTAGTAAAACAGCAAGTACTCTAGCAAATACTCGTAATGTGCATCCTCCAATTATTTCTCAACAACCTATCCCCAGGAAACAGGCAAAGGTCATCCAGGATAAACAAAAGAATGAGAAGAACTAATTTGGAGCTGATGATAAATAACATCACTTTTCAAGAATGAATTGTTATTCAGGCTTGAATCCTTACTGTTTGAAAGACCCACCAAAACGCATACACTTGCTAATTGATGAAAGAATTATTTGAAGGCTCTACAGCCCACCCCCTCCCCCCCCCCCCCCCCCCCCCCCCCCCCACCCCACCCAAAAGAAAAATGCTAAACCACCTGTGCTGCATATCCAATAGTATCCCAATTCATGGAGAATCAGTACCGTCGCTGAAAGAAGCATCCATGGTGCACCGGACAACCGGAGATTGTCTTGGGAGGCAGTAACTTCTGGAAGAGGGAGTAAAGCCGGGCCAAAATAAATACGGTTGGAGTTCACCGAGTTCTTCTTACAAAACTGAGGAAGAGCAAAGGCATACCTTCCAGCGAGTCTTAATTTGCGCCTCTCTTTAAGTCCGGCATCAGTTTGAAAGAATGAAGACTCAACATGAATGACCACAGGCTTACCCCCTGTCCCAGGTACGCAGAAACATCTCCAAAGACCACCCGCCAACCCTGGGACGGACATTGTCGGGCACGACCAGGTAACGATTCCAGGTAATGACATCCGGCGGCAACCGAGATATCACAGCAAAGCACCAGGTAACGATTAACCGTACGACTAAAGGGGCTATTAAACGATCAATCGTGCTGGGATTGACAACCTCCAAGTAGCAGAGAGGAGACGCGTTGTTGAAGAAGATGGGCTTTTAGGGCAACGAGAAAGACGGCGAGAGACGGAGACGCGACACAACCTCCAGGCAGGAGAGAGAAGACCCAACACGCTAATTTATAGGACGCGGCTAACGTGCGGTGGGACGTATCCCCATCGTACTAATTTCGTTCCAAATTAGTATAATGTACAAATTAAATTAGTACAATTTATTATTATTATAATTATACTAATAAAAATTAGTATAATGTACAAACAATGTACTAGTACATTGTTTATACATTATACTAATTTTTTTATTACAGTTATAGTAATTACAAACTATACTAATTTTGTTTGTACAATGTACAAAAAAATTAGTACGAAGTGCGTAATGGCTTTCGAAAATCCTAATTTAGTACTTATTAGAACAGTAAATGTACAAACAAAATTAGTACAATTTGTAATTACTAAAAATCTACTAATATAAATTAGTACAATGTACAAACATGTACTAGTACAGCGTTTGTACAAATCGGCACAGTAAAAGTTTTGTAGATATTAGTACATTTATAATTACTACAATTGTACTAAAAAAAGTTAGTACAATGTACAAACCATGTACTAGTACAACATTTGTACAATGTACTAATTTTTGTTAGTACAATTGTAGTAATAACAAACTGTATTAATTTGGTTTGTACATTGTACTAATTTCGGGCGAAATTAGCCTTACGGATGCCATCGACGATACCTTCGGAAGTGAGCAAGAACGCAGGAGCACAAAAAGAGCTTGAACGGTGGAATGTTTGAAAAGATAAATTGACAATATGTCCATCTGTAGAGAGGTGTTGATGTGTGTGTATGCATAATTTCTAAGAACAAGTATTTATACTAAGCTAGACCTACGTATGTACGGTAATGTAATATTGCACATATATACACTTCATTTGCTGCCGGTCTCCATGGAATATCTTCTTTCCATATAAGCAATCTTGGCAACGATCTCCTTCCAAATCCGGAGATCGTCTGGAGCCTTTCCTTAACAGCTAACTGGTCGACCACATCGCCCATTGGCCTTCGCAGTAGAGTTTCCTCGTTCGTCCAATCGTCTGCCGCTCGTCGTTTCGCTGACTTGTCATCCGTCGCCTGGAGGTCCTGCACTTGGTGACTGCTTCGCCCAGCAACCCTTCGCCTGGTGTGTATCCGTAGTTACCTCCTTACTGGACTTCCGTCTTCCGAGCCTGTGTTATGGACTGTTGATCCACAGATATGGATGAGATCTGTGGCCCAAAATTTTTGTTGCTAAACATATAAGCCCTCTCAAGGCAGACTGAGTAATCTGTCTCGCCTTGAAAAAGACTAAGTAATCATTCCCCTGCAACCTGGTAACTTGTGAGCAATAAATCGTTGACCGTCGATATTTCCGAAATGTATCGGTTGAGATCCCTAGGACAATTGTTGCTATCCCCGAAATCTCTACCATAATATCTCCTTTTAGAACTTTTGTTCTTCATGGCCTCGCTATAAATAACGACGCTTGGATCGTTTCTGATTCGCAAGTCACCGTTTCTTGAAAATAACCAAGCCATGAAATTATGTCTTTCTTTTAGTATCTCACCCGGAACCTATGCCCATCACCTTAGCTTGTTTGGGAGCCTATACACATCACCTTATGAGGATGGTTTCTCAAATCTCCACTTTCCTTCCTCTAGAAGGGAAGAAGGCCTGGACAAGCCCTCGGCGTGGTATTACAGATATTGTCTGGGTTGTATCTGACTTTCCCGGTGCCGTCAAACACTCTAGTCTGCCAGGGGACCGTGAGGTTAAAGTCATTGTTCCATCCCCAATTTGCCAACCTCGCGGCTTCTAGGAGATCCAACAGGTTTCAGGTCTTCAACTCCACGGCATCATGGGTGATCCCATCTGGCATCCTGAAAGTCAGAACCTACAGTAAGATGGAACTTCTATTTGCAACCAAGGATCCTTTTCCACCTGAGGGAAGAATCGGGTGTGTTTGGTTATGTGGATACATCCTTGAGAATGCAAAGTATTTGTAAGATCTTCAATAGAGCATTTCCTCTTAAATGGAAACATCGTCTACTGAGTCATTTATATTTTTGTTTCATGTACATTCATCATCAGACAAAACCATGTAACGATTGGATTTGAATGAGAATAAATGCGTATTTTGAATCTCTTCGCCTTCCTACGTATGACATTTGAAGCGTCATTAGTTTCCAAACGAAGCGACGTTCCGTATGTCGCCGGTTTGCAAGTGAGGCGACGTTTTCTTATTGGGCCTATAATGTCAAGCGATGTTTCACTTGGGCCTAGTCCTTTGTCGGTTTCTGGGGATATAAAGTTTCTGAGGGGTAAGGGTTTCCCGCTCACGTTTCTCAGAAAAACTTCCTTCCTGTCTTTTCATATTGCTCCAGAAACCCTTGTTCTTGTCACTCTCATGGATTCCGACACTTCATCCTCGTCGTCCTCGGACTCTTCGTCCCGCGTAGTCGGTGACGTGGCCCAGTTTTGACATGCCTTTGCTGGGGCCATGCAATTTCATGTTTTTCCTTGTTACGAGGCAGAGTCAGAATATGGTCTTCCGATACCGGACCAACAAACCCATGGCCCGTACGTCCGTGATCGGGAAAGTTTGTTCCTTTACACCAGCAAGTTGCCCGTTGTGTTCTCCTCTGACGAGTTTGACTCGTCTGGATGGGGGTCGTCCGTTCAGGCGAGCCTCCGTTGCTTTCCCTCTCCCAGGAGCAAGGTTATACCATATTGGGTTCCCAGATGGATGGCAAAGAAAGGCACTGCGTGGGAAGCGATGGGGATCAAAACCCTAATCGAAGTATGCCACTCCTCGGTCGAGCCCAGCCTTTCTGTTCTTACTGGGTTTCTTTCGTTCGGGAACCCTATTGTCAACTGCTTCGACCTCTCGAAGGGGCTGATGACAGTCACCCTGAAGGATATTGGTTTCCTAACTGGCTGCAGCCTTTCCCGCGCTCCCTTGTGTTTTGACAACAAGCGTGTCGACCTTCAGTTCGATCCCTCGGAGAGCGTCAGCGAAGTCGCTAAGCGGCACCTTAGGGACAACAAGAGGGAACTCCAGGAGAAGTTTGAATTTTATTTGGAGTGGTTGTCCAAGTATATCTTCTATAACCGGAGAAAGCGCCCGGTCAATTTATGGTTGGAGTGGCCACCAGCCTCGTTGAGGCTGCCAACGCTGACAATCCAGAGCCTGTGGCCTTCGCCCCATTTCTGTTGAGTCTTATCTACCATGGCCTTTATCAGGCAACCAACGACCTTGCCAACATTCCTGGGTGCCAGACAAATGGCCCTCTGTGAATCGTGTATTTGTGAATCGTGCTGTATTTCCCGGGTTTTACCCGTTATCCTGACGCCATGCATACCCATGACGATGTTATTGCAGCGGGCTTGTCTAACTACCGAGGTACCCTCAGCGTTGTTGGTTGTATTCAGTCCTTAGTGAACGGTCGCCTTGACGACACTGTGGGTACAGTCGTCTCCTAGCGTCCCTTTTCTGACGAGTGGGAGAGCCTGTGTTCAGAAATGGTCAAACGCTTTTAGCCGGCTTTCTGTGCCAGGGACTTGGTAGCTGTGGATCCTGAGGGCTTGATCTTCGAGGTGTAAAACCCTCATCTGTGTGCCCGTCAGTTAGGTTTCACCCAGTGTTTGGGTGTTCCTTTCGTTTAGTCCAAGAATCGACCTCTGGACACGTGTACTGTATTCCTTCCAGGACTTAAACTAGGCGAACAGTCTCAGCCACCGCACCTCCATTTGATGAAAGTCAGGCCTAAACTTTCAGTTGGTCGGTCGTCGAAGTTTTCTATCGCTTGGTTCAGGACCTGGGAGCGGATGTAGGCTACCTCTCAATTGGAAAGGCTGATTGAGAGGGAGAAATCAGCCCTTTCCCTGGCGTTTCCTGGTCCGAGTGAAGCATCTTCAAAGAAGCGGTCATCAGGTGATGACACGTTCTCCTCAGGTATGCTGGAGTAGTTTGACTTCCACTGTACCAATGTCTGGATGGTAATCCTTTTTTGTTGGTAACAGGTGTTAAGAAGAGTAGCTCCTCCCGCTGGGCTCATCATCGCAAGGAGCCCGCCTATAAAGGAAATCGTCTCAAGGTCCTGTTCTTCCCTTGTTGCCGAGCGTTCCTTCTTACCGTCCCATCGAGCAAGTGTCGTTTGAGAATGTGTCAGGTATTGATTTAAGCATATATTCTACTTCCTAGTGGAAGTCTCAAGTTTGATGCACTTTCCTTTTATCAAGGTGCCGCTGCTTTCTGCCCTATTGATGTTGATGATGTCCATGATGACATCCCTATTTCCTTATGGCTAGGCAACAATAGTCGCTCGGCCAAACCAAAGTCGGAGAAGCCCCCAGTGGAGTTGAACGTGAGGTTCTACCTCCACTGTGTCTCGAGGTCGGGGCCCCCTTTGGTAATGTCGCCGTTGCTCAAGAACTTCGAGGCGAGGCGACAGAGACCCCCCGGACGAACAGTGGAGCCGCCCTCGAGCGAAGCGAGGGAAGTGCATGGGGATGAGGCGACAGGAGCCCCCTAGGCGAAGCGGCGGAAGCCTCCCAAGGCCCGCAAGTACGTGCTCCCTTGGTAAGTATTCCGAGCATCCTATCGGTTGTCTTTTCCTTGGATTACTATCTGAATTAGGTGCCTTCGAGGCAGCCTTTACATTCTTTGCGTGCCTCTTCCACCATCCTCCTCGAGCATGGGGTCAACACTGAGGAGGACTTCAATCAATTGTTGTCCATGGTGGTCGAGCTCGGACGAGCAAGTGCTGGCCGGCCAGAGCTGGCAATTCTTGTATTCCTCTTTCGGCGGTCTTTCTAGCACTCGTGGGGTGAGCGGCAGGAGGCTTTCACTCTTAAGGCGAAGCAAGAGGAGAGGGAGCTCGCTCTGTCGCTACCACTCCCATCTTCTACTCAAATAGCTGAGCTCTCTAGGAAAGAGGCTACCCTTCTGAAGCAGAGTGAGGAGTTGCAGACTGCTATCTAGCTCCTCCAGGTGGAGCTGGATGCCACTTCTGCGGACCTTGCTGCAGTTGGTCCTTGGTTGCTACCCGCATGGTGGAGACAACCGAACATGCAGCCCTTTACCATATGAGGGAGGCATATGAATGCTGGGTCAAGGCCTTCGATTTTGAGGTGTAGGAAACCACGGTGACCGGTATAAAGGACCGGATGAAACGCTTACTGTGTTATTTGTCTCATGTTTGACTTGCTACATTTGTATTTGTCCCCATATTGTGGGGAAATGTTTTGAAATTATATTTTTGTGCATTTCCCACATTGTGGGCCTATATCTCTTTAGGTACTTGCCGTTGATTTTGAGGTTGTGTGTAGGGGGCTCGATGGATCTACCTGAACGAATTCGATGTGGGATTCAGTAACCCGGAACGGCCCTTCCCAATTTGGTGTCCATTTTCCTTAGAATTAGTCTCGGACTCCCTCTGGCAACCTGAGTTTCCAAACTAGGTCACCCTTGCTGAATGACCAAGGGACCACCGTCTAGTTATAATAGCGGGTAATTTTCCTCTTGTGTGCTTCTAAATGGTTTAGCACGTTAATCCTAGTGCCTCGTATCCCTCATGTTCACCAAGGTACCTGAGAAATCTAAGCGACCGACAATGCACCTCTATGGGGAGCATAGCGTCGTGCCCATAAACAAGGTTGTACGGGGCGACGCTTGTACTTTCCCTTTTTGGTAACCTGGAGCGCCCACAACTTTTCTCGGAGGAGGTTATGCCACGTGCGCGGGTTATTCCCAATCATCCTCTGTACCACTCGCTTGATGAGTTTATTAGAGGCTTCTGCTTACCCGTTTGACTTAGCATAGTATGGAGTCGAGTTGAGCAGTTTAAACCCAAATTCTTGCATTGTTCGCCGTTGAACACTCTTGCATTGTTTACCATGATACTCTGGGTTACTCCGTATCGGTATATAATGAAGTTCTTAATGAACTGAATCACGTCTTTCTGATCAATTGACTTATACGCCACCGCCTCTACCCATTTGGTGAAGTAGTTTGTAACGACGAGTATGTAAGCATCTCCTCTGCTTGAGTGAGGATGGATTTCTCCCATGATCTAATGCTCATGTCCTAAAAGGCCATGGTTTTATTATGGCATTCATGTCTGTTGCGGGAGATCGCTTCACTGGCCCGCATCGCTGGCAAGCCTAGACGGCTCGAGCCATTTCGATGCAATTCTTGACCATTGACGACCAGTAAAAACCGTGTCGCATAATCGCCCAGCTCATTTTGATACCATCCTAGTGTGCTCCACAAAACCCTCATGGGTTTCTATCATGATTGGGATGGCCTCGTCCAGATCAACGCATCTTAAAAGGATATCTTCATTGGTCTTTCTATACAGGACATTATCAAGGAGTACGTAATGTCTGGCGATCACTCGGATCCTCCTTTCCACTTTTGTACTGGTATCCTTGAGGAATTGTTGTATTGGTTCTCGCCAGTCCTCTCTCAGTTCGAATAGGTTGGCGGTATGAACTTCTTCAGTTCTTACCCCGTCATCGTAGAACTCTGGTTGTTTGCTTACGAACCAAGTCGTATCGTTTTTAGATACCTCTGAGTCGCCGATCAACCGTGACGCCCATTGTGCTAATTGGTTGGCCTTTTGGTTGTCTTCCCGTTTCACGTGAACAATTTCAGCAGGTTAGCGAAGAGTTCTTTTGTTCTGCGTAAGTATTTGCCAAGATGAGGTTCATGGCACTCACTTTGGTCAAGGAGTTGTTGAATCACTAGTTGGGAATCGCCGCATATCTTTACTTTCTCCAACTTCCAGTCTAGATCAATTCGCAGGGCCAAGATTAAGGCTTCATACTCTGCGTCGTTATTAGTAACTTTTCCATTGATGTGGCAAGCCACTCTGGATTCTTTTTTCCATGGTGTCTCAATAAAGACGCCCACGCCAGCTCCAAACTTGTTAGAGGACCCGTCGAACCAGATGGTCCATCGTTCGTTTGTTTGAATTTCCTCATGGGTGGCATCGAGATTGCCTTCACCATAATGGGCAACGAACTCGTTTAAGGCATGGCCTTTAACTGAGGTTTGCGATTTGGGGTAAATGTTATAGCCTGATAGCACTAGACTCCATTTACCTATTCTCCAAGTGAGCAAAGGATTGTCAAAGAATACTTTGGTTATAGGGGCCTTAGAGACGACATACACATCGTTAGACCCGATATAGTGCCTATGTTTCATTACGCAGTAGTATACTGCTAGGAAAATCTTCTCTGTTGAGGTATACATCTGTTGTGTTTCTGTAAGTAAACGTGATAGATAATAGATCGCTCTTTCTACTCCGTCGTGTTCCTCCAACCAATGGTAAACTGGGATGCTGCCACATAAATAAGGTATGGCGCATTTATGTTTGGTGGTGCTAACACAGGGGGTTTAGTCAAATAATCCTTCAATTCTTGGAAGATGTCCATTATATTTGACCTTTTTTCTCCCCTTTAAGAATCGTCAAGAAGGCGCTTGTCCTAGATGCCACATTACCTATGAATCGGCGAATATAATTTACCCTGCCGAGAAAGGCTTGAAGTTCTTTCTTGCTCCGTGGTGTTGGAAGGTTTTGAATAGCTCGAGTTTTTAGAGGGTCTACTTCGATTCCTCGTTGGTGCTCAAGGAACCCAAGTAACTGCCCTTTCTATACTCCAAAAGCGCATTTCAGCGGATTTAGCTTGAGGTTGCGCTTTCGTTTCTTCTCAAACACTTCGCTTAGATGATGATGGTGATCTTGTCTTTTCTTGGACTTCACCACCACATCGTCAATATATACCTCGATTGTCTTTCATATTAACGAGGTGAAGATCAGGTTTATTGCACTTTGATATGTGGCTCCAACATTCTTCAATCCGAAGGGCATAACAACCCACTCAAAGATCACTATTGGGCATCTGAATGCTGTCTTATGCACATCTTCTTCTGTAATAAAAATTTGGTTATACCCAGAATACCCGTCCATAAAGGACATTAGCTCGTAGCCTGCCGATTTATCTATAAGATCGTCAGCGACAGGCATAGGGTATTCGTCTTTAGGTGTTGCTTTGTTCAAATTGCGGAAATCTATGCACACCCTGATCTTGCCATTTTTCTTGACAACAGGCACTATGCTGGAAATCAAGTCGGCGTACTAAGCCGTCCTTATGTATCCGGCTTTGAACAATTTCTTAATTTCGTCGTAAACCATTTGGGCTACTTCCCGCGACATCCTCCTTGGAGTTTTTTTTACGGGTTTGAAATTGTTGTATGTCGGGAGCCGGTGTTTGACCAGTTCTCGGTTGAGGGCAGGAATTTCAGTGTACTCCCAGGCGAAGCAGTCCTTATAAGTGTGTAGGACTTCGCTTATGTCCTGAGTTTCGATTTCGCACATTAGCGAACAAAGGTATGTAGTACGTGGGAATTAAATAGTCCCTAGGTTTATCGCCCTCAAAGGGTCGCAAAGGATAACATAAGTATTAGGAACCTCTTTATTATTTGAATGAATAAGTAGCATGTCTCCGAATGCTTGAGGAGACGAATTACGCTGTGTCTCACTTATTCTGGATGTCCTGTATCTAGCTAATATTTCTAGGACATCCAATATTGGGTCAGGTTCTTCACTCTCCATTGGATGATGATGGGTTGAGGAGTCTATCGGGCTCCAAGTCTGTATCAGTTTGTTGGATGCTGTTATCGTCTCGTATTTTGGCTTTGTGCATGTCCTTCTCGAGTGGAGTTAGATCTTCATTGACCTCAAGCTGCAGCTGTAGATCGTCCATCCAGTTGGGACAATCAGGTTTTGAGGCGGCACCAGGGATGGTCCATCGTATAAAACTAGGAACTTGTAGCCTGCCACGTCTAGAGGGCCAACGTTCGGGTCTCCTATATCATACCTCTGCTTTAGCGTCACATCTTTGACCTGTTTGACTGCCCCTACATAGACATAAGGTATGTCAGCACTTTCATTTGCTTCTCCCATAACAACTTCTAAACCATTTTCCCCTATAATAAGAGTTCCTGGTGAAGAGTAGAAGGTATGACTCCAGCTTTGTGAAGCGAGTCTCTTCCGAGTAAGGCATTGAAAGAGGGCTTTATGTCAATGACGAAAAAAGTCGTCATCTTTTCATGCGTGCCTACTCGGAGTTTAGCCGAAACCACGTCTACAGAGAAGGAGGTGATTCCATTGAAACCGCCGGCACTTTTGTCAGTTTCCCCAAGTTCGGCTATGTCATCCCCTGCGCTCTTATAATCTTCAAGGGGGAGCAAGTTGATAGTCGCTCCATTGTCCACAAGGATACGATGTATTGCTACGTTGCTGATTGTCGCATGGATATGGAGGGGGAACATGTGTTTCCGTAACGTTGTAGGTGGTTCTTCAAACCACCAACTCGGAAAGTTTCGAGGTATTTCTATTGTGGTATTAAGATTGAAGAGTAGAGATATCTTACCTTTCGCCTGACTGCTTTTCTTTTTAGCGAACTCAGCTGGTAGCATGAGGACGTTGCAAGCAACTTCTTTCGCCTCGGGTGGAGTCCCGAACTGAATTGGGTTGTAGTCGCTCAGCGAGTTAGACGCAAGGACACTTTCGCTTGACTCCTTCACTTTCTTAATATCAGCGATTGCTATTTTGGTGCGCTTTTCTACGGCGCGCCGTGCCCTCATTTCTCTTCGTTCTTGGGTTTCTTGGTAGGTATCTAGGGTTGCGTTCCCATGCCCACTTTCTGCCATGTCCCTATATTTGGAAGGACGGGTACACGAACGAAACGTGAGTTTGTGAGAAATTGCAGGCGATTATCAACCTGAACAAACTTCCTTTGGTGTGGGTCATAGCCCTTTTTAGGTTTCCCTCCAGACGAAGCTTCTGGAAGACTAGTAAATTAGGATTTAGATTGGTTACCGGACGGAGGGTCGACCTGCTAGAAGCAGGAAGTATTGATTATAGCAGAGCTGGCACATCTGGGTGATATGTACCTTGTGGGCTGCTATTAGTTTGCACCTGTAACAGAGCATGTCAGCTGTTAGAAACTGGGCTATAGATGTCCCCTTTTTTATTGCATCCTCATCGCCTCGAGGGTAGTCCTGTTGCTATGTATCTTCTTTCGCCTGCTGGGGTCCGAGGCGATCTACAGCGCATCGCCTAGGACCCCTTTTAGTGTAAGCCCCCTTTTGACTGGACTCGCTCTCGCCTACAAGTCCTTGTCTCATTAGTTCTTCAGGGGTGTAAAGCCCTTTATTTCCATTTGGTGGAGAATCATTCCGCTCTAGACGTTTCTCTGCGCGCTGGAATGCTCTAGGACCACTGTTGATACTCATCGCCGTCTCTTCGAGGCGGTTAAGGTCATACCACTATGTCTTTCTTTCATTGAGAATGTACTTCCTGAAAGTATGGTAATGATCAGTAGTATGTGACTAATCCATATGCCAGCGACAACGGTTGTTCTGCATTCCTTTGAGGTTAGCAGGGCACTAAAGGATTCCTTTTCTACAAGCCGCTTGAATAGCATGTTGGCTATGAGCGTTTCGCTAGTCTCAAGCGATTGATCTCTATCACCCTGCATCGGCGAAATAGAAGTAGTTAGGCAATTGACGTCAAAGGTGTTCACATCAACCAAATCATCAAAAGGAAATGACTCTATTAACGCCTGATCCTTTGAATCTGGGAAGCGTAATTCCTTTGATTCAATAAGATCTTGCACCAAGTTACGTGGTGCAGTCTTTAGTGGTATGGGTGAATGACCCATGCCATTTACAGAAATTCCTTGACTTCTCTCTGTTAGTACGAGGAACTCGATGACCTGACTTCAATCGAATTCGGTCGTTGCATGAATTCAAAGATTTTGTTAGCCTTCGACTCGTCAAAGGAATATTTCCTTTCTTCAGGAGTTTTCGGGGATGCCCTGGCTCGGAAGTTTTTCTTCGTCAATTCCTCGCATGTTAAGTGTTGTCCCTTCACATATTCTGCGATGTCGATGTCGACAATTGGTCTGTTTGATAGGTTACCACGGCTCTAGTTATCAAACTCCCATTTGCCTGCCTTTTCTCTCTAAGGAGGTTTTCGAACCAGATAGCTCTCTTGGATAACTCGTTCCAATCCCTGAAGACTTCTCCTTCCAATTTCTTTCTGAGTCGAAAGAGAAGGGATCCTGGGCGATGGCGATCAGCTCGGCCTCGGATGCAGAGGTTTTACATCTGAGCCAGGCTTTTCGAAGCTTGTTCAAAAAGACAGCTACAGGTTCACCAGCTTGTTGTTTCATGTGAGTGAGATCTTGCAAAGTCACGGCTGGGTCAGTTTGGGCAAACGCCAATGTGAATTGGACTTGCATGTCATCCCAATTCCTCACTGAATTGCGAGGCAGGTTTATGTACCACATAAAGGCGGCTCCGGTAAGGGAGCTTGGAAACAGACGAAGTTTACAGAAACCATTAGTGGCGACCTCGCCAGCCTGATGAGTGAAGCGGGCAATATGTTCCACAGGCGAAATCCCATCTTCGCCTGAAAAACGGACAAATTCAGAAACGCGATATCCCCTAGGAAAAGGGATGTCCATATCGATGTTGTCAGAATACGAAGCCTGGTATAGTTGAATCTCATTTGCCTCGTCTGCCCCAGGAATCGCCCATTCAACTAGTTGAGTAACATAATCTCTGATCTCAGGCGTAATCACTGATAGCGCGATTATTTCGGGCATTACCATCTGCCTCCTACGTACCGGTTGGGGAACATATTCAGAGTGTCATTGATCCTCAGTAGGGAAATAAATTCGCTTTCTATGGTCCTGACGAACTCTTCCCTTCTCCGGAACGGAGGTTGGTATACAGCTTGGTAAACTGGTTGCCCAACCCTTTTGCCTTTGTTTTTCACGAGCGGGGGGGTATTATATGTCATTCTCTCAGGACTTGCATAGGTAGGGACATCCTCAATATCAACTTTCCATTTTCCTTCGGCAATTATTGCCCTATGGGAAGCATAGTCAGGTTGATACCTGGTCGTCGACTCAACCCTTCGATCAACGGGGCTGCTCAATGGTACCCCTGATACAATTCCAAGGTTCTGGAAGACAACCTCCATCTTGGAGTCGATTGTTTCCTTGAAGGCGTCGTGCTTCTGGTCGATAGTACCGACTTTCTCCATTAAGAGCTGGAAAGTACTCATGATAGCCGACAATTCTCTAGCTAAGACCGGGTTTGCACCATGTCCATCGTTGGTTTTCTCTCCGTCGGAGTTGTTGCCTCCGAGGTTGTTTGAATTACCACCATATCGAGTTGTTGGCATTGTGTTAGCCCTTTTCTCCCACTGTGGTCGCCAAAGGCGTGTTCGCTACGAAAGTGATGGCGGACAAGTCGGATCCAAACACGTCGGAAATCTCTGGCATTACGGGCAACTGGTACCCGAAGGATTCGTTGAATGTGTGGTCGCCGTATGAAATAAAAGAAGAAGAGGGAAGACGGCGGATAGACAACCTTAAGCGTAAGCACTTACGGATGTCATCGACGATGTTTTCGGAAGTGAGCAAGAACACAGAAGCACAAAGAGAGCTTGAACGCTGGAATGCTTGAAAAGAAAAATTGACAATATGTCTGTCAATAAAGAGGTGTTGATGTCTGTGTGTGTGTACAATGCTTAAGAATAAGTATTTATACTAAGCTAGACCTACGTATGTACGGTAATGTAATATTACACATATATACGCTTCCTTTGATGCCGGTCTCTATGGAATATCTTCTTTCCATATGAGCAATCTTGGCAACGATCTCCTTCCAAATCCCGAGATCGTCTGGAGCCTTTCCTTAACAGCTAACCGGTCGACCACATCGTCCATTGGCCTTCGCCGTAAAGTTTCTTCGCCCAGTCGTCTATCGCTCCTTGTTTCGCTTGGGGACTGCTTCGCCCAGCAAGCATTCGCCTGGTGTGTATCCGTAGTCACCTCCGTACAGGACTTTCGTCTTCCGGGCCTATGTTCTGGAACGTTGATCCACAGATAGGGCTGAGATCTGTGGCCTAAAATTTATGTTGCTATACAATAGGATAGCTAAAATAAAAGAAAGAGAATCTCAGTCTTCAACAGTCGCGACATTGAGGCTGAATGTTGAAACCCTCGGTGCTT
The DNA here is from genome assembly GCA_029817715.1 of Melastoma dodecandrum. NCBI lineage: Eukaryota > Viridiplantae > Streptophyta > Magnoliopsida > Myrtales > Melastomataceae > Melastoma > Melastoma dodecandrum. Next base: position 392,450 of record JARUPY010000526.1, on the reverse strand, counting down.
TTTAGAAGGACGAAAAGTCGCTTCCCTTCTTGAATCCTCCACATTAGGACATTCGAAAAGGGCAACATGAAGTTTTTTCCCCACTTACAAACATCTCTACTGAAGTTGTCCTCCCTAGGGAGTCGTCACCTTAGGAAAATCGAAGCCTAGAAATTCACTTTCCACTGGAAGACTCAATAGCATCAAAATATTGTATTAAGTGATATTCACTTTCCATTAGTAGCTTTGGTTTAGACATTGTAAATTGGCTTTCTTTTCTACTTTGTAAAGAAAGAACAACACACATCACATCACATGGATAGTAGATTGCTATTAAAAATTCCTCCTTTCTTGCTCTCATGTGTATTGCTTCATCAATGGCACTCGTAGGTGTTTTTGTTTAAGAGTGTCGTCTCTTTTTCTTTTCTTTACAGTGACCACACACACAAACCTACGCACAAACCCAGTATTCATAGTCAAATATTTTCGGTGTGTTACTATGAGAGTCAATAATGTCAACAGGACCTCACCAACCCCCTCACTACCATGGGCATCCAGATGTCTGGTGTCCTCATCCTCTCCCCTCTTCCTCAAGGCGTCGTATCCTACGATTCCTTTTCCTCATTTATCTCTCCCTCGGTTTCTTCTCCCATCTTTTCCTATTAGATTTACGTGGCCTTTTCCTTTGTAGGTCGGGCTCACAGTCGGCCTTACGGGACGGTCCCATATCACCAAGTTTTAAAATCTGATATGCGAACATTCGACGGCTGATTATCAGCCTGTTGTTGACTTCTTTAGCATCTTTTTGATGTTCCAAATTGACTTTGGAGATTGATATTGTTGATACGATAGAAAATCTTGGGCCTAACTCTGACAAAAGCCTATAATAGGCACGAAGCCCATGACAAGGGTAAATGCACCAGGCCTGCGTCTGTGGTATACACAGACTGTATGGCAAAGGAAGTCTATAGGGGCAGAGTAATAACCTTGTAATCAGGGAAGTTTACAAGCATGTGCCTGCAAAGGACACGTGTCAAAGGGAACGGTTCCATAGCATCGAGATAAATGGGACTTGCATCCCACGAATATGCTAGCACACGTCTTAGAAGACAATCAATTAAACCCGAAGTCAGAGGAGTCTATGACCCACGATTACACGAATGGAAGTCAGTCGGCTCCGAGATTCTTAGGGGTGGTTGAGTATGAAAGATCTTCAGAAGGGCGTAACAGACTGGGTATAAAAGGGAGAGTATCTCCCTCAGAGAAAATCACGATCAAATCAGTCAATAGAAGCTTATCTTGCTCGTCACCCCTTAGTTTAGTTATTAGGATTCCCCGACCTGGGCGAAACCTCTAAGGTTTTATTGGTCTTCACCTCCTCCATCAGAGTGAGTAACCGTAGCTCTGGTAATAACTCTCCGCCTTCGACTCCAATGCCAGGACGAGCAACCGTAGTCCCGGTACACTTTTCCGCCTTCAACACCGCCACCAGGGTGAGCCACCGTAGTCTTGGTATCCACGTCTGCCTCTACATTCAACCACAGCCCGTCCACCAAGCCTAGCAGCTAAGTCCTGCCACTTGAAGAGTGCAAGTCTACAGCACTCTGCCACCAGGTCCAAGGCTGCGCTAACCAGATTCTCGAGTCCGGAGTGCCCAGCGTCAAGTCCACGACCTCTTAGTCTACGTTCCCGCTCCAAGTCTACGGAGCACAGTAGCTAGTCTACGACTTCACCACCGTCCTTATTTTTATTTTTATGGCTGTAAGCCTTCTTTACTTTGTGTAAAAACGTTTGCATTCAATCATATTTCTTCAATTACTTACTAGTGACCACATCTACAATCCATGTGAATCTTATTGCCAAATATTTCCGACATGATCTGTTTCCTGCGCGAACACGTTTTTGGCGACCACAGTGGGAGTCGTGAAACTTAAAGTTTTCAGATGCCAAAAAGTACCAGGAGCGGAGTTAATCGCGATCCTCCTCCTCCTCCATTAGATGGAGATGATCCGCATCCACCATCAGACTTAAATGTCGTGAATCCGGCTCTAGGAAGCCAAGAGACTGCGAACCAGCCCCATTCCGGGGTTCATACTCCTTCTGAGTTTATATCTAGACTTGAATTCCATAAAGAAGTCAATGATATGAGGAGCCTAATGGACAGACATATCACTGGATTACAATTTAATATGGCTCAGATTTTGGAGCAGCTCAGTGCCTCGAATAGGCCAAGCGTCGCGAAGCCAAGCACCCCACTAGATAGGGAAAATCTTTCATGGGAGACGCCCGGCGCGTAGAGAGGCGCAATGTGTCATTCCAGGGGGATGAGCATTAGGGTGGTGCTAACCCGCACGCTACGGAAGTCGGTGATAGGGACCGAATGTCCCCGTCGAGACTGACCACCTCTCGGTTTCCCACCTGGAGAACAACTGTGGTGTACGCGGTGAATCCTGTAGATGACGAGATAGAGGCTCAGGGCGAGACAAACAGGTATGCAAGTGCCATATCCCCTCGTCGACATGGTAAAGCTCCGGTAGAGGAGATTCCTCCAGGGGAACTTCCCATAGTGGGAAGTTTACCACGGGCAAAGAGCTTCTACACTAACGTCTCGGTAAACCCACAGCCACTTCGATCTACACTAAGGGTACCGTATCCCCCAGAAAAATCGGGACAGGAATATGTCCGAGAACAGTTCGACCCTGTTCCACCACCACCACCGAATCCGAGGGAGACAATCTCTCAGGTTTTAGAGCAGATGGTACCTGGGGCAGTCAGGCAAGACGACCCTCGTCTATACAGGAGTCCGTACCTTGCCTATATCGATAGGGAATATCCTCTGCCTAGGGGGTACAGAGTACCCGACTTTACCCGGTTCTCGGGGGAAGATGAGATGACGCCCGTGAAGCATATAGCCCGATTCACTCATCAGGCAAGGGACGCTGTAGCCAATTATTTTTAGAAGCTAAAGCTATTCCCGAACTCTCTTACATGAGATGCCTTCACATGGTATGCAAGTCTACCTCCTGGGTCAGTAACATCATGGGCAGAGATGTAGTCTTCTTTTATGAAGGCATTCGTGCGCTTAGATACGCCCACGTCGATCTTCAAGGTGATGCGGCTTAAGCAAACCGCCGGGGAACACCCAGGACAGTTCCTCATGCGCCTGCGCAAGGCGCTACTGCACTGTAGACGTGCATTTCCAGAAAGGGATCAGTTGATGATCGCGTTAAATGCGTTGTCTATGCCCTTCAAGAAAAAGTTGCAAGGAGAAAGGTTTAATGACCTGTATGACTTGTCCAGAAGGGCGACTGACTATCATCAGTTACTGATGGAAGAAGCACAGTCTAAGCACGCTTATCAGTTGAAAACCCTTGGGTAGACATGGCCGAATTCCTGAAAGGTGAGGCGACGGTTTGGGAGCCTCTGGCGAGGAAAGACTCAAAAGCAAAAGCATCCCAAAAGTCTGGCGAAGAAAGAAAGTATTCTTTTGACGTAGACAAGGCGGATGCAATGTTTGATTGGCTCATCCAACGGAAGCGCAACAAACTTAAACCAGGCCATAGAGCCCCCCAGACAGAAAGGGAAAACACTCGAAACTACTGCAAATGGCATGGGTCGTTTACACACACGACCAGAGATTGTCTATCATTCAGAAATATAATCCAGGACCTTATAGAGTCTAAGGAATTATGTTTCCCTGAAGTAGACGAAGTCACTATGGTCGACGAGAGGCCTTTTGACGATGAAATAGCCATTCATATGTTCGATGTTGCTGATGTAGACATCAATTTCATCGAAACTAATATGGACCTTTCCCTGCAGGACATGAAGATCCCTGGGGAGACTTTGGTGGCGAATGCCCTCTTTCGTCGACTAGCTGATAAGGGTGTAGTCACCTGTCCAGTCAAGGAGGTTGCGCCCAGCCTTTGTTGCTGGCATATGGATGACACGCACACCACTGATAGGTGCAACACGTTCAGAAAGTACCTGCAGAACATTCAGGGAGATACCTGGTATGATTTGACCCCACTTGAGGAGGTAGCAATGGGAGTAGTGCCCCCACTCGCGAAGCACCTCCAACAATTCACAAAGGGGGTTTAAAAGCCCCCCAAGCGCAGAGCGCAGGCCAGCAACCCGGGGAGGAAGAGGTGGCCCCCCTGGCTCTAGGTCGAGCACCTGAGCAACAGCTCCGTGCGCCTGAACGTCCCAGGCGACACCTGGAGTTTAACGATTCTTCTTCCCAACAAGGCGCCAAGTTGGGGCAAGAGATACTTGGCCATTCTGACAAATCTCGTCCCGGGATCGCAGAAGCAGACAACCCTAGCAGAGCCCAACGGTCCGAAAGACCGTAGGAGAAGGCGAACAAGCCGAGACGTGGGATGCCTAAAGTAGACATCTAGGCGCTCTGGACAGGCCCACCAATAGCTCAGTTCTTGGACGAGAAGATGCTCTCTCAGAAATGCAAACTCATAGCTCAAAACAGGATCCTGATCACTCAGCTCTGCACTTCCTGTTGCGTCAGCTATTTCCTCAAGCTTGTAGACTTGTCCTCAAATGGGGAAATCGTGGTCAAACCCCGCGCACTCTATAGCTACAGGTACTTGCGAAACTAACAACACTTGTTCGGAAACGCAGCAGGTATCCATGCAAACGATAGTGGGATACGACCCACTTGTTGGCGACTTTGTTGAGGTACGTCAAATTCTCCTTGGTTCTAAGAGATTAAGAGTGATTAAAGCAGTTAACCCTTCAAAATATTGGTAGAAGGTGGTGGGCAAGACCACTTTCCTACTACGGGCACGCAAGAGAAGGGACAGACGTCTAAGTCACGTCGCCAAGAGGCCCAGGCTTACCCTCTCAGGAGTTGTTCCGTCGGTTAGAGCGCCTACAAAAGGAGTTAATGCCGAGGCAGAACACATTGAATCTACAGACCATTCAGAAGAGCCTGGTTCGAGCTTTGACTATACCCCACTCCGGAGCGAGATCCCAAGTGATGTCGATGGGGATGAGACCAGTCGTGAGCTGCAACGCTCTTACCCTGCCTGTAGACTTCGCTTGTAAGCGAGACATGGGGACCCTAAGAGGTAAAGTGTCTCTTCCTTGTTCTCCAGTTTACCCAGCGGGTTTTCCATTAAATTGGTTGGAAAAGTCGTCTGACAGCATGAAACAACACATGCATTCATTATACATAACTGCTACCTTTGATGGTATAGTGGTGAGTCGAGTCCTTGTAGACAACGGAGCTACTATAAATGTGCTCCCTTTGTCCAGGTTTAAAATGCTGGGGTACAAGCCTCACGACTTAGCTAAAACCAACGTTGCAATAAGTGGTTTTGATGGTAGGAAATCCGAGTGCCTAGGAGTTTTCTCTGTGCACCTCGAGGTGGGTCGCCAGGAATGAGAAACTGCCTTCTTTGTGATAGACATAATTCATACTTTCAATGCGCTGTTGGGCCGCGACTGGCTCCATAAAGCTACAGCTATTCCTTCCAAGTTGCATAGAGAGTTGATGCTTTGGGTTGACTCTAAAATTGAGATTATCAAGGCCGATGAATATTCCTGTTGTGACAAAGGTATCTTGCATGCAGAGACATGTAAGACTGTCAAGGACCTTACACTGGAACAGCGCTATAAGCTTGGCGACCTTACTGCTGGACCCCTTGGTCAACCATATGGAAAGTTCGACTATATCGTAGACTACGGGACATCGCACCCCAAATCGAACACAGGGCCGATCGTTCCAACTGGATGGGGAGACGAGTTGTCTGCCCAGGCTATAGAAGAGGTTCTCCAAGAAGTCAACTCGGGGGAAAGCCTTGTAGCGGCTGGTGAAGCAGTCACCAACGTCCTTCGACGGCTTCAAGTCAACCAGAGAAATCGCTGCTGTAGATAACCTATCTCTTGGTTTTCGATAAACTCAGAAGCGCTTAGAGCGCCTAGTGCTTGGAATATGCCCGTGTCTACCGACTTAGGTGGATCAGAGGAACGCGAGTCTTTGATGATTCTATGCGACCCATTGGTCAACATTAACTTAGGAAGCGAGTCCTCTTCCAGAGTTCTTTTCATTAGTTCTTCTGTGAATAAAGAACTTTTTAATGCGATTAAGGGAGTTGAGGAATTCAAAGATTGTTTCGCCTGGGATTACACGGAGATGCTAGGGTTGGACCGTAGACTAGTAGAACACACCCTTCCTATCAAGAAGGATTTTAAACCAGTGTAACAAGCACCAAGGCGCATGACTAAAGAAGTCACACAGAAGGCCTTCGAAAAAGGCAAAAAACTCATTCGAGCAGGTTATATAAGGACTTCGCGCTATACAGAATGGATCTCTAGCATCGTGCCCATCCTTAAAAAGAACGGTAAAATCAGAGTCTGTATAGACTTTAGGGATCTTAATCATGCCACTCCGAAGGATGAATACCCAATGTCCATCGCAGACGATCTTGTAGACAAGAGAGCAGGGCATCAGATTATGTCGTTTATGGATGGATTTTCTGGTTACAACCAAATCTTCATCGCGGAAGAAGACATACACAAAACATCATTCAGATGCCTCTTAGGAATATTCGAGTGGGTAGTAATGCCATTCTGGTTGAAGAATGTTGGCGCTACTTATCAGCGAGCAATGAACACTATATTTGATGCCTATCTTGTAAGACAGTAGAAGTCTACATTGATGATATAGTGGTCAAGTCGACGAGAGAAGAACTCCATGTAGATCATCTCAGAAATGTCATTGGAAGGAAGAAAGGTTAGACATTGTCAAAAAACTAGGGTTTCGGAAGACGCGCGAAGGGTTTTCCAGAAAACCTAAAGAGAAGAAGACGAAGGGATTTTTCTTCGGCAAGAAGACAAAAGGTTTCTTTAAACGCAGAGCTAAAGAGTCTTCTGTCAACGCAGGAGACGAAGGGTTTTCTTGTGATTCAAGCGTTGTAAAAAATGCTCAGGCGACGGAAGTCCCCTTAGCAAAAACGGGGGGCTTATGTTGATACGATAGAAAATCTTGTGCCTATTTCTGACAAAAGCCCACAATAGGCACGAATCCCATGACAAGCTTGAGCGCACCAGGCCTGCATCTGTAGTCTACACAGACTATATGGCAAAGGAAGTCTACAGGGGCAGAGTAGTAACCCTATAATTAGGGAAGTCTACGAGCCTGCGCCTACAAAGGACACTTGTCAAAAGGAACGGTTCCATCGCCCCGAGATAAATGGGACTTGCAACCCACGCATATGCAAGCACACGTCTTATAAGACAATCAATTAACCCCGAAGTCAGAGGATTCTATGACCCACGATTATACGAATGGAAGTCAGTCGGCTCCGAGATTCTTGGGGGTGGTTGAGTTTGGAAGATCTTCAGAAGGTCGTAACAGACTGGGTATATAAGGGAGAGTATCTCCCTCAGAGAAAATCACGATCAAATCAGCCAACAGAAGCTTATCTTGCTCGTCGCCCCTTAGTTTAGTTGTTAGGATTCCCCGACCTGGGCGAAACCCTTAAAATTTAATTGGTCTTCACCTCCACCATCAGAGTGAGCAACCGTAGCTCTGGTAACAACTCTCTGCCTTCTACTCTAACGCCAGGACGAGCACCGTAGTCTCGGAACACTTCTCCGCCTTCGACACCGCCACTAGAGTGAGCCACTGTAACCTTGGTATCCACGTCCGCCTCTACATTCGACCATAGCCCGTCCACCAAGCCCAGCAGCTAAGTCCTGCCACCCGAGGAGTGTAAGTCTACAGTGCTCTTCCACCAGGTCAATGGCTACGCTGACCAGATTCTCAAGTCCGGAGTGCCCAGCGTCAAGTCTACGACCTCTTAGTCTACGTTCCCACTCCAAGTCTACGGAGCATAGTAGCCAGTCTACGACTTCACCACCGTCCTTATTTTTATTTTTATGGCTGTAAGCTTTCTTTACTTTGTGTAAAAACGTTTGCATTCAATCATATTTCTTCAATTACTTATTGGCGACCACATCTAAAATCCCTGTGAGTCTTATTGCCAAATATTTCCGACGTGATCCGTTTCCTACACGAACAGATATATCCTGTCATTCTGCAACCTTAGCATAGCTTCTACAGTTGCAAGTGGTGGGATCCCTATCAGCATGATCTTGGGGGGCCACATTCTCCTTCTTCATCTACAAACACTTTGATTTTACTGGCGACAAGTACGTGGCATATGACATTTGCATGATAATAATCCTAGCAAACACAACACCGCATATTGCAACCTCAGAAGTCGGACAATTGGCAGTCTTGTCATTATTGGTTAACAACTTGTGAAAAAATCACCAAATCCACAAGCAAATAATTCATAATGAATTGGTTGCGTTGGTGTACGATATCTGAGAAGATTAAAGGAAAAAGAAAGCATACACGTAGACTTCATTTCATAAGCTTGTTTAAGACAATGCTTAAAATCTTAACGGTGAGATATTCTTTCTCGTTTCCTTCCTATACGACTGTTCGATAGAACGAGCACGAAGAAACCGACTTAGTGAGTATGTATGGTTAGTCTAAAACTAACAATTTAACCTTTCAACTATAATTATAAATGATATATCGGTTTCACTTTTTAATAAATAAAATTTCGAAGGAAAGTGGAAGGGATTTAACCATAATAACTATAATTTATATAACTCATGGTCCTATCCATTAAAGGATCAAAAATATAAAAATATCCTACACCCGTCCGTAAGTCACATCAAATAAACGAGATGCACATATCTCAAATAACTTTAGCGATTACAATACTTTAGAGGGATTTCATGCACATTCTCATATTATAGCTTGTTTTATGAAATGTACTTAAATAAAATAACACAAAATAAAAGGTAACATAAAAATATACAATCAATGGAAGCACAAATCAGAAAAATTCCTATATTCTCCCACTTGAGCAACATTAATTGTGTTTAGAGAAAATAATTCAAAATGACTCTTGAGTTATCACATTGGTGTGGCCAGTATAAAGATAAATCTTAAACAACCTAACCAAATAAATTACACATTATCAAACTAAGATCGTCAAGTATTATTCAATGATACAAGACAACCATAACCACAATACCAAGTAATCGAACTGTCACGAGTGAGTGTTGCGGTTGACCCGAAGTAACGCCCCTTATGTGATCAAATTTGATGCTATCTCAATTGGTCCTTATCTTTCCGTAACTTTATGCCCATAAACCTCAATGTGCGCAAACATTACAATAGTTTATCATAGACAAACTTTAGTGACAATATTGTCCTACTCGAGACTAAGCATCAAGTTTCAAGATTTTCTTTAATTCTTGTCATGTGCACATTATAAAAAAGCAATTGCATGCATGCAAAATATAAACCATAACAAATATGTATGACAAGCATCGTAACAGTGGATAATGAAAATCGAACACAGACCAATTGTCATGAAAACAAAAAGTCATATACAACTCAAAGTGTATTACAAACTCCACTAGCCAAAAACAGCAAAGGATTCTAAGCCACCCATGTCTATAACATGTTTCTTGAAATCCATAGGTCTAAGTCCTTTAGTAAGTGGAACTGGTAACATTGACTCTATATCGATATGCTCAACTATTATATCGATTTGTTTTATCGATGTGGCCCACAACTCCTATAAATTCAACAACAACTTCGACATTATCCCCACTTTCACCTTGCCTTCGTGTTCATTTGGTATCATTTGCTTCTGGATACCCTGCAAAGTCGTAGCAATATGAACAGATGTCTACTTGTTATGCTCAAAGCATACAAAACATCGGGTCGATTGCAAATCATGGCATACATAATGGACCCTATAGTTGATGCATAAGTATCTTGTCCATCCTACGTCTCTCCTCCTGTGTTTTCAGACACATAGACTTGGAAAGATGTAAACCATGAGACATTGGCAAATCCTCTCTTGGAATCTTGCATGCTGAATCTATTCAGCACCTTGTCAATATACATGCCTTGACTCAAACCCTGCAACTTATTTTGTCTATCTCGGTATAATCTAATACTTAAGACATAAGTTGTTTCCCCAAGAACTTACATAGAGAAACACTCTGCCAGCCAAGTCTTGATAGACTCTAAACTAAGAATATTATTGTTTATGAGAAGTATATCATCAACACACAACACTAGGAACGAAATTTTGGTCTCGCTAACCATCTTGTAAACGCAAGGTTCCTCTACATTTTTTACATAGCCAAATTCTTTTACAACTTCGTCAAATCGTAGATTCCACTCCGATATGCTTGCTTTAGCCCATAAATAGACCTCTTGAGCTTACATACTTTATCTGCATTCTTGAATGTAATGAAACCGGGAGGTTGTACCTTAAATACTTCCTCCTTTAACTTTCCATTCAGAAAAACGGCTTTTAAATCCATCGAGCAACCTCCCAGTATTTAATCTCTTTCCAAGAAAGTCGTATATCGAGCAACGATAACTTTGTGCTCACTTGGGAGATAAAAGTAGTATCCCTTTGTTTCCTTGGGATAGCCTATAAACAAACACTTTGTGGATCTTACCGCTAGCATATCAGAATTGTCATTCTTCACATAAGCATCATAGCCCCATATCTTAAGATAAGACAAGTTCGGTTTCTTCCCAAACCATAATTCATAAGGAATTTTATCTATTGATTTGGTTGGAACTCAGTTAACCATGTATGCTGTTGTTTCTAAGGCATAACCCCAAAATAATAACAAAAGACTTGCATGACTTATCATTTATCTAACCATGTCTATGAGTATGCGGTTCCTCCTTTTTGAAACATCATTCCACTCCGGTGTTCTAGGAGGTGTGAGTTGTGAAACAATCCCACACTCTTTTAGGTAATCAATGAACTCTTGGCTAAGATACTTGCCACCTCGATTACTCCGAATGGCTTTTATCTTCTTGTCTCGTTTCAGACTTGTGCATCGTTAAGTAGACATATTCGTATATACTTAAATCGTCAGTGAAAGTCACGAAGTAGATATTCACTCCTCTGGCCTGAACAGGCATTGGTCCACACACATTACTATGTATGAGTTCTAGCAGTTCCTTGGTCATTTCATCAGTCTTGGTAAAAGGCTTCTTGGTCATTTTTCCTTATAAACATGCTTCACATGTATCTATATGCTATAAGTCAAAAGAGTCCAAATACCCATTACTCAGTAATCTTGTTTCTCGTTTACATGACCAAGTATACAATGCTAGAGATATGTTAAGTTTGAGTCACACGTTTTCTGTTTCTTCCCTTCAACGCAGTAAATCGGGTTATCAAAATTCAGAATATACACACCATTATTCAACGAACCATTCCCATAGAACATTCCATTCAAATAAAAGGAACACAACTTGTCCTTGAATTCAAATACAAATCCCTTGACGTCTAAACTTGACACCAAAATGATGTTCTTGGAAAAACTAGGAACGAAATAGCAATTCTCCAAATTTAAATTAAATATACTAGGAAACTTTATTACATAAGACCCTACAGCTAATGTAGAAATTCTAGCTTTATTCACCACTCATAGGTCCATCTCGCCCTTGGACAGCCGTCTGCAATCACTTAGACCCTACATGTTCACACAAATGTGAGAACTACTTCCAGAATCTATGACCCATGATGAAGAAACATAAATATTGCATTCAATCACAAAGATGCCTGAAGCATCCACTCCACTGGCATTCTTCTTCATGAGTTGGAAGCAATTCTTCTTCCAATGGCCTTTCTTGCCACAATGAAAGCATATAGCCTCATTCTTATCTGACTGGGGTACCTGCTGCCCTTTCTTAAGCTTCTTTTGAGCTGGAGGTCTGACGCTCTCAACTGCTTTGGCCTTGGGACTGAATTTCTCTGTGCCAGGACGCTTGTTGGTCTTTCTGACCATCATTGCTCTAGTTGAAGGATTCACCTCCATGTCATTCTCAACAGTTTTCAGCATTGCCATCAGATCAATCAAACTCTTCTTCATACTGTTCATGTTAAAGTTCGACATAAACTGAGAAAATGATGGTGGGAGTGAGGACAAAATCAGGTCAACAGGTAAGTCATGGTCAAGCTTGGAACCCAAGCTCTCGAGCCTCTCCATGTGCCTTATCATCTTGAGTGCATGCGACCCCACTTGGTTTCCTTCCACCAGCATTGTTCGAAACAGTGCTCGAGAGGTCTCTTACCTCTCAACTCTGGCACTCTCTTGGAAGAGCTCACGTAACTGCCGATCAATCTCCCTAGCACTCATGTTCTCAGGCTACATCTGTAATCGGGAGACATAGAAGACAACATGATGTACTGAACTTCCAGTGCATCCTATAAGTATTGATTATAATATGACCGATCATCATCAAAAGCATCAGGCGCAGGTTCTTTAAGTGGTTCATCCTCTAGCACATAAATTTTTCTCTCGCGACTTAGGACAATTTTCCGTTTCCTATGCCAATCCAGGTAGTTGGAACAGAAGAGGATATTCTCTTTCTACATTCTAGGTGTTTATGTTTGTCATGTACAAAATAATTTAAACAGAGTTTTAGTGTTCGTGGAATATTAATTAATAAAGGACTTTAATACAATCCCACTATTTTAATAAAAAACAACATCCACCACTGTTGAAATCGAGAATTTGTTTGTTAATAATTCCTAGTAGGATCGAAATCTTGAACGTGAAGTATGCACACAACTGAGCTGTACTTATACACCACACGAAACAAGTAGGCCTTAACTCGCCAATCAGAATTATCCATGTGACTTTAGGTATTTTCACGTTGAGTCTAAAAACCCTTAAACTCAACACTTGCCCTTAAAAATCTGACCTTAGCTGAGCTAAACAAGTCAACTAAATTGAGTCTATCCATTAATCATTTAGTATAAATTACGGATGTTCTTGTTGTTCTGACCATAATACAGCCTTGTATTATGGCTGTCATATTTATAATTATTGATTTTCTTAAGCAATTTAATTTTTAAATTTTGTTCAAGACAAATAATTATTTTAATACATTTAAATCTCAGCTCTGAGAATTTTAGTAATCTCGTGTTTGAGATTTAGAAGAATCATAACAATAATATATATGTTTCGATTGTCAAATAAATCGGCAAAATTATTTTTAATGTAACAAATCCATTTAAATAAACAATATATCAAAATTATGATAAAAAATTATATGTTCTAACCACGAGCAGGCTCTGATGCCACTTGTTAGATTTAACGGCAATGGAAGCAGAAAAATCATATTTTTAAGACCAAAATAATAAGATCTCATGGAGCGTATGATAGAAATATTTTGATAAACTATAAAATTAAACCTACCCGAAAAACGTACCCTGAAATTTTGGCGAAACAAAACGTAATTACGAATAATCGACCGAGAGCCCTACCTGTAAATCCTTAGTGGTATTAACGAGTATACGACCACAAACGTTTGACAATCTGGTAGGTGCTAGCCTCTTGGATCGACAAAGAACTTTCGAAAGCAAACACCGTTTCTTTTCTCCTTATTCTTTTCAGGTCGTTTTTCCTTTTGAGATTCTTTCCTGATGGGACCAATACACACTATCTCCCAATCTTCATTTTATGTGACAACCCCCTATCACTCCCATTGAATTTCTTGCCTTAAAAAAAAAACCTTTCCATTCCATTTGCAAAACCCATTCCAAATGATACATAAATTTAACGGCAACATTAATGGCAAAGAATAAATTAAATTTGATTTATTCTCACTAACATAACTATTAATAAATATTTAAATTTAACCGAACGTGCACATGGATTAAAATACTAAATTGCTTAAATGCAAAATTTCTTCTAACGTTAAATAAAAAACGGTACATATATGCATTAAAATAATTTAATCAAATATTACTTTCTTAAATATCTAGGTTTAAAATCTAATTTCATATACTTTATTTATTATATATCGACCCAAATAAATTCATATTCGATCTCGGTCTATTTATTTGCTTTTGTTATTTCAAGCAAATTAATAATCTAATTAATTCTAATTCTAAAATAATAAAATGATTTATTTTAGTATCCTCTAAAATAATCAATAATACAATGTTCGTGTCGACATACTATGCGTTCGACCCTCTGGGTCCTATACACGTATGTAATGTAAATCCATACACAAACTAATGTAACTGTCTAGCAAAAGTATTTAGTCACCCAACATGTTAGGATAATGATAATAAATCATAAACCACTATGAACCGACTACCGTGTAATTCAATCTCTTCATCTAACCGACATCTTAATTAATTCGGTGCAAAATAAATCATCACCGAATTAATTGTTTTAGTTGATTACCAAGATATAATAAACTCACTTGAATGTAAAACATTCCTACCATTGCCATGGATTTTAGAGTCACTAATATCTCTATCAAATGGCCTAGATGTCAACTCTATAATCCAAAAGAGCGATGAATATATTGACTCAATATTATTCTGTCTTCGTTTTGTCACACACCCAACAATCGTATTACTCACAATCCGGTTAAAGACTGTTGTTAGAAACGTCAAAGTGCACAATCTCCACGCATAGAATAAATGAAGGTCTCAAGTCAAAAGATCAGTTACACTCGTTCATAAATAGGATTGATCAATGATGTTCAATATGTGGTAGTCTCTTAAAAGGGTCATGTCCAGTAATCCTAATATCAGGGTAGCCCTAAGTATAACTTGGAAATATTTCCCTCCGTCTATCTTGACATTAGTTACACTCAGCGATGATCTAGATGTTTATGTCCCCTTTAAACGTCTATCATATCACGGACTATTTTAGATTAATATACTCATTAATATTTGAGACTTTATCATTAATAATTTTACGGGCAGAAAAATAAAATAATCAATGACAAATACTCGTCTTTATTAATTATTTATTTATAAATATAATAACCTGTATTAGCACATAAGTGCACAGAAGAATATGGTGGAAATGATGCGGTTGAATTTAATGACGCTGTGGATGCATTTGCCCTGGAAAACAAAATTCTGATCCATCAGTTCAAAGCAGTAGCGTCATTCCATATCATGTATGAGGACGTGTGTAATGGTGCAGAGGACTTGAGAGTGTATCCATGGGGATTCTTCCGTTCCACAAGCACCAGAGAATTGATGGAAAAATGGAAGCCGGAAAAGAAGGGATAAGAACAAAAAACCAGAGGGCTCTACGGCATGCCCCCTGCTCTGTCGGTATTATCGTGAATCATGGACCTGCTGGAATCCCCGGGGTTTAGCCAATTCATAAGCTCCGAAACATCTCAGCCTATTGCCAATTTATTTTTTGGGGGTGCAGATGACCAGGAGGCATTAGCTTGCAGCGAGCATCTCGCTGCACATCCTTGCATCAATCTAACAGTTATCCGCTTCACAGTGTTGCCAACCCAAATGAAAGAGACCACCTCAGACAGCAGATGAAGCCTACCTTACAAACTTTTATAACCAGTAATGATAATACTTGGTAATATTAGTCCCTCTTGTTTCATACTTTCCTCATCTAGTTGGAATAGTCACATTTGAGGTTCAATGTTCTGGTACCTACGTTCAAGACATGGGGTAAGTTTGCATTGTTCATAGTAGGAAGAGAAAGGAGAGGACAGTTGCCGATAACAATTAGACTGAGCGACTGGGAGGAATGCCCCGAGGCAGGTATAATGGGGGATGTCCTCGCATCATCGGAAGTCGACATCCTGGGTACGGTCCTCACAATTCAACAGTAAAGAAACCAAAACATACGACAAAGGAGGTTTGCCGACCTCTACCGGATAGCATTGCTATTTCTAATTCAACGAGGAGAATGAGAATTAGGGATTATTGGGAAGGTTCAGACAAATAGTCTTCTTGTAGTCGCCCAAACTATGTACAGCAGCTTGAATACAAACACAATTTCATTACTCGTGCTGAATGATCCCCTGACTTTATACACAACGGATA
This sequence comes from Melastoma dodecandrum, assembly GCA_029817715.1. Taxonomy (NCBI): domain Eukaryota; kingdom Viridiplantae; phylum Streptophyta; class Magnoliopsida; order Myrtales; family Melastomataceae; genus Melastoma; species Melastoma dodecandrum. The sequence continues at coordinate 376,554 of JARUPY010000526.1, read as the reverse complement.
GCTATTATTGATGCATGCTTCCAGAAACACGCCAACTGAAGGGTTTGATTTCATGCACAGTGGTTACAACACGGAGAGAACATGAGTCTTAGTACTAACAACTTTTTCCTTAGATTAAGGTGCCAAACCAGGTTCCAAATTGCCATTTTCCAGCATTATCAATAACCTGGTTCCCACTGAAGATTGGCCCTATAATAGGATGGCTCGGCAAGGAAGGGAGTTGACTTCAGCTATCTGCATTCTCCAGGCTAGTTCTTTCAAATGAAGGCCCTCTCATCACTTTGGCATTCAGAGAGCCACAGGTCTATGCTCTCTATGATCTGTTGCCTCACTTTGTGCACGGCATCTGGGGAGCTGCAGTTCTGTGCATCGCCTGTTAAAACAAAACAAAACATTTTCACAACTCTTTCTTGGGCACCAAATACTCAGGAGATCATACTTCATTGTTTATACAGAGGAAACACAACAGAATAGGCGCAAGAAGTACCAGAACGAGCCCAGATCACTATCAAGAATAGTTATCCAAAAACTCAGCTCTCTTAATTAAGCATGCCCGGAAGAAGAGTCATAGCATTGGGCTCAAAGGAACAGTGACAAGTCACATATATCTATCCAGCTCAAACCTATTGAGGATAATTGCAAGTTGCTTTTGGATAGCCTTGGAAAGGTGGCTGCCATCCATGTGCCAAGGACAACAAGATTGCACTACCAATATTGAAAAATAACAACACTCCAGGCAGAAAGCGTGATTTAGACTCTCAAGTCTGTCACAATTCCAACATTGTATCCACATTACAACATGATCTTCAGATTATGTCTGTATAAATCATTGGTTTGGAAAGATATCAGAGAAAATACTTGCTCTTCGGCAAATCAAAGGAAGAAAATTTACCGTACCTTCAGGGCTCAGAGGAGACTGAGGACACCCACGTAAATCAGTTCCATGGCCACAATTATGACAAGATATGAGGTATGAAGGCACTGAAAATATCAAAGTCTAGTAAAAAATCTGTTACCACAGGTAATAAGTAAGGCCATAGATCTTGAGATTTCTGAGTTTTAACAATCCATTGATAAATGTTCTCGAGCAAGGATCAACAAGACAGTGGCAAAACAGGAGTGTGGTAAAAACATATTTCCAGAGATGCAAGATCTTGAACATAAACCCACAACAATGGACACAGGACAGTTTTAAGTATGCATTTTGCTTAAATATCCACAATTTAAACCACTACATAAAACATCATAATTATACAAAACAAAGCACTTTCTAGGATCATCCGGAATCCCTTCAAAACATAAAAAGAGGCGAAAGAAAAATGGAGGAGTTTCTTATCAGAAGTTTCTTATCAGAAAAAAAAGGTTCTTACTCTCTGGGGAAGACAACTGTTTGGAAGCATGACGCCAAGGATCCTGTGAGCCATTTGTGAATATTATCTTTGAACCTAGCATTCCCAAAATATATAAAAAAATATTCATATTCATGTTAATAATCATTTCTCTGAAAAAGGCTATGCCTGCCATATTCTTAATATACATCTCGCATCCCCTCAATCCTTACCAGTAATACATTCGACGTTTGGCCATTAAGACAACTATTACATAAAGATTGGCCAGAAGATTCGTAAGGAAAAAATCTTTTGCATGCTTAGATTGAACAAAGAGCGTGTTGTTCTAGGCAAAATATTATTCAATTGAATCATTCTGGAAATAAAACATTGAGCATACGAGGAAAGGAATTCAAGAAAGAGCAAAATGAGGTACGATACCAGCTATTTTTTTGCCTCCATAGTATAAATTTGTGGCATCAACATCGGGGTAAATGCCCCGCCCAAAAACATTTTCACAGAGATCTAAATGGTATCTGTAAGATAAAAATAAAATCAGAAGTTTAGTTTTGTCATAGTCATAAACAAAGGTGGTAAATAGAACAGACAACAAGATGGTGAAATACAACTTTTAGAAACAAAAAGTAAAATGCTAAAAATATTATAATTTTTTTAAAATGTAAACGAAAACTTACAAGATCAGAAAAATGTCTTCTAGAGAAGATCATGAGCTTACATGGAAAGTATAATAATGATCTTTGCAATACCTTGTGTCAAGTTTTGAGGAACGAATACTGTCATTAGAAGGGGCCACCTGAAAATAAGCAACTTCAGTGCAAACTTGAAACCACCAAAGACGATCGCCACTGTCTTCTGATAGAGCCGTTTCCTTCAGATGATTTTGATTGTATGTTTGCACACTAACTCCAACAGTACCAATATAGTAATCCTTAACATATGTGGCATAAGCAAGCTACATCAAGAAATTCAATTTGATTAAAAAACCGGGTAAAACAACTACAATTGCAATATAAGATCATGGTATCAATTGACAAGAATGTCAAAGTTTACTTTTGGATTTGTTAAATTGACAAAGTTCAAATGTAATGCATGCATCTCTTTCCAAAAGTTGGCTTTTGGTCGATATATATATAGTTGTGCAATGAACTATGAATGGGGAAAGGCCAGCATATGTATTAGATGACAAAGATAGAAATAACCACTTGACGTATTTATCAAATACACAGGGTCTATCATAAGAAATAACATCTAATAGTTAAAAACTCTATCTAAATAGCTCCTTTTGAACTTCTGCATTCCTCCCAAGACCTAGTTTTTGTCGGGAGAGGATAACAACTTTTTTCTTTTATGATATGCAGTACTACAAATCAACACACGAGACAGCTCTCGTGTAGTGCGTTTCCTAATAATGTGGGGGCAGGGGGTGTCAAGGTAGGATAAACTATATATACACAAAATTAACTTTACAAACCATGTTCATCCCATTCTTGTAGCACAAGTGTGTTTCCCAGCTAGAACCGGTGGAGGAAAGATGACCTATTCATGTGTCATCCTACCATGGAAAACAAGCTAATTGTACAGAGGTTGTTTTCATGCTCCAAAGCAAAAGTAATCTCGCCGTTTGTATTGGGACTACATCTCATATTAACCTTACCAACTTTGTCAAAGAAATCATAGGTATTAATGTCTCGGAAACAATGATTGATCAATGTACTGAATTCAAATCCACGGGGATGCATTATAAGATAGAGAAAAGTTTACAGCAGTGCCATTGATGTGGATTTATTTTACAGTCAAAACAAAATGCTATAAAAGAAAAACTCTCAACTTGCCGGACTATGGATATGCAATGTAGTGACAATAGAGGATTTAAGTAGATTACACAACTAAGTAAAAATAAAAAGCAAAACAGATGTGGAAGGTCAAATCGGAAAGATGAAAGCATAAATAATTTTGAAGGACCCCATCAGACAAATGATGAGAAACAACATACTAAAAAGTTATTTCAGAAAATATTGCACAACCCAACTGTATCGAGTCTTACCAGCAAGATTTGGCCATAATCTTATCATGCATTAGATCCCTTCTTATGTTCCAAGGTTAGTTACTGTAGTAAGGAAAGAGGCTGCACAAACATTTGTTGCTTTGAAGGATGGATAGGAAGCATTGAGAACCTCTATTAACTAATTCATTTAGCAGAATCCCCTATTTATTAAACCTTAGTCCACCCACAACAAGAAGCAACAAGAGGAAGAGTGGATGTGTACTCAAGCCCCTTGGGCTTCACTACATGAGATGGTGGCTTTCAGTTATCTAAGAAACTACCTTATCCACGTCTGCAATTTGGAGTCAGCCCTTTTAGGGCGGAAAATACCATCGACAGACTTTTATGACAAATTTCAGAACCCTCAGGGAGATAAAAATATAACTCCTGGGTTTGACAATGCTCAAGTGGGATGAACCGTTTGAACTTCATTTAGGAGGTATATCCATGGGAACCATATTGCTATTAGGATAAAAAACCCCGTCACACAGGCCACCAATGAAGATATTGCTTCGAACTGCAGGGAGGCATCAAACCAATGTTCATGAGCACTTGCAGGATATCTATCACCAGCATAAACATGTCCAAGCAATCATCTAAGAACAACAAATATAGTTACTAAAGGCAAGCAAATGTTCCCCCTAGTCGCTAAGGTGCCAAGGCACGGGCCCCTGTGCCCAAGGTTAAGTGAGCGCTATTGAATATGCACCTAGGCGATTGCATTGAGAAGTGATGGTAGGCGTCCAAGAGAAGCAGGCGCTGTATCAACCCAGGTTGTATTGCGGACGTAAGACCAACACTAACCAAATACATCCAAAGAAACTGCCTTTGCTAGCAACAGCATGCTATTGCTGGCTACCTAATATTGCCAGCAACAAACTCCTCGTCATGTTGTCTGATGTCTGCCAGTGCAGCTGACAGCTAAATAATGCATCCTCCTCTACAATTCCTAATAATGCAGCTAACAACAGCATCCTAGGGGCTCCATGTATTCGTATCCTAGAAGTGTCTTGAAGATTGGAATTAGGGCACCTTCTAATGGTAGGATTAAGGAAAAGAAAGGGTTCTCCACAACTATTAATATTGGCACTTCTATTGTAAAGTCAAACGACTGGCTTGACGCCCAGCGCCTTAGGCGACAAATGAGTCTAGTGCCTTCAGCACCCAATGCCTCTAATAACACTAAAAAGAGTGCAAGGCAAACCTATGAAATCGCAGGAAGCCTTCCCTTTGATGCAGCCTGCTACACAATCTATGGGCTGGAGGGGTGACATTTGCGTGTTCTGAAACTCCTTGCAACCATTGATCAAGAGATCCATTGTGAGGTTAGACTATACTATCATCTTCCTTTTCTTCTTCCATATTTCCTGCTATTTGTGTTATCCTACGATACCATAAACAGAAACATCATGAAACACCAGTACTATATTAGACGCAACTGGGACTTCAACAACATCCTAGATGTTTTATCAGAAGTAGGAGAAACATTGTTTCCATCTCCCAAACAAGTTGCTTGGCAAATTGTCCCCAATATTGTTGCTTTTCAGGACCAAGAATTACATAGCACATCCTGAGAAGAGTAGGTTATATCTTCAAATGCTCGAACAAGGTACTCTCCAGCTTAGAATGGCTAAATCTCTTCCCAGAAACAAAATTGAGGTCCCTATCCAAGATTCATACTATGCAATGACCCCTATTTTTAAACCTCTAAAGAGTGCAGACCCCAAAACTAGCAGGATGCTTCAGACTCCGGATAACATGAATGACCCACGAGAGCCTACCACAAAGAGTTACCAGATCTTGGACGAAGGGGATTTTTTATGAACAACCGGCACATTTCACACAACATAAGGCCAAACGATAGAACAGCAAGGTGTTCGGCATCATCTTTCAGAAAGTGTCGCCTACAAGCCCGGCTACAAGAAATGCAATGTTATTTGGAGCAAAAACAAACCAAATTTCTAGTGGACAAGGAAAGACAATTAGTCCATGATTACAACACAATCCTACAGTAAGAAGAGCATATATGGGTCATGATATCCCAAGCTAACTAGCTACTGAAAGGCAAAAGAAACACAAATTACTTTCATGCTTCTACCCAAAAAAGTACTTCGTAAACGGGATACGCAGACCCAAAGTAGATAACTTGTGGATAGATGACCCAACTGTCCTCAAGATTATTGGGTAGCCATATATCAAACCTGCTTCATACTAGGAAGACAAGCAAGTTACAACCACATCATAACACAACAGATTATCCACTCCTAATCAGCTAACAAGGGATACCCAGCTCGGGTAAGGCTTCATTCCGAAGTGTTGGAAGAGTACATTTCCTCCAGGAGGACAGTGTTACTAGCCCGAAATGCTCCATACAAAATGGCGGGCAGATTTCTTGGTTCGGACGATCATTGGAGAGGTGTTAGTAGCATAAGTTACGCAAGCTAAAGCCCCAGGAAAATCGAAATTCCATACTTACATTTGTAATTCACATATTTGTAAATGAATAAAATCGAGATTGTCATAGCAATCACTCCATCCCAAGGCCAATGTTAGGGCTACCCGCTATTAACCTATCTTTTGGTCTTATGCCTAGATTCTTGGTTTTCCTGAGAAAGAATGTGCAAAAGCACAATGGAACAAGAACAAAACGTCCCCACTTTTCCTAATGATCTACCGCTGTTTGTCAAGGCTAATATGAGGAATGCACAAAAAAGGAGGGCTACTGAAATTCTGTCACTCTGGCAAAGAAATCAACCTAAGAAATACTACATCTTCTTATCAAAAAACATACACAAGAGATGGGGAAGAAGAATCTCAAATACAGTGGGATTTCTTTTAACAAGCGTGGGACCTTATTTGGATTCCTAATAGTGATATAATTCACGAATAAAAATACATACTGCAAAATTGTTGACAAAGTCAAAAGAACTTGCTAGTTAGGGAACCAAATTGTTATCCTATCCCAAAAGGTGCGACGGCAACAAAGTTCACCACTGAGGCTACACCTACCTAGCAAATGAACTACAAACTAAAATACACTTTACGCCAAGAAAATCATCCAACTGAAGATATCCGCAATGTGGAGATTTCTTGTTATAGAGGACTATCGTCAATGTTTAAGGGGCTCTATTTGATTTTATTTAAGGAAATCATTTCTTTAAAAACAAAAACATTGTTCATGATAAGGAATGAACATTCCCTTTCATTTTATTCTATTTCCTTAATTTTAAAGAAAAATGGAACGAATGAGCATTCCTTTGCTCATGATACGGAATGTCCATTTCCTTCCTCATCCATTTCTTTCCTCTCATCATCTTTGTCCTTGAATTAAACACATCATTTCTTTAAGTAATTCATTTCCTAATCAGTATAATTTTTTCTCACTTCTCATTCCGTTCCATCCGGAATTTCATTCCAAAAACCAAACAGGCTATAAGGATTGTCATTATGTCTTCTAAATTCTTGATTGAAACTTATAAAAAAAAATAGTCTTGATTAAAGCAGGTAAAAGATTTGCATGATCTTACAAGTTTTACCTTTGCTCCTATCCATGAGGCATAAAATTATAGTTAGTGATTAGAGCTTCGTTTTAGAGGACAAATCCTTTCAATTGAAATGAGTTACTACATCATATCATTCTATGGAAGATGTTGAGATCTGTTGCAAACTTTTTCTTCTAGAAACTAAATTTTCCACTTGAATATGTTCACATGTCATGAAGATATTTTTCAAAAGCAAGAGCTAAACAAACTAGGCCAAATAAACTAATCAAAAGCTCTGCCAACTTTGTGTTACATGCACAACAGTATTTCTAAAACTGAGAAACTACAACATCCTTTTGGCAAGTTAAGTTAATGATGCAGCGAGGAACATCAGCCCCCACCCCCCAAAAAAAAAATTCTGTATTTGGACAAGAAACCAAGATAGACCATAAAAACCAATTTCAATTATCATTCCATAATCTCATTTCCTCTTGCATATTATGCAGCAAAGAGGACGTCCATTTAACAAATGAAAGGACTCCAACAATAAATAGACAATAAACGAAAAGGCATCACTTAAACATTCAATCAAAACAAACTGAAAATGACATTGGGGCTTCTGTTGTTATTTAACCTCCGTGTCAGTTAATAAAAGGTTTACCAATGATTATGTGCAACACAGGAGTCAGACAATGTAAGGACATCCTATTGTCAAACAGATCAAACAAAGGATGCAGCTTCTAGTATATCACTCAATCCTTTATCGAATCTGGCTTTATTGGATAAACATTACTAAGAGTTTCATGAAATTCTAATGTCAAATTCACTTATTGATCGTTTCACACTCAATTTCCCCCTTCATTTATCCATGTATCATAAATTAATGAGAGATAGCGAGAGGCAGTAAATCATGTATACCACCAAATCATCACCAGCCGTTTTAGCTTCAATGATAGGTAAGCATAGTTTGTCTGGATTTCCATATTGGAACTGCAAAATCCAAAAATCAAAGAAAATGATAACCTCGTACAAAAGAGATGAAAAGATTTCACAATACCGAAGACCATACTCACAGCTGTAACGGCTGCATCAGCCAGGAAGTACAAAAAGTCTCCATCTATTTCAAGCTGCAAATTGGTAGGAAGAATGATTAATTAAACCAAGTCCATTCAGAACCTTCACATGGTACTGCATACGATTAACCTGAGAACGATATAGGGACCTTCGCTAAACATGGTTTAACTAAATTCAGGAAAGAAAACTCCAGACCTCAGAGGCTCCGAACAATGCCTTTAATGCCTTCCCATTTGATGTCAGATGTTCCTCCACAAGTTCGGTAATTTCCTGCAATGTAGCCTTGCATTCTACTCCAGCCGATACACCAATCTGCATTCGGGTGAAAAGAAGCAATGGGAAGTGTGTCCACAAATGAAAGATTAAAGGAAGATTTGACAGTGATATTGGATAAAATTGACGATTCGCTGAAATCTAAGGAGACAGTGGATACTGCCTAATTAATTTTCATATGCAACCAGGAGAAACAACAGGAAAAGTTAAAAAATGACTTTACCTGTTCATCAAATTCAGTGAAGTTGTAGACAGCCTGAACAACTGCCGAACTAGCAAGACTTCCACAAGTCAAATGTGGAAACTTCAGATGAAACCACGCACTAAGGGCTCCAGAGTATGATACACCAAAGACAAACCAGGGGTTTGTAGAATCTGTTCTATTGTGCTTTGAATTCAGGGTATCCTGGGGATATTTAAGCAATCAACAAAAGAACTACAAATTATCTATCTCCCCACAGAAAGAAAAAGGTAAACGAATGCATATATAAGTGTGTTATGTGTATGCATAGTCATGTATGAATTTGACAAAGGCATAGGCCCCAAAACCAATAGTCCAAAAATTCAGGCATTGAAAGGGTAAACATCATAAATAAAAGTGTCACCAGAAACCAATCTTAGTATAAATGAACTGAATGTCAGAGTAATAAGTGAAGTAGGTAAACAACACAAACTTCACTTATCAAATGTTTAAATAAATAAATCTTGTCATTGTGTAGGTCTAAGGGCACTTCGACTATTCAATGTTTGAGTGACTCTTGTAAGAACAGAAGAAGGGTAACATGACAACAGGTTTACAGCTAAATATACTAGAAGTCTAGAAGACACTGTCACAGAGACGAGTCGAACCCAGAAATTTTCTCGACCTTGGTAACATCGTATCCTCTACAGAAGCACGACCAGCCCTCACATTCAAATTCCCAAGCTATCCAGCCCACACCCGCTAATAGTGTTTCGCTCATGCCCTCTCGTGTATCGCTCACGCTCGCACTCGGAGGACGCTCGTAATGGACAAGGACACGCTCACAATGGAACGGACACAAGGACCACAATGATTATGGCAAAGGCACCAGTTCTATTACTCAAGCTCAACCTTACAATGATATGCACACAACCCTTTACAACTATCTTATTTATAGGGGTCATGGTGCAACTAATTGAAAGATAGAACAAAACAATCAGCATAAAACATAAAAAGAAAGGCACAACTACTTATCAAGTTAAAATGAATTACCTGATAAAATTGTCGGAAGGCAGCCAAGTCAAAAAGTGCTTGTTTAGAAGACAGATACTTTAAATTCTCCGTAGTCAATGACTTAAACGGAGAGCTCTTCCCATAGTAGCGATGCTCAAGTGAGACGATACCTGCTCCAAACTTTTTTGCCAATACCTATGAGAAGCAACAACTCTTATGAACAAGATTGAGGTTACCTTGAATTCATTATACAAACAAGTTTGACTACGCATATTTCCAGAATGGTAAAAGATTCAATCTAGACGATTTAATGATGTCCAAACGCATAATTTGCCGCTCCATCACACAAGTGAGAGTTGGAAACAACGATTACACTGAGGTAGTCATTAGAGATTCCAGGGCACGTAGCTTCGCCACATATTTTCAGGAAGATAGGTCCATCAGGAAGCTGAAAGTCATCGAAATACTGATAGTATCTCTGCCCAAACTGGCGATGATCCTGAAAAGTTCAGAGATGCAAAAAACATAAATTTGGAGCCAAAATAAAGGCCACCCCATCATATTCAGGATTCACAACTCCTAACCAAAATGAGAAGTATCATCCAACTGCCAAAACCTACCACAAAGTTAGATAAGGACCACTATGGTCCCGAAAATTGAAAGCACAGAAAAGCATTATTTTTAACATGAAATCAATCTGCAGGAGGCATCCTATCTGTTTCCAAAATGTACACTAAACAAACAGATAACAAAGCAACCGATTAAAAGCATAGCTAAAAAATTATCCAAATAAAAGATCATTAGAATTGATGAAACAGGTCATTTTCAATTAATACGAGTTACATCACGCCCTAAACAAACAGCTTCTTCCAAAAGCTACGACAGATATTTCAAAGCCCCGGTCACACAAACAATCCGATCCCAATAACTTCAATCATTGGGGAGGGTAGGATGATGATGAGGAGAAGAGTAGAAAGTACGGTAGGGGAGAAGTGGTCGAGGATTTGATTGAACCAGAACTCATCGGTGGTCAGGAAACTGCCGTGGCCGACCGCGGACAATCGGTCGTGTAGATATCTGGCGGTGACATAACTGTCAGCGAAGGAAGAGAACAAGAGGACGATCGACAGCAGCTGAGGGACGACGAAGAGGGAAACGAGACGCCTGCGTGACGTCATCCCTGGTTCTCTTCGGTCTTCTCTTTGCGTTTCCAAAAGGTCCCGTCTGCACTAACGCTCAACCTCGCCGAGTTTTGTTCCAACAGGTTTCCAAATTATTTCGTAAAGGGCATTCTAAAATTTGAAAATTCTCCGATCAATAGAAAGAAATTGGACTTATCATACTTGATTAAAAAATGCAGCTCCAACGAAGTCGGGTCTTATAAAGATCGACTTTACTTCACTTAAAAAAATTGATTTAAGCGAAGTCAGCATTTTTCTTCACTCCCCGTGGTTCCTTAGCGTTAAAAAAAAAAATCGATCGAGGACGCTATTCCCAAGCCACCAAACACCCCGAGCCCCCTGAACACATACCCCTCCAGCCTCGGCGCTGCCGACCAAGAGCCCTCGAGCCCCGACTCTCTCAAGACCCGAGCCCGACGCCTCAACCCTTACGCTTCGCGATCGACGCCCCGTTATTGCTTTTCCCCGTCCACTTTACGGTAAAAGTGTAATTAACTTTTGGTTTAATAAGTGTTTTTTGGAATTAGGGCTTAGGGCTAGTTAGGGTTTTTTACTAATTAATTAGGGTTTAATTGATTAATTAGTGTTTATTTGACTTATTCCAGTAAAATATTTCAATTCAAGTTAATTAACAAATAGTTAAGGTAATTGTAAAACAATTAAAGTAATTACCATAATTAACAAGTAATCAAGCATAATTACCGTAATTAACTTAATTACCGTAATTAACAGCTAACAATTCAAGTTTAGTAAGCTAGTTAACATATAATTAAAAGTTACTTTAGCTAGTTATTAAGTAACAACAAAATGCCTATTAGCTATATTGTATTAATTTTGAAACTACTATGTTCTAATTTGATAGTTCAATTGATTTAGGCGTGTTCCAATGTCGTCGATTGAGCCATTGATCTTTTTCAATGGAAATATTGTTAATGGACCAAACGGAGTTATTGATGTGTTTCAATGTCGTCGGAATCGAAATTTGTTTTCTTGTTTTTTTGTTTGAGGGAAGTCGGCCTTACGTCTGAGGAAAGTTGACCTTTGTAAGGCCGACTTCCATGGGGAATGAAAGAAGTCGGCCTTACAAAGGCCCACTTCACTGAAACCTTCTTTTTTTAAGTGAAGTGAAGTCGGCCTTTGTAAGGCCTACTTCATTGAAGTTGTGTTTTTTTAATGAAGTATGATGGAGTCGGCTTTACAAAGGCCGACTTCATGCGGGAGTGAAGGATGGCATGAAGTCCGCCTTTGTAAGGCCGACTTCACTTCGCCAACCGACTTCCTTAATTACCAAAGTCGGCATTTGTAAGGCCGATTTCACCAGATTAGTTGAAGAATTTCCAAACTTAGGATGTCATTTTGTGAAATAATTTGGCGACCAATGTCATATTGGAACAAAACTCCAACCTCGTCGGCCCAAAGAAAATATTCTTGCCAACGACAGCACGTGCCTTTGGTAAAAGTGACGAGATTTGCACTATTATTCGGTTAGCTTTAAAGAAAATTTAATCAAATACGATAAGAGTTTGCCAAATTAGTTTTTCCTTGTTGTGACTTTTAGGGATCACGATGGATTATCGTGGGCCCAATTATTGTAGGTACGATGGTAGATGCCCGCGAGCAAAAAAATACTTATGAAATAGGTTAAATAGGTTTTAAAATTCGTCCACAATTTGAGATCTCTATCTACAATTTAAAAGGGAAAAAGTATTCATATGAAAAACTAAAGTCTACGCTCAAATTAATTTACAAAGACATTCTTCATTAAGTTACTTTTTCCAGCATTTTTCCTTTTAATTTTCTTGTTAAAAAATCTATAACCTGCCAGGTTATGGGAAATTATTTGGTTTTCTGTTAAAAAAAAAAACAAAAAATGAAAACGTATAATCATCAAACAGTTTTCCTTGTTTTCAAAATTTTATACACAGATTGGAAACACATGTAAACAATGTTTTACAGTTTTCATTTTCAAAAATAATAAAAAAATCAATTAATCGAAATTGAAACAATTATTTCTTAGATTTTTCTTTCTTTCTAGTCGACAACAATCATTTTACGTCATTCATTTTCAGTATTTTGTGCTATTTGATTAAATTTTCGTCACTTTGTTTTGAAATAGGTATCTTCCCTTATTTCTTTCACTATTAATGCAAATACTAGATGTAAAACGTTAAAAACATAGTAAAACACATTTCTCCTTACCTTTCCTTCTTCTTTTTCTAGTTTTTAATCATTTCCATTTTCTTTCAACAACCCTTCTCAAACTTTATTTTCACAATTTTAATATAAAAAATCTACGCATGCCTAATATCACTAAAATATATTTTACTTTATAATATATTCACATGGAAACAAGCATATACCGAAAGGAGGAAGAAGATCGTCTTGAACAAAAACTCAAAAGAGGAAAAAGAAAAGACAAATGCGTTTGTAGTGTTACTCTCTTTCTAGAGGTCTTCAAGCAGTTAGTTGATACATGTTCTTATGGTACCCGACAATTGTTGATTTTCAGGCGAGTAGTCGATTTACTTTTTCTACTTTATAAGGTCATTTGAACTATATGGTTGCTTGATATTCGCATTCGAGAAAATCTGATCAAATATTTCTTAATAATATTTTCAATTTTCACTTCACACTCAAAAGCCTTGTGTAAATATTCAATTAAAGACTTTTTTTTTTGAATTTATTCTCAAATAATTTTTCGAAAGTGTACGGGAGAAGTCCGAAGAACTGCTTTCTAAGTAGGTTTACAATACTCGTGTTTTGTTGAGAAAGAAACCCACCTACTTTTATCCACCTATCACAAGCTTTGGTTTTACAAAAAAAAAAAAAAAAAAGAAGAGTTATTGTTCGAATGATGTATCCCTCAAACTAACCTGAATTTCGTTGTTAGGTCATTAATGTAGAGACCCGCCACTTACGAAATTAGGATAAAATTGAATTCTCAAAATTTAAATAGGAAAAAAAGTACTGTTAATTTGAAAAAGAAAAATTTGCGAAGGGTAATTTGGAAATTCCAAAGTCGATATTTCAACACCAAAAATATTTCAATCCTCAATAATTAAAAGGTCACAGTTTCTAATTGAAATTTTAGATAGCTATAAAAAAATATGGAAAAATAAACGATAATATCAAAAATTATTACGAAATTTTTATTTTGTCGAAAATTTAGTTTGTTATACGATTTTGTCACTAACTTTTCTTTCTATATTGATTTTGGCCAATCTTGAACTTTACCATGAGAAAACCAAACATGCCTCAATCTATAAATGTCAATTATTGATCAAAAAAGTAAAAAAATAGGTAATATTTTAATAATTATTTTAAATAAGTTAGAAGTCGATGAAGGCTGGGGTTACTCAATTACAAGACATGCAACGATAAATATTAAAAAATATTAAGATTGTTTGTGATAATAACGTGACATAATTTATGATATTATAATATATTTTGTAAAAAAATATTAATCGAAACTAAGATTATGGGATTGTTGCGGATTTTACTTTATAAATCGAAATCGAATTTGGTAGACGTTTGCCAAATCTCTTCGCAAATAGGGACAAACCTCCGGTTAGAAGTCCCTAATTTTTTAGGTCGGGTACTAATGTCGAAGACAAACCTGAAGCAGATTCTAGACGAGTCCCAATAAAATTCCAACAGACTTCGATTAGCATCCTTTCACATCACCAGAATTCCAGAAAACCCACTAATTCAAAACCAAAAGCAACAACAATAAAATCAGAGGAGACGACCTCGTCTTTAAGGAAAAACTCAGACACGAGACGAAGTAGAGAAGATGGACTGGGGAGCTTGATCAGAGGAGGGAATCATCGATGTCTATCTTGACGACCTCGTCGTCCTCGAACTTATCCTTAAGCGGGGGCTGAGCGGATGGAGAAGAAGGAACGGGTATCCGCGGCGGTCCTCTCCCCTTGTTCTTGTCCCTCGGCCTCGCCTAACAACAACAACAAACCCAAAAAATTCAGAAATTTGAGAAAAGAAAATCCGACTAGGTATACTGTTTTTTACGACTAATTACGTTGCCGAAGGAGTGGTTGAAGCGTTTTCCCTTGGCGGTCTTCTTGTCGCCCCTGCCGCAGTAAACAGCAATTGACGATGGTGATACGGCGAGAGGAGGCACGGAAGAAAGGGACGGAGAGGAGAGAGGAGCGCCTCTTGTTTGGCAACGGGAGGAGGCTATGGATAAGGCGAGTGGGGTGATGGGTGGAGGGGTGAAGAGGAAAGAGGAAGCCATTTTTCTTTTCTGTTTTGCCCTGGAAAAGGGAGTGGGGGAAATCAAACAATGAACAAATAAAGCGTTTGATCGAGGCCTAAAAGAAAGCTGGGCCTAAATTTGCATCGGCCCATTCGGTTTCCGGTCTTTAAAATTAGACCCGTTAAGGTTCTTATCAAACATTGGAAGGTGTCTACATTTTTCAAATTTCCATCCAACAATTATTAAAATTTTATCATTTAACAAATTCAAATTCAAACGTAAGTTTAATATTTATTAAATTATTACCATTTTATTTTTAGATCATCTCATGATGCACTAATTCTCTTAGTTATTTTTGTAATAATAATGTTATTTTTAATCATAATTATAGCATTTTAGTTGTATAGTTCTCAATTAATTGAATAAATTTTAATTAGGCAATTATTTTTTTTAAAAAAATTATTTTTAAAGTAAGAATATATTAAAAATTTTATACCCAAACACTCGTAGAAACGTTAATCATATTTTTAAAGTAGTTTTGTTATCAATTTATTTTTCATAAGCTAAATCACTGCCAAAGAACCAGTAGTTGTGCTCAAGAAGCTGCCCAACAGACAGTTTCCCTACAAAGTCCGCCCGCTATCATGATGATGGGCAGACCAGGAGAATTGAACTTTCCTCCACATAATGAGCAAACTATTGACGGTATTAAGTATTGTTCAAAGATTCCTGTCCCTACTGACCTTGATAGTCATGGAAATCCTATGCGTAATAGCATAGCTGAAACTGTACTAAATTGGCAAAGCCAGAATGCCTTAGCTCAAAATGCAGGATTAAACACTATCTGCAGAAAGATTGATACTGTGCAGGAGCTATTGACAGGAACAGAAACCAGGCTTACTGCAAAAATGGACACTCAGCATAATAAGACTCAGGAGATGTTGCATGCACTCCAACAAAGGTTAGACAATTTTGAGAAAGGAAAATTCCCATCCTATTTTAGGTCTGACCCAGATGCTGAGATTGCTAAGATGAAGAGACAGATCAAAATCCTAGAGGACAAGCAAGTAGACCTGACACAGAAACCCGATATGGCTAGCTTCCTAAATTTTGGAAGACCTCAGTCTGCTCCGCTAAGTTTCGGTTTGAATCCTCAGCCCCATTATACTGACATATTAGACTTTGGGAACAAGTCTGTGACTTCTATGCAGGAACCTAGAAACCTTCATCCACTCTTTGGACAGGTTAATAAGAAAGATCCTGCAGACATCAGAGAAATAGTCAGAGAACAACGGAAAAGGGATAAGAAGAGGGCAGACATTCGTGAGGGAAAGAAGAAAGAAGAAGGTTCTAAACCTTCAGATCGACAAAGAACGCCTAGTCCGGAGACAGATTCAAGTCAATCTCCTCATACCCAACAACTAATGATTAGGGGACATAGTCCACACCAGGTATTCTCAGATCCTTTGGACTGCCCTACTAGGAAATGGGTAACGTCGACTATCCATACTCCCTCACCTGTCCATAGTAATAGTACTGATGGTTATTATGACAACCATGACCCAATTGGAAGTTACTATGAGCAGGCACCACCATTCATACCACCTCAGATTTTTATGACAGCAGGAATTGAAACTTCAGATTCCTCTTAAGATAGTTCCCCAACAGATCCATCTCCATCAGACAGCAGCTCTCACTACACTTCCACATTAGAAGACGTTTCTATAGTCTCCGCAGAATCACTAGAATGTTTACCTCATGTGTTTATGGCTGACAGAGAGGAACCCATTCCAGATTCCTATCGGGAAGAAGAAGAAGATGCACATTCTGATGAGCCACGAGATCGACCACGAGGCAGTACAGATGGCATAGGCAACATCAAGTTCACCTTTGATGATATCTCTCGCGACAAGTGGCCTCAACGCATACAAGATTTTTATGCATGGTGCATCTACAAGAGGTTAACCATTTTTAGTACTTCTGATATTCTTACAGAAATGACTTCACGGTTCACAGGAGCACTACAAGTTTGGTGGAATCTGTTTTCAGAACAGAACTAAATCCAGATGGTCAACATGCCTCTACAAGACTTCATGAATAACCTCCATACACATCTCATAGGTAACCCCAATAACATCTTGGAAGAAAAGAGGTCAGAATTCTTCCAGCGTAAGTGTTGCTCTTACAAGGTTCATGACTTAAATAGACACTTTCAAAGACTACTGCATCTATTCCTTCACCTGGGCGGAAGTGATACTTTAAAACCAGTATTCTTATCATCCATACCATCGTCTATTTCATCCATGGTTGAAAAGAATCACACCAGTAAGAACCTGAGAATTACTGACCTGACAGTTGGACAGATTCAGCAAGAAATACTCTCAGGAGTCAGTGAACTATGCCAGAGAAAGGAACTCATCCAAGGATTCCTAAATCAGGATAAACGATTGGACCAAGTTTGCAGGAGCAAGAAAAACAGGTACCAAATCAAGTGTACCACTAAAGACTTATGTCATTGTGATCCAGGAACCAAACCCCATAGATCAGAAACCAAGAGAAAAGCCCATCGGCGGTTTCACAAATCCACAGCAAACCCAAGGAAGCCTCCAAGGAAATGGAAAAGATTCCTTAGGTTCCGAAGAAAGAGGAGTCCGCAAAGGAAGTCAAACCGGTGCTACATCTGTAACAAACCAGGACACTTTGCAAAGAACTGTCCCAAGGGCCAGAAGAAATTAGTGGCCCAGATAGAGAAATATTCTGGAACTTCTCTCAGAGACAATGATCTAGAATCAGTTTTCTCCCTAGATGATGAACCAACTTCACTAACCATCTGTTGTCTCGAGGGTTATTCCACAGGTTCCAGCTCAGAACCAGACAGTCCTCCTTCAAGGAAAATCTATACTATCAGGACATATCCCAGTTCTGAAGAAATAAGAGAAAGCTTCCCAGTGCTTCCCTCAAGACAAGTTCCATCAGAAGAGTCCAACAATGGAACGATTATAATCACCCAAGCGGAAAGCTCCGACCATGACAGCCCCTTTGAAGCTGCTTCAGAAAACCCGCTCCCACTCATTGCTGCCTCCCACATGGCACCCCATGTAAAGGTCCAGGTATACTTTTCCAAATACCAGAGGCCAGTCACTGCTATCGCCTTTATCGATACAGGAGCAGCAGAGAGTATGATCAACCCAGCAATCGTACCACCAGAATTTCTTGTTCCACACAAGAAATCATTTATTGCTGCATCAGGTGATCTGTTCCATACCCATCATAAAACTAAGGATTTAAAGATCTTGCTCTTCCATAATTGCACCATTAAGGCATCTTTATTTGTCACTGACCTCCCTGGAAGAGATATAGTTTTGGGATGGAATTTAATGCAGAAGCTGCCAGAGTTAACCATCTTGACCACGGGCCTCAAGTATCATGGAGCTTTTAAACCATATACCACCTTGACACGGATGTTCTCCATTGAACCCGCTGAAAAGGCAAGACAGTTATTTAGCTCTTCATTTGCAGAAGACCATACTGAATTCTTGCAGAAATGCCCACATCCTCTATAGAAGAACCAAGAATTCTTCATACGATTACCATTTAAGCAGAATGAGGATATAAATCCCACAAAGGCCAGTCATTCAGGTATGAAACCTGAAGATGCTAAACTCGCTAGAGAAGAATGTTTCTCTTTGCTTGCACAGGGATTGATCGAACAATCTAACTCGCAATGGGCATGAGAAGGATTTTATGTGAACAAACGCTCAGAACAAATCAGAGGCAAAAGGAGGATAGTTATTAACTATCAGCCTCTAAACCACTTCCTACAGGATGATAAGTTTCCCCTGCCAAGACGAACTGCATTATTCTCATCATTAGCCAAAGCAAAAATATTTTCTAAGTTTGACCTTAAAAGTGGTTTTTGGCAACTTGGCATACATCCTGAAGACAGATGGAAAACGAGATTCTGCATCCCAAACGGACACTACCAATGGACGGTATTACCCTTTGGACTTAAGACCGCCCCGTCATTATTTCAATAGGCCATGACTAAGATCTTTGAACCAATTCTGAACTCCGCATTGGTCTACATAGATGACATCTTATTGTTCAGTACAGACAGGACAGAACATGAACTTCTGCTAGAACAATTTGCGGACATCATTAAAAAATATGGCATAATGCTCTCAGAAAGAAAGGTAAAACTTTTTGAGCATACTGTTGAATTCCTTGGCATGAGACTATCAGATGGACAGTACCATCCGGGACCGAACATAGCCCAAGAACTGCTAAAATTTCCGGACACAAAATTAACTATCAAACAAGTCCAACAGTTTCTAGGGATTGTAAACTATTTGCGAGATTTTGTGCCCAATATTAGCAGGTACACTAGCCCATTGGAAGCCCAGTTAAAGAAAGGATCACCACCTTGGGGACCAGCCCAAACGGAAGCAGTCAGGTATCTAAAGCCCCATTTACAGACTCTTCCTCCTTTACAGATTCCTTCAGATGGAGTTAGAATACTCCAGACCGATGCTAGTGACCAGTTTTGGGCCGCAATTCTCATTGAAGAGAAAGAGGGAAAACGACGAATCTGCGCCTACAAGTCAGGCAAGTTTAACCAAGCAGAGCAGCATTACCATTCAACCATCAAGGAAATACTGGCAGTAAAATATGGGATTAAGAGGTTTGAATTCCATCTAATTGAACATCACTTTATTGTTGAAAGTGACATGTCCTCTTTCCCATCCATGATCAAGTTTACACAGAAGAAGATACCCAAGGCTCATCTGCTCAGACTCTCAGAATGGTTTTCCCAGTATTCATTCATCGTTAAGCATATCAAAGGTACAAGCAATGTTGTAGCTGATTTTCTATCCAGACCTTTTGATGTCACTCATCCTGTACTCCAAGAAAGTCCAAGCTTACAGGCAATGATACGAACATACGTACCAAAGCAGACGGACATGAGAAGAACTCTTTCTCCAGAAATCATTTACTATGACAATCAGGAGCATGTAGAAACAACCCTTGCACACTCTGCTTCGATGACACAAAAGTATTTGGAGAGAATGTTCTGCAAATATGGCCAGCTGATGTTCCCACAAGAGGGACTCCACCCTTGCTATCCATTCTTAAAGGCCATTCCCATAGAACCAATGAGTGTCTTCCCCGAAGAATTAAAATGGTTCTTCTGGTACTTACTGCATAAGTATACCATGGCACTTGAGTTTCCCACTGAAGAACTTCTCAAAGATTTGGACCAACTTGGGAACCTCTTGACATATACGCCATACAGGAAGCCTCATGCTCACTTAGCAGAAGTATTGTCTTGGTTTGCCCTACTAAGCCAATGGAAGACATGGATTGAAATCCACCAAGACAAGTATTTCAAGTTCGGCGAACTAACCCCATATTCAGTTTATCTTTTTCGCAGGCACTGGCACTTCGACTCCAGACTACAAGCAATGGTGGCAATCAACAATTCAGAGGAATTTTCCAGCCTCCCATTTTCTCTGACACATGAATGCCCACTCTTTTCTGATAGAGAAATGGCCATCACCAACAATGAGTTTCTGAAGATCAAGCTTTGCACAGAGAACGGCGTCCCATACTTGGACCCAGATATAGTCCTTCAACATCAGATTCAGTACACGGACCCTAACCATGTACACAGACTTTTGTGCGCGCTCCACCAACACAATGAAGACGGCCTGTATTGGGAAGACATAACCCAAAGCTTCTTAACCAAAGTGGACCTAGGCCCAAGCTCATCCAGTCTAGGCCCAGGCCCAGGATCGTCACAGGCGGGACCCTCAACCACTCACAAAAGGACATCAGCGCACTCACCAGACAACCGAGGAAAGAGACCAAAGGAGTAGCCGCCCACGAGGAAATAAAAGGATTCCTTAGCGATAAGGTCGGCACCAGCAGCCAAACAACTTTTGGAAAGGCTGCAAGATTCCTTTAGCTTTACTTTTAGCTTTACTTTTGGCAAAGGCCCCGTGGATCAGCCACAGCCAAGCCTTTTTCTAGGCCCTTGTATTATAAATAGCCGCTCCCCTTCGTGGAGTTGGGCAGAGCAATTCGCAAAGCTAATATAGAAAGAGAATTTTCTCCATCCATGGCTAGCTAAGCTTCTTTAAGGTGTTATCCAGGGTAGCGGTTCCTTAGCTCTAGAGCTCTCACAAAACCCCCTCGTTTTCGATAAACCCAAAAACAATAGAAAATCCTAAACACCAAAAACATCCAGAAAACCCAGAAAACCCAAGTTCCCCTTTGATTATTTTCCTTTGTGTTAGGTGATATTCTTGCATTTTGTGTGTTGTAACTCTCATGCTCAATTCTCTAACTCTTGGGTCCTTCAATTCTCACTTCCTAAACAATTGCCCTTTCCGGTTAATAGAGAAATCGTAGCAACCTGTTTCTTTAGTCTGCCCCTTTTGGTTCAAGCATGTTTACAGCAGGACTCTGCTTCCAAAGAAGAGGTTGAATCCGACTAAACCGTAAAGCTATCAGCTTCGCCCACGAGGACCACTCGCCACTTAAGCCAGGAGGGCTGCTCGGCATCGGTCAAGGCTTGATATTGATAGTAGGTTAAAGGATGAGACCTCCTCCAGGAAGACGAACCTTCTGTAAGCCTCCTTTTCCTCAAAATTGGCAGCTTCAGAACCATTTTTCTACCTTGATCTTCAACAGGGAAGGTCAGGAGCCTTCATGGAAGTGTCCAACCCACCTGAAAAGAATTTCCTACTACATCCGGTGGCTAGATTCCAAGATAGAGAGGAAAACTGTTAAAGTCATTGAGAGAAAGGTTCTTGCACACCTTGCCTATGACATTTTTGAAGACCCAGACAAAAACTGGTACCTAAATCCCTATGATCCTCCTCATTCTGATCGCTGGAACAAGTTCAAACACTATGTCCAGTATAGGAGTTTCCTCATATGGTACCGTCGTAAATATCTTCATTGGAATACAGCGTAAAACTCTTCCGCTGTAATTCTCCTGCTGTATTCTAATTATGTCTGTTATTGTATCTGTTGTCCCGACCAAGATCAACTCTAGCGTTGTTCTGTTCTGGTGGTCGAAGCTTCTTTCTTGTACAACTTTTCCTTTGTCTTATGTACTCCATTGTCCAGTATTCTTGAGTTGTTTGTGAAAGTCGTACCTATAGTATCAGAGCCCAGTTTTTTCTTTTTGAGGGGAGAGAGTGATAGACTAAGAGCCCTACCTGGAGAAGCACCTTGCCTTACACCCATGGATTCTACTCATATTAGCCCTACCGTGATGAATGCTCCCATCACACTAAGTTCCAACCCTTCTTTTCGTAAATCCACTTCTGAGAAGCTTGCAGGTTTATACGAGATCGCTCATGAAGATTTCGACAATAACCAAGTTGCAAACACCACCATCCCCTTCCTAAATCCATACACCGCCTTTTGCAAACCCTCATTCAGTCCCATCAGGAGAATAAGAACTCTTATCCAGCAACCCAGTCCAAGAGCTCTTGAATATGTGCAGGTTAGCAAGTTCAGCCAGCACCCCATCTTTGCCTCACACCAAGAACAATTTGTGTCCCTCCAGCTGCCAACGGACTTTCCACAACAATGGATCCACAAAGGATACACCCATCTTGACTTTGGTGCCATTAGACTTGCACTAACCTATCATGGCAGGAAAGGACTACCAGTCACGGCAAGAATGGCTCTGCTAGACTCCAGATATATGGAGTACCAACATGCGTGCATTGGGACAATAGAGACCACTCTAAATGCAGGAACCGTTTTCGTAACGCTATACCCAAACTTCTGCATAGCTCTAAGAGATCCCAAAGTTCTTGCAGCTTTACAGGTCCAAATACAGATAGCTGGCCCTGAGCAAGATCCAAATTCCATTGAGGCTACACTGCATTACCAGATGTCTTACAGAGTACAGAATCATGCACTGGACCTAAAGGTCCCTGATGAGTCCAATGAATCTTTGTTCATTCAGGCTGATTATCACCAGTCACAGGCTACGACATGCTTGCACATCCCCAGACGGACCATTAGAGAAGAACTGCTCAAATTACTTCCAGAACGATGGATTACCAATTATGAGCAGACACAACAGCAAGTCAAGCCAATCCAGTCATCAGAACCAAAGTTCATAAAAGAAAAGGACGGAACTGTGATAATCCAGTTTGACCGGTCACATGAAAAACCAACAGCAACTCCTTCAATCTTCCCAACTATGTTTATGATCCAATCAATCCCTCGTCGTAAGAAAGCTGATTTCTTGAACAGCATAATCTATTCTTTTGATGGACAGGGAAGAGAGACCTACCAATTCAAGGATCCCAAAACAGACCACTGCTATTGGGACTGTTGCACCTCAGATATCTGCGGCTGTAAGCTTGACTACCTCGACGGCAATCACCTTTACAGTGACAACGAAGATGAATGCCCCAATACCAGGCGCAACAGAAGAAAAAGGTCAGGATATATGAACCTTCATGATTCTGACACTGAAAGTGACAATGATCAGGATGATGAGCCAGATACTGCCCCAGCAATGGCTGTAGCCACCCCCATAAAAGAAGATTATGGCGAATGGCAGTTCTTGATGGATCAGGCTCTCAAGAAAAGGCCTAAGAAACAACCCCCTGAGGAATAAAAATCATAATTATTTCATTTTAAGAAATTAAAATGATTCAAAATTCACAAACCAAACCTACCCTTACTTATACTCAATGCATTTCCACCCATCAATTCTAATACTTGTTATCAAGGGTTGTATATGTTCTTGGTATACTTGAAACCGAGTAGATACAACAGTTCTTAGGGTGATAGGTTAAGTTCTCAATTCCAATTTTGAGTAACCGTACATATTAGGACGGTTCCCAGTTCTATAGCATAGGTAACCTAGGACCGAGTATATATATTTATATAATGAAAACATAAAATAGTGAAAAAGTAAAACCCTACCCCTACGAAATAAAAAAAATCCATACTGAACAGGAGCAGCTTTTTACCTGGTGTTGACATGGCAAAATCTCGGGCCTAATTATGAGAAACCCACAAACCCATTTCGCCGACCCATATCAAGTCTACCAAGACCGTGATATAAATTTTGGGCTCATTTTATAAAGCCCATAAGTCAAAGGGTCTTTAAGAGCATTTACAAACCCACAGTTATGTGAGCCCGCCAAGGAAGTACTAAGTCTACGAAGGACTGGTGGAGTCCGAGTCTACGGGGGTCCTAGTCTACGACGGTCCGAGTCTACGGGGGTCCCAGTCTACGACGGCTCGAGTCTACGACGGTCCAGTCTACGACGGGCCTAGTCTACGACGGCTTGAGCCTACGACGGTCCGAGTCTACGACGGGCCCAGTCTACGACGGCTCGAGTCTACGACGGTCCGAGCCTACGACGGTCCGAGTCTACGGGGGTCCGAGTCTACGACGGTCCAGTCTACGACGGTTCGAGTCTACGACGGTCCGAGTCTACGACGGTCCGAGTCTACGACGGTCCGAGTCTACGACGGTCCGAGTCTACGACGGTCCAGTCTACGACGGTCTCAGTCTACGACGGTCCGAATCTACGACGGCTCGAGTCTACGAGGGTTAGAAAAGATCTTGACTCCGTGATTTTTGGAGAGAAGATTATTGGGCCACGTTCCCATGATTTGAAAAGATCTTCAGCCGGAGAAAATCTGGGAATAAGTTTCTAATCCTTTAATTTAAGATGAGGAAAAGAAACCATTAAGTTTACGACGTGGATAAGACCCACGTTGCCAGGATCAGGTTGTTCCCAAGATTCTAGGAAGTTGATTGGGAGAGCCACGACCTGGAGAGATCCTTGGAGAATGTGTTAAACACCCCAACCCCTCAAGATTTAATATAAATAGGGGGAAGATCTTCCTTGAAAGATCACGATCAATCAGCCAAACACAAGCTTTGCATTGCTCGTCACCCTTAGTTTAGTAGATACCCCGGCCTAGGTTATTGGGTCATCCTTTCAACAGCGGAGTGAGCAACCGTAGCTCCGTTGATCAACCTTCCGCCAGCACTTCCATCGTCGAGACGAGCAACCGTAGTCGCGACATCCAGCTTCTACCATCGCCTCCACCGTCGGGACGAGCGACCGTAATTCCGGCGATCATCCTCCGCCTGCGTCTCCGCCACCAAGGTGTTCATCCGAAGCCTTGACATCCGCACCCGACGTCCACCAGACTTTGCTTCACGGGGCGTAAGTCTACAGCGCACTGTGCCGAGTCTACAGCGTCAGCAGTGACGTCAGCACCAGGCCTGCGTCTCGCGACAACGAGTCTACAGTGTCAGCAGTGATGTCAGCTCCAGTCGCACCTCCAGCAGCGAGTCTACGCCGCCTCCGTCATCCCTACCCCCGCTTTTCATTCATTTTTTATGGCTGTAAGCGTTCGTTTACTTCTGTAAGTTTTCGAATTTGTAATCAGTCGTATTATTTATCATTGAAATTCATCTTTCTGGCGACCACATACAATTCCCTGTGAGTCCAATTGCCAAATAATTCCGACGTGGTCCGTTTCCTACGCGAACACCTGGGAGACTACTTTTTTGGGGGGCAATTTGTTTGGTATTTTAATATAGATGAAAAAGCGTTTACTGTCTTTTATTTTATATTAATTCATTCCATTACAAATTTTAACGAATAAAATTGAGACATGTGAAATTTGAAAAATAAAAGCAAAAGTTGAAAATTATTTTATATTCGTTTATATAAAAATATTTAATTGATAAAAGGTAATTTTATTTAACTTTTTTTAAGAATGCATACGTTAGCACAAGTGTTGATAAAGTATTATGTTGTTATTTTTCATTTTTGTTTAATTTTACGAATAAAAATTGAGAGATTCGTGATTTGAAAAATTAAAACAAGAGTTGAGAAACTATTATATATATACATTTATCTATACAAAAATAATTAACTAATAGAAGGTATTTTTTTGGGTGACGCATAAATTAGCTCAAGTGTTGATAAATTATTTGGTTATTATTTTTTATAATTTATTTTGATTTTAGGTTGATTTTTATTTTGATTTCTGAAACTACTTTATACTGGAATCGACTTGAAACTGGCTTTAGTAGGTTTTTACTAAGGTTTGCACGTCTATATCATTGAAAGCAAAATTTACGAAAAAGATTCGAGTTTTCAAAATTCTCAAATTACCGTCTCTAAGTTATAATTTCAAATAACGACTTTCAATTATAAAAAAAGTCGTTGTTCGAGATAGCTACTTAGGCACAATATGACTAAGTCGTTGTTTTACAACGACTTTATGTCAATGTAAAGGGGTGCCTTGTGTTTAGTGAAAAGTGAGTATCGTTGTTTCAAACACAGACACGCCGGAACCCTTTCTGCTTCATTTCGCTCATGCCCTAGTGCCCTAGTTTCGTGAAAACTATTGTGTGACCATAATCCTTCCCATTGCTTGTTGTTGCCTTCACGATTCTCACTGACATCTCTCCTAGACCTTGGTGTGGCATAACCCCTTCCTCACGGGGCTCCCTTTTGCCAATTCATGGGTCTCCCACGTTGTAGTTGTTTGTCTCAACCTCGTTGCCCGATTTTGTCGATTCATGCCATCGCAAGGTTTGTGTTAGTTTCAATTATGTGATTTGTTTTATATTAGTAATAGGGCTGTTAATGAGCGGGCCGGCTCACGAACTACCTGGCCCGGCTCGTCTCTTGGCCCGAGCCCGGCTCGACATAATTCAAACTTTGACGGGCTCGGGCTCGGGTCTTATTTTTTGAAAGTCAAGTCGAGCTCGGGTTTATTTACTAATCCGACAAATTATCCGGCCCGGTTCGACAATTTTTATAATAAATATATAATTTAAATAAATATTAAGAAAATTAATAAAAAAACTTTTAAACCTTTCCTCTTCTTCATCGTTCTCCATCCACATGAAGCCCTCGAGAAGCTCATCGGATCACACTTAGGTTTTCTTTCTTTCTTTCAATCTCATGTTTATGCATCGCAGTAAATCCGATCATGAACTAGATGTAACCTGCTTCAAGTGTGGAGAGTTTGGTTATTTTGTCGAGTATTCCTGAATTTTTAGATGTCACGACTAGATGTCTCTTGCCCTCCGATCTCCCACCATCCCCGTCTCGTATGTTTCACCCGTTCTCCCCCATCTCCTTCACCATGTCTACCCCTCTCTTTTGTCCCATTCCCTCTCCCCTCCCACATCCGTCCCTGTCTCTCCCTCGTCCACCTCCCCCCCCTCTCCCATTAGTTTCGTCTCTCCGTTTTTTTAATGAATTTAATTTTTTATGTAATGTTTTTTTGGCTGTTATATTTTTTTTCCTAATTCCTGACTCTCTTACTCTGTTCGTGATGGGAACCGCAGAGTAAGTTTTGATCATGAGGCAAACCAAGATCCTATCCATTCGACTCAGGACTATTGACGCGCTGAGTCCAATAGGCTTTGTTTTGTCCCTGATGATCGATGTGACTTCGTTACGCCTAATCGATTGAATCGTTATAATGATTTTGTCGACCTCGACGATGATGTGCAGGATCCTTACCGACCGCAGGCATATGCACCTCCTCATCGTCGACGAGAGAGTCATTATACGCGATCTACTCTCGATAATCCTATCCGCGGACCACCAATGGAAGGTCCTCCCAAGGAGGAACCTTTTTGGTGATGTTCATAGGGACGTGCCTAACTTCGACAGAGAAACTAATAGGAATCCCTTGGAAAGGGATGTCCCTAGAGTCCCTCCGATACCAGTCGATCCCACTGGTTACAGGGACATGGTTGCTCGAATAGTCGAACAGATGGTCCCAAGTGCTGTGCGCAGGGAAGAGGTTAGCCTCTACAGGACGCCTTACCCCAAGTTCATCGATCGGAATTATCCTTATCCTAGGGGTTATAAGATCCCTGATTTCACTCGTTTCTTTGGCGAGGATGGGATGACACTGATGGAGCACATAGCTCAATTTACTCACCAAACGGGTGAGGCATCGAACAATGACTATTGGAAGCTTTAACCCTAATTCGCTTACAGGACCAGCATTTACCTGGTAGATTCATCTTCCACCCAACTCAGTACAGAATTGCCAGGATATGCAGACACAGTTCATGCAGGCCTTCGCTACTCTTGATTCAACCATTTCATTGGTCGAGCTAACTAAGATGCGACAACATCCTGGAAAACTTGCAACGACCTTCCTGCAGCGATTCTGAAAGGCTCGACTCATATGCAAGACATCAGTCAGCGAAGATGAGGTGGTCAACATAGCCCAGGAAGCTGTTGATATCCGCATTCAAAAGAAAATTCAAGGAGAAAAGTTTAGAGATCTCTATGACCTCTCTTTGAGGGCTACCAAGTATGAAAAATTACTCAGAGAAGAGTCAAGGGAACACACAACATATCAGCTAGAAACCATACTTGTTGAGGTCGATATGGCTGAGTTTGTCAAAGGTGAAGCTACTGTTTGCGATCTATTGTTGAAGAAAAACTTCAAAGCCAATGCATATAAGAAGTCGAATGAAAAGCGAAAATACTCCTTCGATATTGAGAAAGCTGATGAAATCTTCGACAGGCTCCATAAGCGAGATCGAATCAAGCTGAAACCTGGACATCGACTGCCACAAACTGATAGGGAGAAAAAGAAGAGCTATTGTAAATTGCATGGGTCTTTTACCCACGCTACTCGCGACTGTCTTACCTTTAGGAATCTAATTCAGGATCTTATTGAATCAAAGATTCTTTGTTTCAAAGAATCGGAAGAGTCGTCTTCTGTCGATCCAAAACCTTTTACTGATTGTGAAGTGCATACATTCGACATTAACAAGGTTGATGTTGTTCGACGTGCTTTTCAGGAATCCAATATTTCTGGAGAGACCTATGTGGTCAATAAGCTATTCAAGAGGCTTCTCGATAAAGGAGTCGTCTCTTGCCCTATGGCTGCTTCGAATCTGAAGAATGAAGTTTGCTGGTGGCATATGGATGAGACTCATACTACTGACAAGTGCTTCACTTTCAAGAAATTTCTCCAATCACACAAGACGGAGGACTAGTTCGATCTGACACCAGTCGAGGGATCTGCAATAGGAATTTCTCGCAAGGAGCCTTCGAAGGCGTTCAATCGAAACCCTAGGGAAGATGATCTGCACCAGATGCTCACAAGGTCTTTCCTGATAAGGGGCATGTTGTCCAGAAAGCAAAGGCAGCATCTCGCTGTCCTGAAGCACAGCCGACTGCCTTGACTGTCAACAGCGATGTGGATTCCTTTGCTAAGTCAAGCGATCTGTCCAAGGAGACTATTAAGAGGGGCGATGTTAAGGATCGACTTTGACCTCCCCCCCGCCTCGATGAGCAAGCCATCAAGGATGGACCTCCTATTGCACAGTTTCTCGAGAAAGCCGACACTTGTCGTCGATGCAGTCCTATTCTGAGGAACAAGATATTGATCTCTCAGCTGTGTCACCTTTGCTCGTACAATTACCTGCAGAAGCTGATCGTCATGTCTTCGGCTAATTAGTTTGACATCGTCTTAGTTGACAATCCGGTCCAAGGTATGATCGAAACAAATGCATTATATTGTATGCCTATTTTTGTTCATATAGATGATGTAGGACAAGTCCAGGGTACGATCCCTAGAAAGGACAATTCGTTCAGGTATACCCTGAATACTATCGATCACGTCGACATCGGCTTGACTTTTCCTGTTCTGATGATGATGAGTGGAGACAGGTTAACCAACATTCTCCATTTCCGTCTAAGAGCATTAGGAAAAGGAAGGAAAGACGTCGAAGGAGAGCAGAGGAGAAACGACAAAAATCCGTTGACTCTGCAATGGTCGATGGGGAGAAAATCGATCGTGATAACATTTTCATGATTGATGATTCCGTTCCCAATGATGATTCTTCAATGGGAAAAGAAAAAACAGCTGAGGACGATGATGTTAAAGATACATTCGATGACTTGGATTACAATCTGGTCAGGTTCGATGCTCCTGACAATGTTGTAGAGTGTAACGTTATTATGTTACTCACAGAGTTTACGGGACCTACAATCGATAAACCTATCCTAGGTATTCTTAAAACTTCGACTCCTCGGGTCGTTCGTTGTCCTATAAGCTTTCCAGTAAATTGGTTTATTAAGCCTACTCCTTCTATGCAGTCTCAGATGCATTCTTTATACATAGAGGTAGAATTTAATGGGATTGTTCTGAAGAAAGTTTTGGTCGATAATGGCGCAACGGTCAACGTAATGCATTTGCGTACTCTCAAATACTTAGGATATGTCAAGGCTGATGTTACCAACACCGATATAGGCATAACGGGTTTCAATGGCCTTATGTCGAAGTGTGTAGGAACTTTCCCACTCAAATTGATAGTTGGAAGATCCACGATCAATACTGCTTTCGTTATAGTAGATGTCGATACTACCTTTACTGCTCTCTTCTTTTGGGTTGAGATTGGCTACATAAGGCGGCAATGATCCCTTCAACTCTTCATCGAGAACTTATACTTTGGCTAGATTCTGAAATTAATGTTGTTAAAGCTGATCTGTCCATCAATACTTGTCTTACCCCTATCGAAATCTGTACAGGAAATATTATTGGTGTTGTCGATGACATGAGTTTGCAGAAGATGTATTATCTTGGAGACCCAAATGTTGGACCCCTAGGAGAATCGATAGGAAAGTTCGAGTATATGGTCAAATATGGGGGTCCTCTACACCCTATAATGATGCTCCATCTGGTTGGGACTCTGATGAAGTACCTCCAGCCGTCGAAGCTGAATCTCAGGCGAAGAAGGAGGCAGAGCTTGTTGCAATCCTGTGCTCCTTTAAAGAAGCTGTTGGGTTGCTCCCTATTGCTGAAGAATACAATGTCGAACCTATCGATGGAGAAGTGAATCCTTAGATCGGATATGTAACCCGGACCTGGAGCCCGAGAGATTCCTCCATAGGAGAAAGATGCTTGAAAATGAGCAGGAAGAAGTAGTCGTTGATGTCTTAGAGCGACTACGAGAGTTTAGGCTAACTAGACCTGTAGTTAGTCTAGAAAAGTGCCTAGAAACCAGTTCGCTGGAAGTAGATAGTCCCGACTAGCGTGCTGAAGAGGATGGGTCGAATCGTGGCTTGAAAGTGTGTATAGATTCGACTGGTGTTGTATGTCATCCTATTATGAATTAAACAACGTTTTGTGATAAATCCATAGCTGAGTCTCTTGAAGATCGATGCACTTTAATGATGCCTCGAGATCCTATCGTTATTGTGAATTTGAGTGACGATGAAATCCAGCGGCCTACCTTTATAAGTGGCTCGATTGACAAAGATCTTTTCAATCGATCCCGACCCTTTTAAAGGAGTTCAGAGATTGTTTTGCATGGGATACAGAAATGTCCGGTTTAGATCGACGATTGGTCGAACATACCATAACCACTAAGCCAGACTTCAAACCCGTAAAACAAGCTCCACGTCGATTGCCAAGTGAACATAGACAACAGGTCTTTGACGAAGTAAAGAAATTATTCGACGCTGGATACATAAGGACATCTCGATATACAAAGTGGATTTCTTCCATTATTCCTGCAAAAAAAAGAACGGAAAAATTTGAGTTTGTATCGATTTTAGAGATCTTAACAAAGGAACTCCAAAAGATGAATATCCGATGGCAATAGCAAACGAACTCATCGATAAAATGTTTGGACACAAAATCATGTCCTTCATGGATGGTTATTCTGGATATAACCAAATCTTTATAGCTGAGAATGACATACATAAGATAGCTTTTCGTTATCCCTTCGGAATCTTCGAATGGGTCGTTATGCCTTTTGGTTTAAGGAATGCTGGCGCAACCTATCAAAGGGTAATGAATCTTATCTTTAACCCATTAATCGGGTCACCGGTGGAGGTTTATATCGACGATATTGTGGTGAAATCGTTGGCAGACCATTGTTATGTTGACGATCTTTGAAATGCTTTTCTTCAGATGAGAAAGCACAACTTAAAGCTAAACCCCATGAAATGTGCCTTCGGCGTTCGCGCTAGTCAGTTTTTGGGATTTTTAGTTCATCATTGAGGTATAGAAATTGATCCGGACAAAATTAAAGCTATTCACGATCTACCTCCTCCAGCAACTAAAAAAGCAGCTTCAGGCTTTCTTGGGAAGAGTTAATTATCTAAGGCGATTCATAGGTAATCTAGTCGGTCGAACGACGGCATTTTCTAACTCGTAGAAAGGAGAAAGTAGTTTCGAATGGACTGATAGTCATTCGGAATCCTTTGAAGCTATTAAAAAGTATCTTATCAATCCACCGGTCCTGGTCCCTCCAAAGCAGGATCGACCTTTTTTGTTGTATATCGCTACAGGCGATAAAGTTCTTAGATCAATATTGGTACAAAAAGATAACCAAAGTAAAGAGCGAGTCATCTAATACTTGTCTTGTATCCTTACTCCCGTCGAATATAGGTATACTAATAATGAGAAACTATGCCTTTCGTTGTATTACACTGTCATGGAAATTCGATACTATATTGGGAGTAGAACAATCTATATAGTATCGAATGCTCCTGTTTTGAAGATGTTGTTCTATAGCCCTGTATTGTCCGGAAGGCTCAGCAGATGGAGTCTTATTTTGTCTCCTTTTGATCTTCAATACCGGCCATAGGCATCGGTCAAAGGACATGTATTGGCAGACTTTTTAGCCCAATACACGGATTCTAAATTAACCAGTTCTCTAGATCCGAAGGAATTTTGATAAATTTAGTTTGATGGGTCTGTGTCCAATGAAGGAGTCGGGGTAAGAGTTTATATTCTATCCCCAATGAAAGTAAAACACAAAATAGCTTGCAGAATCGACGAAATGTTAACAAATAATTCCGTCGAATATGAGGCCCCAAAAATTGCTTTACAGGTCATCATTGATTTTCAAGTATCATATGCAATCGTTCGGGGGATTCACAACTTGTCATCCATCATGTCAAATGATCGAGTATGTGTACCTTCGATCATCTTCAGAGATACTTGGACAAAGTCCATGAGTTGTCTTCTTTCTTTAAGGAAGTTCATTTCGAACATATCCTTAAGGAAGACAATTTCATAGCGAATGAATTGGCACAACATGCCTCCGGTTTTAAAATAAACCATTGATTGATGCAAGAAATCGGAGGATAAGTACAAACAATATGTTCCGTGATGAACAACGATTTTACATATGTGAACACCGTTACCATTTTCTGATCGACAACTGATTGGAGAACACTATTCATGGAGTTTTTCTCCAATTCTGGGAAAGGGACCACCCGCCAATTAAAGTTGTCGGCAAGATTCTATGCTGTAATCGATGATGTACTATATCGAAAGCACAATGATGGTGTCCTTTTAAGATGTGTTGATATGGATGAAGCAATCCCTATCATGTTAGAAGCACACCATGGTCTTTGTGGCCTTCATCATGCTAGACCCAATATGTATTGGTCGATCAAGAGGCACGGCTTCTTTTGGCCTTCGATGACGAAAGATTGCATCAATATGGCAAAAGGATGCGAAAAGTGTCAAAAGCATGGACCAATTTCACATGCACCAACAACTCATTTACATCCAATAGTTAAACCTTGGCCCTTTCGATCGTGAGCTATGGATATTATTGGAGAAATAAGGCCAAGCTCGAGTAACGGAGATTCTTATATCCTTGTGGCTTATAAGAATATCACCCAGAGCGAAGCGATCGATTTTCTTCGATCCGACATTATATATAGATTTGGCATTCCCCAGAACGTAGTGGTCGACAATGCTATTGTTTTCAATGGTATCTTGATCAAAGATTTTGCCTCCGAGTTTGGATTTGTGTTAACAAATTCATCTCCCTACTATGCTCAGTCGAATGGATAAGCTGAATCTACTAATAAGATCATCAAAAATGCCATTCAGAATATGATCGATGATAACCCTCGATCTTGGCATACTTTGTTGTTAGATGTACTTTGTCCTTACGCGTTACTAAAAGAGAGAGCATCGGGCAGACTCCATACAGCTTTGTCTACGGACATGACGCTATACTACCCATTGAAGTTCGATATAAATCGTTGCGATTTTTTACCCATCAAGACGATCGTCCTGTCGATTATCAAGAATCGATACACGTCGAATTGGAAAACTTAGCAGCGGCTCTAAATTGAATTCAGGTCCAAAAAGAAAGGGTCGCTCGAAGTTATAATAAGAAAGTCATATTAAAGTCCTTCAGGAAAGGAGATTTGGTTTGAAAAATGATCTTTCCGATTGGAAAGAGAGTTTATTTCCTTGAAAAATGGTTTCCTACTTGGGAGGGTCCTTTTAGGGTCGATGAAGTGTATTCAAAAAATGCTTACCACTTGTCATACTTAAATGGTGAACCTAACGCCTTAAAGGTTAATGGCAAGCATTTAAAGCTCCATCGACCAACGTTATGGGATTTACATTCCAGAGAAATTCAGCATCGATGTCCTGAGTTATAGGGATAATCGATGTTTCAGAAGAGACTTAGCCAATACACATAATCGATTCACTATGAAATACTACAATTACAAGTGGATCGATGTATATTAAGTAAAACTATAATCAGCCCGACACCGTGAAGTGATGTTTGCACCCTGGGCAAATTTTATGTCACTTGGCTCGTTTGATACTTGAGCCATGGTGCCGAGCGATGTAAGTGAACCCTCTACCAAAGGTTGAGAACTTAGGCTTTCATGAGGTTTAAGGTTGAGAACCTAGGCTCTGTATTTAGAGGGAAAGCTGAAAAGTAGGGAAGAAAGCTCCTCAGCGAGACATTACAGTTGGTTTTGTTTGCGAGCGCGTGAACTTGTGGTCCCATGAGTCTGCTATTTATAGGCAGAGGTATTAAGCCATATCGATCGCAGAGAATCCCAACAGTCTCCAGTAGTTGTCAACAGTTCCTGGAGAATCTTAACGACCTCATTAAATTATTAGATATTCTCGAGGATCATATTTAATCATATTAAATGTGCATCGATTAAGAATTCGAAGTCATGAAATCGATCGAGAAGAAGTTGGTCTAACGATTCCATTCTTTCGGAGGGGTTCACTACATAAACAAATCCAAAAGAAACGATTGACGAGATTACTTCGACAAACTAGCATCGATAACAATTACTATCCAGAGCCATGCACGAGATTAGCTATCAGGTTGGCAAAGTGGGCCTGAGTGTTGGTATTCACGACAAGCATGTTCGTAGAGGGGAATGCGATTGGCATCGAGTAGCTGCCTCGGCCTTGCACTTCTTCAACTTCGATGATAACTCTACAATTTGGGCCTTCAGTTGTTGCTGCTCCTCGATCAGACGTCGATGCTCGACGGAAATTGCTGTCACCTTTTGCTGAGCGGAGTCGAAATAAGTCACATTCGAAGAGAAATCCTTCCACTGCCTGTCTTCTGAGAAAACCTTCTCCCAATCTTCTCAGGATTTCCAAAATGTCTCTCTGAAGCATTGGCAAATCCCTAACAGGTTGATGAGCGCCTTGGCGTGTCTCTCTATGGCTTCAATGGCTTGGATTATCGCATCAAAGGTGGATTTCGACTGTTCCTCTCGACGCAGTGCTTCGAGCAATCTTAGAGCGAGTGAACAAAGATCGTTTAGATCGACATTCGCTCGGTTTGCGTCGCTCGTGAAGCGGCATGACTAGTGTTCGTTGAGACCTTCATTGGTGATAATTCTAAGTCATGCTGTTCGAAATAATACCTCTTTCAGTTCACACTTCTAGAGCAAAATGCATAGTTAAATTCTTACCCGAAGTTGGTCGAAGAACTCGGCAAACGCTGGATCATCTAGTCCTCTAGGTATTTCTGGTGTTCGACATCCTCTATCTAAGTTCTCAGGTGGCAACGTACTTGCCGGAAGGGGTACTAAGCTTGTCAAAGCAGGCATTTGGCATCTTGCATCGATATTCTCGGGAGGTACTGTTTCTTTCGGATGAGGAATGTTCACCTGTGAAGGTATTTCTGGTTATGAGTTAACGGGGGTATCATCACAATCGAAGGATGTGACTTGTATGATTCGCTCAGGAATGGAATCTTAGATGGTTGGATCAGAACAGAGTGGAATGCGCGAAGTTAGGAAAAATCTAGCTTTGCTCGAAGTAAATATGAAGGATATACCTCTACAAGCAACATCCATGTCTCGAGGAACAGCTTCTTCGATGTTCCTGGTAGCTCCCTCAATTGAACCCTCTTCAGAAGCATTTCTCCCTCCTTCTTCGATTGCATTCTCAACAATCGAAGGATGACCTTCTGCTGGAGGCGATGGTGGTGTGAACAAGTCTTCGTAATTGACCAACACATACGAAGTTTGTTTCAAAGTTTAAACATATTTTCGTGCATTTATCAATCTTCATTTTACCATATCGAACTCTTGATCCCTCTCCCCTAATTGTGGAGGAACTCCTTCTCCTTCGGTAGTTGGGGAGTTGACGATTGAAGGATCGGCGACTGGAGAGTCAACTTCGACTGTGTTATCTCCGTGTTGAAGATTTTCCTCGAAAATTGGAGCAGGCCTTTTCTTTTTAGAGCATCGCTGGAGATTCACGTTGGACTCCTCCAAGGTCTCGTCGGACGATTCACCTTTGTTCGACGAAGAGGCCCGAGTATTTGACTTCTTCGATGTAGCCGCTGCAGGTGCTCGTTTCCTCTTTAGCCTCCTTCTTTCGACAGGCGCTGCAGGTGTGGCACTGTCTAGGGCTCCTTGGGAAAATGATTCTAAGTGTTTGTCGATTCAAATGGGTATCAAGCATCGACAAAGTAATACCTGGCATCAGTGATTTTTCATGTTTTCCAATGAGACCGCTAAGAGAGTCTTCCTTTTCTACTAACGACTCGATCCCTTTCTTAGGAAATCCAGCTTTTGCTATTATCTTCCTGAAGGTTTTCTTCTAGCAAAAATCGAATGCCTGGGTCGTGTTGCATCCTCCTAAGTTCTTAGAAAACGTGACTTTACAAATGGATCGATTCAAGGTATTAAAAAGCTGCGAAACAGGAAGAGTTAGTCTATGGTTAGTGACGTAACTTACTATATACCATTGGTCTTACCCTATCGGTGTATCCAAGGTCGATGTCAACTCTGAGCAGATTTTTATTGAAAGAATAGTCACGAACTAGGTTCGACGAAAAATCCTTTTGCATCGCTACCGACTAAGTCCCTTGGGGTCAACACTTGATTCCAGAATGTGTGGGGTTCCAAAAACTGTCGAAGCTTGTATAAGTTGACACTTTGAACGAAGGGCTGCCAACAGGGTTTGCTGGCGTAAAGGAGTCGATTAAGATATCCTAAAGCAGACTCCTTTCGCCAGTTCTCATACCGAAAGAAGTGAACAATCCCCAAACCATAGAATGTTGATTCATCATCATCCATCGACAGCTTAAAATGGTGCAGATCAGGAAAATACAGGTGTGCCCATGCTAAGGTAATCCACAAAGGGCCCGATGCTGGTTTGGCAGGGAAAACTCCTCGGTTCTTCGAGTCGACGGTAACAGCTTCGAAGTGGGCTCGGTAGAGCAGGCTAACAGGAATTCCTCTTTATCACCCCAGCTCTGTGGATCTTTCGTCAGGTGGTCTTCGATGACCGAACCAATACGCTGCCCTTTCTCGAACTTGAAATCATCTGCTCTCTCAATCAGTCTAACAGGATCACTGATAGAATAACATCCTCTCAAGAAGGTTATGTTCGGAATGGTCACGGTCATTGCACCTTCTAGAAGGTAGAAGCAATTGGTCTAGATACTCCACAACGATAAGACTGCTGCAAGCGATCGAGGATTGCACCTCATCGGCTCTGTCGACGCTATCATTAAGTAATAGATCCCTATCTTCTCCCACTTCTCATGTCGAACCCTGGTCCACGAGTTTTTCCACTCAGGAAACTTATCTACACCTGTAGTGGGGAATCCGTACAAGACTTGGCTGATACTAGTTGAGTCGCCGACTTCAGAAGATCAATTCCTTTCAGAGGATCGATTCTTTTCAGAAGATCGATTCTTTTCAGGGGCTCGACTCCAATTACCTGGATCGACGAAGCTATCTCTGCATATCGGTATGACCATGGCATCGGGAAGGATATAATTGTAGGGACGTGCTTGTCGTCCGCTGTAACGCCGAGATTGCCAGCTCTGATGAGAGGGCCCAAACTTATTTGCCCCTTCGATTTCATTGCTTCATCGGAAAAATTATTCGTCTTCTTAGCTATGGTCTATGCTGCCAAGTCTCTAAAACTCTTGAAGTAGACACCTATTCCCCCTAATGATGTATGGTTGTGGTACGACTAAAGAGCCTTGAGTAGGGAGGTTTTTTGACTGAGAGAAGGAGTAAAAACAAGCAGCGCAACGAGAGTAAGAAATTTTTGAGGAAGTAGATAAGAAGGAGACGGGGATTATATAGGGGATACCTGAAGATGAACGGATGCGTCAGAGGAAGGGGGGCTAAGTGTTTACATTGCAAACAACATTTTGGGCTTCTGCAACCGGCTTTGATGGATGCTAGGATCGACGCCCTCTGTGAGATCTTCAATCGACGTGTCAAGGCAAGGATCAATACTCGAGTCAAGAATTAGTCGAGCGGGGCAATTCGATAGAAAGAGTGCTCGAACTTCCTCGAATGACTTCACTTTCGACGCTAGATACGAAGAACCAAAGGCATGGCTCACGAAGCATCGATGATGGATTAGTCTTAGTAGATAAGTAGCATCTAGTCTTGGGATGTTTAGCACGTGTTAAATATGCGTCGGTTGACGATTATTAGTTAGTGGTTTATAAATAAGTCAGCCCTGTTTATTTATAAACACCCGACAATCATTTTATGACCCCAAAGAGCTGCTTGATTGTCAAGCTATCTGTTCGTTTCAAGTGTTGTTGTACGATGGCTGTAAGTTTCTTTTTTACTTTATTGGTGACCACATTTGCTTTTAATTCTTTGAGTCCCCGATATATCGCGACGTGTTTCGCCGTCCGAACATAGTCTCATACCTCCTTTCCTCCGTTCGACTGCGAATCCTCGGGACCCCAAGCAACTCAAACGCTCTCCCCAAATCAGAGACAACAAATCACACCCCCTTACGCAACAAATCAGGAAAATAGGATTTCCATGACCTGCAACCTCAACCGCCCACCCACAACGGGGACAGTCACCAGCAAACATAAGTAATATCCTAGGCTCAATGTAGAAAACAAACTATATGACCTAAACATCATTGACAATAAATGAACCACCCCAATCAACATTACATATGAATTTGCAAGTTAATTGCATGTAGTACATGTGGAAACTCATTATAAGACTCCGTTGATCGCCGTATTCAATAGTTATGTCTTTCCTCCTTTTGTCCCATACGTGTCTCCGAGTCACCCATAGCCAAAACTTTTCTTTGTCATGTTTCTTAACATAAATACTTTCACGTAAGACGATTCTCTCACAAAACTACGAAAATATGGAGGCATGAAGTTATATCTGGTCTAACATGATTTTAGGACAATACAACTTTCAAACAAGTATGAGGACCGCTTACAATCGTGATCTTAAATTCATCATCGCAGGCATGTTGAATCGAACGTAACCTCCATTTACATCCAGATTCATACTTAGAATAGAAAATTTTTCTTATCAGATTCACTATCTCATAATGACTTTTAATATGATAGTTATTTATTGTATGAATGAGGTAACTCTTGCGCTTAAAACCCATTCCTTTGTGAAATTCAACAAGAGAATCGTCATCATCAAGTACCACTTCATTTGCATTCTTAATGAAAACAATTTTCCTAGAATTACCATTATTGACGTAAAAAGGAAGTTGTTTTTCAATTCGTTACCTAGATGACCCTGGTTCATCGACCCAACCTTCCATCACATCATCCACGACATGATATTCATTATATCTTCTATACCGTTAAGCATCGCCTCGTATGTATCAACTTCTTCGTCGGGTTACATAATCGCAGCAACAATACAATTCTATTCATCTACATCATCTCTGACATTATGACCACCCATTAGAACATCAGTAAATGCATTAAAAATATTAAACATACATGAATCTTTTTAACCTGATCAAAGTTTCCTTCCATCGTTGTGTTCCTTCTCAATTCCTCAACAACAATTTCGAGTTGCATTACAATATTTAGTATTTTCAGGATGGTAATACCACTTACAACGTTATAGGATGCCCAGACTTCGTTACATGAAATTTCACTGATAGAAAGAACGTAAACTTCTTGAATGTGATTGGGATTAGACGGTGCAAACTCCATGGGTAATCTTACATCATCATCGTAACCAATAGGGACTACCACAAATTTCGCTCTCAAGCCGCCATGATGCAGCGCTGAAGCGTTACGAACAATAGGAACCGATTGCAACTATCGCATTCCAAGATAAACAATAGTCGGCCAGAGAAAACCCTAGGAACAATTATTTATAGTATATAAGAAATATGGTAATAAAAGATAATAAGTCGCAATACTTATTTAATCCCTCGGACCTATCCTTGAAAGGGACCGACTCATCCATCCACTATCAGATAACCTACGGATGCATCCGTCTGCTGTCAGACGTCACGAACACATACGTCTTAAGGGATGGACAGATCCGACTACTGTCAATCCTTCAGGTTCCTCTTCTCGTCCATGCTTCGTCTCGTCCATATTTTCTATTTCCCACCTTCCATGCATCTCAGTAGTCCATATATCTCGCCGTCAACTCGTCTGCATCACACCATATCTAGGTATAAGATACCTATGATAAATTGTACACGTGCTCTCCGACCTAGCGTGCGTGCGGCGGTCCGAGCGACATGAGGATCCGGGCCCACTCCCCTCGATGTCATTCAGTCGATGCCATGACTCGAACGTCGAGGCGCTGCGAGCTTACAGGAGTCGATCCTAACATGATTCCTAATCGGGCCTGCCCGAGCACTCGCCGATCGTCTCCACGCTCCTTGGGAGTCGACAGACGATTTGCGGAACATGATCTGTATAAGTGATTTTCGGGATG
Source organism: Melastoma dodecandrum (assembly GCA_029817715.1). NCBI lineage: Eukaryota > Viridiplantae > Streptophyta > Magnoliopsida > Myrtales > Melastomataceae > Melastoma > Melastoma dodecandrum. Next base: position 335,725 of record JARUPY010000526.1, on the reverse strand, counting down.
ATCGGGAGCGGCTCGCCTCGTCTTCCCTCATCCATGATTGCTCCGTAAAAAATGGTTGTTGTTGTTGCTTAACTTTGGTAACCTCTTACGGAGTCGCCACCTATTATTTTTAATAAAACTGTTTAAGTCGGAAAAAAAAAAACAGTTTCGTTCGGGTATTCCTATTTACTAAATATTATATTCTAAACATGAGAATAAGTGACGTTTACTCCAAAAGTTTGTTTTTGGTTAACGGGCGTTAGACCCAATCCGGGTATGACTCCGGACTCATGTAACTGTTTTACAGGCGTTGGACCCAATTCGAGTGTTGGACCCGAACTTATGTTTGTTGATTTACAGTCACATGAGACAAAAATCCTAAAGCCTACCAGCATGCACCACAACAAACACAAACAATTATTTAGATCAAAGAGAGTAGGAAATGGTGGCGATCGTGAGTCTATGCACTTAGACCCACGGCCCGTTACAGATGGAAATGAAGAAAATCGAGAGGCTCGCACCTCCCTTTGTACCTTAGGTTTGTCGATCGGGGCTGCTTTGGTATTTGGTCGTCACGCTTTTAAGCACAGAGATCCAACCTACGCGGTTTGTTAAACACGCTTTCAAGTCTTTGAACTTCGAGATTCGTCTTGTTGAATTCCCGTGAAGTACAAACAGTTTTCATATAAATAAAACAAGAGGACGGTTGTCAGAAAATTATAAGTAAGACAGGTCAAATAATTAGAATTGACTAAGTGAGTAAGATTGATACTCACGGGGCATTGTGCGGCCCGTGAAAGTCGATCCTCTGTGATGTTGGAACATAATCCCCTCCAAATCGCATGTGCGGTGTACATGCAAAATAAAATGTAAGTTAAAGTGGAGTTAGTAAATTCTAATTGAATATTTGAAACAATTAAAATTTACTGCGTAAGTCGAAATGAGACTTACGCGGTGTTGCATGGGCCGTTGATATTGATCTTCTGTAATGTCGAAAGATAATGTCCCATGATAGTTTATCACTCGTTGTTTTACATGCAAACAGAGGAAATAATATGAAGGTAAACTAGTATATTAGTAACTATTAAATTGACGTAAATTTAACCTAATAGCTGCCGTTTTGGAGTGAATGGAATTAGATTTTGATTTCCTCAAAGAGTCGTTTGTGTCTGAGGTAATCGTCCGAATGTCACTCCTTGAACAACTCGGGATTTCTCATCGTATTTTCCTTGCAATAGTCACAAACGTTGAATAAAAAGTGTGAAATACAACCGTAACGGTTAAATTTATGCTAAATCCAACCAAATCGAAACAGTCAAGACATGTCTTACCTTTGGTCGTGTCAATTCGCAAGTCATGCAATTAAAAACTAATAAAGATGTCACGGATCGAGGCTTAAATAATAAAAGAACACTTGACATGGCCGAAGACTTGGTCAGCATTGTTAAATTCAAAATTAATTAATTAAAAAGAGAAAGAACGAGGGGAGGACTTACCCTTGAGGAATACCCGAATGAAAGATGGGTTCTTCTAGGCCATGGTCCGATGCGAGGGAGGGGATAATTGAAGGCGTCGTTCTTCCTCCCGGGTTCAGAGAGGAGCGTTGCTAGGGGATTCGGATGATGCCCGTCGCCGTTGGAGCCGTGATCGATGGATGGGGCAGAGAGAGGAGGAAACGAGGAGGTGGGTGACCGAATCCGAGCTGGAGCACCGATTGTGGGGCCCCGATCTGCGGGGATGTCGCTGCCCGGAGAAGGCCCTGCGCGGGAGGAGTTTGGCCTATGACCAGGGGCGTCGATGGCGACATCAACGCCTTTCTAAGGAGGGCGTTGTTCTTACCTTGTCTTAAAGGTGATGCCTGGGGAGCGAAGGGGGAAACTAAGAAGGGAAACGAACAACTTCGGCCCCCACCTCCCTAAGGAGGAGCTGGTCCTCCAGAATTTAAAGAAGAAGTATCTTCGGGGAGAAGGAGGAATTAGCCCCCCGAGGCAGAGGAGGGGCCGCGTCTTCACTTGGCTGAGCAACTTTTTTTGGAGGATGGCGGCGATTAGATTGATTTCTCTTCGCCGATTGCATTTCGCCCATGGCGATGAGCATTTTTCTTCGCTGATGGGATCAAGTGCGGCTGAGATTGTATGTGGTATGACGACATGAATCACATTGTGCTGCTTGTTGTAGTTATTTTTTACGAAGAAAGTTGCGAATAATTGAATTTAGTTGCTTAAAGCCTGAAATGGTACGTAGTAGATGATGATACATGTTGTGTTTGTTCATTATTTGACAAACATACACGTATTCAAGATGTGGTTAATGACGTCGACGTTGACTGAATTCCCCCAGTTGCTCAGTGGCATTTTTGTATTAGACATGTGGTAAATAAATTCAATAGTCTGTTCATGAATGTCATTTGTAAAATGAGGTTAATCATTGCTACAAGGAAGCTAACGAAGTCAAAGTGGAAACATATCTTGAATAAGTTGGTCGAAGCAATGCCAAGAGCATATACCTTCTTTGAAGAAATGAATGTAGAGCAATGTTGTTTGAGTTATGGTTACTTCTACCGTTACGGCTTCATGACTACAAATTTGAGCAAGAGTTACAATTCCATTACACAGGGTGTTCGGAAATCAACATGTATTTGCTTTGGTTATGAAGGTTTAGTACAATTATGTCGCTTATTGGCAATAGTGAGGCGAGAAAAAATAATCGAATGGGGCTAAATTGAACAAGAGAAAATATAAGGGGATCAAATTGAATTATTTTAATTTTTATATTAAATTAATTAAAATTTTTAAAATTTTAATGTTTTTTTTACAAAAACCAAGGGGGCCTTGGGTCACCATGGGTATTAATAGAAGATATGATGCCAATGATGAGACGTGAATTGTAGAGCAATTCACATATCCTTGTGCGAATAGAATTTCTAGACCAATGGAGAAGGCGAAGCAATTTCTAGTGGCTTTGCTTGATCTTCAACCGAGCCACTTTGATATGAAAACTCCGGGGTATAATCGTATCCAAAAATGTTTTCACAGAAGACAAGACATGCACTGATAAGAAGTGACAAATTCACCTCATGTCATGCTCACATGCTTTAGCATGTTTTGCCAACATGCACATTGACAACATTTATTTCATTAGTATTTACAACACTTAGGAGTGTTAGAAAATGATGTATGCTTCCCGTTGGACTTCATTTGACTATAAAGAGGATTGGTTGGAGTTCCGATTTCCAGTGGTCAACCCAGACCCTGGTAGAGTTAGAGTGCATGGTCGTTCAAGATCTTACCGTATGCACAATAAAATGGACGTTAGGGAGAGGACGTTAAAGACAAATTGTGGCATATGTATGGACGAAAGTCATAATCGACATACTTGTTATACAAAATGAACTTTTTATGCACTAGCTGTTTCCATTATTCGTTAATTGCTCTGCCTGTTTATACTAAATTGGTTATCAACGTAATTTGACAAGGACAAAGGACGAAGAGGGAGACGTCGATTAAATGACTAAATGTATTATTTGATTCTTTTAGTTCCTTTGAATGGACTAAATATAGTTATGTTAACCTTGGATTTGATGATAAACTTAAGCAACGTGTTACTGATGGTCAGTGGTATTGATTCATGTGGCGTGTGCTTATTCTTAGTGATGAGCTTGAGCAAGGTGTTGCTGGCAGCAGTTGTATGTTGCTGTTTTACAGTAAACTATGACTGTGATGATACGCTAATATTTTTGAATTATGGAAATAAATATTTTCAAATCACATTATATTCTGATTTTATTCAGAATATATGTCTGATTATCTAAATACGTTAAATAAGTTTCAAATATCATCAATTCATATATTTAGGCAACTCAATATAATGGGATTAGCTTTCCATGTTTATATTTGGAAACAAAATATTTCGTTTGATATCCTGCATTAGTGCTACGCTGTAATAGGATAAAATGTTAAATGAAATAATTTTGTTCATTGTTTGATTTCAATAATCGATCAGATAAGATTATTTTTAGGATGATTGATTTATAAAATATAAAAAAATTGTTTTGTTCGAATGAGTTAGGGAAGTTATCGTTGAGAACTTACCTTCTATAGTATAGCGACCGTTAAGCAGATCGTTGCTCACAATCTGTTCGCAGCTTTTGAAAACAAATTACAAAGATTGTCCCAACGTATTTGGATTTCTTCTACGTTGCCTTCTCCATTATAATCAGACTAGGACGACATATATAATTACCTGTGTGCGTCTGAGTGGTTGTCCAAAACCTGTGTGATCTGAGTGAAGCTTTGAGGATCGGCAGAGAACGAAGGTGCTAAGTGATCGCCAGGTTCCTACCTCTTACAATCTGCATGTGAGAGTGTCAAGGGCTGAGTATGACCTTGATCGTCATGAGAGGGACTGAGTGTTCTTGGTGCGTTCAACGAGCGCCTGACAAATCGTCTGTGGGAAGCTAAGTGAATACCTCTTCGGAATTCAGTAACCAGTTGCTAACCCATTGGCAAGAAGCCGTTTTTGTCGTGTCTCTTCGCAGGGAAGTCTCAAACCTATAGAGTTTGAGTAGTGAGACACGCACTTGCGGGTGCACGCCAGAACTCTTGTGCCTGGAGGGTAGAGTAGGAGTTGGGAAATCCGCCGGAGTGGAAAGAGTTCCTCCCGAGCACAGGGGTGCTGTCCAGAAGCCTCGACCTCCTGAGGGACAGTAGAGTAGGTTGCGTGGGAGCAGCCGGAGCTGAAATTTCCACCCTAGGCACTGAGTGTGTAGTGTAGTGAGTCACGGCTATGGTAACCGTGCTCGTCCGAACTGAGTGTTGGACGGATACCGCGACTTCGCTGAGTGAGAAGTCAGGTTCTGCTGAGTGAGGAACTAAAGCGTTCTTTCGTTTTCTTTTGTGATATAAGTGATTATCTTTATGGTTGTCTCTTGACTACTTACATGCTCATCTTTAGAAGAGACATAATTTGTGTGGTAATCCTCTGCTGAATGACTAAGTGCTGAAGCGATCCTCTACTGTGAATCATCAACGAGCTGCTCTTAGAGAAGTCGTTCTTCACTATAAGGAATCATTTGTGAGCATTTATACTTTAACATAAGTTGTCTTTGCGCTTTGATAGACAAGCTTACGTCTAAGCGACAACGTGCTGTGTGGGAATCCTTTGAGCAATTAACTACGGAGCATGAGCATCATTCTGTTGGAAACAAGAAGACGTCCACTGTGTGAGGAGCTGACTATTGTCAGGAGTAGGGGTGTTAATGAGCCGGGCCGGCCCACGAACTATCCGGCCAGGCTTGTCTTTTGGCCCGAACCCGGCTTGACAAAAGTCAAACTCTAGTAGAGCCCAAGCTCAGGCTCGGGCATTACTTTTTACAGTCAAGAGTCGGGCCGACAAGCTGTCCGCTTCGGCTTGATAAATTTTATAAATAATTAAATAATTAAAATAAAATATAAAAATATAAAATAACATTTAAATTTTAAAATTTGCCTATAAGTGTAAAAGGGAGGGGAAGATACAAAGAGCTTGGGTCGGGCTCTGACTCGGGCCTAAGCCAAAATTTTTTTATCGGGCTCAGGCTCGGGCTAAATTATCCGACTCGGTAAGGCTCGGGCTCCGACTCGGGCCGATACAATTTTATCCGGGCTCAAACTTGGCTAAGGGGTGTTCGAGCCCGACCCGACTCATTAACACCCCTAGCCAGGAGTGATCTACTTTTGTAAAAGATTCTAAATCTCACTTTGTGAGAAGTAGAAAGCCAAGTGCAATGGCTCTTTGCACCCATTATATTACATAGTGGAATCACCTTGTTGGTGGAAAGTGGACGTAGGTCGATTAAGTATTTTGAAACCGTGCTATCTTTGGTGGACAAGGGACGTAGTGCCCCTCAAGGCGCATTTTGAAACCGCGCTATCTTTGAGGGGCACATTTATAAAACGTGTACCTTCGACAGTAAAACTATATTTTACGAAACCAAAATCGTATTTCATAAATTTTTATAAAATTAACCGTATTCTTGTACAAAACTCCAACAATCGGTTCATCAACGATCGGTCCGGTCCAAATTTACACGTGCCTACTGTGCAGCCAAGCGCCCCAGTAAGCAAAAACAACAGGAAACTCCACCCCCCTCTACTTTGGCTTCCTTCTCTCTGCTTCCCCAACCCCAGAATTTCTTTAACCCCCAACCCTCCTGCCTTCCTCCTTTCCTTTCCCTCCACCATCCCACCCAACCTCAACCCCATCCCCGTTCGCCTATTGGTCGAATTCTAGGGTTTTTGAGGCTCCGCTGATTTTCCCCCCTCCCCCTACTTCTGAACATGCGATTGCTTCATCAAGAACACCCTCTCCACCACCGCCACCACCACTACCATCACCACCATCATCATCAGCAGGAGGAGGAGGGGCTGCTGCAGCAACAACAAGCGAACCAGCAGGAGCTGCAGCGCCAGCGTATCCTCAGCCTCTTTGAGTCTTCCCCTCCTCCTGAGCCCTCTGAGGACACCCTCCCTGACCACCAACCTGCTCTCTCCTTTGATCTCTTCCCCCTCCCGAGGCCAGGCGAGGTCCCACGAGCTGTGGAAGCTGCTTCGCTTGATTTTGCAGAGAGTGGCAGTGGTGCGGAGGTCGGGTCGCAGGCGATACTGGGGGCGGGGGCTGGGGTAGGGGCAGACGTGCAGGTCAGGAAACGGCGTGGTCGGCCCCCGAGGTTCAACGGAGGAGGATGTGGTCCTGTTGCGAGTTCCTTGACAGGGAGAAGGGAGGATGAGGAGGAGGATGTCTGCTTCATTTGCTTCGATGGTGGGACGTTGGTGTTGTGTGATCGTCGGTGAGACTATTAGTTGTGTCTTGCTGCCTTTTTGTGCTCTTTGCTTTAATATTGTTCAGCAGCTATTGATATTCGAGGTGTCTGTGGTTTTGCTCGAGGATGGAAATGCTAGTAAGTAGTTGTCAGGACGATGTTAGAGACAGAAAATAACTGTTTTTTAGTCATTTGAGATTTCCAGAGGATCTCTTTTGCAGGTTCGGTTTTATAAAATTGATGTTCTGAATTGGCTGTGAAGCAAGATTGGAATGAACTGATACCCTTTGATTTCCTATTGTGATAGTATTTGTGATGCTTCTAAAGTTTCCTTTCTTTATATTGAGTACATTCAACTTGTATGGTACATCTTTTAAGAGTCATGCAGTGGAATCGACAATTAAAGACTTCCAATAAAACACAGTAGATCAGTACTTCGTAGACAACTAGCCAAACATTCACTCATTTACACGTTGTTTAACATTATTGTTGGATAATTTGTCAATGTGTTGTTTCCTTTTTCCCCTGGTTTCTAGGGGTTGCCCGAAGGCATATCACCCTGCTTGTATCAAACGAGACGAGTCATTTTTCCGGTCAAAGGCTAAATGGAACTGTGGTACGTTTGAGCTTGAGTTTTTTCTTTGTAATTTTTATTATGTATTTCGGATGGCATCCATGTTTGATTGTGCTGTGTGGTGAATATGATATGCTAAAGTAGTGTTATTTTTTGTTGAGCTCTAAAGTCATGTTGTAGGATGTACATTATGCAGTAACCTCTTGTGTAGTCTACTAAAAGGCAGGCTCCAGCTTAAATCTGATTTGTGCAGCCTAAAAACAATTACTTCAGCTTCATATTTTAGGTACACAGTTGATGATTCCTTCAGATGTCGGTTATCATTGAATCTTAGCAATTGATTTCAAGAATTTGTTTTTCCTTTAACTTCCCTTTATTGGAGAACCATTCATCATCCTTTTTGTGAGTAAGAACCTTTTCTTATCATTGTTATTGCCTGTTATTTTCATGCTTGACAAGTCTTTGTTCATAAATAATAAGATCTTTAAATGTAAGGCCGTCCCTTTAGATAGGTTCTTTCATAATTGTAGACATAGCTTCGGTGACCTTCATGCCGACTTCTGCCTTTCGAAATATTTTTGATTATTGGCTTGTTTCTTATCATAGCATATGGTTTTGTATTGTAATGTTTACTTTGTGAAAGCAAAAACTGTTCATGCATTCCAGGTTGGCATATATGTAGCTCATGTCAAAAAGCATCTTACTACATGTGTTATACATGCACATATTCCCTGTGCAAGAATTGCACAAGAGGTGCTGATTATGTATGTGTGAGAGGTACAAAAGGACTATGTGGGACGTGCATGAAGACTATTATGCTCATTGAGAGTGTCGAGCATAGAAATAAGGAAATGGTATCCCCAAACTTGCCCTAACTTCATGTTATCTATTATCTTTGCAAGAGTATATGGATCTTTTTGATAACTTGAACATTTGAAAATATAATTATGTGCCTTCTCATAACTGTTGAACCTGTGTAATATTAGAAGTGGATGCCTCTTTTACACTCTTTCCTTTGAAACCATACTAAAAGTATGTGTAGAATTCTGGAGGGTTTTGCTTCTTAATCATGAATTTCATGACATTAATCTGGTTTTGTATTGACTTTTTTTCATTCTGATTAATGATAATCTTGTTTTATTACCATTTATTCCTACATAAATAAATAAGTCACGTGGCCAGTCTTGGCTGTGAGGTGAGTATTTCCTGATTAGGACTTTGCCTATATGTAAAGAGAAAAAGGCCAATTATGAAAAGCTATATTTGTCAACTCTTGTGTTTTGTACCACAATATGCCCCAAGGTTGTGGATCCCGAAACCTTGAAATGACAGAATATACATTCTTGTTCAAGAACTAGATGTTACGAATCAGTTTAGAACAAGACACTTGCACAATCAGCTTATGTTTAAAGTATTTACAGTCTTAGGAATTTCAAATGGGGGAGATGTAAACGAATAAGTGAGTGGCTCCTCTCAATGGAACATATAGGATGACAAAGGTGTGGGATGTCGTAGAATTTGTTGTATTTGTTGCTTCTTCTTATTCTTTTATATGTTATGAAGACTAAAATGGATGAAAAAACTCATGTTGCATAACTAGCTTAGCTTATGAAGACCCAGTTTCTCGCTGATGCTTTATGGGTTACAATTAATGACATGATTACGAACCTGCTAATAATTAGAGTTGTAACTTTCTTCATCAAAGAAACAGCCTTCTTTTCTTTTGCTTCCAGACATGCTTATGCTTTCAGTCCATTGCTTTTCAGGCCAATTTAGTTGGAATGCTTTCAACGTCACTATTAGCTTTTCAATTTGTGGTGTTTCTGACATACATAGTTTGATGACATAACCGAATATTCATGCAGGTTCAAGTTGATTTTGATGATAAACTTAGCTGGGAGTATCTTTTCAAGGTTTACTGGATATGCCTGAAAGAGAAATTGTCTTTGACTTTTGAGGAATTAACTTCTGCAAAAAATCCCTGGAAAGATCCTGAAATTTCATTTCGTGAGAGCATAGGTGTTCTCAATACTAATGGCTTGGAGAGCTTTAAACATCTGGTGGAAAATGGTTTAAATGGTATGAAAAGGAAACGAAAAGGGCTCTTTAGGAATGAAGTGGACAGTGGGAGTCAACTTCCTTGTGGTCAGTCTTCTGATGAAAGGGATTGGGCATCGAAGGAGCTTTTAGAGTTCGTTTCTCACATGAAAAATGGTGATACGTCTGTTTTGTCTCAGTTTGATCTAGAGGCTCTTCTGTTAGAATACGTTAACAGAAATAATCTGCGTGATCCACAAAAAAAATGTCAAATTATTTGTGATTCAAGGCTTTTCAGTCTTTTTGGGAAAGGAGTTGTTGGCCATTTTGAAATGCTAAAGCTCCTTGAGTACCACATTCTTGTGAAGGTGGATGGTCGAGTCCACAGAGGTCTTCAAGGAGCTGTAACCGATACGGATGCTCGCTTGATGGATAGTACAAGCTGTCCGAACCATCAAATTTCAGGCAAGAATAAGAGGCATAGAAATCGTAAAAGGAGTGTAGAGAAAGTCCATTCAATTAACCGAGAAGATCAAGCTGCTATTGATGTTCACAACATCAACCTGATTTACTTGCGACGTGACCTCTTGGAAAAGTTGGTCAATGCTTATGATAGTTTTCATGAAATGGCGGCAGGATGTTTTGTTCGAATTAAAATTTCTAGTGATGATCCCAGGCAGGAAATTTACCGGCTTGTTCAGATTGTTGGTAAGTACTTACTGCCTTTGAAGTTTACGAGAAGTGTGGTAGTAGAATGAATGCTGGAGAATCCTGATCTGTCTTGCATGCAGGTACGAGTGAATTGGATGAGCCCAATAAGACTGATGGAAGAATAGGTAAAGTTATTCTCGAAATATTAAATACGGACAAGAAAGAATCAATACCCGTGGATGAAATATCAAATCAAGACTTCTCTGAGGTGATTACTTGTTTCATATATGCATCCTACGTTGTTGCTATTTAATGGAAGTCAATGCCCCGACCGATTTTTGGTTCTGTACTTTTAAATTGTTGGCGCAAAGAGGGAAGGGAAAATAATAGGAAGGCGGTGGTGGTCTATATACTTTGGGGAGAGATGAGATTCAATGAAATTGCCACCACATTTTAGTCACTAAAGTTTCCTAAATTAGAAATAGGGTTGTGTTGTTTTCTGCTTGGAGAATCTAATCTGTATGTGCGATCATAAAAAAATGGAATCAGGGAAGAAGCTCCTCCTGCAGGTCCATCTCATATTAAGGTTATTGATTTGTATAGGAAAACACATATTTCACCAATATTCTCTGTAGAATAAATAGAAATCAAGCCAATTCCCGATTTTTTTTTTGTTGGATTTTCTTATTTATTTGTTTTTTTCACCTGCATGTCAAGGATATATCATGGTCTCTTAGTGGCTTTTTTAGTCCGTTTTCTTGACAAAAAATGTCCCCGTGACAAACATCATAAAATTAGAAAGATTAGTTGTTAGTCATACTTCCTCGTCTCCCTGCATTTACTCTAGAAACTGGAATCAAGCTATACATTTATGCTTATGGAGACAGATAAAGCTCAATCTCATCGTCTTATTTCTCATGCTTGCAATTTTAATTGTGTTTGACTTCAGGATGAATGCAGACGACTTAGAGAGAATATAAATTCCGGATTGACAAATCGTTTGACCTTGGTGAGGAATGTTCTTTGCTCGTCAATTGTTACATTACGGGTAATTTCTCTGCTGCCTTCATGGATCAAGGATGAAATTATCTCATTTTAAAAGTTCTTGTACCTAGGGTGATATTCAGAAGAAAGCAACGGTGCTACATGCGCTTAAAGTCAATGACGTGAGTTCTTCTAAGTGAAAGTTGGACACTGCATTTGATGTCACTTATATGCTTAGTTAAGATTTACTCTGTTCTGACTAATTGTTTCTTATATGCTGTCATCATGACATGATTATAAATTCAGTGGTTGGAGACAGAGATAACAAGGCTAAATTGTCTTCGGGATCGAGCTAGTGAAAAAGGACATCTAAAAGAATATCCTATACAGATTGTATTTTGTCTCTTGGAATGTTTTATTTTAGTGTTGCATTGCATGCTGTTTATGTTGTAAGTTGGGCATCACATGATTCGATGGGTTAACCGCTTCAAAAATAGGAATGCTTTTACTTTGGAGGTTGAGTTTTTCATTTTCACCAAGGTTAAAACGCAAAAATGAACTTGAAGTGGCTAGTGTCTGTGCTCAATGCTTTGTAGTAGCATTGTTTAAACTTTTATTTTATTAGGTTTCCATTTTTCCACTGCTACCTCCATGGAATCCTTGACCCAATAATTACGCTCAGAGAATGTGTGGATAAGTTGGAGCTTTTGAATTCTCCCACTGAACGCCAGCGGAGACTTAATGATCTCCCCAAAGTCCATAAGGATTCCAACATGGACCCAGATTACAAATCAGAAGGTGATGTTGTGCCTTTGATATCACAGTTACATGTTCTGTATCTTCCATGTGCTATGAATTCTTCTTCATTGCTGACTCGATTCATGATATACTTGCTGGTGGACCTATAGTGATCGGCAAGTCCTCAGTCGGTAGAAAGAGGAAGGCTTCAGTCCCTCAAGAAACAAGTGGCATATTGTTGAGAGAGACAAGAAGCAGGTCCCAGAGAAGACAGGCATGCTATGTACATCAAGACACAAAGATACTTGTACCAACCGACATTCATGGAGGTCCTCTTCACTCAACGTTTGAGATGAATGGAGCAGCAAGGATTCAGGCACAAGATGTATCTGCAGCAAGCAGCTCGATGACTGAAATAAATGGAGGTCAGGTCATTGCTGTGATTGCTGGTGAACGTTACAACAATGGGTCTGTTGGTTCTTCATCACACTCTGTGCTAGTATCTGAAATTACACCATCACCTCTTTCGACAGGAACAGATCAATCTGTCAATGATATTGAGATATACAAAATATGGCATTACCGAGATCCACAACGGAGAGTTCAAGGGCCATTTACTTTGTTGCAGTTGCGTAAGTGGAACTTGAACGGGCATTTCCCTACTGATTTGAGAATATGGAGAACAGATGGGAGTTATGAAGACTCGATACTTTTAACTGAAGCTTTAAGTGGATGGCATGGCAGAGGGCAAGCTTTTCCTAATAAAGGAAGTGATAATAAGCAGGATAGTTTGACCAGTGGATATGTGGAAACGAATATTGTTGAACAAGACTGTGTCCGCAAGGATTCTAGGTTTGGCTCACCCTGCAAAGCAGATAATGAAATAGTCCTGGGCAATGGATTAGCTGAACCCTCGTCTTGTCATGCCAGTGCAGTGGACGATGTCAAAATGGCTTCTACGGAGGAGCAAACAAAAAACATACTGTCGATTATGTTGGACTTTGCGATTAGTGGTGATGCTTCTATCATTCAGGACAAATCTGGTGGCCCTGTACAGTTGCCCACAGAGGTCCCTGTATCTTATGTAACAAGCAAAATCCTGTCGGCCCAGGAAAAATCAAGTGACAGAGATCATCAGAGTGAGCAAGTTGGTGACATCGACATTTCAGACCAGCAATCTGGGCAGAATTGGGTAAATCAACTTTCTGTTGGTGATGCAGTAATTGACGAGGTGTCAACTAGTCCTAATATTACCCAGCAGGAGCTTGAGAGGACAACACAAAAGAAAGGTGTTCTCTCCAGCCCAAAACCTGAGGTTGGCAAGAAAGAGCTCAAGGCGCACATCAGTGAAAACATGCAATCTTTGGCCAATATTCCTGCACTGGAAACTACAAACCCTAGCTGGACCACTGGTACTTCCAGTTTAGTCGCACGTGATCCTCTGCCTCTTCCACCTGATGATTCTAGTTTAGTTACATGTGTTCCTCAGCCTCTCCCACCTGATGAAGTAAACGGTGAGTGGGTCGTCTATTCCGCAGCTACTTCTAATGGATGGGAATCTGGACTTGTTTCTGTGTCGTCCTTTAGATCAGACGAGATTGCAATTGACCATACATCTGCAACAAATGCCGGAATTAGTCAATTGATGCATTCGTCACCACGGTCTATTCCAGATACGACGACTACTTGGCAGGCCCATGATTTTACTGCCCTCGCAGAAGAGTCAGTATCTGATTTGTTAGCTGAGGTCGAAGCAATGGAATGTATGGGTGGGTTGCCTTCTCCCACTTCGAAATTGAAGTCTGCACCAGATTTAGCTATTGAAGATGGTAATGATAACTGTTTTAGCCCGGTGGAAGGATTTAGTCCGCCGCCTGATCCTGGCAAGGGTGAGGATTTCACTTCAACTAATCATGTGGTAGCGCCACCTCAACCCATCATCATGGATACACCTCATGCATCAGCAGACAATGGCAGTCTCACTGATGATCAAAAGAAATCCATTACTAGTGCCACCCTCCCTCGGCCAATGTCTCGTGGTACTAATTGGGATGTTTCTCCTATCACTACAAATTTTGCCACTGGACCGGTGCAAGCAGATCCTTCTTGGGTTGCTGATCAACAGAATAGGCATATGAATTACGCAGGTACCAGTGAAGGAAATGCTGCCCCCGCTACGGATTGGGGCGTTAGGCATGGGACGGCTCCTGGCGGCAGGAATGCTTGTTTTGGATCTTTGGCTGGTGGTCCGAGTCCGACAGTTTGGAGTAACCAACAGAGATTCGGTAATAATGGGCATAGGTATCCCGGGGCCAGAGATAGGGGGTCATATCAGGGGGCAGATTTAGTAGGTTTCAATAGAAACAGGTCGTCGGCTTGGATTAAGCAGTATACAGGGGGAGGAAACGGGGGTGGGGGCGGTTTTCAGCATACACCAAGAGGTCCGAGAGTGTGCAAGTTCCATGAGGCTGGGTACTGCAAGAAGGGAGCGTCCTGTGGTTACTTGCATCGGTAATTTTATTCTGGTTTTCTGGCTTGGCAAATCAGAAGGGATCAATTCTTTTGGTTGATAGTGTTGAAGAGGATGCATGCAATTCCTGCTTCGATGAGGGTGAGAATCAGGCGTTGTGTGTGGGGGGGGGGGGGGGGGGGGCGCTAATTTTAGGGGGGTTGTAAAGTCATATTGTACTTTTTTGTATGTCATAATATGTATAATTATCGTTACGCACTTAGAAGAGAACATTCTAAAATGCGATCATGTACCGATTAGCCATTCGTATGTCCTGTCCGCTTTGGCATTTATTCCATGTTCATATTTCGTGGTTACTATTTCTGCCGGTTTATTTATTTTTGAGCCGGAGGAAGACGAAGAGAAAAGTCATATCTACATATTTAAATGCGTTTTGAATATTATTATCGTCTAATTAGTGAATATTCCCTGAACTTCACCCGAATCTTTCGATCCAGTCGGACTTTTAAAACCCCAAACTACGGTACCTGCGCGTTAGCAGGGTTTTCGGATGTTTCTTCTAGGGTTTTTTTCCCATATTTCCAGATTCGGTTCTCGGAATTTGAAAGCTATCGGGGATGCTGCTCAGGAATCGTGAGGCACGGCCTTATTCTCGAGATAAGGGACTACGTTGTAAGGCCGGTGAAACTGGCAATCTCAGGGATAAATGACCCAAACGAGGTCGAGCTCTATCGAGCTCACTTCCATGAAGACATTAATCGGAATCACCTTTCCGAAGAGTATACCGGGCGTCTGAATTCACCCGTTTCTCAGGTGAAGAAGGCATATCTCCTAAAAGCATATTGCTTGCTTCACTCACCAAAATCGGAGAGGCTGCCACTAATAGATACTGGAAGCTTCGTCTGTTTCTTAGCTCTTTTACCGGAGCTGCCTTTACGTGGTATGTAAATCTACCTTCAAACTCTGTGCGGAATTGAGAGGATATGCATGTACAATTCACGCTGGATTTCGCCTAAACAAACCGAGCGGTGACTTTGTAAGACCTTACTCACATGAAACAAGGGGAATTTGTGGCAGTCTTCTTGAACAGACTTCGAAAGGTGAGGATAAGATGTAAGACCTCCACGTCTGAAGCCGAACTCATAGCAATTGCTCGGGATTCTCCCTTTCTCCAACTTAGAAAGAAGCTAGAAAGGGAAGTCTTTAGTTACTTGGAACGAGCTGGCCAGAAGAGCTGTTCATTACTAAAACTTGCTCAGGAAAAGATTTAGGCGAAAGGGAGCCTAATTACAAGACCCTTGGTGACTTATCAGGCTGAACTTATAGTTGATGTTGATGTTGTTCAGTATGCAAAGGGACATCCCCTGACATGCGACAAGCTAACTAAAAAGAATTTTAGGGGCAATGCTTCTAAACAAACACATGAAGAGAGAAAATACTCTTCCTATGGAGATAAATCTAGTGAGATCTTCGGATTCAAGCTCCAAAACAAAATGATTCGATTGAAAAAAGGTCACTAACTTCCTCGCACCGACAAACAGAAGTCGAAGAACTTCTGTAAGTGGCATGTGTCCTTTACTCATGCCACTAAGGACTGCATGTTGTTCACGCGACTAGTGACCATGTGACATGATCGTTGTCGCTGAGGCGAAAGACCTCCATACTCCCGGAGAACTCCTGAGGCGAAGTGTGGCAGGCGAAGGTGAAAACACCCAAAAGGAGCCTCACAGCGGGAAGCTTCCCATGCGACGGGCTATTTATTGCCTTGGACCTTAACAGGCGATGGAAAATTCAGAGCGACAGGCGAATTCGCCAGATCGTCCTCGAAGCGACGTGGATATTATGAAAAGCGGGACTTCACAGGCACAATTTTTAACGACGAATATGCTATGTTGCAGGTACAAACCCATACCATGTTCGCTGTTAAAATGTGCTAGCCTTGCTGCAACAACAAATATCTACGTCCTTGTCCTTTTGTGGGCGTCCTTCGTCATGACATGCAACCATCATCCTGCTGCACTACTGTCACTCATTCGGTTGTTGTATCATTCCTAATTTTATTGCTTCATGGGCAAGTCGAGACAGGTTAGGGTTACCTTTGTCGACCGCAACACCAAAATTCGATCCCTCTCTCTTTCGGGCACACTCTTGTCCTATGAAGACCGCCACAAAGGAAACAGCCCACAAGAGCCTTAGGATCCGTCCATCGGTCGTCCCACGTTCTGTCCCTCGCTTGATTCACTTAATCGTCGCTGTTGCCCCGCTCCGGCCTCTCCAGACCTACATGCTTTTCATTGTGTTCATCATCGCGTGACCCTTTCTCATTAGCCACGTACCTTTCCCGTTGCTCGTTGCCCCTCCCATCTGGAGATCAACTAGAGCATCCGCAACCGCAATCGCCGAGGGCAAGTCTCGCATGCCTCGCCGCCTCACTTCCAACTGGCTCACGGTTGAAGTCCGTCAAGGAAGTTGAACAATCTGTCCCCCTTAGACATGTCCAAAATTTGCAACATAAACGACGTGAAGTCGTTTACATACTCCCTCACGGTGCTAGTTTGTTTGAGGCTCTTTAGTGCCTCTCTCGCCAACCAACCCGAGTTACAAGGTTGGAATTGGTTAGCCAATTCCTTCTTGAGAGTTGCCCAAGTATCGATCGGTGGACGACCAGCACTCAAGTCGTCTGTCATCCGGGTCCGCCACCCAGCTTTGCATCCCCCATAAGATACATCGCCGCTATCGACACTTTCTCATTCTCGGGCACCCTTGTTGCTATGAAGTATTGCTCCGCATCCCACAAGAAATTTGACGTCACTTTCACATTGTAACACCTATCAAAAGATTGAGGCTCGAGAATCCTTACCCGTGAGCATACCTCTCCACCAACCGTAGGAGCAGCTACCGCTCGCTTGAGGATCGCAATCTTATCCTGCAAGTCCTCGTGTTAGCTAAACAATCATCCACTACCACACTCAGCGAGTTGATGGTCTCAAGCCGTCCCATACCGCCATCAGATCATTTATCCTCACAAAGATCGGGTTGGGATTGCAGGTCGAAGGCATGCCAATCACTCTCTCCAATCAACCAAATCTTTGAGTGATCGACATTGCCATCGCCCACATAAATCTGGCTCTAATGCCAACTGTCACAGGGGTAAAACTCACTATCAAGTAAATAACCCTGTGGGCGTCGAAACTCGCCCTCGACCCCAACCAGCTACCGAACACACAACGGAAGCCTTTCTATTCGTATCTAGCGTTACCTATTTGGGACAACTCGACCTTTATTGAAACTAGAAAATGTACAACTCTCGAGCTACTTAGCCTACGGCCCGTTACAAGCTTTCTTATAGGGATCGTGGCTGTTGACCAAGCACTACAACATATCCTAAAGGTCGTGTCACTTAAAACGAAACCGCTCTCTAATGCCCATTGGGGTCGCACCATTTCTTAATCTATGCGCCCTTAGAGGTGTTGTGTTCGCCCATAGACAACCCTTAGCCAAGGGATGC
Organism: Melastoma dodecandrum; assembly: GCA_029817715.1. Classification (NCBI taxonomy): domain Eukaryota; kingdom Viridiplantae; phylum Streptophyta; class Magnoliopsida; order Myrtales; family Melastomataceae; genus Melastoma; species Melastoma dodecandrum. The sequence continues at coordinate 317,985 of JARUPY010000526.1, read as the reverse complement.
GGCCAAACACCTTTTGGTCTCTCGTACCTTTTCGACCAAGACCATCCACGAACAGCAGCACCTTAGGTCCGTATACGTTCGTGCCTCTTTATGAACACCACTCATGAGACCGCCCACGAGCATCCCTCAAGCCTCCGCGCTTGAGTTTCCTGGTCATGTTGCTCTTCGTGCCTAGCCCTTTATCCGAGCACCAACTCGAACATCACTTGACCCGTTAAGTATTCACGAACGCACCAATGTTCATCGTTGTCCATGTGCTCTGACCCATGGACACTTCCCAAGCAGCCTCACTCAAGCATCCATAGACGACGGGCACCGACCCTCGTCTTCTCCCCGTGACACCTAGCTCATCGAGACACAAATCGATCCTCTACCCAGAGTTTAGCTAGCCTTGAAGCCTAGGCCGACGAGACACTCACTGGTGGAAGCATCTTCGGTATTAGTGAGAACCTTGGAGCCGACATCCGAGGCATCCCACTATGCAACTGAGGACTCTGGTAGGCACTGGCTTCAGTGCCTCACCCGAGGTATCCAGAGAAGGTACCTTCCATGCCACATGTTGTGTAGCTATGGAGGCTTCTGTCACTGCCATACCCTCCCAGTAGCTTGCAGGGGACATTACCGGGTGCATTTCAGGTGAGGACCTCAACATTGAGGGATAATGCGAATGGACACAACTCTTACAACCCGCTGTAGATGTGGGGCAGGCAAACAGGGAAGCCTCAGCGCGATGGCCCGGTAAGGGGAAAGAAAGGAAGACAAGGGAGGTAGGGATATTTCTTCCTATTGAGCCAGCTAGGATTATGTCGTGGAATTGATTTGCTGCATCTTCGTATTTTGGTAAGTCTAGAATGGTAAGGTTGTCAACTTTTTGATGCCAGTTTACTGATGTAACCTGCAGAGCTAATTGGTTTATGTTAATTAAACCATGGTTAAGCTTTTGGTTCTTTGGGCAGGACATGTGCTTTTCATATTTTTCTACATTATTATTTACCTTACCAAAACCTTGATAAAAATAACTCCAAAATTGGAATTGGTCCCAACTTCTAACGTAAGTGACTTTGAAATTAGTAAAGAAAAATTAGCACCATTGGTTTGTAAAACAATTTAGGAAATACGGTTTCAGTTTTGAAAATACTCTAGATACTGCTCCTAAGTCGCGGTTAACCACAACTTTGGGATGATATGTTAAAGTTGTGGTTTGAAACAATTAGTGAAAAATTGAAGTGATGTGTCATGGTGTCTGACCAAAGTCGGGGTTTCAAACCTCGACTTCCATAGGAAACCGGGAATGCCTTCATCACTTCTAATTTTCACTAAGTGTACCTAAGTCATAAAGAAGTTGCAGTTTAAGGGCGGTATGAAGGGAGTTTTCAAAATTGGAACTGTTTTCCTCAATTTTTTTAAAACAAACCCTACAAACATATAATCCTCATAGATAAATATTATTTTTAACTCATTTAAATATGCAAGAGGCAGCTTGTGGACACACCCCATGCTCCTGTCGTCAGCCAAAATCCCCCATTTTCTCCCGATCATGTCCGAATCTGCAACCCCAATTGAATCCGCAACACCAATATCAATGGTGTCGTATCCTAACTTTCAAACGATATTTGCTATCTCATCAAGCATGCCGACATGCTACAACCCAATCATGTTTGGACAACTCCACAGGTAGCGCCGACCCTAGTATGTCCCGAACTAGTAGTACAACCATTATAGATGAGCTATTTTGGGAGCAAAACCGAAACAACACTTTCGAGACAAGGCTCGAGGCCAGGATCTCTTCTATGCAAGAGGAAGAGTTACGATGCATGGTGAGGCTAGAAGCGCAACCCAATGCAAATGAGGGGCAGGAGGCCCATACATAAGAGTATAACAACTACTAGGTTCATCAAGTATAGATCCTGTCAAAGATTAAAATGTCTGAGTTCAAGAAGTTCTGTGTAATGGGCTGCCAGGAGCTTTATCTGAAGCATTTACAGTACGAGATGGTAGTACACCTTACGGAGGATAAATTCCTCATTACCATGTCATACAAGATTTAAGTGGAGTCGTGGTATTATGCAAAATTTGAAACTAGTACTTTATATACAAGTAGCTAGCCTTACACTTCGTAATCTATAACAACTTAAATGTGGAGATGGCTCTGACAATTTCGGATTTAAGATACCCAGAAAAGTTTTTGGCGAAATACACCAAACAATTTGCCTATCGAGCCAAATGGCCTCTTAGATCAAACCGACGTTCAAAGAAAATGAGATGATTGATTAATTTCTCCATCTCCTACCATGAGATTTATCAACTTTCTCTTAAGCGGTTATCAACACCGATAGGCTCGACAATGCGAGTCGAGACGGGTAGATCTGCACCCCTAGGAGAGTGTGCAACGTCTAGCCTCAATGTGGAGCTCATCGCCTTTTTGAGAAGTGTGGTAGCAGCCCTGAGGTTTAGCGTCAGCCTGAGACGTAAAGGCCCAAGGTGTCAAGCAGTAAACCAATCCATAAGGTGTTGAACGTAGTTAAAGGGTACGATTGCAACATTGTCGAACAACTAAGGAAACAACTTGCTCAGATCTCGCTCTTCGACTACATTCACTTCTCTGACTAGCACATGCAAATGTTGGGAAATTTTTTTGTCGATGAGCATGTAACAAAGCAAATCGAAACCGATGCACTAAACTCATACACAAACAACATGTTAGCAAACAACGCGATCACCATCTTAGAGGATGATTTGCAAGGGGAAGGGCATGACTACAATAGTGCCTTGTTCTTCACGCTCAAATGTCTTGATCCCACCATGTCTAAAATGCTCATTGTTGGTAGGTCAATGGTCAACATTATCTCGCTTGTCGTGACATAAAAAGCTCCGCGTCAACGTGGAGATGGTCCCATCTTCTAGCCAAACCATTCGAACCTTTAATGGTGCAAAACGCCAACTCCATGGCGAGGTGATCTTGGAGATCAAAGTAGGGCCACCCTCTTCTCCTCCATGTTCCATATGCTTGAGACCGCCGATTTTTTCAACAAGATGTTGTGTACTTGTGATATGTAGCATATTCCATTCTAGACAGTCCAACTCGAGTCAAGTCGAGAAGGAGTGATTCTGCTCGTTGTCGACTAAAATTAAACTCTAGTAGGATGTCAGTCGATCCAACATCAATCAAGCGAAGCATTGGCTAGCAACTGATAAACCAATCGATCCGTTGGTTGGAAGTAACATTTTGTTTTCCTTCATTATGAAACTTTTTTGCTAATAAAGATTGTGTGAATATTTTCGTATGATCAAATAGGTAGAAAATATAGGATTATATTTTATCTTATTTCATTCTATTTTGCCAGACAACTCCTATATAAGGGGGCTTGTAATTGACCTAGACAAGACCTTTTTGAGAATTTAGAACACTTCGATAGACTTTGTGTCTTCAACCATCATTCCTCATTCTGTGGATTCAAAGTGTAGTTTGACTTGAGTGCGTCAACTAGTGGTGATGTGTTTGTATCCTCAAAGTTGACCCTCACTCTCGTTATTATTTATGGTGGTGCATTGCTGTATCCTTGGATCTTTCGAACGAGTCACCTCTATCACGGTGGTGAATTTTGTATATGTGCGGGTTGTCTCTTAACTTATACTTCTCCTTACTCTAGTTTGGGTTTTGTCCGCCTACACCGTTCTCTATTTTTGTTGACACTCCCCATATAAGGACTTTCGACTTTATTCCGTCATCCTTTTTGCATCATCCCTGCATCATCTTGGTATTAGAGCATAAAGTTACTCGATGGTCATAAGGCATTAGCCCATAACATCATTGGATGAAGTGCACACAACTCGCCTAAAGGAATAAATTAAGGATCTTCAGCATTGGCTTCAAGAGCCGAGGACTACTAGAATGTCGCACCCCACAATCAAGTGGACAATGATGATGAGATCTCGTGGAGAGAAGAAACTCGAAGATAGTGGCCACCAACATACCGTCGACAAGAAAGAAGAGCCCTATTGATGAGTGTCCATATTCCAAAGAAGAGCTCGACTAGATGCACACAGTTGAGTGTATCTTCGACTATAAGGAGGTGTTTGAAGACAAGACGGTCAAGAGGGTTGGCATGAAGCCACGAAAGTATGGTTGCCTTTGGTAGGAGAACACTAACCAACAACGACATCGAGAAGTCATAGATAAGATCAGATCTTCATCAAAGATGAAGCGGGCCATGACCAAGCGTTTCTTGCATGAGCACTACCAACAAGACCTGTATCTTAAGTTGTAGTCGCTTCAAAAAGTCTCTAGTGTGCCGAAATACACTGGGGAGTTCGAGAGACTTTTGCTATAGTGTGACGTCCAAGAAGCTCCTGAGCAAACCATTGCTCGTTATCTTCGAGGACCGAAGCCATATTTCTAGGGTAGTTGAGAGCTACAACAATATTAAACATATGACGATGTTCAATTACTCGCCTAAAACAATTGAACAACAAGCGAGAAAAAGTCACCATCACGACCAGTTATGAAGATTCCACCTTGCAATAACGGGAGCAACGTATAATTGGGACTTCAATCGACCATCTCGAGAAGAATCTCATCATTAACCTCAAAACCCGAAGTCAAATCGAGTGAACGCGAGACCACTCAAAGATGTTTCAAGTGTCAAGGGATCAAACACATGGCATCGAAGTGTCCTACATGGAGAAATGTCATCACCAAGGAGTTGTCTGTTGCAGAAGAGGAGATCGAGGATGATTCTGCCCCATTTTGGGATAAAGAGGAGATTGAAGAGTACCCGAACAAAGGGGAACTACTAGTAATTCGTAAGGCCTTGAGTGTGCCACCTGCTCGAGTGGAGAGTAGGAAGGAGAGCATCTTCCATACTAGGTGCACTGTAGAGAAGAAGGCTTGCATTCTGATTGTCGACAATGACAACTGCAATACGTTATTTCAAGGACGATTATCGAGAAGCTCAAGCAGTCAATCGAGGCCATCCTCAAACTTACTACTTCAATGGCTCAACAAGGAGAGTGATGTTCAATTGAAACCAACGAGCTTGAGTACTATTCTCGATTGGTAAGAGTTACAAAGATGAAGTCCTCTGCAATGTGATTTCTGTTACACTAAGAGAGGGGGTGAATCAGTGTTAAAGTCCAATTAAATATTTTTAACTCTTTTTCGACAATCCCCGCAACGGAAGAAAGCTTATGTAAAAGATAACCTTTTGTATAGGCTTCTATAAGATTGAATGTTTGAATATGATTGCGATTTGATTTGATGGACACAAGGATATTTGTAGTGTTTGATAATTTGCCTTTGTCCACTCTCACCCAGACTTTGGATGGCTTCACTAAAACGAAGCGTAGTAGTGATTGTAGAAGGTGATGCGCGATCAACCTTCTACATCACATACTAGAAGGTTCTGCACCAAAAGTGACTCGTTGCACGCTTTAATGTGACTAACAAATATTAACAAGTTGTTGGACGTTTCCCTCTGGCGGTGTCCTAGCCTGTACAGCAACCCGCTGCGACTTCATTTGAGACTTTTCACTCCGGCGGCGTCTCCATCTGTACAGCAACCCACTGTGACTTTCAATGACTTTTCACTCTAGCGACGTCCCCACCTGCACAACACCCTGCTGCGACATCTCTTGTGCAATCCCTCGAGACAACGACTAAACAGACACAAAACCCCTACCAAGGTTCTCCTACGAGGTCCCTCGAGACAACGACTAAGCAGATACAGAATCCCTGCCTAAGGTTATCCTACAAACACAGAAGGCACCACAGAAGCTGGTTAGTGCCTCACCTTCTGTGCTCTTGGGGTATTTGCCCTTCTCTCCAGCCCATTACACGATGGCAATGCCGGCAACCTATCTCACGCCTCCACCAACCTCTCCGGCAGCCTCGAACCAAGAGCCCCTCGTGGCCCCGCAAGTCACTTTCCCTATAAGACTTTACAAAAGCTAGAGCCTTCTGCAGTTCACGTCTCTCGTGTGTGAGTAACTCTAAAATAAATAGATTACAAGCTCTCATCACACAGTCTGGATTTTACACATTGTTATACGTCCTAAACAATTGTGGCCGAATAGCCCTTTTATCTCTGCAAGAAGTCTAAGTTAAACGGAAAAGGTAAAACTTGACAAACCAGCCTTCTGCACGCACAAGACAATAAAAGGTTAGATAATATTACAGTTCAATATTTACAAATTGAGTCACTCAAACACATATTCGTTGGGAAATCAAATCATATCAATAAGATTATAATTTGATAAGATTCACATGAATAATGCGATATAGAAGGTCCTAGGTTGAAATTGGTCAATAACCTTCTGCGAATGGAAGTAGTTTAAGATTAACTTCCATAAGTATCAAATTTGATATCATTATCCAAGATGTTTAATTCAACGAGCCTAGACAGATGATGGCGTAGTCGTCCTAAATAACGATTCCTTTGTTGTCACATCGATCCACAGAAAGTTGGAGTTGACCTTACATGACCTTTTCTTCTACGGTGTAGATGGTTGACTTTTGTTTCAAAGATTGTCATGATTCATCATCAAAACTAAATCAACAATCTCTCCCTTTTTGGTGATGACAAAACATTCATCGTTGAGAGATATTTTTTTGCATGGTACTCCCCCTAACTCCCCATAGATAGGTGCGAGTACGAGTCTCACATTTTACAGAACCATATGGTTACTAATATAGAGCATAGAAGCTTCTATAATTAAAAACAAGTTGCTCACAGAGCACAAAGCTTTTGTAATGTACAAAATGTGAAGCTTATGTATTTTATCCTTACAAAAATGACGAGTTTTCATTTTTGTACTCCCAACAAAGGTGACTATAAGATCGCAATTCGCACACCCTATAGAAGGTTGATTACGAGCTATAAATCTCATAGCCTTCGACACCCTAGAAGTTATAGAAAATTAAAGATTTTTCTACAACCAAATACTGAGAATATTACTCCCCCTCAATACAATTTCTCCCCCTTTTTTGTCACATAAAAAACAAGTGAAAGAAATATGATAAAGCATAAAAGATTTCTGAAAAAGGTATGACATTACGTTCAAAACCAAAGTGCAGAGGGTTGATTTAGTTTTTGTAGAAGGTAGGACAGAGAGTTCAAAACCAACACATAGAAGGTGTGTCCACAAATGGCATTTATTATATCAAAACCAATAGATAATGAAAATCAGTTTTTGGTCTAAGGAATAGAAAGTTCAAGCAACACACGAGATAACTCTGCATCATCAGAAGGGACCTCTTCAAAGTTGTCGTGTAGAAGCTTTTTCTAGGGTTCCACCATGCGAGTTGGATCCACGACTAGTCGTTGGGGATGCGATGTCTTCCCCATTAGCCACAGCTTATTGCTGGATATCTATGAGGAGAGAGTTTAGGTTTGATGGGAGAGACCCATCGTCAGATGATCTGGGTCGTCTCTGTCCTGCAGATGCTTTTGCTGTAGAGGGTCAAGTAGAACGTGCAACATCATCCTTTTCATGGTACTAACAGCTAAAGCTTTCTCCTCATCATCTGGAGCAGAGTCCCGTGACTTCCCTTTTAGGGTCCATGTTGCCCTTCCTCACATAATCCATGCTTGCGATGATTTGGTTCCCGAAGGTTCCAACCTTCCATTTTTCTTGGACAATAGAGGCGCTAGAAGGAACACGAGCAAGTTTGAGAAGGCCGACAATTAACTGGCCATAAGGAAGAGCTTTTTCTGCTGTGTTGCATCATCTTTTCAAGGTGTTGGAATACCAATAAGCCAAGGAATACCCTTTCACAATGTAAGCCATTAGCAACGCATAATTAGGAGCGATGGTATCGATGCTTCAACTCCTTGGCAGAAGACAGAACAACAATGTGCGATGCTGAATTCGGGTTTTGAGATCCAACTTCGTGGACCTTCTGTCCCATGACAATGCTATAGAAATTGTCCTTCTCAAGATCAGACAGAGGGTCGTGCTCCACACATCCAAACAGTTGGTTCACATCATGAGAAGAGAACACAAGAATAACTCCTTCAATCATAGTCTTGATAAACTTAACATGAGGTCCATCATCATGGAACATAATGTTTATATAAAATTCCCTCAGTCTAGCAACAGACAGCTCTGCATAAGCTTCACAGAAGGTTCTCAAACCAACCTTTTCAAATAGAGGCGCAATATCATGATCATTGGCTGCAAACCAGTTATAGTGGATCCGCTAGAAGGCAACGATTTGTCTTCCAGCAGCATCAGAATGAGGCAGTCTAGTGTCGACAAGAACATCATCAATCTCCTTTCTAGAGACTAGAGGGTTCACCGGAGGAATGAAGTTCTTCAACTCCTCATCGATGAAGCAGTACTCGAGAATCGGTTTCTCCGAGGACTTAGGTTTCTTGGCAGTCACTTTTGCAATAGAGGTACCAACCGTCTCAGGCTCTTTCCATTTCAGCCGGGTTCAGGAGGAGACGTCTCCTGACTTTATGGCATTATGGAGAAGCTTCTAGCCAGAGGTTGCCATAGGCTTCTGGGCAGCCTTCTTGGGAGTAGAGGCTACACCCATCTGCTTTAGATCAAGGGAGATCGAGACAATGGGAGTGGAAACTTCCTTAACAATCTCATCATCATCTACGTTAATAAGGGGTTCTTCGTCCTCCTCATCAACATCAGCGCCCTCATCAGTATCAACAATATTAGATGCTTTATCGTCATCAACTGCATTAGAGACGCGGGCATCCTCCATCAAAGAGATCGGGGTTACCTCCGCGTCTTTCTCTTCCTCTTAGAGCTGGGCTTTTGGAAGTCCCATGTCTTTGGAAAGTGTTTCCTGTCGTGGAGAGCCTCAACAACATCAGAGATTGGTTCATTGGGTGATGGGGGCTTCTCCGACGAAGTAAGAAATGGAGATTCATTCGGGGGAGATGAAGGTTTTTACTTCAAAGAAGGGAAAGGTGATTTTAGAGCGACCTTAGCCTTTTTCTTGAACGATTTCGACTTGGGTGCCATGGGCATTGGAGAAACGAATGTTGGAAAGGCTAGAGTAAAGAAAATTTTTAGGGAATGAAGAATTAATGATGATGCGGTCGAACTGCAGAAAGTTCTTTAGTAACCTGCTGTTACAAGCTTCTCCTGTACATAGGAGAGCGAAATTCTCTTTAGAGAGAATATTATTTCTAAAATAAAAACTTTTACAATTTAAATTGGGATTTAAAAAATTCCTAATAGAAATGTTTCCAACCAAAACTAATCTTTGCTCGTTTCTAGTTGTAACTAAAAGATTTTCTTTCTATACTTAGCTTCCAAAAAGAGCGTTTTCGAGGAAGATTTTCTTGGATAATATATTATATTTCTAGATTTATTATTCTAAATAATTATTTTTATTAGAAAGTTATTTGAACATAAATTTGAATTAAGGTATGAAATTTATTATACCTTCTGCTAAGTAGAATACAGAGGGTTCTACCTTTTGTACTGAAGTGTACAAAGGTTTGTACCTTCTGTAGTAAGTTTCTGCTTGATAAAGTACTTATAGAACTTTATTTTGTCTTTTGTAGGACGTTATATGAGATGACATTTTCCTAGTTCACTTCTGAAAAGGAAAAGCTTTTCTTTATCGAGAGGCTTTGTAAGACATCAACCAATTGGTGTTCTTTATTAATTTAATCTACGCTTATAGAACCCTGTTTTACATTGTCCCTCGGCAAAATGATATCTGAGTTCAATGTGTTTCGATCTAAAGTGATATACTAGATTGCGAGTTAGATTTATCGCACTCGTATTATCACATTTGATCGGAGCTTTCGCAAATGAGGGACTGTAGTCCTCAAGTTTCTGTTTCATCTAGAGAAGTTGAGCACAACAGGTTGCAGCTGCAATATACTTGGCTTCTACGGTGGAGAGGGCAACAAAAGTGTGCTTCTTTGAAAACCATGATATTAACATGTTTCCTATGTGCTAACAAATACCGGTTGTACTTTACCTGTAAACCTTACATCCTGCAAAGTCAGCATTGGAATAACCAATGAGATCAAAGTTTGATTCTTGAGTACCATATGCCAAGGTTTACTGAACCCTGTAGATATCTAAAGAATCTCTTGACAGTTGTTATGTGAGATTCTTTAGGTACTGACTGAAATCTATCACAGAGATATATACTAAATAGTATGTCAGGTTTAGAAGCTGTAAGATACAGAAGAGAACCTATCATGCTTCTGTATAGCTTCTTACTATCCACTTATTTACCATTTTCATCCTTGTCTATTTCAGCATTAGTACCTGTTGGAGTGGACAAAGGTTTTGTGCCTTTTAGGCTGAATTTCTTTAGAAGCTACTTAGTATACTTTTCTTGATGGAAGAATGTACCTTCTACAGTCGGCTAAATTTGTAAGCCAAGGAAGAACGTGAGTTCCCCATCATTCTAATCTTAAACTCACTTGTCATGAGTTCGGATAATTCTTTGCAGATCTTTCATCAGTTGATCCAAAGATAATGTCATCAACATATATCTGGACAACAATTATATGATTGCTTCTGTGTTTGAGAAAGAGATTAGTGGCTAGTCTTCTTCTTTTGTAGCCCTTTTCTACAAGAAAGGAGCTAAGTCTTTCATACCATGCTCTAGGAGTCTGCTTTAGACCATTCAATGCCTTGGATAGTTTATAATCGTAATTTATGTGCTATGGATCCTCAAGTCCAGGAGGTTGACTTATGTATACCTCTTCTTTGATTTCTACATTGAGAAAAGCACTTTTTACATCCATTTGATACAACTTAAAAGTGTTGTAGCAAGCGTAGGCTAATAGAAGTCTTATTACCTACGTGCTATAGGAGCACACGTCTCATCAAAGTCAATACTCTCTTCTAGATAGTACCCTTTGGCAACGAGTCATGCTTTGTTTCTTACAATAACACCTGACTCATTAAGTTTTTCTAAAAACCTATTTAATTCCTATAATAGAACAGTTTTCAGGTTTAGGAACAAGTGTCCATACTTTATCCATACATTAATGGATTCTTCTATAGTAGAAGTCTTTTTATTAAGGACTCTATATGCTTTGCTAGACAAAGAGTATCCATGAAAGATACCGTCATATGTCTTAACTTCAAATTTTCTTATTATCCTTGTAAGGTCTCAAGATGAAGCACGGACTTCCAAAGGCATGAAAATTAGAAATGTTTGGTTTCCTCTCTCTATAGTTGATAGGGGGTTTTCTCTAGTATGGGTCTTAGTAGAACCCTACTAGTGATGTAGTAGGCTGTATTAACAACTTCTGCCCAATGATTGTGTGGAATATTGCTCTCACATGACATGGTTCTGGCCATGTCTATTAGTATTCAAATTTTCCTTTCTACTACTGTATTCTGTTAAGGAGTGCATGGTGCAGAGAAGTTGTGATCGATACCATGCTCGTCACAGAAAGTAGCAAATTCATGATTTTCAAACTCAGTATCATGATATGTCCTTGTAGCTTTTATAGAAGATTCATTTTCATTCTGTAATTTCTTAGAGGCTTTATGAAACTTTCAAAAGCATCACTTTTATGAGTTAGAAATTTAACTCATGTGATCTAGAGTAGTCATATATTTCAACTAGATAGTATCTTCTACCACAAATACTTTGAACTCTAGTAGGACCGAATAGATCCATATGTAGAAGTTCCAAAAGTTCTATAGTAGAAACTTAATTCTTAACTTGAATGAAGATTTGGTTTGTTTTCCAAGTGACCATGCTTCACAGAAGCTGTCACGCTCGAATTTAATGTTAGGTAAACCTTTTGCAAACTCTTTTCTAGCAAGCTTGGATAACAATTTAAAGTTGGAATGTCCTAACCCCTTTATGCCAAAGATGGCTCTCCGCTTTGACAGCTTTCTATAGTACAAGATCTGTCCTGTGTTAAAGTCTATATGTTTCTTTTTTGATTTCCAATGAAGCGAAATTCATTGTCTAGGATTCCAGAACACTTATTATGATCAAAGTTACTGTATATCATTTGTCGAAAAGCTAACTAATGCTCAACAGGTTATGTTTGAGTTCTGTAACTAACAAAACCTCGTCTATAACCATGAAGTCGGGACTTCCAATGGTTCCTGTACCGATGATAGTGCCTTTGATTCTAACAAAGCGTAAAGCTTCTGTAAATTATTACAACCAAGTGTAAGTTTCTATTGAGTAGAAACCGCGTTGAAAGTACAAGCTTCTGTATAATCTGAAGAAGACAATTTAGTCTCTGTTGATCAGAACACTTATACCAATAGTTGTATTTGAACAGAGCATAAGCTTCTGTTGAATAGCAATTGGATTCTGATAATGCGTAATCTTCTTCAGAATAGTAGCGGTTTAATTCTCACAAAGCTTAAAGCCTTTGTGGAAGTGAATCTCGTTCTTTAAGGTAATCAAGTTTCTGTAAATCAGAACGAGCATACAACTTAGAGTAATCAAATAGATAGTAATGCAATTTGCTTAGATAATAATCACAGAGACAAAAGCTTCTACAGCATCGAGCGTGTAGTTGGCACGAGCTTCTATGGGATCTACTACAAGCGGTTAAGTTTCTGTTGAAAACCCGCTCTGGTACCAATTGTTATACTAAGAGGGGGTGAATTAGTGTTAAAGTCCAATTAAGGATTTTTAACTCCTTTTCGACAATCCAAGGAAGCTTCTGTAAAATAGAACCTTTTATATAGCCTTATCTAAGACAAAACGTACGAATATGATTGCGATTTGATTTGATGGATGTAAGCATATTTACAGTGGCTCGAGAATTTGCTTACATCTACTCTCACCCAGACTTTGGATGATTATCATTAAAACGAAACGTAGTAGCGATTATAGAAGGTTCTGCACCAAAAGTGACTCGTTGCACGCGTTAACGTGAATAACAAATCATAAGCAGCTGCGACTTCCGTCGAGACTTTTCACTTCGGCGGCGTCTCCACCAGCACAGCAACCCGCTGCGACTTCCCTTAGACTTTTCACTCCGGCGGCATCCCCACCTACACAACAATCTGTTACGACTTCCCTTGTGCGATCCTCGAGACAACGACCAAGCAGACACAAAACCCTTGTCCAAAGTTCTCATGCGCGGTCCTTCGAGACAACGATTAAGCAGGCATAGAACCCCTGGCCAAGGTTGTCCTGCACACATAGAACGCACCGCAGAAGTTTGTCAGTCCCTCACCTTCTGTGCTGCTAGGGAATCTGCCATTCTCTCCGGCCAACTTCATGTCGGCCACGCCAACAACCTATTGCACGCCTCCACCTACATCTCCTATAACCTCGTACCAAGAGTCCCTCGTGGCCCCCAAGCCACTTTTCTAAAAGATTTCACCAACGCTACAGCCTTTTGTAACTCACGTCTCTTGCGTGCGACTAACTCTCAAACGGACAGATTACATGCTCTCAGCCCACACTCTGTAGTTTACACAATCTTACACGCCCAAAAGAAATGTGGCTGAATGGCCCTTTTATCTATAAAGGAATTATAAGTTAAACATAGGAGGTAAAACTTGACAAACCAGCACACAAAAGACAGTAAAAGGTTAAATAATATTACAATTAAATATTTACAAATTGAGTCACTCAGATAAATATTTGTTCAGAAATGAAATCATATCAATAGGATTATAATTTGATAATATTCACATGAATAATGCGATATAGAATGTTCTGGGCTAAAATTGATCATCAACCTTCTGCGGATGGAAGTAATTGAAGATTAACTTCCATAAGTATCAAATTTTTTATCATCGTGTCTAAGAAGTTTATTTCGACGAACCTAGAAAAATGATATGGATAATCGTCCCAAATAACAGTTCCTTCATGGTCAAATCGATCCATAGAAGGTTGGAGTTAACCTTATAGAACATTTCCTTAAATAGGTGGTATATTTCCTTCAATGGAAAATATAATTCCTATTGTAATTATTCGGTAACATAATCCATTGATTTTGATTATATTAATATCTTGATCAATTCCTTTTATTTTCATAATTAAATGTTAATCACAAAAATATTTCACACAGAAAGTTCTCGGCATGAGTAGATTCTGTAGCGTAGATGATTGATTTCTATTTCATAGAATGTCAAGGCTTATCATCAAATCAAATCAACAGATTCCCATGGATGTCCCATGGATGCCTGCCATCTGCTCCTACGAAGACCATGACAATATAATCATCAAGCTTAACATGATGGGTATCGCAACACGTATACCATCAACATTGAGGATCAGAAAATTACCAGTTAGTCATAAGTCGACCGAGTCTCTCAAAGGTGTAGATTTGATTCGAGCAGTGTGCGAGGGTGAGGATGGTAGAAGTCACCCAGGATCAATTAGCGAGGCATCCTTGAGCCGTAGAAATAATTGAGGAGTTCAAGGATATGTTTTCAAAAAATCTTGCCAGTTGAGTTGCCAGTGCTTCGTGGGATCTAACACCAAATTGACTTGGTTCTTAGTGCGTCCTTACCGAATCAACCATCCTAAAGATGCAACCTGGAGGAAGCTAAGAAGCTACAGAAATAAGATGAGAAGCTCCTTCAAAAAAGGCTTGGTTTAAGAAAGTATGAGTCTCTGTTCGATTCCAGTCACACTCGTGCCAAAGAAGAATGGACCTTGGAGGATGTGCATGGTTAGTCAATCCATCAACAAGATCACATTTAAGTATATATTTCCTATACCTCGACAAGACGATATGCTAGACAAGTTGTATGGATCACATGTGTTATCAAAGGTAAATCTACGAAGCGGATATCACCAGAATCATATGAAGGATGGTGATGAATGGAAGATTGCATTCAAGACCAAGTATTGGCTGGATGAATGGCGTGTCATTTCACTTGGACTTTGAACGCCAACACCTTTATGAGGTTGATGAACCACCTATTGAGGCTGTTCATTGGAAAGTTCGTGGTGGTTTATTTCGACGATATTCTCTTATATGGTCAAAGTAGAAAGGACCATGTCGAGCATTTCAGAGCAGTGTTCAACACACTTCGAGTAGAAAAGTTATGTGGCAATCTCAAGAAGTGTGAACTCTTTCTATCGAGTGTAATCTTCCTCAGCTATGTTGTGATTGTTTAAGGAATTTAGGTCGACGAGAGCAAAGTTGATGCGATGCATAATTGGCCGGCACCAATGACTTTTCATGATGCTCAGAGTTTCATGGATTGGCTTCATTCTATTGAAGGTTCATTTGAGAATTCAGCTAGATCGCTGCCCCACTCAGCGAGTGTCGAAATGGAGATAAGTTCGAGTGAAGACCAGTTGCACAGGCCAATTTTCAGTGACTAAAGCAAAGTCTGAGCGAAGCCCCTGTCCTTGCCTTGCCAGATTTTATGAAGTTGAATGTGATTTTTACGGAGTTGGGATAGGAGGAGTCCTACTGCAAGAACGAATGCCCATAGCTTACTTCAACGAGAAGCTTAATGAGCCATACTCAACTACTCGAGACTTAGAGCTATTACTTGCTCCCTAGATAGTTCGTGTTGCATACTGACCATGAAGATATCAAGTACATCAATGGTTAGCATAAGCTCAGTAAACGACATACAAAATGAATAGAATTCCTGCAGTCCTTCACCTTTGACTGTAAGCATAAACCCTGAGGAAGGTAGCCTTACTTTCTGCCATGGAAACCAAACTCATTGGCTTTAAATACTTAAAGAACCTCTAAAAAGATTTTGGCGAGGTCCATGCTCGATACACCACTCAAGTGTTTACCGATTTCACCAAGTGAGGGGATTCTTGTTTCGAGACTCCAAGTTGTGCTTTCCTAATAGTTCAAACTATTCAATTGAGAAGTTCATGGATGAGGGATCGTAAGACAATTTGGAATTGAGAAGACCCTATCGATGCTGCATTATGATTTCTACTGTCCTCAAATGGAAAGGTAGGCTCGATGCCTTATCTCGAGATGTGTCGTCTACTAGTAGTTGAAGAGTCGAGTCCAACCTCAAGGTCTCTATACTCAACTTCCTTTACCTTATCAATTTTGTGTTAGGACTGTTAAGGACTTTGGGAAAGAAGGATTCGATCATGGTGGTGGTAGATCGATTCTCGAAGATGGCGCATTTCATCCTGTAGCAGAAGACGGATGATGCAACCAATGTTGCAGACTTGTATTTTCGAGAAGTTTTGATATTACATTTTGGAAGATGTTTTGGCATAAGCTTGGAACCTATCTGCAGACTTGGAGTGTGTTAGATCGATAATTGAGGTTCCTTAGTTGCTTTTGGAAGACGTTGTGACATAAGCTGGAACTAAGCTCGTCATTACTACTGCCTGTCATCCGTAGACTAATTGCCAAACTAAGGTGGTCAATCGAACCATGACAACAATTGTTCATACGTTGGTTTTGAAGAATTAGAAGAACTGGGATATCAAGCTCGGGCATGCATAGTTCGCCTAAAATTTGCTTAGTTCAACAACAAAGTTATCACTCTTCGAGGTAGCCTATGGATTGAATCTGTTTGTATGATTTCGATAATACACAAAAGGTAAGCTTCTATAATGTAGAATGTAAGTTTCTACTACTTTGCAGAAAGTTAACCTTTAGGGATACCCGTACGTTAGTACCTTCAGTCATCTAATCATTATCTAAAATTATTTAATTAGTCATTTAATTAGATAATACATTCATATGTTATATTATGTAAATCAAAGTGATATAAATCATTTGATTAACGATTTATTTCCATGTGATTAATATATTCTTTTTACGGGAACAAATCATTTTAAATATGGAAAGTAATATGTGCAAGGCTTTCTAGATTGACTTGAGATTATCAAACAGTCAATCAGCCTTTTCTTTTGCACTCAAACATGTCTAGATTCATTATGAATTATGACAGAGGACGACCAATCTGAATATGGACACATCCTACATGCATTTGTACATAAAAGGTCTTTGCCAATTATGGGTAGTAATATTTCCATGTACAAAGGCCTGACGGAGCATATTTGTCATTCTGCAAGCCCTACCTCTTTGGGATCGCGAACACCATCATGACCATATGGCGTAATGATCGTTAATTGATATGGAGGATCTCGCATAAAGTGGAAACGATATATTTCGCTGACAATTTAAGTCTTTGTTGTCCAGAAGCCTATGTCAGGAATTTTTCTTTATGTACATAATTTTTGTAATTATATTTGATAGAATTTTGTGTTAGTTAGAAGTAAGTCATTGTTGTGGTTAGGGATTGTAAAAGTGAACTTGTACTAAGAGATTTGTGAGCTTTTTGTTGGGGTGAAACATTCGGTTGCAGAAGGCTGGTGTCCTGGGTGCATGTTGTGCCGAACGTGAGTGAGGATGCAAAGGACTTGGCCATACTGTGGCGTGATGGGCTTGTCGCATGCTTGGTGGAAAGTCGTGAGGAGTGTCGATGGACAGCGGGCAAGAGAAGGGCCGCGTTCAGGGAAATATAGTGAGGAACTGTCATCAGTTGTTTTGTAACTAGTTTGACTCACATCAAAAAGCGAGTGTCTAGGGTACAAGTTAGACTAGGTGTGACTGATGAATTATGGCGAAGTATCGTGGAGAAGTTAGGGTGTAGACGTGCTAGGACAATGATGAAGAGAAGGACCCGACTGAAGGAACTGGTGAGGTACAAGCATTTGCTATTCTGCAAAAGGTGTGATACCTGCTGTAGTCTTGGGGAGCCCGGGGTACTGTCTGCTTATAGGAAGTCTTGTGAGGAGCCACGCAGGTCGTGGAGCTGCCGGAGGAAAATTCCAGCCTAGGACAGAGGTGTTGTCTGTCAGCGTAGGGCCGCTACATGCTTCCGTGGAGCTCCCAGAAGTCAAACCCAACTAGAGGTTGGAGTTAGCCACTGTTCGATATCCAGAACCCCAACCACAGGGATTATGAAGTTAGTAACTGTCTTTAGTGCATAACCACTACCAAAGAGTTTCTAGAGTTAGTCAGAGGCTTGTGTGTACAACCCAAATGGGCTACTGATGACAACCCATCGGGTTACTAATTGTGGATGAGCTGAAGGGCCATCTACATCACATTCTAGATAAGTGTTGTGGTACCTTCTGCAATATTACTTCTATGGAGAAGCCTTCGGGTGATCTACATTAGCCTCTTCAGTAGAGTCTTCATACCTACTGACATTCTTGTAACCATTATAAGTGTTCTACAATCTTATTTAAGGTTTTGATCTAGAAACTTGACATTCGACTGATGGGTTTATTAGTTGTAGAAAGTCCAGAAAGGGCTATGCACTAATTCACCTCCCCTCTTAATACCATTGTTACATAAACAAAATCCTATAGTTCCTGTACAGTTTTTGCCTCTTCCAGTTCATAGAATGTTTAGTCGAGATGCTAAGAAGCGAGACTACTAATCGAGAAGGCTAAGAACCGTTACCAAGAGAAGGCTAATCGAGGACGTCGAGAGAATATTTTTAAGCCTAGAGACTTGGGGTGGATACATCTTAGGAAAGAGAGATTTCCATCCGAGAAGAAGAATAAACTCATGCCTCGAGCAAAAGTACCATTCAAAGTTCTCGAGTGAATAAATAACAATGCCAACAAGATTAATTTTCTTGGTGAGTACGAAGTCTCCGCCACTTTTAATGTTGAAGATCTCGTTGCCATTGGTTGAAGATGAAAACTATGCTAGTTTAATGGCAAGCTTGTGTCAACAAGGGTAGGATGATGTGGAACATATTCCGTTCGAGACACTCCAACTCTAGTGAAGTCGAGAACGAGTGATTCTGCTTGTTGTCGAGTTATATTGAACTCGAGTTGGACGATAGTCGATTCAAGATCTATCGAGCGAAGCTTTGGCAAGCGAATTGGTCAACTTATCAATCCGCTGATTGGAGGGAATATTTTATTTTCCTTCTTTAGGATATTTTCTTTCTCTTAATAAAGAATGTTAGAATATTTTAATATGATCAAATAGGAAGAAATTCTAAGAATATCTTTTATCTTAGTTCATTTTGCCAAGCAACACCTATATAAGGGGAACTTACAAATGACCTAGACACAACAATCTTTAAGGTTCTGGAGTTGATCCCATCGATCCAATATTAGTTGATCACCACTTCGTAGTGCAGAAATCTACAAGGATATATACTAACCATTTTCTACAACAAGTGCCTTTCAGGACTTGGAGTAGACTTTGTTGATCATGTCTCGGCTGGTAAATATGCAGAGACTTGATAGCAGAAGCCATAAGGTTCTGCATTAGCCTTCTAATACTCAACGTTTTGTGATCTATAGAAACATGACCTTCCGCCATTGGGTTTATTAGTTGTAGAAAGTCCAAAAGGGCTTAGTACTAATTCACCTTCATCTTAGTGCCATTGTTGCACCAACACCCTCAAAAGTAAATCAAGCAATGTCTCCTCAAATTTTGTGCCCCAACGAAAATTTCTTTGGGAATATGCTTTGGATTCATCTTCTCAAACTCTTCTTCTCTTCGGTGTATTCATTTTTAACCTAGAAAGTATAAACAGAATAAGTTATGATCTATATGTAATACGACAGTACATTAACCATCACATTGTTATTGAAACATCTATAAATATACAAAGTGAAATAGTACAAACTTACAAAGCTCTCATGCGGTCCCCATTCCAACAATGTTGGAACTTCTTTCATTTCCAAACATTGGTAATTCATCTTCCCACATGTCAAGTACACTGTGTTATTTAGACATCCCGTTGAAATCTTCACAATCAATGCTAAATGAGAAATTGTAGCATACGTAACATGCCAGAATGATATTCGTCATGGTTGCACATGAATACATGTACTCGGAGTCACTAGCAATTATTTGAATACCAAAAGTGTGCTCGATGCAATTTTCAAGTCATGCATTTTGGTGATTGAATAATCTTTTCGTGTTTTAGGTGCGTGCTGCAAATATTCCTTGAGATCTCATACAGCCACATGGCATGAGAAGCTTGCTAGTTAAACTAAAATCACCATCTACCAAATACAATTTTCCTAGGAAAAATAATAATTGATAGAAGCGTTGCATTGTTTGATCACTTAAGCACATAAGAAGATTTGGCTTACCATTTGGAATTTTTAATAGCTCTTCCCAAGTAAGTGCACTTTGAAGAGCACGTTCATACACAACCAAACATTCCCAACCCAATAGAATCTATGAAGATTTCATGTCTAGAGTATAAGCTATGATGATATTAATCACCCCAACTTAGATATTAGGGTAAAACTTCATTTCCCAATGGTTGTTTGTCGTACTCATCTTGTAAATTAATCACCCCAACTAAGATATTATGGAAATACTTTTAATTATTCCATTTGACATAAGAAAAACCAACCACTCGATTCTTGAAATTTTGTCCAAGTATGAGCAAAAAAGTAATCAGTTGCTCTTCAATGGTGCCTCGTGGGCATTCCTTGACCTTATATATGTTCTTCACCTTTGTACATAACTGATGCGGCCAACTCGATTTGAGTCGTCCTGAAGTCGACTTGAGTCGGGCGACTCCTACTCGCCAGCACCCATCTTCTTGGAGACGAAGAGTCACGAAACCCATCTTCCTTTTGATTCATTGCATTGTCTTAAGTATAGTGCATTCAGACTTTATGGTTGTTTTCTTTTAATAGGGGTTTTGGGGAAATGTTTCCAGTCTTAATGAGGGTGCTGGGTTGATCCCCTCATGGTCTATATAAAGGAGTCCTTTGGCATTCGAATGTAAGATATTTTTTTTGGAGGAAAACTTTTGAGATTTCTCTCGTTTACCTTTGAACTCTGATTTGAGTTCGTGGTCCCGTTCAACCGTGTGTTTGTCGGGCAGTCCGATCAGCGCTCGCTGCGTCAGTTGGTATCAGAGCCTGGGATTGCCCGAGGCTGTTCAATGGCGGACGAGTCAGCTAACCATGGTCCAAACGCCGTTGGGCGGGAGGAAGATAGATGGCAAGCGATGGATCAGCGGGTTGGACGGATGGAAACTCGCTTGGACCAGATCTTGCTACGACTAGAAGCCCTTGGTTTGCCTAGGGAACAGAATGCTGAAGCGGAAGAGCGTCCAACGAGAGTCGCTCCTCGCATCCCTCCACGAATTCCCCCAGGTCGAATTCATGTTCCACGACGGATGCAACCCGTCCATGAATCTGACGATGAGGAAGATGAAGCGGAGGATTACTTTCATGGAAACCGACGTCAACCTCAGGTGCGCGACGAGTTTAGACTCAAAGTTGACGTCCCGGTTTTCGATGGTGGTCTTAGTATTGAGGACTTCCTTGACTGGTTGTCGGAAGTCGAAAGGTTTCTTGAGTATACTGAAGTTCCTGAAGAGAAACAAGTGAAGTTAGTAGCATATCGGCTCAAAGGAGGAGCAGCAGCTTGGTGGGATCGGCTGCAAGAAAATAGAACACTTGAAGGACGTCCGGCCGTTCGTACTTGGAGGAGGATGAAACAACTATTGAAGGGTCGTTTTCTCCCTTCAGATTATGAGCAATATCTATTCATGCAATACCAGAGGTGTCAACAAGGAAATCGGTCCGTTCACACTTACACGGGTGAATTTCTTCGCCTCGCCGAACGGAATTCTCTGACTGAAACCGAGGGGCAGCAGGTTGCGCGCTACTTAGAGGGATTGACCCCATCTATCCGAAATCGGATTGGTGTTCAAATGATCACCACAATTGATGAAGCACGGAGTTTAGCGTTAAAGGCTGAGCTGCTACAACTTGATCGTGGAAATTACTATCGGAAGGGAAGTGAAGATTCCTTCAAAGGAGAGAAGTTGAAGGCAGTACAAAGGGAGTCGTCTAGTATGCCGAGCAGGAGTTCGATTGAAAGGTCGGAAGGTAGGAAGAAGGTGCCTACAACTGAATTCAAGAGAGGTCCTAGCACATCCTCCAAAGTGCAGTCGATTAAATGTTTCAAATGCAATGAGATGGGACATCGATCCAGCGATTGTCCGTGTCGGAAGGTTGTGGCTATTATCGAAGAAGAAACTGAATGTGAGGATGTCATGGGCGAACCAGAGGATGACTATGCGGATACGTACCAAGAGGAAGGGGAGAACGAGCATGTCTATGTGATTCGGAAACTTATGTTATCTCCAAAGCGAGAAGAGCAAACTCAGAGGAACCGACTTTTTCGAACACGTTGTTTGATTAAGTCTCTTCCATTTACGGTGATTATTGATAGTGGAAGTCAGGAAAACATCATCGGAAAGTCCGTTGTTGAAAAGTTGAATCTTCCGGTGGAGAGTCATCCGAGTCCTTACTCGATCGGCCGGATCAGGGCTGTCGGTGAAGTTCGCGTCACAGAGAGATGTAAAGTGCAATTTTCCATTGGGAGGTATAAGGACGAGGTATATTGTGATGTGGTTGACATGGAGGCTTGTCACTTGCTGTTCGGAAGACCTTGGCAATTCGACAATCACGTAAGTCACTCTGGAAAGGATAACGTTTATCGGCTGAAAAAAGGAGGCGTTCGCTACACTCTACTTCCATTGAATCAGGCCCCTAGTGTCGAGTCGGAAGAGAAAGAGAGAAGCAAGGCGTTGCTCGTTAGATCCGACTCCACTCGAGAGTTAGAGGCAGAAATGAAGGCGGCCGGAGAGGTCCATTTGCTGATTGTAAGGGAGTTGCCGAAAGAAGACAAGGTGGAAGAGGACGTTCCTGAAGAAGTGAAACCAATCCTTGCTAAGTTTGGGGAGCTAGCGTCTGGCGAACTTCCTGATGGTTTGCCACCGCTACGCGACATTCAGCACCGAATCGATTTAATTCCTGGAGCCAGCCTACTGAATCTTCCCCATTACCGAATGAGTCCGAAAGAGAATGCCATATTACAGGAGAAGGTAGAAGAACTACTACACAAGGGACATATTCGTGAGAGCCTTAGCCCATGCGCTGTGCCGGCTCTACTTGTTCCCAAGAAGGACGGAAGTTGGAGAATGTGTGTGGATAGCCGAGCTATCAATCGGATCACGGTGGGGTACAGATTTCCCATTCCTAGGCTCGATGACATGCTGGATCAACTTCACGGTTCAGTTGTGTTCTCGAAGATCGACTTCCGGAGCGGATATCATCAAATTCGAATCCGACCTGGAGACGAATAGAAAACGGCTTTCAAGACTCGAGATGGCTTATATGAGTGGCTGGTCATGCCGTTCGGGCTCTCCAATGCGCCAAGTACATTTATGCATCTTATGAACCAGGTATTGAAGTCTTTTATCGGTCAGTGTGTTGTTGTTTATTTTGATGACATATTGATCTATAGCAAGTCGCGAAGCGAGCATGTGGATCATTTGCGTGACGTACTAACTGTTTTGAGAGAGTACAAGCTCTATTTGCATCTCAAGAAGTGTAGTTTTATGAAGTCAGAATTGCTTTTTCTCGGATATATAGTAAGTGCTGAGGGAGTACGAGTTGATGAAGACAAGGTTAAAGCAATTCGTGAGTGGCCTTCACCGAAATCAGTTAGTGAAGTTAGAAGTTTCCATGGGTTAGCTACTTTCTATAGAAGATTCATTAAGAATTTCAGTTCAATTGTGGCTCCGATTACTGAGTGTCTGAAAAAGGGGAAATTCCATTGGGGTGAAGAGGCTGAGGAGAGTTTTGCGTTGATCAAAGAGAAGCTGAGCTCAGCTCCTGTACTTGCATTGCCAAGTTTTGATAAATTGTTTGAAGTTGAATGCGACGCGAGTGGGTTTGGAATTGGAGCTGTCTTATCTCAAGAGAAGCGACCAGTAGCATATTTCAGTGAGAAGTTGAGTGAAGCTCGCAGGAAGTGGTCGACTTATGACAAAGAGTTCTATGCTGTTTTCCGGACTCTAAAATATTGGGAGCATTATTTGATTGGGAAAGAGTTTGTCTTGTATACGGATCACCAAGCATTGAAGTATTTGAGTAGCCAACATAAGTTAAGTCGAGATATGCATGCCCGCTGGTCGACTTATATTCAGAAGTTTCCCTTTAAACTCATGCACAAGTCGGGGGTACACAACAAAGTCGCGGATGCTTTAAGTCGACGTGCAACCCTTCTTACAGAGTTGCGAACAGAACTAGTGGGATTTGAACAACTGAGAGAAGCATATGCTCGAGATGAGGATTTTGCGGACATTTGGGCTAAGATTCACTGAAGAGAGAGTGTTGGTGAATTCCATATTTCGGATGGATATCTCATGCGGGGAAATCAACTATGCATCCCACACACCTCACTTCGAGAGAAACTGATCAGAGATTTACATGGAGGAGGTCTTGGTGGACATCTAGGTCGAGATAAGACATTGGCTGCAGTGGTGGAACGGTTTTATTGGCCTAAGTTGAGAAGAGATGTGGAGAGATTTGTGCAGCGATGCAGCTCATGTCAAGTCGCGAAGGGACATTCTCAAAATGTTGGATTATACCTTCCACTACCGGTTCCAGAGGATCCTTGGCGGGCTTTATCTATGGATTTCGTGTTAGGACTGCCCCGTACCCAAAGGGGCATGGATTCTATCTTTGTTGTGGTTGACAGGTTCTCTAAGATGGCACACTTTATCCCGTGTCGGAAGACGTCAGATGCTTCAAATGTAGTTCGCATGTTTTTTCGTGAAGTGGTACGCCTTCATGGAATTCCTAAGTCGATTGTCTCGGACGGTGACTCGAGATTCCTTAGCCATTTCTGGATGACCTTGTGGAGGTTGTTTGATGTGTCTTTGAACTTTAGTAGTACGGCACACCCACAGACGGATGGTCAGACGGAATCAATGAATCGGACACTGGGAAATATGCTGCGGAGTATATGTGGAGACAAGTCGAAGCAATGGGACTTTGCACTTTCTCAAGCGGAGTTCGCATATAACAGTGCTGTTCATAGTGCTCTCGGGAGATCTCCATTTTCTATCGTCTACCAGAAAGTTCCACAACATGCATTGGACCTGATTCCTCTTCTGAAGGACAATAAGAAAAGCTCAGCCGCTGAGGACCTTGCAGAGCAGATTCAAGACACTCGGAAGCAAGTCAAGGAACGTTTGGAGGTGACCAATGAGAAGTATAAACGGATTGCGGATAAAAATAGGCGAGAGCGAGTTTTCTCAGAAGGAGATCAAGTAATGGTATTTCTTCGAAAGGAGAGATTCCCAGTGGGAAGTTATAATAAGCTCAAGCCGCGAAAGTATGGACCTTATGAAGTGTTGCGGAAGATAAACGACAATGCATATGTCATCGATCTGCCAGAGTCTATGGATATTTCTCGTACTTTCAATGTTGCGGATATATTCCCTTACCATGATTCCCAGAAACCGCTGTACCCGGAGAAACCAAGCTCGAGGTCAAGCTTTTCACAGGTGGAGGAGAATGATGCGGCCAACTCGACTTGAGTCGTCCTGAAGTCGACTTGAGTCGGGCGACTCCTGCTCGCCAGCACCCATCTTCTTGGAGGCGAAGAGTCACGAAACCCATCTTCCTTTTGATTCATTGCATTGTCTTAAGTATAGTGCATTCAGACTTTATGGTTGCTTTCTTTTAATAGGGGTTTTGGGGAAATGTTTCCAGTCTTAATGAGGGTGCTGGGTTCATCCCCTCATGGTCTATATAAAGGAGTCCTTTGGCATTCGAATGTAAGACATTTTTTTTGGAAGAAAACTTTTGAGATTTCTCTCGTTTACCTTTGAACTCTGATTTGAGTTCGTTGTCCCGTTCAACCGTGTGTTTGTCGGGCAGTCCGATCAGCGCTCGCTGCGTCAGTCAATTGAAGAGCGTTTGGGCTCACGAGTAGAATATCTTTGCAGTGAGTTTTTGACTGAGTGATGTTTTAAGAACAGTAAGATGAATGTTATGTCGCTCAATAAAACATGTACCGACCTTCCAACTATATCTAATAATTGCAAACATATTGTACTTGATGCATTTAAGGTGCCCACGCCTATAGTACACAAGTTTAACCAATTGCGCAACATGTTACTTTCTTCAATTTCATGAAAGGTTTCAGAATTCACCATGCTAATGATTTTAACTCTTTCAACAATATCTACCATTCTACACATTAACGACACTTTAGACTATTGTATGTATGAGCAATAGAGGTCAACGAGTGGACCCGAGCCCAAATATTACTAGGCTTAGGCTTGATCTCGACTTTTCAGGGTCGGGCTCGGACTCAATAAAATTTGAGATAATTGGGCTCGGGCTCGATAAAATTTGAGATAGTAGGGCTCGGGCTCGATAAATTTGAGATAATAGGGCTCGAGCTCGGGTTTGTTTATCTACATGAAGCTTGAGTCCGCCCCGTTGAACACACAACACAAGACACTCAACACAACAATCCAAACAGTCTTTTAGCTTTTACTTTCGGTCCTTTATCCTCCATCCTCAACGTTGTGCATTAAATTCTAGCATTGTTGACACACCTCCGTCCATCCTCGGTGACGCGCATTAAATTCTGTCGTCGTTGACCTGCCTCCACTTCGACTCCGCCCTTCGACATTGGGCATTAAATTCCGACGTCGAGCTCTACCCTTGGTGCCGTCGCATTAAATTCCGGTGCCATTGACGCCTCCTCTGTTCCACAAGGGTGAATTCCAGCAGAGGAGTTCGCCTCGACCGCCTCTCATCCGCCGCTTTTTGTAGTGAAGCGTCGTCACCAGGCCTTTCTTGTTATTTCCCGTCCAAGTAATGTCGGTAAGTGTAACGCTGTAAACTCGATACTATTATATTAAATTCCGGTGTTGTGTTTACTCTATTATACTTGCACTTGTTTGATTTACGGTGTTCGACACCAAACGATGTAAACTTAGTAACGTTGTATTAAATTCCGGTATTATATTTGCTTTCACTTTACGGCAACCACACTATCATTGTAAAATTTGATACTTGTTGCAAGGAATAAATTCCACGCCAACAATCCGAAAAGATATTTTTTAACACGTAGTCGCAAGAGATTGCTCAATGACGGAGGGTTCGTTGTTGAAGAAAGTGAATAGCTATTTTTGAATCCTAAAATCCATCCGTAGAAACTTGTGATTTATGTAAATTTACGATAATATATATTTTAAATTAAAATTATTATTATGTTTTCATCGGTCTTCTTTTCTTTCTTCACCATTTCTCAAGATTTCAAATACAACATCAGTATGTTTTTGACGCCGGAAAAAGTTGGAAAGATTGATGATGAACGCTGATATGATTTTGGTCCTAGAGTTACTACTAGAAATGCTTCTTTCGGTGAAAAGATTTACAGTAAGTACAATTCAATTTGTCACTAAACAATATATGTTTAATAACTAAATTAGTAGTTCGTCCCAGAATCATTTAACTTTTCAATTTAATGATTTAATTAACAACTACCACAAAACCGTATTCCTTTAATGACTTCACAAGTTTCATATAAATTTAATACTTTTTTAAGATAAAATTTAATAAAATTTTAACAATAATTTAAAGGGAAACCTATAAAAACTATTGATCGTATTTAAATATTTTATTTATCAAATAAAATATTATATTAAAAATAATATACCTTAAGAAAGTTTACATTTTGTACTAACAAGACATGGTATGCGTTTTTTTCCACTGCGCAACATTTAATTATAAGTGAAATAGAAAATCATACCAAGTCTCGCACATAGAATAGCATATATATGTTTAGTTATTAAAAAGTTTAGGACAACGACTATAGAAACATATTCTATTATAAACCTAATAATGGTATAAAGTTTAAATACACTCTTTTTTAATAATGTGAACATTGTTTCTAGTATTAAAACGTATTTATTATTCATAAAAATACTATTAGTTTAAAATTTAAAATATATGACAACATTATCAAATATATCCTAAACTTTACCACTTTTTTTTATTATAACATGAAATTTGGAAAATGTCACAATACATCTCAATGATGGGACTTTATTTCCATTATATCATTTGTTAGTTGTCCCTACTAACGGAGACCTATGTGGCGATGACATGGCTGCTAATGTCGTCATTGGTACATTTAATCTTGACAAATTATTAAATATATTCTAAACTTTTCCACTTTTTACGATTTATGTTAACATTTGAAAAACATATTTGTGTAACGTAACGTTAAGACGAAATCTAAAAGTTATCTTCCATTAGACCCAACCCTGAATGACGTTCGATTTGGCGCTGGTGTGTATCTTAATTATCATTTAACGCTGCTTACATCCAAAGGCCAATTAGGTTTCACCCAACCAACAAACCCTAAACCATTCTTCTCTCACCCCATCAACAAACCCTAAACCCTTCCTCTCGACCTCAACCCCCATCCCTGACCCAAACCCCTACACTGACTCCAACCCACGCTTGTCCTGTCCTGCCTCGACCCTAATCGACCCCAAACAATCCTTGAATTGACCAATCCCACCTCGGGCCCTGACCCTAACTAACCCTTGAACCGACCAATCCCACTTCGATCCTCGACCACAACCCCTCTCATCGACCACAAGCCATCCACATCCCTTCCCTTCCGTACCTAGATACGTAGGAGGAAGTCCCATCAATTATGAGTATTATGCTCTATTGTAAGGACACCTGAAGTTGCAAGGAACTTAACTCTTAATGGAACATTGTACCTATCAGAGGGACGAGTCAAACCTAGAAATTTTCTCAACCTTGGAGGCGTTGTAACTTCCCTGGAAGCACGACTGGCCCTTACACTCTGATTTCCCTTAGTACTGCTCATACTCGCTCGTAGTGTTTGCTCACGTACTCTCGTGTATTGCTTATGCTCACTCTCAAAGGATGCTCGGAAGGACAAGGATATGCTCACAATGGACACAAAGAATACAAAGGATTTCATCAAAGGCATAGATTGTATTCCAACTTAATCTTACAAACTAACAGATTATATTACAACACTTATTTATAGGGGTCATGGAGCATGCATGGCAATTACAAATATACACCATGCAACCAAGCTTCGACCTATAAGAGCATATCAAAGGTCAACTACATTCTGATCGCGTCAGCGGCAGCCCAAAGGTCGTCGTCTCCCATTTAGTCCGTGAGAGGAAGCACAAGAGTCGCCTGCCGAAAGCAAGCTCTGGTGCCTTGATCATGTCAGACTTGCCCCAGCTTCCGTCTGACTCAAGTAAGCGACTATCTAGCTTCCCTTTTTGCTGATGACCAGTTTGCTCATGCCTCTCTCATGACCTTTGACTAAGGATCTGTCCTGGGCCATGCCTTACCGAGCACACATCCAAGATGTTTACAAACCTCCCCCACTAGAGGATGTCGACGCCCTTATTAACACTTTGTTGAGGTATGCTTACACCTCATCTTCAAAATGCCACTTGGTGTTTGCCCTTTCCCAAGTGGCATCTACCGCCTCCTTGCCCCTCCATTGAACACGGTAATCCGTTCTACGATTTTTCTTGTTGTGCCCCAAGACGCTGTGATCTAGAATTCGCTCCCCCAGAAGCTCATGCTACTCACGCACAGTTGGAGGTGCCTGTTACGCTTGGACTCTCCTCTCGGGGCCACCTTCTTCATGGAATGGCTACAAGAAGCTCACGTGGAACGTGGGATGAATCTTCATCCTCTTAGACGGCGTAACTTGTAGGCCACAGCACCCTCACGTTTGACAACTTCAAAGGGACCGTCATACCTCTGAATTAACCCATGATGGACCCGCTAGCTATTGATTTTCTTCCGAATTTGCGAGGTTAGCGTATGACCTTGTTACCCATATTGAACTCAACCTCCCGCCGATGTTGATCAGCGTACTTCTTCATCCGCCGTTGAACTCAATCTCACGCCTCACGGAGCATCTCATGTTTGTTTTGGGTGATGCGATAAGCAGCTGGACTTGAGCCACCAGATAGTTGCAGGCTACCTCTTGTGGTGTGAACGGCTAGTATCCAATTGCAAGCTCGAATCGGCTAAAGCCCGTCGTGGACGACCTGTGCAAGTTATACCAAAATTGAGCGGTATCAAGTGTTTTTCTGACTTGCCATCATGTAGTGTCGGAGGTATTCCTCCAACAATATATTTGCTCGCTCTGTTTGGCCGCCGATTTGAGGGTGGTTCACCGTGGAGAACTTCAACTCTGATCCCATGAAGCCAAAGAGTTGCATCTAGAATCAGCTTGTGAACTTCAGCTCACGATCACTCACTATTTCCATCGGCAGCCCAAAATGCTTTACCACATTCTTATGGAACAACTCAGCCACAACTTCCGCCGTTCAAGCATGGGTAGCAGCAATGAAGATGTCGTACTTGGAGAAGCGATCAACCACCACCATGATTGATGGTAGCCCGTTCACCTTGGGGAATTTAGATATGAAGTCCATCGAAACTAACACCCACGGGTGAGAGAGTTCCAAACCCCTGTCGTTTGGTTCTGTCCGACTGACACACCAGGCAAGAATGCACGTAAGCCTCGCGATCTTCCTCAAGAAGGGGACACATGTAGCTTCTTTTCATGAGGCAATCATCTGTCCCCGCCCCGAATGACCCGCCCACATGGAGTCGTGGGATTCTCACATGATCCGCTCTCTTAGTCCCCTATCGATAGGGACGTAGAGGCGCTGGCCCTCCCCGTACAACAAGTCGTCGTCCAACCAGAACCTCCGCAGGAACCCGACGTTGGCCTGCTCAACCAACTTCACATAAGTGAGCTGACCTTATCGAGGACATCCGCATGAAAGGAGGAGAAAACTACAATTGTTTTCATTGGCTTCCAACTTAGGGCATTTACGACCACATTATGCTTTCTTGGATGATGCTCCCATTCAAAATCATACTGAGCCAGGAATTCTTGCCACCGAGCCTACCGTGGAGATAATGCTATCTAAGATTTGAAGAATGTATTGGCCACATTGTCTATTTTGATAACAAACCTATTCCCTAGCAAGTAGACGGACCAAACTCACAAGCAATAGACAACAACTAGCATCTCCTACTCATTAACAGAATATCGTTGCTCCGCATCTTTTAGCTTCCAGCTTTTGAATGCAACGGGGTGCACTTTCTGAACCAGAACGCCTCCCACAACCTGGTCAGATGCATCAATATGTACTTCAAAGGGATTATCAAACCTGGGGAGCTTTAGGATGGGTTCCAACGAGATGGCTCCCTTCAAGTTCTCAAACGCTTTGCGGCACCTCTAATCCCAATACCAGGGTTGATCTTTCCTTAACGGATTCGTTAAAGGGGCCACACGCTTGGAGTAATTCCTCACAAAATTATGATAGTAGTTAGAAAGTCTAAAAAAACTCCATAGTTCCGAGACTTTACCTGGTATCGGCCATTCCCGAATGACTTGCACTTTACCTAGGCAGTTGATCTCCGGCACGCAAAACTTACAAATCTCTCTCTTAACATAGAGTGCCCGTCCCTCAATTTGGACAAGATAAGCCACAAGTACCTCAAGTGATCCTCTAGAGTGTCCGAATAAACTACGGTATCATCTAAATACACTACCATAAATTCATCGATATATTAATTGAATACGTCGTTCATGAAATTACAGAATGTGGCAGGGGCATTTGTTAAGCCGAAAGACATCACCAAGAACTTAAATTACCCATGCCTTGTCACCATCGTAATTTTGGGCTCATCCCCCTTTGCTATGCAGACTTGCCAATGTCTCGATCGCAGATCCAACTTGGAGAAGTAAGCAGCCTTTGCCAAATGATCGAACAAATCTGCCACCAATGGCACTAGGTACTTATTCTTCACGGCAACCTTTTTCATGCCCCGATAATTTACGCAAAGCCACAAAGTGCCATACGGTGCCTTAGATGGTTGGATCTCCCCCTCATCCATTAGCTCACCAGGCTGGATTCTTAACTCTGCCAATTCTTTGGGTGCCATCCTCTAAGGAGCCTTAGCAGGAGGAACGGTATTTGATAGGAGATTGATTTTGGGGTGTACCGCACGCCTAGGAGGGAGACCTTTCGATAGTTCAGCTAGCATGACATCCTTGTATTCCTCTAGGACTGATTCAACAACTTGGGGGTTCTCCGTAGACGTGGCCTCCTCTACTTCGCATACCGCCGCAAGGTAGATCAGCTCGCCCTTTTACCAACCGTTGGCCGACTGCATTGCCAACACAATATCTGATTTCCCATTAACCGTTTACCCTCTATGTACTGCCCTTGAACAAAGCAGAGGTGGGTTCTGTCTCCAATGAACAACCTACTCAAATGTGACATCAACACAACTTGGGCATCCACAAAAATTGTTCCCCAAAGTAACATCATAGTCTTCTAGAGAGATTACCATGAAATCAAGCGATCCTTCCCATAAGCCAAGGGTAACTTTCACGCTCTTTGCCATTCTGCCCACGGGCTGGCTCCCAGAGTTCACCTCCTTAATGCGATACGGGTGCTCATTGACCGTCATCTCCAGTCTTCTCACAACACAGTTGGCTACGAAACTGTGTGAGGCTCACGTATCAACCATTGCCATGAGGCGTTCAATCATTTCAATGTTCGTTAGCCTCGCCATTGATGGATCTCACGCTAAGATACCAACTATCACAGGGACGAGTCGAACCCAGAAATTTTCTCGATTCTGGGAGCGTCGTAACTTCCTTGTAGTTCCGCCCCACTCGCTCACAGTGTTTGCTCACGTACTCTCATGTATCACTCACGCTCACACTCGAAGGACGCTCACAAGGACAAGTACATGCTCACAATGGACACAAATTCCATGGTTGCGATTAAATGGCTTGCCTTTTATACCAATTGAAAGTCAACTAGACACACAAGTACGTCTTACCAGAGAATTGCATATACTTGTCAAACTCAACTCTATGGGTAGGTATATGTTCCATGATGTGATTCTCTAAGTGAGTTTGCAAAAAGTTTATACGTAGAAAACCGAACAAAAATAATGTAGAAACTGGTCACCATGTACATAAGAACAAGTCAAATACTTGAAACAAAGATGAACATTTTGATTCATCGATATGAGAACTTCTCCATGAAAAATGATGAGACTGTCAAACATGCTTGAAAGGCTAACGCTTTTGGTAAATGCCCTAGAACATCTAGGTAAATCATTCACTAGTGGTGAATGGGTAATACATGCTATAAACACTATGAAGAAATCTTGGGAAGTCAAGAAAATAGTTATAGAGGATGCGAGAGACCTTACCACTTTCCCATTGGAATAACTTAGGAGTTCATATATTTCCTATGAGATAGAGAAATCATCTCACCAGGATACCAGAAATGTTTGTATGACTTTTAAAGCTAAAAAAGAAACGACAAAAGCTTTTGATGATGATACAAAAGATGCACCAGATGCTAAACTTGCGACGATTGTAACATGACAAGTCAAGTTGGCATCCAAACACCGATTCGATAAGAGCATAGGTGAATAGAAAAAATATTCTAAGAACCTTGAATTCAGGTGTTACAATTCAATGAAGAGGGTCTTCGAAGACCCGATTGTCCTCTCCTTGGGGAGAAGGAAAAACATTTTTCTGTCATTAAGGGCAAGAGAGCTATGCTTCCTTGGGATGAAAGTGATGATTCCAATGATGAGCAAGAACATGCATTTTTGTTCAACATCTCGCACAAAATTAAATCAAACCACGAAAGGATGAAATTGCTTTCTGTCAGTTAAAGATTAAAGTTAGGCTATGTCAACTTTCATTTGTTAATCAAACTTGTCTCAGTAGATTTAGTAATTCGATCGTGAAATCTTCTACTAAGCTTGCTCTTTTGGAAAGCAAACTGGTAGCTCATTTAAATCTAATAATGTAGTTTCTAACACTTAACCTTTTGAGCTTTTGGATATGGATCTGTCGGTCCAAGTCGAGTTCAAAGTGTTAAAGGAAAAATATACTGCTTTATAGTGGTCGATGACTACTCTAAATTAACTAGGTTGAATTAAAAGCCACAAAAGTGATGCTTACAAAATTTAGCTAAGCTAATATAAAATGAAAAGATTACATTTGTAAATGCTATAATGACTGATCATGATACATAGTTTGAAAACTATGATTTTTAACCCTCCTATGGCCAATATGACATTGATCACACTTTTTCTATTTTGTATTCTCCTAAATGGAATAGTGCCCCAAAGAGGGAAAATAGATCTCTTATAAACATGGCAAGGACCATGATTTGAAAGAGTTAGGTTCCCTAAACCTTTGGGCAAAAGCTATGAACAAGAC
Organism: Melastoma dodecandrum; assembly: GCA_029817715.1. Taxonomy (NCBI): domain Eukaryota; kingdom Viridiplantae; phylum Streptophyta; class Magnoliopsida; order Myrtales; family Melastomataceae; genus Melastoma; species Melastoma dodecandrum. Next base: position 283,933 of record JARUPY010000526.1, on the reverse strand, counting down.
ATGTTACATATCCAATAGGTTATTTATTAGACCCAAGCTTGATAAAACTCCCCATGTGATATTTCCGGGGAGAAAACTCATTCTTTCCTATTTTCATCCATTTAGAAGTCTATGTTATATATTAAGATCTTCTAAGGATAATCTAGGAAAATTTGATGCTAAGTCAAAGAGGGAATCTTTCTAAGATGCTTGACGACTAGTAGACCCTATATAATTCTTAATAAAAGGACATTTAAAATTGAAGAGTCTATCAAAATGTGACAATTGATGACTCAAACAATGATATAAAAGCTACTACAAAATCTATAGTGTTCATACCTTTTGCACTTTCTAGTAATGACAATAATCTTTCTACCCCGAATTTTCATAATGGATATAAGGGATATAATGTTCATGGATCTAATGAGACCGGAAATTCTCATAATGCATCGGAGATAAATGTTTCACCCTGATATAAAATACATAATCTTATTGACCTAGTCATAGGAGACATCAACTGAGGCATTCGGACACGACGTTTTGTTAATGACTTCTACAACATTCCTATCTCAAATCAAACTAGATGGTGTTGATGAAGCTCTAAGTGAACCAAACTTGATCCTTACAATGCAAGAAGAGCTAAATCAATTTGAGAGGAATAAAGTGTCAAATTAGGCTCATGAACTCATGGCCATTCTGATATGAACAAAATGTGTCTTTTGAAGCAAATTAAACGAGTTGGGTTCTGTTTGTAGAAGCAAAGCATGCCTCATTGCCAAAGAATATTCTTAAGAATAGGGTATTGACTTTGATGAGGTGTTTGGTCTATAACATATCTAGAGGCCATAAGGCTTTAGGTAGCCTATGCTTCATATAATAACTTTAAGTTATACAGAATTTATATGAAAAGTGCTTCCTTAGCGATGAGATTAAGGAGGACGTATAAAGAGTCTTTTAATTGTCATGGACGACATTACCGTGGCCTCAACCTTTTCTATAATTGTTGTTTTCATGCTAACTTATTTTGTAGTTATTCATTGTAAGTTAGATTTTTTTATTAATGAGATAAGTAATTATGATTGATAAATATTTATTAGAATTTGTCAAACTATGTCAACGAGTCAAGTCGACAATCATATTCTCGAGGGATTGTCGCATTGGATATAAATCCGGCAACCCACGAGAATAGGATTGCTGGCGGAGTGGTTGGCCTTGTTGCAAACCCCTCTGCAAATTGGAGGAATTTCGTAAAGGTTTACAATTATTTTGTATAAACGAAAAACTTGCATGTACAACATGATTGTCGGTTCATGGATATGATCGCCGACGACATATAATCCTTTCATGCATTAATCATTAAAATGTCATGTAAATTACATTGACAAAGTTCAATGCATTTAAAATTGGACTCCTTACTTTACTACATAGATGGCGATGATCAACTTATAGCACGACTATAGAAGGATGAGTTTTGATTGTCTAAGTTATCATTGTTGGTAGCAATAACATCTTTTATTATTTCTTTTGATGTATTTTCTTCCGCAACATCCATTAAAGTTGCATTACCATCAAATCGAATTGGGAGCATGACACTTTTGCAAGAAAGAAGGTGCAATGCCTTAAGCCTGCATTATACATATCATTTATGCATGTTCCTAGAAATTTGTACGGTTATCAATGTTGGTCTTCATTGACCAATATCTTAAGATGCTTTCAATGGTTTGTGAGCAAATTGTAACAGCTTTGTCGAAATGTTGAAGGAATTTATGCTCCAAGTTTGAGTCCTAAACTCAATGACGATTAACAAGGTAAAATTTTGTAACAAAAGGGCTTGTATAAAGGAAATTATGACATATTGACTAAACCTGAACTATGAAATAAAAGTGGTTTTCAAGCTGAAATTGTTTAATGCATAATTTGGTCTACATAAGTTGAAAATGAGAGAAACAAAACCTAAGAAATTCTAACTATGTATAGAATGACATATCAGAAGATGAAAATTTTTTCTAACATAAATATGATATACATTTTTAAAGTGGGTCACCATGTAAACAAGGTAGTAATTGGGGACCGTTTTAAAAAATCATATCTTGTCAATCACATACCCAAAGGTAATGCATAATCTATGGTTGGAAAGCTTTCTGAATGTGCTATATGGTAAAATAGTTTTGAAATCAAAATGAAGAGGCATGTCAGAGAGAAAATTAATAAAAAGACATGCCAAACTTAAGAAAAACCGCATCAACATGTAAACTCACATTGGATTGCCCAAAAGTACAATAATACGTCACTAAACAATTTTAATATTGATCATGTAGTAAATAGAGAGGTAAGGAACGAATAACACATGTTTTTGTTGTTCGAGTAAACATGCTTTCAACCCGACACATCTTGATCATGCTTGAAATAGGTCAAAACAAGGAATAGAAGACAAGTAGAAGAACATGACATCATTTCTATGTAAATGGAATCAAATTTGAATGAAAGATAATGGTGATATTGCTCACAATCGCGAGGCCGTAGTTCCTAGGTCTGGGGACATTCTGGGAGATCGAGTTTCGTTTATTCTGCTTCAACATCATTCCATCATCAGATTCCCATACATGAAGAAATAATGCAGTAATAATGAACACAATTGTTAGGATGAAATTAACCAACCTATAACGATATTGTTTTTCTACTTCGCATATGTAAGAACTCAAAAGAAATTATTCTACACATTTCAACCTTACAGCATCTAGGGGAAGTAGATCAAGTGTCATTTAAAGGGAGTAATAACATCATGATTTAGGTGAACTAATTTCTAAGCGGCAATCATTTACGATTCGAATTACCATATCTTCCCAAAATCTGGTAATTTAAAAAAAAAAGGATCTATAAAAATTCTTACTTTGAACAATTATTTTGTAACTAATTAAAAAAATGTTCATGGAATCTTCTTCAAATCTAACTAGATATTACAAAATCTTTTTAAAATTTATTTAGAAAACCTTTTGATTTGACTTTGGTACGACAACTTCTTTCAATTTTCTCGTATTGTATGAAAAATATGTTTCACTATACGAATTCGCCACATCTTACTACTAAACAACATTAAACATATATTTCACAAAGTAATAAAAAGAATTCGTATAACAAATTAGTATAATAGTATAGACTGATTGTAGGTCACTTTTAGTATTATAAAGTAATTTGTTGGTATCCAATATATTCTTCGCTCTTTACAAAATAAATATTGATCAGTACAATTAGTTTGTTGGTAGAAAATTTCACACTTTTTAGGCAATACTCTGGGGTAACATGCTGTAATTTCTTTTTCTTCGCATTAAATGCCATAATTTACGAAAAACTTGCTACATGACATATCCGTAAAAAACTACGAAATTTTGCTATATATGAAAACTTTGTCAATTGTAAACTAGTACTATTTATTTGCTCTAATACACAAAAAATACAAGTACCATGAAATATGCACGAACAAAGGAAAAATCTTAAAGTTATAAATTTATTTAGTACTTAATGCAAATTTACGAAAAATTACTTATGATACAAAAAAATTAGTAATCCGTAATATCTGTTAACTTATTTCATATTTCACAGCAATTACTTCGTACAAAAAAGCATAAATTTTCTCTGTGAAGAAAACTACTTTGAGTACGAAATGTTTCTTACTCTCTACAAAATATTTAAATATTCGGTTCTATAGGTTTTTTTTTTTTGCTTTTTCAAGAGAAATAATCATACTATACATGTCTTTTGATGAACAAAAAAAAGGTAACAAAGCTTCACCCTCAACGAAATATGAATTATTTGTTATTCTTTATAAAAAAATGTAGCCAAATAAATCAGACATATAATTCATAAAATACATCTAAATTGTTGTCCTGCACAATGTTTTTGTATTATCACTCCATGAAAAAATATTTTACAACTCTTTCCTATTTTACTAAATAATTGCACAACTTTATGAAGTTTTTGTTCTACGAAAAGAAGTTGAGGCCATGGCAATGCCACCCACGACAACTAAAAGGCCCCGAAGGTATATGTTGAGCAATCTTTTTTTTTTATATCAGCCGGGTTCGTTGCAGACTTACTTTTTGCAAGCCCTTTCACGAGGCTCGAAGGCTCTTAAATAAGCCCGCGAGCCTTAGGCCCGGCCCCACTTCATCCCCTCTGGCCCGACTTAAAGCCTGCTCCCCAGTCGGCCCAATTTCAGTTGAGCCCCAAAGGCATTATATGGGCTACAAAATTGCTCGAGTAGATACTACTCTCTTTCTCGAATGCAAAAAATGATCTTCGATCTTATAAAAGAGTGATCTTCTAATGGCAGTTCGTAAAGAGTTTGCAGAAGTCACAACAAGTTAGTTTGAAATGAGCATTATTGGGAAACTTTCCCTCTTCTTCAAATTACAAATTTAACAAACTACATAAGGTATCTGTCTACATTAAGAAAGGTACAGTAAGCAACTCATGAAAAAATTTGTCCTAATTGGCTCAAAATCTTTGTCGACTCCAATGGGTACAAGTACGTGATAAACAAATATGAAAATGGTCATGAAGTGAATAGTAAGCTCTACCAAGGTATAATTGGGTCCCTTATGTACCCTATAGTGTCTAGACTCGACATATTTTGTACCTTGTAGCTTCATACCTAAATAATCTCATTTAACTATACAATTTTGAGAATTTTGACATACCTACAATGTAACGTTCGAGGTTTTATTGACATAAAAGACAAATAACTTTCATTCATTAGGTGGAATTATACAAAATTCGTTATGTTTCACATCATCTAGAAATATTTTGGAGTATCGACTCATAATCTAACTCATGGGTATTCAAATTTCCATATGCAAATGCCTCTCGAGAGTATTTCTCCGATCTTCACCCATATACAAAAACAATAAAGGAAACATGAGACATAATATTAGCATAACACTAAATACGAATACCGCTCTCTATATATTCACGACCATCGTCCGGTATCCTTTTACAAACCTTGCTCACATCTTACGATTTCGTAATACCTAAAAACCATACTCCAGCTCCATAGTCAAATAACACCTTGCAAGTAGCAATGCAACCATAAAATTGTTTGGGTCGACGGAAGCTCATATCTCATCAATCACCTCTTGATTTGGGGTCGACATACCATTTTCGTAATTCACCACCCCCGCATAATTTCACCAAATAAACGTCATTTTTTTTTCCCTTATTTTTGGCCACGGACACAATGGCATCGACCAACCAGCCATCCGACCACTTTCATTTTATATGCATACCCCACTGTTCCCTCTCGGTTATCTCACGAACCGAGACATTATTTGGTACACAATCTATCCGAGGCTCATACCCACCATACAAGGGGTTTACAATCCCATTCCATAAAAATATGGTCGTTCAAAACCATCCGTATACCTTAAAGGACCACAATTACGATCACACGTCCACGGGCATCCTCGCGACTGATATCATGCCATTGCATATAAAAGTCCCAAATTCCTTACCCCCATGATTCTAGGGTCTCACATATTACCAGACATCTCAAACAACCAGCCAACACCAAGTTGAAGCCTACAAAGGACCGCACATACACAAACAATGCATTCACGTTATCGTTCCCTTTGTAGCGACTAAAACTAGCCATTTTCCTCAACCACCACGTTCAATCTCAATCCAACGTGTCTGAAACACTCTTCATAGACTCATTTACTATATCAGACTCATCATAATTCTGAATCCAAGGCACACAAAATTATAGCCACCAAAACTACGAAATCGTGAAGTAAAAGTGTAAGAAACGGAAGTGAAAGTATTCGTACCTCAGACTAAGCTTCTCCCAACCTAGCCTCCCACCTTATGCCCTCCCTTGACCTCTTCTTCAAGCTATGAGAAGCTCCCTTACATGCCAAAACAGGCCATCCCCGGCAGCTCGCACAACGGGAGTCGTTTACCCGGGTTCGTTTTCGATCGCGCCCCATTGTTCGCCCTTTTCTTCTTCTATTGTCTCCTCTTCCTTTCTGTCGCTACTCCAATGGTGTTTAAGGGTGGAGGGTCCCGCCGAAACCTTAATATTTTACATTCAAGATCACTTTAACTTTACAAATGTCATTCCCTATTCTTATGCAAACCATATCACATGAACTTGTGTCATCCAACCATGATTAGAGTGGCTTCTTAAGGAAGCTAGCTCCCCTCAATAAGAACAAGCAAAAGCAGGTTGCAAGGATGATATCATCGATGATGTAATTCCCCGCCGTTGTCATCTCTTGGCCACCTCATGCTCGGGTGACCTTATGCTTGTTACAATTAGACCTTTAAATCATATTTCAACAGCTAACATTAGCATTCGTAGCTGGAAAAATTCTAGTACAAATCGAACCTCCAAAGCCAATACCCTTCGTCATTCGTTTTGTCCAGAGTCTTAGCCTTTCCGTTGCAACTGTGGATGATACTCAGTTTAGTTCGTCCATTTGGAAATGTCTTTTCCTACAATTCTCATAGCCAAAATCTCCCTGTTTATGAGGGTATAAAGGGTAGAAACTGATGGTTGATAGCACTTTTCTAACCGAGCTTTCACACTCCCCTCTTACACTCACCGTTTGAGTTCGTCGACCCTTGTAAACATGTACTACATTCAGCTAGTTTCCTTCCTAACTTCCATTTTAACTAGACTTTATATGAAAGTTTCATAGTTCATATTTTAACTAAACCACTCATTTAGCTTTCAGATCATTTTAATATAAACCATCAAAATAACTTACTCCATTTTACATTCTCAACCACTGTCACGCATTCAAAATAAAATGAAACCTTTATAAGACTTTATTTAAAAACTCTTGCACGTTAAAACATAAATTTCGGTTTATTACAATCTCTGCCCCTTATGGAATTTCGTCCCCGAAATTTGCTATACAAACAAGTGTGGATACTTAGCATATATTCTATCTTCTCTCTCCCATGTTTGTTCTTCCACACCGGATCTTCTCCATAAAACCTTTACAATAGGAATGCTCTTACCTCAGAGTCGCGTTTCTCCTCGTCCCATCCGAATCAGTTCTATTATTATGTTTAACCCTCATTCATTTTCGTGTTTGATATCTCCACCACTGTATGGGGATCTGGTTCATACTTCCTTAATATAGAAACATGGCATACATTGTGCCAATGACTCAGTTCTGGGGGCAAGGCAATCTGGTAAACTACCTTACCAATCCGCTCTGTTACCTCATAAGGTTCCACGTATCTCGGGCTCAACTTTTTATATTTTTGGAAGCCTAATACATATTTCGGTGGGGACAAGTTTAGGTATACTCGATCTCCAACCGCAAACTCTTGTTGTCTTCTTGTCTTATCTACATGACTCATTTGACGACTTTGGCTACTCTCATAAGCTCTCGGACCAACTCAACTACTTTCATTGTCTCCTTGATTAGCTCGGGTCCGTTAAATGTCCTTTCACCCGGCTCATTCCAACACAAAGGGGAGCGACAATTCCTTCCATACAATGCTTCAAAAGGTGCCATCCCAATGCTTGCTTGATAGCTATTATTGTAAGAAAACTCTACTAATGACAAGTATTCAACCCAACTCCCTTTCATATCCAACGTACACTCTCGCAACATATCTTCGAGCGTTTGTTTCATTTGCTCAGTTTTTCCATCATTTTGTGGGTGAAATGATGTAGTCAATTGTAATTTAGTTCCAAGAGCCTCTTGGATTCCTCGCCAAAATCTTGATGGAACCTTGCATCGCGATCGAAGGTAATTGTGTGAGGTATTCCATGGTACCGCACTATTTCTCAAACATAGATTTTCGCTAGTGTTTCATTGGCATAATTCGGTTGTATCGTCTCAAAGTGGGTTAATTTCATATACTTATCCACAATAACCCATACTTTTCGGCATCCTTTTGGCATATTCGTTACAAAATCCATCGCAATATCCTCCCATTTCTATTCTGGTACTGATAGTGGTTCTAACAACCCTCCGGGATGCTGATGCTCAATCTTAACTCTCTGGCATGTCTCATACTTATTCACGAATCTAGCAATATCACGTTTTATACTATGCCACTAGAAGATCTTTCGGAGGTTACCGTACATTTTCACAATTCCTGGATGCACACTATATGTGCTTCGATGCACTTCGCTCAATACCCTCTTTCGTACTTCTTCCGAACTCATAATACATAGACGACCCTTGAATCAGCCCCACTAACTACGGTTCTACTTGTGCTATGGCCACAAAAACATTACTTTCTGAAGGTGAGATGCTAATAGCTAAATTGCTTGCTTGCTCCAGCAACCGTACCTTGTCAACTAAAAAGTTGACAATGGTACAATTTTTGCGGCTCAAGGCATCCGCAACCAGATTTGCTTTTTCTGGATGGTGTAATATAGTGCAATCATAATCTTTTAATAATTACTTCCACCATTGTTGCCTTATATTTAACTCTTGCTGTGAAAAATGGTATTTCAAACTCTTATGGTCGGTAAACACTTCAAACTTTTCACCGTATAGGTAGTGCCTCCAAATCTTCAACATGGATACAACTGCCACAAACTCTAAGTCGTGTGTTGGATAGTTTTGGTCATGACTTTTGAGTTGTCCAGAAGCATAAGCAACCACTCTTCCACTGTTGCATTTGTATGCAGCCCGATCCTCGGTATAACGCATCATAATACACCACATATCCACCGGTACCACTCGGAATGACCAAAACCGATGCACTTGTTAATTGAGCCTTAAGTTCCTTAAAACTGGCTTGACATTCCTCTGACCATTCAAACATAAAATCCTTTATCATCAATCTGGTCAATGGCAATGCAAAATTTCTCGACCCTGGCGGCGTCGTAACTCCCTCGGAAGCACGACCAGCCCTCTCGTTCGGATTCCCCTTAAGCCCCGCCCACACTCACAAGTGTTTGCTCACGTACTCTCGTGTATCGCTCACGCTCGCACTCAAGGACGCTCGCAGGGACAAGGACTCGCTCACCAAAACACAAGGATGTGGCCGAAGGCACAGATTGTATTACTCAACTCAATCTTACAATGTGTCTCGCCCAGCCCCCTTACATCTCTTATTTATAGGGGCATGGGGCATGCATGTCATTTACATGTGTACATCATGCAAGCAGCCAAAGACTACCAAGGGACGCCCGCTCTAAGCAGCCCAAGGGTCGTCTGCTCCCACCTGCGCCGACAGAGGAAGCTCCAGGGTCGCGGCATCAGTGGAAGATCCAGAGTCGCCTGCCGCAGCGCCAGAGGAAGATCCAGAGTCGCCTGCCACACCTTCTGGTCACGTCAGACCTGCCCCAGCATGCGTCCGACCCAAGTAAGCGACTATCCAGCTTCCCATTCCGCCAAAGACCAGATTTGCTCGTGCCTCCCTCACGAGCCGTGCCCAAGGAACCGTCCTGGGCGTGTGCCTTGCCTTGCACCCGTCCATGGGCGCTTACAAACTTCCCCCACCAGAGGAAGTCGACGCCCTCGTCGACGTCTTGCTGAGGTACGCTTGCACCTCGAATTGCCACAGGGTGGTTGCTTTCTCCCAAGTGGCCTCTGCTGCCTCCTTGCCCCTCCATTGGACAAGGAACTCGGTTCTACGATTCTTCTTGCTCTGCCCCAAGATGCGATGATCAAGGATGCGCTCCACCAGAAGCTCATGTTGTACCCGCACAGTAGGAGGCGCCCGTTTTGCTTGGACTCTCCCTTCGGTACGATCATCGTCATGGAATGGCTTCAAGAAGCTCACGTGGAACGTTGGATGAATCTTCATCCTTTCAGGCAGCTTTAACCTGTAGGCCACCGCACCCACACGTTTGACAATTTCAAAGGGTCCGTCGTACCTTTGCACCAAACCACGATGGACCCGCTTGCTATTGATTTTCTTCCAAATCTGCGGGGTGAGCTTAAGCATGACCTTGTCGCCCACATTGAATTCCACCGCCCTTCGACGCTGATCAGCATACTTCTTCATGCGTCGTGCTGCTTTCTCCAAGCTATCTCGCGCCTCGCTGAGCATCTCATGCTTGTCCCGGGCGAAGCGATAGGCAGCTGGACAGGGGCCACCGGACCGTTGCAGCGCCACATCTTGTGGCGTGAGCGGCTGGTACCCAATGGCAAGCTCAAAGGGACTAAAACCCGTCGCGGACGACCTGTGTAGGTTATAACAAAACTGAGCGCTATCAAGTAAACAGACCCAGTTTCGCTGACTTGCCGTCACGTAGTGACGAAGATATTCCTCCAACAAGGCATTAGCTCGCTCCGTCTAGCCGTCGGTTTGCGGGTGATTGGCCGTGGAAAACTTCAGCTCCGAACCTAAGAAGCTGAAGAGTTGCGTCCAGAAACGGCCCGTGAACCGCGCATCACGATCACTCACAATGTCTGCCGGCAGCCCAAAATGTTTCACGACGTTCTTGTGGAACAGCTCGGCCGCAACTTCTGCCGTGCAAGCATGAGGAGCAGCAATGAAGACACCGTACTTGGAGAAACGATCGACCACCACCATGATCGATGACAGCCCCTCCACCTTTGGAAAGCCTGAAATGAAATCCATTGAAACCGACACCCAAGGCTTCTCTGGAATTGGCAACGGTTGGAGCAGTCCCGCCTCCCTCCGTCGCTCGATCTTGTCCTGCTGACACACAAGACAAGAACGCACATACGCTTCGCAATCCTCCTCGAGACGGGGCCACACATAGCTTCTCTTCACCAAGGCAATCATTCGTTCCCGCCCCGGGTGACCGGCCCACAAGGAGTCATGTGATTCTCTGAGGATTCGCTCTCGCAATCCCCCGCCAATAGGGACGTAGAGACGCTGGCCCGCACCATAGAGCAAGTCGTCCTCTAGCCAGTACCTTCGCACGTTCCCGGCTTTGACCTGCTCTACCAACTTCATGTAAGTGGGGTCAGCTTTGACTAGGCAACGCACCTTGTCAAGGATATCGGTATGAAAGGAAGAGATGGCTGCGATCGTCTCCATTGGCTTTCGACTCAGTGCATCAGCCACCACATTGTGCTTTCCCGGACGATGTTCCCACGCGAAATCGTACTCAGCCAGGAACTCTTGCCATCGAGCCTGCCGCGGGGACAACGTCTTCTGAGTTTTGAAGAATGTGTTCGCTACGTTGTCGGTCTTGATCACAAATGTGGTCCCCAATAGATAAACCCGCCAAACTCGTAAGCAATGGATAACAGCCAACATTTCCTTCTCATGGGCAGAGTACCGTTGTTCAGCGTCCTTCAGCTTCCAGCTTTCAAACGCTACGGGGTGCCCATCCTGAACCAGAACGCCACCCACCGCCTGGTCAGATGCATCAGTATGGACTTCAAAGGGTAAATCAAACCTGGGGAGCTTGAGGACGGGTTCTGAAGAAACAGCTTCCTTCAGGTCATCGAATGCCGCTTGACACCGCTCGTCCCAAGACCAGGGATGATCTTTCCTCAGCAAATCCGTCAAAGGGGCCACACGCCGAGAGTAATTTCTTACAAAGCGACGGTAGTAGTTAGCAAGTCCCAGGAAGCTTCTTAGTTCTGAGACTCTACCCGGTGCCGGCCACTCTCGAATGACTCGCACCTTCCCCGTGTCCATCCTCACACTTCCTCGCCCAATCACATGGCCTAGGAAGCTGATCTCCTGTACACAAAACTCACACTTCTCCTTTTTCACATAGAGTGTGTGCTCCCTAAGTTTGGATAGAACAAGCCGTAGGTGCCCAAGGTGCTCTTCTAGGGTCTCCGAGTATACAACGATATCGTCCAGATACACCACCACAAACTCATCGATGTAATCATTGAAAACATCACTCATCAAGTTACAGAAAGTGGCGGGAGCATTGGTTAAGCCGAAAGGCATCACCAAGAACTCAAACGACCCATACCTCGTCACCATCGTAGTTTTGGGCTCATCCCCCTCTGCAATGCGGACTTGCCAATATCCCGACCGCAAATCCAACTTAGAGAAATAGGCAGCCTTCGACAACCGATCGAACAAATCTGCCACCAATGGTACTGGGTACTTGTTCTTCACGGTAACTTTGTTTAGCCCCCGGTAATCTACGCAAAGCCGCAAGGTGCCATCGTGCTTCATTTGGAACAGGACAGGAGCTCCGAAAGGGGCCTTGGATGGCTGAATTTTTCCCGACTCGAGCAATTCACCCAATTGAACTCTTAGCTCCGCTAGTTCTTTTGGGGCCATCCTGTAAGGAGCTTTAGCAGGGGGAACGGTACCTGGGAGGAGATCGATTTTGTGGTCCACCGTCCGCCTAGGAGGAAGGCCCTTTGGTAGTTCGGCAGGCATGACATCTTGGAACTCTTCAAGGACAGATTCAATAACTTGGGGGATCTCCATGGACGTGGCCTCCTCCACTTCAAAAACCGCCGCAAGGTAGATCATCTCGCCCTTCTTCCAACCCTTAGCCAACTGCATTGCCGACACCATCTCCAATTTCCCATCACCGGCTTTCCCTTCTAAGTATTGCCCTTGAACGAAGCATGGATGGGACGTGTCCCCAACGAACAGCCCACCCAAATGAGGCATCACCGCAACCTGGGCATCCATAAAGAAATTGTTCCCCAAAATAACATCAAAGTCATCGAGAGGAACTACCATGAAGTCGAGGGATCCTTCCCACAAGCCGAGGGTAATTTTCACGCTCTTCGCCATTCCATTAATGGGCTGGCTCCGAGAGTTCACCGCCTTGATGCGACACGAATGCTCGTTCACCACCATTCCCAGTCTCCCCACAACACGGTCGGCTACGAAACTATGCGTTGCACCCGTGTCCACCATCGCCATCACCTGATGCTTGTTGATAGACAAAGGAACGTACATTAGTCCCTTACCGGTACCCTCCTTTCGAGTTCGTAGGGCACTGAGCAACTGCAGTGGCGCAACACGAGTAGGGGCAGCTTCTTCCTCGGAGAGCATAGCGTTCAATCTCTCCTTCTTTGGGCAATCCCTCGCTCTATGAGGACCGTTACATATGAAACAGCCTTGATGGGTCTTAGGATCCTTCTTTGCCTCACCACCAGAGCCGCTCGAAGTTCCCGAGGACTGCCCGCCCCCGCTCGAAGATTTACCCTTGGCCTTACCCTTTTTACCCTTCTTATTTTCCTGCGACGGACCTTTCGCAGCACCAGCATTCTTTCCCTTCGCATCGTTTCCACTATTTGCCCGGAAATCAACAAGTGCGTCGGCAGCAGCAACAGCCGTAGCAAGATCACGGACGCCCTGCCGCCTCAGCTCAAGTTGTGCCCACAATTGAAGCCCGGACATGAAGTTGAACAGCTTGTCGGCCTCCGACATATCCGTGATCACCAACATCAACGATGAGAACTGCTTAACATACTCGCGCACCGAACCTGCGTGCTTGAGTTGTTTCAGGGCCTCCCTCGCAGCCCAGATAGTGTTCCCCGGAAGGAATTGATCCACCAATTCTTTCTTCAACGCTTCCCAAGTTTCGATCTTTGGACGTCCCGCACTCAACTCGTCCTGTACCCGGGTCCGCCACCAGAGTTTAGCATCTCCGGTCAGGTACATTGCCGCGATCGATACCCTTTCCGTCTCAGGAACTTTCGCCGCAAGGAAGTACTGCTCCACGTCCCATAGGAAGTTTTGCAGCACCTTCGCATCGCGACACCCATCGAAAGATTGAGGTTCCGGTACCCGTACCTTACTTCGCCCCTCGCCACCGTGAGACAACGCAGCCATGGCAGCTTTGAGGATGGCAATCTCATTGCCCAGCTCCTCCTGCCGATCGTTTAGCTTCCCCACCATTTGAGTATAGTCCGCCCGGACGCCCTCCAAGGTTTCCCCCGAAGGACCACAGATTGAGGACACCTTGTTACTCAGCGACGACAGCTCCTCACGAATCTGGCCGAGTTGAGCCACCAGAGGTGGAACATCGCCAGCGGGACCATCCCCCACCAGCGCTTCGAGGCGATCAATCCTTTCAGTGTTCGTTGGCCTCGCCATAGGTGAACCAAGCTCGGATACCAACTGTCACAGGGACGCAAGAAACCCAGAAAATTTCTCGACCCTGGCGGCGTCGTAACTCCCTCGGAAGCACGACCAGCCCTCTCGTTCGGATTCCCCTTAAGCCCCGCCCACACTCACAAGTGTTTGCTCACGTACTCTCGTGTATCGCTCACGCTCGCACTCAAGGACGCTCGCACGGACAAGGACTCGCTCACTAGAACACAAGGATGTGGCCGAAGGCACAGATTGTATTACTCAACTCATTTAAAATCCTTCAACAAAACGACGATAGTAACCGGCTAACCCAAGAAAACTTCTAACTTTCGTCACGTTTATCAACCTCGACCAGCCTATTATAGCCTTGATCTTTGCAGGATCAACTCCCACATCCTCTGAGGGAATAACATGTTCAAGGAAAGATATTCGATCCAACCAAAATTCACACTTACTCAACTTCGCATACAACCTATTCTCTCTTGATGTATTCAAGACCACTCTCAAGTGTTTTGTATGTTCTTCATGGTTGTGCGAGTACACTAAGATATCATCAATAACTATTACCATAAATCTGTCCAGATATGGTCTAAACACACGATTCATCAGCTCCATGAATACCGTGGGCGTGTTTGTTAAGCCGGACGACATCACGAGATACACATAATGTCCATAATGAGTCTCCAACACTTATTTGATGATACCCTGACTTCAAATCAATCTTCAAATACACCAGGGACCCTTGGAGTTGGTCAAATAAGTCATCAATATGTGGCAACATATATTTGTTCTTAACAGTAACATGATTCAACAACCGATAATCTATACATAAACACATCAACCCATCCTTTTTCTTGACAAACAAAACGGGCGCTCCCCACGGAGAAACACTCGGAGTTACGAAACCTTTATCGAACTACCCTTGGAGTTGTACTTTTAATTCTTTCACTTCGGCCAACCCCATTCGATAGGGTGCTTTTGATATAGGTTCGGTGCCCGTCAATAACTCTTTGGAAAACATGAAATCACTTTTTAGTGGCAGCCCTGGCAACTCTTTTGGAAATATGTCTTCAAACTCATTCACCATCGAAATGTCTTTCAGCCCTTGGAGTTCCTATTCCTTATTGATTATCACTGCAAGGAAAGTCTCACCACCTTTACACAAAGTTCATTGTGCTTGTTTAGCCGACATCACCATTACCGTTCCGCTACCTTCGTGGCCTAAAGCTGTCGTCTGTTCACAAGAGCCGTACCGAAAATAACTTGCTTCGATGCATCGTCATCCTCTTGGGTCATAATATTTATACGACTGCTCACTTGTAGGCGATTCACTGACCCTCACGTCGTCTACAAAATCATAGGCTGTCTTGGTCCCATTCTCAAACATGGTGCACTTTGCACTGATGTAGCAGCCCCTTGCGGACAATACCATCGAACGTGACCAGGCTGCCCACATTGAAAACATACTACTTGCCTGCTCGGACATCCATTTTCCCAATGATTCCTTCAACAATGCTCACAACGGGGGGATCCAACAGTACATATTCCCCGATCATCTCTCCCCAGAAAGGAAGGTGGAGGAAATGGTCTCGGTCAAAGCAGAGGAAACATCACTCGGGCCCTTGGCTTCCGACCCAACCTCTCATTTTGAGGACGTTTTTGAACAAGTCATTCCACATGCGTTCCGTCCATCACAGAGCTTCCGGCCGCATTCGAGACGTCTTTCTCTCGAAATGGCATCTTGGTCTCCTCTGCTCGTCGATAAACTTCCTCATAGGTTGTCAGCATAAACGGGGTGATTTGAGTTTGGATACGCGGATTTAGCCCGGTCTCAAACTTCCTCGCCCTTCGCTCGGAATTCATGGCCGGTCTATAACGTGATAACTCTGCAAACCTCCTTTCATATTCATCAACGGTCATAGTTCCATACAAAAGGAGATCAAATATTCTTGGCTTATCTTCACGTACTATAAATGGGAAGTGTTTATCCAAAAATTCCATTCGGAACACATCCCACACCGTCTCAAGGTGATGGTCATGCGCACGAGTCTTTGTGGCTTTCCAGCTTCATGCTAAAGAGAATTGTAATAACTAGTACTTTTTCAATTAGGAACCATGTAAATATGACTTTTGAATGTCATTGGATACGAACTATGAATGAGACATTACGTGTAGGTAAGTGCATAAGAGTGTGTGCTTACAGATGTACGCGATGCAGTTTAATAAGAATGCTTCGTACTCTTAAAACAACGAACGTTTTGGATCAATGGAGGATTGATGTGAGGAGTTTAAAGGTATAAATTGGGGTCTTGAAGTAGAGGAAAGCATCTAACTTATTGTACCACACTCTTATAGGGCAAAAATTGATGTGAATTCAACTGGTTATAGGGCAAAAAGGGGCGCGTGAAAGCTCGGATTAGAAGGATGCTATCGACAACCAATTTTTACCACTAATACCCTACATCAAAAGGGAGATTTTGGTGGAAAGAAATATGGAAAAGACCTTCCCAAAAGGAACATATTAAATTGAACTTAACCCGCGACTGAAATGGAGTAAAGATAAGATTCAAACGAAAGTTAGCGATGGAAGGTGGGATGGCCTTGGAGACTCAATTTGTTCTGGAATTTTCCTATCTAAAAATGTTATTGTGGTGATTAAAGCATGATTTAAAAGTTAGTTACAATAAGAATGAAGTCACCTGAGCACGAAGTGGTCGAAAGACAGCATCGCGTCACTATTGCAAGTTACATTGACTATTTGGATTGAAGGGAGCTGGCTTCCTCAAGAAGCCTTCTAAATTAGATTTGGATGAGCCAAAGTCGTGCCATTTGGGGTGCATAAGAAAAAAGTGGTAACACTTGTAAGAAACTTGTGTCTTTGAGGTAAAAAGTTAAGTTTTGGCAGGTCCCACCACTTCCCCTTCTTATTTCCCTTCTAGGCATGAAACATAAAACAGAAAGGGGGCCAAGAAAAGGAAGGAAAATGAGTAGATAAGAATAAGAAAGAAAGGCTAGGAAGAATGAAAGAATCGTTCAAGAAGATGTGAGCTGATTGGAAAAGGGAGAAGAAGAGGGAATCGGGTGGAGCGTGGAAGGCCACCACAGAGGAAAGAATGAAGAGAGCTCGACAACACATGGGCCATCGAAGGAAGGTCTTGCGGAAGCCTCCCATCCGTGGTAAAGTAACTCGAAGGAGGAGAGAGATCGAGCACTTGTGTTCCAAGCAAAGTAAGAGGTATGTTTCCACTGTATTCCTCCTTTTATTTTCATTAACGGCCATGATACTTACTACCATTTTGAGTACCAAATCTGGGTGTGTCTTTTTGGTTGTTGATGTAATGGGGTGGCTGGACCCTAGCGATTAAGTGGGGCATCAAACCTTGGGAGAATGTGGCACCCAGATCTTGCACTCGTAGAGCAGAATGCGAGACGTATATCTTGGAACCGTATCAACCGAGGGGCTAGAAATAATGGGATTTTAAGGAACGTGTTGGAGGTCCTAAAGGACCAGATTATCATTCTAGAATGAGGCACGATGGCAATGCCCGAGGGTGGTTGGGAGGTGAGACTGAATATATGAGAATCCGATTAGAATAAACGAAGTATGTGATGGATTGCCCAGAATGGGCTGCCGAATGAGGTAGGAATGCAAGGAATTAAGAAGATTAAATTTCGCCCTCAGAATGGATAAAGAATCAGCCAAGCTGGTTGGAAAAGAAAAGGTTGAGAGTGTTCGCTCATGAAAACACATGGCGAAGCCTTTCTACGGCCATTTACTACAGATTGACGAATTGGAGAATCACAAAAGGAATTATGGCTGAAAGTACGAAACCTAAGGCTTGTATTGGTGTGAGTAGTGCTAAAACTATGACGTCCTCAAATGAGGCCGAAACTATGATAGTAAAAGTCCTTATGGGGTTAGGATCACAACGTGATACGATGAAATTACAAGATTTTGCCCGATTTGAGAAATCTTGGGAGAGGTTGCATACGTAATTTATTAAACTAATGTTTATTAGTTTAATAAACTAATAAACAATGATAGTAAAAGTCCGAATGGTCGCGTGTACTTGGGAGTGGCTGCATACGTAGTTTATTAAACTAATGTTTTTCGTGTCTTGGACAGGTCCTAAGAGTAAGCATGCATACTTGCCTTGTAAAATAGTGTAGAAATTGTAATAGAAATAATATTTGTATCGAATCTTGTAATGATTTTCACTTCTAAATGAAATCTGAAATTTCTTTGATTTAAGAAAAATTTTGATCCTTTCAAGTGGTATCAAAGCCTAGGTTTTAGTGGAGTGATAAGGAAGTGGAGTTGAATGCAAACGAGTGTGGTGAAATCGTGTTTAAGTGTTATGAATGCATTCTTGACTTAAAAAGAAGGATCGTATTAGCCCGAGCTGCCTTGTGTTCGGCGTGTGGGTTGTATTGATGGCTGAAATTGAGTGTTATGATTGTAAATGTACTTGTAAGGAACCCAAATAGTTATGATAGTGAATTCCTTTAGGGGGAAAGGTTTAATGGAATTGTGTCGTGCGAAATGAAACGTGTATTATCATGTGCAAACATGAGGAGCCGGCTGAATGAGCGTGACCGTAGAATGGGTTGATTGATAATTTGATGAGATAATAACACTACTGGAACTTGTGATAATGTATTGTTGTTTCTTACATTAGCCGTGTGCTTGGCGGTTAAATGAATGTGATGTATTTATGTAATGAGAATTTTGTATGGCTGATTGTGTGGCGAAAGCTCCCGAGTTGCGGTGGATATATCGCGGGAGCAAGAGAATGAGGACCCACAGAAGAGAAAGGCGTATTTTATGGCCCAATACCGAAAGATGGACCCGCCTAGGTTTAACGGAGATGAAGGGCTAGAAGATGCGGAGGATTTCATGAATGATGTGGAGAAGCTCTAGGACTCCCTTGTATGTACGCCCGAAGAGAAGTTATATTCGGCCGAATATTCTCTCCAAAGGGCGCGGAAGCGTGGTGGAAGATAAGTAGGGACAATGTTCGTAACATCTATATCGAGGATATGTGGACGATGTTCAAGACCACCTTTCCTTGGAAAATATCTTCCATTCTCCTACCGGACGAACAAAGGCTTGAAGTTTACTCAACTGAAGCAAGGGGATATGATGGGAGACGAACACTAAGGGGAATTCACCATCTTGTCCCGTTACGGACCGCCCATGGATGAGGAGAGTCGGGGAGTCAGGCAAGGAAGTTCGAACTTAGCTTGGATTCGCACATAAGGATGCACTTGTCAACTCATTGTTTGACGACATATGAAGAGGTGTACCGTTAGGCTAAAAATGATGAGATGTCATGGAAGGCGGTGAAGGAGAAAGAGGAGATTGAGAATGCTAAGAGGAGAATGGAAAGTGGGCTGCCCCTTCATAAGAGATTTAGATAGGGGCATTTGTTTACAAATCTGAGAAGCTTCATGATGGGTCCCCATCATACCCCTACATTTTCAAGAAGCTTCCACCGTGGTGGGAGAAAAGGTTCAAGGTCGGGCGGGCCTCCCATTTGTTCCAGTTGCAACAAGTCACATTATGGTTTCTCGTCCGTGACTAATGAACCCATATGCAATCAATGTGGGAAGCCGGGGCACTTAAGAAGGAATTGTCGTCAAGGAGGTGGGGCTTCAGGAAGTAAGTAATTCCACTAGTCGATAAATTGTTCGGCCCCCTTAGAACCCTCATTACCACGAAACAATGGCGGTTTCAACTGATGAAAGTGTTCAACTAACGCCACCCGCCTTTCTAACGAAATTTCACCATGCTCCACAAGTGTATCTTGACTAGTCGAATGCATGCTTTCCGCAGCCATCACTGTTTCCCACAAAGTCAAACACTTAGTGCCAAATCATTCCCACTATTAAATGTACATTGCACGGCGCTTCGCGCTTATCAAAACTCAATATTCACATATTATCACATCAAATTCCACATTCCTTGGCACATATTCAATATCTCACGTTGTGTCATTCATGTCATACTTCCATGCCGTCAACAAGTCTCATTTCCAAACAAAGGTTACCCGGCCCATCCGTTGCCGCAACGCTTTTCAAGCGTCTAACATATCATGTACCATCACATAATAATTCATAACCATTTTGCAAAAACTAATGCCATTTCAATTCAATCTTTTTCATCAAGGAATTTATCCATAACATGGAAACATCAATCCATGATCCTCACATGCATGCGTATACAAACACTATCTAATTTCACTAAAAAATCCACAAAATTCGCACCCTTATTACTCTCTATAACCCCGCTCTCATACCACCTGAAACGCTCTAGGTTTTATTCATGTAAAAGACATAAATAACTTTCATTCATTATGTGGAACTATACAAAATTGGTTATGTTTCTCATCATCCACAAATTGTTAGGAGTACCGACTCATAATCTAACCTATGGGTATTCAAATTTCCATATACTAATATCCCTCTAGAGTACTCCTCAAATCTTCACCTATATATAGAAACAATAAAGGAAACACGAGACATAACGTTAGCATAACACTAAATACAAATATCGCACTCTATATATTCACGACCATCGTCTGGTATCCTTTTACAAACCTTGTCCACATCTTACGAATTCATAATACCAGAAAACAATGCTTATGTGATGCAATCTCTATGGTCAAATAACGCCCTTGAAAGTCGCAATGCAACCATAAAATAATTTGGGTCGACACAAGCTCATATCTCATCAATCACCTCTTAATTCAGGGTTGACATACCGGTTTCGTCGTAATTCACCACCCCCGCATAATCTCGCCAAAGAAACGTCATAACGACTTATTTTTTGCCACGAAAACAATAGCATCAACCAACCACCCATTCAAACACTTCATTTTATATGCATACCCCCATTGTTCTGTTTCGGTTATTACACAAATCGAGGAATCATTTGGTCCACAATCTATCCGAGGCTCATACCAACCATACAAGGGGTTCACAATCCCATTCCATACCAATATGGTCAGTCACAACCATATATATATCTCAGAGGATTACAATTGTGCTCACACATACACACAGGCTTCCTAACGGCCGGTATCATGCCGCTGCATATAACAACCCCCAATTCCTTACCCCCATGACCCTAGGGTCTCACATAGTACTAGGCACCTCAAACAACCAGTCAATAACAAGTTGCGGCCAACAAAGGACTGCACATACACAAACAATGCATTCATCGTTATCGTTCTCTTTGTAGTGACTAAATCAAGCCATTCCTCAACCATCACGTCCAATCTCAATCCAAAATGTCCAAAAAACTCTTCATAGACTCATTCACCATAACAAACTCATCACAATTTTGAACCCAAGGCATGCGACATTATCGCCACCTGAACTACGAAATCGTGAAGTAAAAGTTTAAGAAACGGAAATTAAAGTATTTGTACCTCAACCTAAGCTTCTCCCAACCTAGCCTCCCACCTTAGGCCCTCCCTTGACCTCTTCTTTTAGCTGTGAGAAGGTCCTTTACGTGTTTAAAACAGGTTGTCCCCGGTAACTCGCACAGCGGGAGTCGTTTACACGGGTTCGTTTTCGACTGCCCCACCGTTCGCCCTCTCCTTCCTCTATTCTCTCCTCTTCCTTTCCGTCACTTCTCGTTGTTTTTCTTTCCTTCTTTTCTAACCAGAATGGCCGTCCATTTCATGCTTAAGAAGGAAATGGTGTTTAAGGGAGGAGGGTCCAGCCGAAACATTAATATTTTACATTCAATATCACTTTAAATTTACAAATATCATTCCCTCTTCTCATGGAAACCATATGGCATGAAGTTGTGTCATCCAAATCTAATTAGAGTGGATTCTTAAGGAAGCTAGCTCCCCTGAATCTAAACAAGCTAAGGCAAGTTGCAAGGATGACATCATCGATGATGTAATTCCCCGCCGATCATATTTCGGCCATCTCATGCTCGGGTGACCTCATGCTTGTTACAAATAGACCTTTAAGTCATATTTCAACAGCCAACATAAGCATTCATAGCTGTAAAAATTCTTGTACAAATCGAACCTCTGAATTCAATACCCTTCATCATTCGTGTTGTCCAAGTCTTAGCCTTCTCCATTGCAATCGTGGATGATACTCATTTGAGTTCGTCTATTTCAAAATGTCTTTTCCCGCAATTCTCCCAGCCAAAATCTCCCTGTTTATGTAGGGTATAAGGGGTGATCGTTGATAGCACTTTTCTAACCGAGCTTTCACACATCCCACTTACACTCACCATTTGAGTTCGCCGACGGTTGTAAACATGTACTACAGTCAGCTAAGTTCCTTTCTAACATCCATTTCAACTAGAATATATATGGAAGGTTCACATTCCATATTGTAACTAAGCCACTCTTTTAGCTTTCGGATCAATTTAATACAAACCACCGGACTTACTCACTACATTTTACATTCTCAACCACTTTCACACGTTCAAAATAAAATGAAATCTTTATAAGACTTTATTTACAAACTCTTGCACATTAAAAGGTAAATTTCGGGTTACTACACACAAGGTTATGTAACTCAGGTTACGACATCCTAAAGGAATAGAATTAGGTCACATTGGATATTAATATGCGGACTTTACGGGATTTAAAATGGCAAAATATACGATAATATCAAAAACTATTAAGAAACTTTTTATTTTATCAAAAACTTAGTTTATTATACAATTTTGTCACTAAGTTTTGTTTCTATATTGATTTGGCCAATCTTGGATTTTACCATGAGAAAACCAAACATGCCTTAATCTATAAATTTCAATTATTGACAAAAAAAGTAAAAAAAATGGATAATAATATTAAAACATTTTATGTATTTTTTATTATAGGATTTTCATGTTTAAATTAAATAAGTTGGAAGTCAAAGTTGGACTGTAGTTATTGATGCTGTTAAAAATCTATAAAATCGACGAAGGCTGGATGATGGTTCTATTGTGGGGTTATTACTACGTGTAAGGTGGATTGCAAGACGATACAATTAAATGTTGGAACTCAACTACTATAGGAGAAATGTTAGACAATATTATGGTCTTGTTTGGTTTTCTGACAATAAAATTCAAGATTGGCCATAAAAAATTATGACAACCCTAAATATAGTGAAAATATCATATAGTAAAAACAGATTTTGACAAAACAGAAATTTAGGGCATAGTTTATGATATTATCGTATATTTTGCCATTTAAAATTGATCGAAAAAGTACTAGTAATAGTTATCAACTCATGGGGAACATGCTTATATCATGGTTCTCTAAAAAGGCAACTTTGATTGCTTTATCAACTTCAGAAAGTTAAGTATGTAGTAGCTACAAGTTGATGCGCGTAGGTGACAACTTAAATACTACAACATATTCCTTTGAGTGTGACAACACGAGCATAATTAATTTTGCTCATAAACCTTTTCATCACTTCAAATTCAATTACATTAATTTCACGCATTGCTTCTTGAGGGATAATTACAAAAAGTTTGAATGCATCAATACAAAACGTTAATTGGCGGACATTTTACTAAGCCTCTTGTGATAATTTTTTTTTTTTGGCTTTTTTAGAAGTGAGTTAGATATTTATCAACTATCCCATTCCTTAAGCTTTATTATTCTAAGGCAACATGTTACTGTAGTAACATTACTACATCATAACAACACAGAAATTATGTGCAAAAGATTGACATTCTAAAGCGCAAAACTCATTTTAAAGGAAATAACTCAAACACCAACCATCTTAGCTAGGATATTCACACTTTGCAACTTAATACAAAACGCTATATTGAGAAGCTTAGTACATAATACTATCTTCTGCAACTCAACAATCTACTCATGTAATTACTTAGGATTAAGGAACGAAACTCATGTCTCTAAACTTAATAACCAAACCAGTATGTATAGAAGCATTGGCCCCGAGGGTGTACTTTTACAAGCTTAATTTTTAATTTATGATTTGAATTTTATTTTGAAATCAGTTTCAAAAATATATGAAACATTTTTTTCAAAACCTAAAACATACATTAAGTCTAATCCCATATAGATCGGTAACGATAATCATTTCTTTTACTTGACATATGTATCAGAGGATCTTTTTATTTCCTTATTTCACCTTCTACTTCTTCTTTTTCTAAGACTGTACTTCGTACAGCTTCTTCTCCCTACTTCACTTTAACTCTCAGTCTCTCTCTTATTCTCCTCTGAAAGACCTTAAATTCCCTTTTCTCTCTCAAATTTCCTAATTTAAAATCTTCCAAAGATGCTGAAACTAAAAATCCAAAAGTGGCTAACAAAATGTGGTGTTTTATCCTCTATTATGGCTTCAAAGCCGACCCCGTCAATCAACTTGATGAGGAATGTTTGTAATCTAATGTGTTTAGTATTGTCAAGGTAGTTGATCTTGCAGCCTAGGAAGCTCTTTTGAGGACGATGGATAGTCCCCTACTATGTGTTCAACGATGTGGTGGCAAACAATCCTTATCTCTCCAAATCGGAGGAACCAGAGACACCTAATGATGAGGAAGTAGTTGAAGTTGCAAATTTGGTCTCAATTGTTTCCTTGCTAACACAAATGATCTCTCCAAACCTAAAGCAAAAAGGTATGTTTTTTGCTCCTCGCAAAATGCCTAAGCACGAAGGTATTGGTGGTGCTAAGCTCCTACCCATTGTCATAGCATCCGATATATCATCCAAGACCAAGCATGGGAGAACGGATATTGATATGATTTGCAAATCCCTAACCATGCAGCTGGTCAAATGATCTAAGGGATAAGGTACCTACACTCCGAAACCTTCTATTTTTTTTAGCTAGGAAAATCAATAATGCATTAGTTGATGATAATTTCTCTCTGGATGACTCTTCTAATGGCTAATTACTACTAGAAAGCGAGTGGATATCGCTTGGCTTGTTGTCAATATGCTAGACATAGCTCCATCGTTTGAGGTGTTTTGCTGGAGAACCTTCTAAGAGTCTTATGGTGAAGTGTCCATGGAAAGGTTCTGGAGTTTTACTCCTATTTAACTTATGTAGAGATGGACATTTCATAAAGTTCATCTCCATCTCTCATGATGCGACATTTTGGAGAGAATGAGGCTTAGCATCGTTGTCGGGCCCCTAAAAAATTACTTGTAGTCCACTAGGCTGGATTAGAGCACATGAAAGGACCTACAAATTTGTAAAAGAAAACTCATCGATCATGTCATTAATAATTGAAAAGTATTACACAATTCGGTTACAATTGAGATATAAAAATTTATACAACGAAAGCTTTCTTTCAAACTTGAAAATAAGCATGCATAGATTACTTTTATGACCTGTAAAAAATACGCAATAATGTTAATCAAATAATTAGGTACGACAGCTCAGGCACACATAACTAATCGCCCATAATATCCCTTAACATATCTCAAAATCGAGACATCGTCTCAAAATTCCGACATACAACGTTGCGTTTTCGAATCCTCAAGGATCGCAACTAAGTTGTTTCCAGCGGCATCCACAAACATCACATTTTCAGCCTACACACACCCCATAATAGCCTCATGTTCATGTACTTTCAGCCGTACAACATCCGGTTACTATGAATCAACCCATCCGGGTGCGTAAAACCACGGATCTTTCTTCCATGCCTTAGCTTTTCGCCCATCTTTTTCCAGCCAACTCTGAAAATTCACCATCTTTTTCTCTGTCCAATACACCATTCCGAGGGTGGATTCCTTCTGTCCAAACCTCCTCATATCCGCCTCATAAGGCAGTCCCTTTGGCGTGTCAATGTATCATCGTAAACTTCCATTCCACCAACGATACGTGGGTCGTTCGATCACTTTCATTTAGCTATGCCTTCCGCACTTAATAAACCCTCCTCTCACGGAGGAGTATCAACTTCGGACCAACTATGAATGACCATTTCCCTTTCCAGTCCATGTTCATTTAATAACATTGTTCAATATTCGTATGTTCGCATCCATGAATGTTCACGCTTGTCCGTAACCATTTCATTCGGAGTTTCAACCTTTCTTTTTCTCAATAACGACGACCAGCCCATCCATCCCAATTTGTCCTATTCCCGGGCCTCAAGTATATGCCAAGGTATACACTCCGAATGGGCAGCCACGTACCCGCACGAACACCCGCAAAACAAACCATTTTTCAGCCCAATACGCACACACAAACCGGGAATTTCACTCCGGAACAGTTGACAATCACCATGAGCATCCATTCATAACTCAACATAACTTCCACCTCATCATGCATACGGATGAGTTCCCGCATGGCCAGCCCCCGCACGACTGCCATCCGACACAAACGCTCAACCTCGAACCACCGACCAGCCCACATACGGAGATAATCTACTCATCCGTCGCATAACCGAGGGTCTGGGGTATCATCTCCTACCATTCTAAGGATCTGGCTAGCCCCTTTCCCTCACCAAGCAATACATTCACAACAAGCAAAACTCAAGGCAAACGAGTTTTATGGCCGTTTCGCGAGAAGAAAAATGAAGGGGATTGAGTAATGTACCTTTCGTCTTGTCCGAAGTAAAACACTCCAACACTTTCCTCCTCCGGACAACCTCTCCACGAAGGGGCCATCTCGTGCTCCTTCTTGATAGCAGCCCTTCCGTTTCGCTCCTTTCTTCACCACCGAACCAGTCCGCACATTGTTTCCCTTCTTCTTCTTCTTTTTCTCCTTCTCCTTCTTCTTCCTTTTCTCCCTTTAGTTAAGTACGTCCATCTGCCCTTTTCTCCTTTTTTTCCAGCCCTCCTAAGCTTCTTATTACTATCCCTAAATGATGGCAAGTGGGCCCCACCATCCATGGCTTAGAAGAACCCTTGGCCCCGATTAACTCTAATTAATCACACTTAATTATTGCTAATAATCTAGCTTAATTAACCTTAATTAATCCAACTACTTAATCACTATTTTGTCTCATTTGTCCAACTTTGTCGTGCTTCTAAACTTGTAGGATTTGCCGTTAAATATCAGCCATAAATTTGAACGAAAGTGGGTTGTCCGTGGGCGACGTCGAGGAGTATTCGGGGCAGCCCCTTGCGCGTTTCGTTCCCCTTTCTTCGCTCCACATTATTCTCATTTTACCCACCTTTGGAGCTGAAATAATCTTTGAATTTTCTGCTATAATCGATTCGGTTCTCAACCTTAACGTTAAATACGTTTTAACCGCAACAACCCTAGGTTTATCGTCATAAGAATGAAAATGTTAATATGTCGTTCACAAGGATACTTCCAAACACTATTCCCTCACTTAGTAGGCTGTCCATATTGCTCATGGAAGTGCCCTTGAACAATGTACGGCATCCTTGAATATTATCCGCACCAACTCATGCTTACATATTCGAAAAATTCTTTTACCATTCCGAATTCACTCTTACAATATCATAAATTTTCCTTTTTATTACACATTCATACCATATGTACAACCACATTTACATTCATAACTAAAAAGGTATGGGTTATTACACTTCCGCAGGATTCTGAACTGCTCCGTTATTTTCAATCTTTTTTCTCGTGTTGGAAGGGTAACACCATCATGCCTACGAATGCCAAAAGTCATGGTCCATCTATTGGAAGAATACCTTTCAGCCTTAGTGCCCTAATCTTTTTGCACGCAAAGTGGAGCTTATCAAGGAAGAAACAAAGCTTTCTGCCTTAGCGCCCATACGAACAAGTAATTGATGTCCTTCGGTAAATGTACGACATTGACCCTACTCCCAATTCTTGACAGGAAAAATGGAAGGCTTGCAACATCGATGCAAGTATCATCACTAGCATGTAGTACGTGAAGACAATTGAAGGATGGCTCACAAAGGTGCAACTTTATGAGCTTCTTCAAAATGCTTCGTCTACTGCAAGTACGATTTCGGTATTGTTTCGCCATCAACCACCATGTTCTATCCTTACAAGTAGGGGGACACAAATGTTTGAAATAGAAGGCATTTAGAAACAAATATCCATTGCTAGATGTTTATGTGGAAAATATTTTTGCATTATTTGGGAATAGAAATTTTCTTTTAGCATTGGTTTCAATAACATTCCATACGTGTTGTTACATATCTCAAACAATTTTCGGCTAGGGAATGCAAAGGAGACAGAAACTTTTGTTAGGCATGTAATGGATGAGCGTTTGCTAGGAGCTAAGCCTCTTGATCTGCATTTCACAAAAGCTTTATGCTCTATAAAATCTTATGAGCTCAGATGCTCTTGACATAAGCTTTATCTTTGCACACTACACTTGCCTTTGTGCTATGCAACACCCACGAGCTCATATTCTCAACATGAAAGCTTTATGCTTTGCATTCTTGAGAAGTTTTTCAACTTTGTACAAAGATGCAAGGTTCATGCTCACACTAATTCGGGGGAGTTAAGGGGTTTTCTATCAAAATATTTCCCTATATGCTAGATAATATTTTCATTATCAATATGTGGGAGATTGTTAGTAAGATTTTGATGATGACTATATAGAAGGAAAACTTCTACTATATCGATAGTAAGCCCTACAATGGAAGGATAATTTTTTACTAGTTTGTAGTAGGTTAACCATCATGAAGAAAAATCTAATAGCCCGTTTGGTTCCCGGAGTGAAATTTCAGACGGAATGGAGTGGAAAGAGAGAAAAAAAAATATAATGATTAGGAATGGAATTGCTTAAAGAACTAGTGTGTTTAGTGTAAGGATAAAGAGAAAGGAGATGAAGGTAATGGATTAGAAAGGGAATGGGCATTCCCTACCATGAGCAAGGGAAAGCTCATTCCTTCCATTTACTTTCAAACTTAAGAAAATGGAATAGAATGAGACAGAAAGGAATGGAATTATGGACATAGAGACAGGGAAATGAATAGTATTATTGGTCAATTTCATTTCTTCCTCAAATCCTTAAACCAAACACACCAAAAGTACATCTTATATGGTCTGCCTATTACCATAAATCATTTAATTAATCAACTAATTAATTAAGAATATTCCTATGGTATATAACGTACATCAAAGTGATATAGAATCCTTTGAAACACTGGTTACTCCCCGCTAAGTGCCATTATTATATTAATATATTAATGTGAAATCAACAAGTTAAAGATTCTAGTAGGTTTAGAAATTAATTGTTAGTGTATTGATGACCACTAAGATTGCGGCCTGAACTGGACTTTCTACTCTAATAATAGCCCGCAACGGAAAGTTATGTTTCTGTATATTAGGGACCCAGCTTTTAATGGAATCTAATCGAAATTGCCTCAAATAATATATGATCAGATTTTGCAGTAACATGAGCTTCTAGTTCTAAGAGGACTTGTAATATGAGCTTCTACTTCTAAGAGGAACGTGGATGCAGAACGTTCACGTTATTTAATAAATATCTCTACAAATTTGATGGACCGAAATGTGATATGCAAGATGCATTCTCTAAAACCTAAAAGGTATTTGTAGTATCAAAAGGTTGATACAGAATCTTGAAAGGTTTTGTATTGTCGTGTGGTGATCGGCCTAAGCTTGATTGGTGTAGTCAACTTCAATACCGAAAAGGTTATTGTAGCGATAGGAGTTTGACGTATAACAGTAGAAGTTTCTCCCCCGACGAATTATTGTGTGTGATCATTTCCCTCTTTTAATTATTTATGTTGACCGATCAATTCATAGACCATTTAGTGTAGTAAGTACTACATACACAACAATTTGTAGTGGTTAGACAATAAACTTGTGTCCATTTTTCACCCTTAGGATGAGTATCACTATCAAATGCTAATAGCGATAACAGAAGGCACAAGGGTTATTCCACGAGTACAAATATTGGTTGAAGGTACTTAGACTCTTCTGTTTAAGGTAATGCAGATGACGCATATGCTTTTTCATAAAAGGTAACACACTAGGTAACACAAATGGTACAGAGACCTATTATTAATTCCAGCATCCCTGTGGATGGGATTCTGCATAACGAATAGTGGGAACAACACAATCCTTGCGGTTTAGGCTCTGTACAATGAATGGTTACTGATACCACAAGCTCCGTGATTAGGGTTGTACGCTACAAATAGCGGTTAACTCCAACAATGTCTTACATGCTTGACTCCTCACCAAGATGTTTGCTCACGGCCTCGCCGCTTGCAGTCACCCGAACCAGTCCCACCTTAATCCCACATCACTTACACGCCTTATACCCTGGATAATAACCTTTTGCATCTAGTATGCTTGCTAAAAACTAATGCTTACTCACAACTTACAACTGGATCTACCACACTAGAGTTCATCTCTAGATAGGGCTGGCGGAATGTTCCGACGAATACTCTATGTGCATTGTAAACTCTATATATTAATTTCTATATGTCTTCTACATACAAGCAGACTTTGGATGAGTCTATATTCTTGTAGTTCATCCTTTGCCATGATTTATAATGAATTCAGACGTAATCAAGTTTAAGAGAAAAGATAGATTTACCGTTGTTTCTTCCAAATCAATCGGTTGAACCTCGCACATATACCGTTTATATAGGGATGGACTTATTCGTTTAATGAGAATAGCTCAACTCTTTTAAAAATAAATCATCAATTAAAGGATACCAGATCAATTTGATTTTTGTAATCTATCCCAGAAATATCATCAATTAATCAAATGGTTACTTAAGTGATTTATGGCAACAATTATTTAACAGAAGGTATACCAACATATGTTTTGTTTCTTTTCATTAACCCTTCATAAAGTAATAAGAGCTTACCATTTGCATGTTCATAATCACAATCATACTAACAATTTGTCCCTACTTGTTTTAATTACAAAACCATTTATTATCAAGGGAAATATCTTGCCAGAAACTCCCCCTAACTCCCCTTGATTGAATGTAGATACTCCCATCACATGGCAAAAGACTGAAAAAAATGGAACGACATAGAGCCCGAAGGAGATGATCTAACTGAGTGGATTCCACAAAGCTATTTAAGGAAACATTATGTCCGACAATAAGGCTAAAAGCCTCATTCTTTCGAATGTCTTACATCTCGGTAGTGGAATCACATCATACAGGTTGCAGATATCGAAAGGAGAGCACACAATGCCACTCCATTAAGAGAGGTGCAGATGAATCCTAAATCATTTAAGAAAACACCCTCTGTAAGCTTTCCAATTTTAATCATTTCAGAAAACAACCTTCTTTACTCATTCTCACCCGCCCAACATAAATTCAATCGCTAAATCAAGAAAACGTTTACATTTATTACCATCTCAACTCATTTTACTTTTACTTTATAAAGGTCGAGTTCGATTACATGTTGTTACTTTCAATTTCAATAGTTGACCCCTTTAAACTCTAAATCAAAACTTCCTCGTCTCCAGTCCTGTCATGGACACATACACAAAGATAAGTGAATAAGCACACGCAACTCATATCCCGATTTTCAATGTCCTCAAGCAAATGTCCTTCATCTTTACTTCATCTCGGGGGAGGAGAGGACTTCCCCATCCTAACCCCTCGCCCGCGCCATCCTTCATAGGTAACCCGAGAGTGAGATTCTTCACTAATCCTCTCAATCATGCATCCGAGGGCAAGATAAGTCTCCGGTCCCGTAACCTACCATTTTGCACGCACGTTGGAAATGTAATTACTCGCCGATCCTCCCAAGAATACCATGATCTGAGGGTGGGAACATCACCAATTCCCTCATTCATGTCCCACACTAATCCGGATGTGGGATTGTTCACCTCTCCTTCCTTCAGTATTTTGATTCGAGGGCGGGAAATATCACCGGTCTCCTCCTTCGTTCTACAAGCACCCCGAGAGTGGGATTTGTTCTTCGATCCTCTCGAGTCCGACATTCTCCAAGGGTGGGAATCATCACCGGTCCCCTCCACATGCTAAGAACCATACTCAACTTGTGAAAACCCATAAAGGCATCACATTTCCTTGTTTACTACCCATCCGGCACACACCTATGCCACTTTAACCAAACATTCATTCCATTTTCCACCGATCATTCATTAATACACCTTTCCAATGACCCGCCACAAGACATGGCCGATCCTCTTCTTTTCCCAACCTTCCCCCACTCCCGAGCATTTTCCCCGCTTATTCTCTTCACGATTCCTCCACTCAAGCCAAGCGCCTTGCGTGGGATGCTTCACTTCCGGTAAACCATCATTCCTTCCTCTTCTTACACTCATCCTCACCCAAATCCGTGAGCCATATACACTAACAATCCAAGTTAACCGTTATACCACCATTTCCAAGAAAGATAAGTTTGAAAAAAGCATAAAGGAGGTACCTTTCCTCCGATCCTCCACCATGCTCCATGGGTTCTCCCTCCTTCTCCTCTTACAAGTTCACTCCCGGCCGCTTGCCTTGTTTCTTCCACCACGAATCCTTGCTCCTCATCTAGTACCATGCCCGAAATCTCCTCCACGAACGGTTCTACATCTTCCTTCCCCTTCTTCCTCTCGGCTCCTCCCCCTTCTTTCTCTTCTTTTTCCTTTTTCTCCAAGTGTATCTTGGGATGGGAAATGAATCATTCCCCCACAAATATTTCTTTATATGAATAGTTCCAAGGGCAATTTTATAAATATTAATTCGAGCCATCTCACTATTCATACGGGCTCTCTTTTTTTCATTTGGCCCGTTCCCTTTGTTTGTGGGAGCGGCTAACGTCCCGTGCGTGGGACGTCCCGTGCATTGTACTAATTTCGACTCTGATTTAGTACATTGTACTAACAAAAATTAGTACACTTATTATTACTAACGATGTACTAACTACAGTGTTAGTACAATGTATTAATGGGTACTGTTTTTGTACTAGTACAATTAGTACATTGTACTAATGGTCACTGTTTTTGTACTAGTACAGTTAGTACAATGTACTAATGGTCACTGTTTTTGTACTAGTACAGTTAGTATAATGTACGAGACTTTTTTAGTACATTTTTAGTACATTACAGGTGTACTAATTGGTACAAAACAGTAACAGTGTTTTTTAGTACAATGTACTAAGGGTTACTGTTTTTGTACTAGTAATGGTTGGTACAATGTACAAAACCTTTTTTAGTACATTTTTAGTACATTACAGGTGTACTAATTGGTACGAAACAGTAACAGTGTTTTTTAGTACATTGTACTAATGGTACTGTTTTTGTACTAGTATAGTTAGTACATTGAAGTAATGCGTACTGTTTTTGTACTAGTACAGTTAGTACAACGTACTAATAGTCACTGTTTTTGTATTAGTACAGTTAGTACATTGAAGTAGAAATTACTGTGACAGTTTGCTACCAATTAGTAAACCTCTAATGTACTAACAATGTACTAACAAATTTTATACAATGTACTAACCATTACTAGTACAAAAACAGTACCCATTAGTACATTGTACTAACTGTACTAATACAAAAACAGTACCCATTAGTACATTATACTAACTGTACTAGTACAAAAACAGTACCCATTAGTACATTGTACTAACTGTACTAGTACAAAAACAGTACCCATTAGTACATTCTACTAACACTGTAGTTAGTACAATGTTAGTAATAACAAAACGCAAAATATTTGACGGAACTAATTTCATTGTGTACGTTTTTAGTATATTTCTAACAAAATCGAGCCTAAATTCGAACCCGGCGTCAACGTGAAATTACAATTTTGGACAAACCCCCGTTCCCCAAAAGACTTCGTCTGAGTGTTGGTCTTATTCCCAGGTGAGTTTCCCCCGGAAGGTCAGATTCTTCTCTTCGCGTTTCAGTTTGTTCTCCTCGACCGCGTTTACCGATCTGTCGGGCCGTGGTTGCGTGGGGTGTGCTGGTTCGTCGGGGCGGTGGCTGTGGGTATCGTCAGGTGCGGGATCGTAGTAGGTTCGTACGGGTGAAGTGGTCGGTGAAGTGGTTTCCCGTGGACGTGGGTAATTAGGGCAAGGTCGTTCCCTCGGGGCTTTGGGTGTTTAGGGTTTAATCGTACACTGTGGGTGTCGTGGGTATTGTGGATGTTCGCTTGGGCGTATTTGGGGCAGCGATTAATCCCATTCTTTGATAGTTGGAATGGATTGGTGTGGTTTCGTTCGCGTGGGTTTGTTATTATGTTGTTGCTTATGTGTGGGTGTGTTCGCCGTCGGGACGGATTAGAGTATTGATTGATACCCTCGATTGCTTAGGTATATCAATCATGGATATGGAGGACATCAACATTCGTGAAGACCAAGAGATGGAAGATTTCAGAGAAGATCCGGCGGATCAGTCAGGCAGTAAACGGACCAAGTCATCTGGCCTTGAGAAGGTGAATTCCCGGTCGTCCGTCCTGCGTCCGAAGAAGTTGGAGCAATAAGGTTTTATGCTAACTCCATTTGGTATTGTGGTAGGATTACATATACACATGGTGTAGCCCGAAGAAGTTGTGGGCGCTTTTCAATTCATTCGACGAGGATAGGAAGGCCGGGGTAAGAGAAGTTGGGTTCGGGGGGCTACTGCACATGGCCAGCCACATCATGAACCACAGAGCGTTGAGGCTCTGCTTGAGGATGTTCGACCCAACGAGACGAGTGATTGTCATAGACGACGTGGAACACAAGTTGAGACCTGCAGACGTAGAAGCGATTTTGGGTCTGACATGTATGGGATCTCCCGTTCCAATGAAAGGCTCACTCGAATGTGTTCGACCCGAGTTACGGGAGCACATAAAACTTGGGCGGATATCAATGAAGTCTGTCGAGGAGAAGTTGCGCGATCGGCAAGCGACGGATGAACTATTCAAGGCCGAGCTGGTGCTATTCATCCTGGGGTGCTACCTCTGTCCAGGCACTGCGTTTGACATCCCAAGGGGATATCTACTGTCAACAAGTGATGCGGGATCGATTGTGAATTTCGATTGGGCGAGTCACGTGTTGGATACACTGTGCGATTATGTGAGGATGTGGAAATTGAGAAAAGCCGCACGTTACATAGGCGGATGCGTACACCTCCTAATCGTAAGTACTTCTGTTTGTAATGCATTTCCCTCTAAATACATAGGACGAGCAAAATTTGCGATCAACGTTTTTTACCGCTGCGTCATGTCAAGATGTTTTTCACAACAATGTTTGCAGGTATTTTTTGCCTGCAAGGTCAGTAAACCAGGATCACCGCTTTCAATATCTGGTCGGACGACCCCGTTATGTGCTGAGTGGGATGATGCCCGGTTGCACGCATGTTTGAAAATGTCGGACGAAATTTACCTTGAGAAGGTATGATGTGGCTTATTGAACTTTCTTTTTGCTACTGCCAGCTACGAACAATACCTATGTTATTCGTACAGAACCAGGTTGAGGGGTGTTCTCAGACGGGTAACGCTGATGCTCGCGCAGTGCCGGATGAGGTCGACGACATTCAGACGCTGCTACAGAACGTAAAGGTAAAACATAAACTAAGCTCCAACCGATTAAGTTAACAATGATTCAGGAACATGTTAAGCCCCAAACGTTGATATTGCTGAAGGGCGTTGATTTCCGTGTACGATTTGTGGAGCACGGCATGGATGACCTAAAGCGGCAAGTACGCACACTGTTACTTGAAGTCAGAGAGGTCCGGAGCATTGTTCGTGGCCTGGCAGACGCCATAACTACCCGTGGAGCCGCACGTAACGAGAAATCGCCGATGGAAGACGTCACGGCCCCAGGTGCTGAATTCTTCAATACCACGGCAGAGGTGGACCGAGCTGTGCCAATTGAGGACAATGAACAGCAGGACCCACTGAATGAAGCAGGCCCTTCTGCTGTTAACAAGAAGAAGGTAGTAGTCGAAGTCGGGTCACTGCTGCAGTCCCAGGGCTTCGACGATTCCCAGCCCACACCTGATATCGGGCAGCATTCACCAAAATCTAATGAAGGCTCGGAAGCAATGGAAAGAAGGGTGATGGCTGTTCTCGACAAAATGACCCTACTACTGGGACAGCCGCAAGCCAATTCTGGGGCAGGGAACGATATCGTCGATTGCTTGTCACAGCCACAGGCAGTCGATTACAGAGGGTGGTGCCACCCGAGGAGCCGCATCGCATTGAAGACAGGATCGATGACATACACGCATCGCCACCTGCGCAACACCACGCCGTTAACAAGGTCAGATCACACAGCATTTCAGTTTCGTCGATGTACTTCGTTAATTGTTAAACCCGGTTAATCCGGTTTCTTTATATTGACGTGTTATTATTTAATACGGTTGTCATAGGAAAGTTTTTGTTCCACCAATCAGGTGAAGAATCCGGGTAAAGTTCAGACCTGTCGTGCCTCCGCGCGTAAGCCGTCCGTCTACGCGACATCTCCCTTCGTTACGGATAAGGCAAGGCCCCGGCGATCGAAGAGACTTCGTGATAATATTCCGGAGGTATATCATCACACTTCACCCGTAGGTGTAGGGTGTCGGCATAGCATTTAGCGATATTAAACAACTAGTCTTACAGAAGTTTGTTAATATGTTAATTTATAGGACATTGATAAACTAATTCCGGAAGATGTTGATTTAGGAGAGTTGAAATCTTTCAACGTGGGAGATTGGAATTTGTTGTCCTATGCTTGGAATGAACTGCTCGATCCCAGGTTGGATTTTCTTGTTATGCATTGTATTTTATTATGTGCTCGAGAGTGTAGGGGTTCGTTATTCCGACTGCACAGTGATTTTATCATGCTATGATATTTATGTTGTTGCAGCGAATTGCTTTGTTTGGGACATTCTGTCAGCATTTCAAGGCATGGAATGCTAACTCCGAAACCAAATAGGTGGATACAGAACGACGTACGGATGTGCTTCACCAGGAAATGCAATGCTTTAGTAATTGTCCTTGCAACGACATTCATAGCGATGATCTGTATTGCAGATCATCGACTACCACGGGGTCATGTTGAGCAGCGCCCAACCGGACGACGGACCCACGCGATGGTATCTCTCTAGCTGGTTGGGGGTATGTCGTAATCATTGTAACATACAAATTACGATCATTGACAAATTGAATATGAAGTTATCGTCATTGGGCAGAACCTTGCATCCCGTAATTATAGCGCCGCAAAGATGCCAGTGATCACTATTGACGATCGGCAGAATCTTTTAAAATTGTTCAAGCCCAACATCGGATCCAATGATTGCGTCCAGTTGGTAACTTAAATGTTTTCATGATGTACCACCAAATTGATCATTCTCTTATT
Organism: Melastoma dodecandrum; assembly: GCA_029817715.1. NCBI lineage: Eukaryota > Viridiplantae > Streptophyta > Magnoliopsida > Myrtales > Melastomataceae > Melastoma > Melastoma dodecandrum. Next base: position 246,820 of record JARUPY010000526.1, on the reverse strand, counting down.
TGTACATATAGATTTGCTTATAATTTCATTTACAGATATACATACCGGTGTGTCTATCAGAGTCACACTGGTGCCTACAGGTGGTGAACTTTCGCGCAGGCGAAGTACTAGTACTTGACACGATGAATAAGGGAGCATCGAACGTCCATGGGAGAATGGACCTGCATGTTCGAGTGCTGACCCTGCTGAAGGTTATTTTGGATGAGAATGCCCAGCAATCGAGTGCGCGCACCGTTCCGGACATATGTTCATGGCCCGTTCGTTGCCCGGCTTACGTCCCCCAACAGTTCATGTTGGGCAACGCGTAAGTATTGTTAACCCACAACAATGAATTATAGACATGAAAACACTGATTTCTTTGTATGTTTTTTAGCGCTGATTGCGGAATTTTCGTCATGAAGTTCATGTCCATGTCAGACCCAACAGAGGGTCTTGCAGACGTGGTGAGCTAAAGCAGCGGGAAAAATAATTGTATAACAGGGACTTCATGTATAAGCATCTGATGAGAACCATTGTTATTGCGGCTTGCAGCGTGTGCGCGATTTTGACAGGTTTCGTCTTGCGATAAGTCTGATCAAGTGGCCGGGAAACGGACTGAAGAGCATGGTGCTGGGTAAGTTGAAGGATCGCCGAAAGCAGAGGGCACGCGCAGCGAAAGGATTACCCCAACCAAGAAAAGCTAGCTAATATCTGTCAGTAGTAGTGGTGTACATAGCATCATCTGTAAGTAACGGATCATTGAAAGCTGCCACAAAAAAGGTTGGAACTCAAACAACCACCTCAGATGTCCGACAGGTTTTGTTAGTACTGTTCCTAATAGGATGCCGTCGTAGTAGCACAAAATATCTTTTGTCGTAGTGCACACTGTACGGCAGACATTGTAAATACCTGGGGCTTATTATATATTCATCTGGCCGACAACGGACTTTCCCTCGTCTAGACTGCCTTCTTGCATTGCAGTTGCAGTGAACTCCGAAATTGTGTTTAATTTATCAGTTTCCATATTGCAAATACCATATTGATTAAACATTGACATAGTCGGCAGTGATTCGCACCCCAGAAGCGCCTTCTTTCGTTTACCTTTGTCACCTCGGGACGGACGTGCCTTGCCGTCAGACAGCTCCATACTTTCAAGAGCTACCGTCAATTCTTGTATGGACTTGCGGACTTGCACGTAGGCGGCTTCAGTTTTGCCTCCAAGAAAACATAAATGACGGCACGCCATCTTAAGAATACCTTGTCTAAATTCTTCAGTAGTCGCGTCGTGCCCGGAGCCGCCTACGATAGAAGAATATGATAATCGTGCTCCCTTTGTCCAACGTTGCAGCACGAGCGGCGATGGGATGGACTTGATGCCTTCGATCTTCATAACGTGGAACATATGTGCGCAAGGCAGTCCGTACGTTTCGAAATGTACGCAACTACAGGTCAACGACGGACGATGTTTGGCTGATTATACTTCAACCCCCAGTGATTCCTCCTCGTAACTTCCCAACCGATATACTCGATTATTATTTCCATCTATCATACCTTCGACGAAGAACAATGCTTCCTTGTGGATCTGCAAATAAACCTTACGAAACGATGCTAGAGTGTAGATCCGACTTGCGTCCGCCTCGAGGCTGCGCAACATGGTTCGCAATTGATATGCCTTATATGTCGAATTGTAATCCGCCATACTTTCCTTATGGCGCAGGTCTGTGACGGCTCGCTCGTAGTGATGTAAAAATTCGTGCACTTTGTGCTTCGTCTTCAGGTACATTTTCATGAATGCGTGCATCCCTTCGCAACGCTGCGTGCTCCTAAGAGTAGCCCAGAAATGTCCTTGACAATACGTCATCCACCACATTCGTCTGCTATCGTACAGCTGTTGTAGCCAGCGAATGTTCATCATATCCTCCCACTCTTGCTCTACCTCATCAATGGACTTCGAATTGTACATGAAGGCAGAGATGCATCGTCTCAGCGTCGGATCATGTACCCTACGCACAATATTGCGACTCATGTGCCAAAGGCAAAGACGGTGTCTGGCTGTTGGCCACGTTTCTCGTACGACGGCGATCATCGATCTATCTGCATCGGTGACAACGCTAATAGGTACTTTGGACCCCATAACCTCGGCATGCGTACTTAAAAGCCAAGTGTAATCCTCTACTGACTCAGAAGCCATTAAGGCGGCCCCGAAGACAATGGTCTGGTGATGGTTGTTGACTCCGACGATGACAACCATTTGCATACCATATGCATTCGTCTTGAAGGTTGAATCTAAAGCGACAACGTCTCCGAATGCGTTGTAATCCAACTTAGATTTTGTTTCTGACCAGTACATACGGACGACTTCGCCGTCCTCAATGGCTGTCACCAATGACATGCCTTGATCGCAACCTTGTCTGGACAGTAGATAAGCATATCCAGCATCAAACATCGAGCAACTTCCAGATCTTTTATCCTTCAGCTTGCGATTGTTCATGTCTTTCATTAAGAAGCCCACCCGTTTGTGCCCTCCAGAAGCGTAAACCAGCAGACGCATAATGTCGCATTGCCTGAAACCTACGCTTAACATTCGATTTACGGCTGCCATGTCCTCATCAGTCACTGCTCGCCTTTCGCACATGAAACACGATAGAGGGCCAGGCACCAACGCGTGATTGTGAGATAAATTCGCTACTGTGATATACCAACGACCGTTGGTGTCCTTTGCGGTTCTAACCTCGCAGGGACAGCCTGACCTCATGGACGGCCTCATTCGCGATGACCCGTCAACGGCGGATCTTCTCCTCGGATGGCCTTCTCGCGAGCAAACCCAACTATGCATTACGGGCTCGCCGCCACGGCGACGTCGTATGTCATTTTTCCTCGTAGAGAATCCGTGTACCAGTCCGTACATCCTGAAAAGTTGACCAACCTCATCTGCTAAAGCAAAAGTCATCTCCATCATCTTCTCCTCCGACAGTTCCGACACGATCATCATACAGTCGGCTATGTCCCCAGCCGCCATAGTTTCCTACCCAGAAGGGCTGTGCTCACTAACACTGCGAGGAAATAGCGATCAAACCCTTCCGAGCTCACAGTTGGGTATGGGGATTTAGCAAAATACTTGAAGTTTCATGGACCTGCGGAAAGCAGTAAAAGAAAACCTCGTTAAACTCCCACTTATTTTATTCTATGCATTCTCGCTCAGGTGATCCAACAGGAAAACATCACACGACTATCTACAAGAACTAAAAACAACCCATGCGTATTTTCAAAACTGATTGCGCAAACCAAATAAATGAAATGAAAAAACCAACCCCATAATCCAGAACACTGAACGACCAACAGGACTGCGTTGGGATAGATGGCTGTAATTTCTGAACAAGTTGCACTTGCCTGCTGGGGATTATAAAGTAAACTCTCAGACGTTAGATTTTCACCTTGCGTATCCATATGAGGTTATCCAGTAGGTGAACCTACCGAGCGGAATCTTCTACAAAACATGATATTAATATAACAAAATAAAAAACGAATAACCTACCAGCGTGGAAGTAGAAGGCATTTAATTCATTGGTCATCATGCTTGCAGGGCCGCCGGTTTGATCTGTGGGCAGGACTTATCCGACTGAACATTAATAATCCACCAACCACGCTCAGAGAATTCGAAGCAACATGGAACCGTCGATACTGCTCCCATTAACTTCCCTCCGCTAACTCCAATTGTAACACCGATTTCTTCTATCCCACTCACCCTACGGGAACGCGCCCACTAAGCCACTTCCATCGAAACACAGACGCGGTAACCAAACCCTTAAGCCTCCCCAGATGAACCGCAGTCAGTCGCAGGGCAGCACAACAAACGGCACTACGCCTCTGCGGAACTACGACATCCAGGTATGCTCCGTCCGACCCATACCATGTGAAAAAGCATGTCGTGTGAGATTGGAGATATAGCATGGTACGCGTACATTGCAAGACCGCCCGGGCTACGACGTTACTTTCGACGTCCGTTTGCCGACCAACTTCCACGCTCAGTATGGCAACGGACAGTGGGTACGTGTTCTGCGTGCTACGCTGCTGCACCTGCTGGATAGAGAGCCCCATTTAAGTGAAACAAACTGCGATGCCACCTTTGAACGTGTCCTCCGTACCATCCACCTGCCGATACTGAAACTGCTGCGTCCGGGCACGAATAAGCTGCTCGTGAGGCTAAACAGGGTTTCACTACGTTTAGCGACCATGTTCTCCGAAAACAGGATATTCCAGATGCGACTGAAACTTGAGGTGTACGACAACGTATACGCATGGGAGTTCATCTTGAAGGACACTCGGGGTGTCGTCGACCTGGCGCTGGCGGAGGGCATCCAAGATATGGATATGCACAACGAGCTGTCCTTCCTCATATGGAGATGCCCGCCCTTCGCCAACAACGGCTCCTTCGTCTCCGCGATGGTGGACCTCTTCTCCCACCAGAAGACCTCCATTGCACTGGTCATCGGTCCCCCTGAGTCCGCGATGAATGACCCAAGGAGCATATGCGCGGCCTTTCCATTTGGCAGCCTTCACTATGTCAATTCTTGGCGTGGGGGCGTCTTCATCCTGTGGAGGCGGGAGGAGGTGAGCATCCACTTCTTCGAGGAGCAGAGCGGATCGGCCAGTGCACTTGTTGTGGTACGTGCTCGTATAAATACCTGGACTAATTTCTCATCAACTTTCGCATGCACATTCATCATATGCATCTTACTTTCCACGTAGGACTACCCAAGGAACCTGTTATCGGACGTTTAGCACCCCGGGTCTATGTCGCGAAGATGCATATGCATATTTCTCTTCGACTGGAGCGGTCCTCACAGACGGTGGACGCGATAATTTTTGTTTTAATAGGCCATCGGTCCCATTTCCTAACCCAACTTACGCTGCAAAATTTAGCTCTTGTCCGGTATACGCTGATGGGGAAAACATTTTCTACTGTAAACCCTACCGTAAAACTTCGCTGATGCCCTTTTTTGCTCCCATTATATGCGTTCTCCAGCAGTATGATTGTTCGTCGTCTCTAACCCCTTACGCCAACTTCGAGACTCCCTGCCGTGTACGCTGCATACGATGGTCCCCGGGCAAATTCAGACCCTTGTTGTTTACTAGACGAACTGTAATCCTACTGTTTCATGGACACAAACTACATGTGGGGACGAATGCATGTGGGGACGAATGCATTGCCTACCTTACGAGAGAAACCCTTACTTTCAACAACCGCAGCACATCATTAATTTCGAACTGACAGGGAACCTAATCACTGCTCGCATTTACTAATAAATTCAGGTGGCAGTTTACAAATTGTTTTACCCCTGCTACCACTCCGCCATTTTAACAGCCACAAGCTAAATCAACCATGGCGAACGGCAGCAGGCCATCGTCCAACTTGCACGTCCAGGTAAGCTCCTTCCGACCGTACCCCTGTGAGAAAGCATGTCGGATCAGGGTACAGTTATGGTCCGGAACTGGCGTATCGCCGGTGCGCGCTGGCGACGAGGTTACTTTCGATGTCCGTCTACACACAAACCTCCAGCTTGAACAGGGTAACGGAGGGTGGGTGCGTGATCTGCGTGTTACTTTGCTGCAAATGCTGGGTATGGAGCCTCAAATAGACGAAAACAACTGTGCGCCCACCGTGGAACGTCTGCTCCGGTTCTTGCACCTGCCACTACTCAACCTTCTGCATTCGGGGACCAATAGGACACAACTCCAGCTAAACAGGCCATCCCTTCGTGTAGCAACCGCGTTATCCGAGAACAAAATATTTTAGCTGTGTCTCCAGCTCGAACTGTACGACGACTCACCGGTGTGGGAGGTCATGTTAAATGACACCCGAGGGACGGTCGACCTGGCGCTTGCACAGGGCGTCGGTGATTCGGACATGAAAAAGGAGATGTCCGTCCTCGTTTGGAACTGCCCAAACTACCGTAACGAATACTCTTTCGTCAACGCTGCAGTGGAACTCTTCACCGTCTAGAACACGTGCATGGCGGTGGTCGCTAATATCCCGTCCTTCGCACTGAACGATGCAGCCAGCTTATGCGAGCAGTTTCCATTCAGCGACCATCACGTTCTGCATTCTTGGCAAGGCGGCGCCCTCGTCCTGTGGCGACGCCTACGGATCAGCATTTATTTCTTCGAGGAGATGGTCGCAACGGCGAGTGCTATCGTTATGGTACGTGTACGCCTACTCAACCCAAATAACTTTCCATTCGACCTTCATACGCTCGTAACACGTCTGCGTTGTATGTATGTCTACGCAGGACTACTCGAGGAACCTCTTCTCCGACTTGTCAAATTAAGGACTCTTCGTGCTAGACGTAATTCCCTTTTTTAGAACGTGTGTGACTACGGTATGTCAACGCCCTGGCGGGGTTCCAAGCCGCATCATAACATTGCGGCCAACAATTTTTGGGCACCTCGCATCCTCTGTGTGCTTTTGCGTTGTAATATCCCTTATGAACGTCGGAATTGTGTAGTCCCCTTTAATATCGCCGTGGACTTCGCGGTGTCCTCAGGAGAACATAACCTGCAGTTCAACTTGGTTTCCTACAATTCCTGACCCCCTTTCACCAACTTCCATGTCACCGTTACCCCGACTTTCTTACCTGCCTCAACAACTCGTCCTCATCGCGATCTCCCTACATCGCAGGCTTCGAATCGCAAATGCGTGGGTGCCCGTCACTGGCCGCAAGTATCTACACAAGTTGAGGATCGGTTTCCCGGCCAATAACGTGCCCCAGACCCTAGCTGAGCTGGAAACGCACAAACTCACTTTTAATGGGCAAAATGGTAATATCACCCCCAAGGCAGGATTGGAGTTAGGCTAGGAGTTAGGCTACTGCGAATGTACTAATGGTTACTGTTTATGTACACTAGTACAATTAGTACAATGTACTAAAAAACACTGTTACTGTTTTGTACCAATTAGTACACCTGTAATGTACTAAAAATGTACTAAAAAAGGTTTTGTACATTGCACCAACCATTACTAGTACAAAAACAGTAACCCTTAGTACATTGTACTAAAAAACACTGTTACTATTTTGTACCAATTAGTACACCTGTAATGTACTAAAAATGTACTAAAAAAGTCTTGTACATTGTACTAACTGTACTAGTACAAAAATAGTAACCATTAGTACATTGTACTAACTGTACTAGTACAAAAACAGTGACCATTAGTACAATGTACAAACTGTACTAGTACAAAAACAGTACCCATTAGTACATTGTACTAACACTGTAGTTAGTACATCGTTAGTAATAACAAGTGTACTAGTTGGTGTTAGTACAATGTACTAAATCAGGGTCGAAATTAGTACAATGCGGGGGACGTCCCACGCACGGGACGTTAGCCGCCCCCTTTGTTTGTTACTCCCACTTCCATTTAATTCCTTTAGCATATCGTACTTGGTCCCCTGTTACCTTCCTCTCCGATATTCTCAATGTTTGTTAAATCTCGGAAGACATAATTGACTTCCATCCTCTCAATTAATTAGGTCATCCGGAGGCGCACTTCACCCGAGTACTTCCTAGCCAAGGCCACGTTATATCACCATTCTTAAATAATTGCCTCATCCTCCCGCAATTCATTACGCGTTCCACTTCCTACCCCTTGGATATTAGTAACCGTCTCCCTCTCTTTCGTCGTTAATGATCCTCCAACGACCTTGAGATTATCCTTGTCATATTTACTAACATTTTCCCTTCAGCTCCTTACCCGTACCGTCCTCCGTCCTAGGGGCGATTCCGTTCGCTCTTCCTACGTCCATACCCACCCTTCTAACTAGGATTCTTGAAACCTTAAGTTCTATTGTCTTCCTAATTTCATTCGGTGTCTTATGCTCATATCACCGAAATTTATAAACAAGTCGGATCGTTACATTTTACCCCCCTTAAAGGGATTTCGTCTCCGAAATCCACGAGTTACAAGAGATAGATGAATGATTCTTATCCTTTCTTGTAGTCGACCACAACCCTTTTTTTATGCTCATGGTCGTGACCTCCACAATCGCGTCCGAACTCGGTACATTTTCATCCACTTTAGTTACAACACATGCAGTGTTTGGCTCCGTTCGTTTACCTTATACACTTGACTCACATGTAGAGCACCATTACGACCATTTACTTGCTCATTCAACAATCATCACACTATACTCACTCAGCCGTCTGAAAATCCACCATACAACCAGCACCTACTCACATCCAAGTGTTAGTACATTAACATACTTACAACCTTACCATAGTTTCGTATTTCGAGACAATCCTCTTGCATCAATAATTTTATTAGGCACTAGCCGACCTTGACTTTCCCCTTTTTCTCTATCCCATCTTATGGAAATCACTCGTTTGCTCCAATCACATAGGGCCACAATTATACGCATCATATTACCAGCTCGTAAGATATAGCCATGTACCAGCCAAGTTTCGCTCGGTGAAATCTTATACATACCTGAAGAGAAGCAACGTAAGTCTTCCTTCTTGATTCATCTACCTTCACTTACCTAACTTCGCAGGTGGTCATGCTTAGATCGAGCCCCCATTCGCAAGAGGGTCGACCGTATTTTCTTCCCAACAACCCTCGCTCCGGTCCCATACCACGGCTACTCCACGACCTTGTGTTTTGCGCACCCATTTATCCTTGAAATCTCACTGCAATACGCAGAACATGTTCCTATAAGTTAAGAGATCTCATCAATTCTTTTTGCATGATAGTTAGGGACATCAACCCGGCCTCATAGTTCCTTATTACACCAACAACATTCGATCACCCCGCTCAAGCATTTCTCAATGCCACAATCCTTATGACATCCCTATATGGGATGTAATTCCTATTCAGGCCATATCACTGCTCTTGAAGAATACTTCATATGTCCCTTAATCTTTCACATCATTGTCCAATACCTCCTTAGACCACCACAGTTCATATACAATCCCATCTTCTTCAATCAATTAGTACAATTCATTTCATAATTCTCAGCAAGTTCATATCATACACATGCTCACCTTCAGAACTTCACACCCATAATCCTCTATTTACTTTCCACCTCTAGTAAGGGAACGTATCCTTCAATTCCTACAATTCTATCACTGAATATCCACCGTCCATCATTTCCTCAAATTTCACGGAGAACGGCTCATCAACTGTCCAAACTCACCCGGTACTCATCCTTTTTATCCAAGCACTAAGGCACCCACGTGCACGACACACTCCAGCACACAATCACCACATTGTTACAGTTTGCTCGAACCAAGTGACGATGCCCTCGAGAGAGCTATTCATCCAGGCCGTTTTTACCTCCCCGAACACGCGCGGAAGCAACCTTTGGATACCCCAAGCCTTTCATTTAGGAAACAGACAAATACCCATTCGATCATCCTTATTTACCATGCACGCTAATCACTATCTCGTTTAACCGCACCATATGAGCAAGATTCAACATGTGTTTACTTATCCTTTGAGGTCGCCGACCCTTCGTATCACACATAGTTTCGCAATTCCTATCCTCAAGGCTTGATCGTCTAATTTCCTATAGCAGATCTGTTCGTCTAAATTCCCCCTGCCTTACTTTCCTTCCGACCATTATCAAGGACTTCTGATTATTCCACTTCTCGCGGTTCCACAAACTGAAGTTCATCCTTTGAGTAATATTGGTGGCAACCCTAGCTCATTACTGTCACAATACGCTTAACACCTTCTTGGTGCATTCTCAATGATCATGTCATACCAAATCATAATATCCCGAGGTATACGCACATCATTCGTCGATTTCGTGACCATCACTCAATCATGATGCGAGTCTTGCCTCTCATCATCCGAGTAACATGCTCTCAATCAACAGACACGCCATTTTTCGCCTCATCCATTACAGCGAATCATTTGCCCACTTCTTTATACCGATTTCATGACATCTTGGAGAGTAACACTCGTATCCCATCTTGACTTAACGAACCGAGGCTCTTACCTGCACACTTGATAGTTCATAACTCGTGACCCGGTCCTTCAAGTTCCTTTCCTTCAATTTCCATCTTTCCTTGCATTACTTCCAATGCACAAATATCCTTACGTTCCACCCGAGTTTATATGTACTGGTGCATCAATCAGCCCTTGCCTCACCCCGGCCGATCGCATCCGCTAATCTGCAATTCCATGCTAATACCCCTTTTTCCGGTGCATTCCTCTCCATAAGGTGCATAACATTTTATCTTTGTCCATCCGATCTATCCTTACTCGATGTGTCATGACCATTTTATTTATAAGAGGGCGTTCATTGCCATCAGTTCGCCTGTCACAACTCTTTCCATTGTCGTGGTCAAGCTTCATGCTTCCACCTTCCTGTGCATCTTCGATGTTGTTGCCCGTCCGACAATTCATCACAACTATGCATTCACGCTTCTACGCTTGCTAAGTTCATCCTCCACCGAGAGCACTATCCCTCTCCCTTTGAGTAATCATAACATGCGCATTTCGATCAGGATGCTTAGATTTTCAGCCCATAGTCCGTCACCTCCACAAGGGCTAGTACATGCATATTATTTAGTGATCACTTGTCATTCCTTCCTGGTGTGTAGCTCAATAGGTTCCTATTGATGTAATTAGAACCTTTCATTGGGAAGATACCCCATTTTTGCGAGCCCCTCGCTGGTGTTTATGTCATCGTTCATCCCCTACCTCGTGCATTAACTCCCGTATACTTCTTGTTTATACTTGGCTTACTAGCCATCCTCGCGCCTTGGGGTTCTTTTGGAGTGGGTACTCGGTCATTAGCAAGTGTTTCTCCAGCTTACATCTTAGCAAACTAAGCTCTTTCACTGACTCGTCCATGTCTCGTTCTACCTTCACCGACCTTGTCTCGCTCTTAGAGCTTGGTGGCTCATTCTCCGGGAGTGCTCATTAAGGTCATCCCTGCCTTTGCTGGGTCCTTCCCCAAACCTCCGGGGATCTCCGAGACTACACTCACACGCTTTCCCTCGTTCATTTCGCTACATGGACATGACAATATATTTAGTTGCTCATCATTACCTCGGCCCTTTTCATGACGGCATTCCATATCCTTACGCTCAATTCAAGATTTATGTTTTAGTCGTGCCTCAACCTCTTGTCATAACCACATGCGGCATCGCTCGTCCGCATCTACTAGTCTAGTTCCTTACCTGCAGCAACGCACCTCCACCACCACATAACCCATGTTTCTTGTTTCGTTACGCTCGCTCCAGTCATGCATCAATCCGCGCCCTTAGATCCTTCCATCCAAGTACCTACTTTCATGCACAATTATCAATAGTCGATCATCATTGTTCGGGTATACCATAACCTAGAAACATTCACTCCTTGTCTTGCATGCATCCGATCTTAAGATGTTAACGCGTTCATGTGCTTTCTAAACCCTACTATCTGGTTCCTCCAACCCCGGTGTCCTTACCACAACCAACTCATTCCATTCTATATTTTCCCTTCCTTGTACCTTCTGCGAGATTAAATGATCTTTTGAGTCACTCTTATCCCGGAAGGAATCCAGTCAACAATCATGACATCATTACAATTTCGTTAATTCATTCCACTCAATTTTCCACCAACCGGCCTTTCCCGGCCCCTCTCCAGTGTCCCTTCCACGCCCGTGTTCCTCATTCCATGCACAAGGATCAATATCATTCCAAGTTATCCACCTACCCACAGCCACTCAATTCAAGGACATACCACCACGTACACATCACACGCGCATACAAGCATTTAACACACATATTTGGCCAAATCCTCGACTCACTTCTTCCCAGGTTATCACCTTAGCACTCCTCGTCAACCTAAGCTCTGATAGCAAGTGTAAGGTTTTCGATTTTAATCATTTAAGCAAACACCCTTATTTACTCATTCTCATCCGCCCAACTTAAATTGAACCGCTAAATCAAGAAAACGTTTACATTTATTACCATCTCCGCCCATTTTACCTTACAAAGGTTGAGTTTGATTACGTGTTGCTACTTTCAATTTCAATGGTTGACCCCTCTAAACTCTAAACCTCCGCTTCCTAGTCTCCGGTCCTGTCATGCACGCATGCACGCAACTCATATCCCGATTTTCAATGTCCTCAAGCACTTGTCCTTCATCTTTACTTCATCTCGGGGGAGGAGAGGTCTTCCCAGTCCAAACCCCTCGCCCGCGCCTTCTTTCTTAGGTAACCCGAGAGTGGGATTCTTCACCGATCCTCTCAATCTTGCACTCAAGGGCGGGAAAAGTCTCTGGTTCCCTCACCTACCATTTTGCACGCACGTTGGAAGTGTAATTGTTCGCCGATCCTCCCAAGAATACCATGATCCGAAGGTGGGAACATCACCAATCCCCTCATTCATGTTCTACACTCAACCAGAGGAGGGATTGTTCACCTCTCCTTAAGTATCTCTGTTCGAGGGCGGGAAATATTATTGGTCCCCTCCTTCGTGCCACAAGCCCCTCGAGAGTGGGATTTATACCCCGATCCTCTCGAGTCCAGCATTCTCCGAGGGCGGGAATCTTCACCGGTCCCCTCCACATGCCCAGAACCATACTCAACTTGGAGCCTCATAAAGGCGTCACCTTTCCTTGTTTGCCACCCATCCGGCACACATTCGTCCCACTTTCACTAAACATTCCTTCCATTTTCCACCGATCATTCATTAGTACACCTTGCGCACGAGATCTAGAGGTTGGGCATTCCTCCATCACCCTTACGCATAGAGGTGGCAAACGGGCGGGCTGGCTCGGCAGCTCGCCCGCTCGGCTCGTACTGTAGCGATCCGAGCTTCGTCTCGGCCCGCTACAGTAACGGGCTGGCTCGGCTCGGGCAATCGTCGACGAGCCGAGCCGAGCCAGCTAGATGGGCTCGCGAGCCCCGGGTTGGTGAGCCAGGTGTACCGGGCTAGCGAGCCGGCTCGCGAGCTTGTTATCGGGCCGGCTCGCGAGCCAGATTAAAAAATTATTATTTTTTTTAATTTTTTTTTCCAACGGTCATTTGACCGTTGGATTTTTTTTTTGTTATTTCTCAACGGTAATGTTACCGTTTGTAACATTTTTTTTCTTTTTAATTTAAAAAAAATAATCCTCTATAAATACCACCAAACTCATAAAATTTTTTACAAACAAACTCTTCCTCTCTTTTTCTCTTCTTCTCTTGCTCTCTATCAATTAATCGTGATCTAGTGCTCTCCTCTCGATTTCGGCAAGCGGCAACAAGCTATTGTTCATTAATTGGAGTTTCGGTGACGGTATCATTTATTTATTTGGAATTTATTTATAAGATTTTATTATTGTTTGTTATGGATCCACATAATTATAATATTAATGATGATGTTGACGAACTTAGGGAAATAAATGCTTCATTTTCAATAGGACAATCTTGTACACAAGCATCCGCATCCACCTCATCGCCTCAAAGAAAAAGAAATAAAACGTCAGAAGTATGGAAACATTTTAAAACGATAGAAATTAAAATTGGTGGAAAGATAGAATCTAGGGCTCAATGCAATTATTATACTTCAGGTAGTTCAACGAGCACACTTGGTAGGCATTATGAAAAATGTCACTTAAACGAACAAAGTAAAGATCCTAGACAAAAAGTATTAGATGCTAGTGATAGTGGCATATTTTCTTATTCACAAGAGAAGGAATAGCTAAACTTGTATCACAATGCGAGTTGTCTTTAGCCTTTATGGATAGTGTTGAATTTGAAAATTTTATGAAAGAATATGCCACTCCTAATTTTAAGCGTGTTTCTAGAAGTACAATTAGAAACGATATTATTAAAATGTTTAATAATACGAAGAATGAATTAATGTCATTTTTTGCAAGTGCTCCTGCAATGTGTATTTGTATCACCTCTGATTTGTGGAGTGCACGCAATTCTATAGGTTATGTCGTAGTAACTTCTCATTTTATTAATGACTCTTGGCAATTAAATAAAAGAATTTTAGGTTTTCGTAATTGTGAATATCCTCACACTGGTATTACTATTTATAAATATATTGTAACGATTCTACAAGAATATAATATTCAAGATAGAATATTTAGCATAACACTTGATAATGCTAGTGCTAACGATGTTGTTGTTTCACATTTTAAAAACTATTTTCAATTAAATACTACATACGATTCTCTTTTTCATATGCGATGTGTTTGTCATATTTTAAATTTAGTTGTTAAAGATGGTATGACATTTGTTGCACCTCACATTGAATCAATTAGGCCAGCAATTTCTTATATAATTGGGTCTAATTCCACGCAACAAGAATATAGAGATTATTGTAAAGCTGCTCAACTAAAACCACGAAAATTAAAAACCGATGTAGAAAACAGATGGAATTCGACTTATTTAATGTTAGAAAATGCCCGACCATATTGGCAGATTATTTGTGCTTATATTAATGAGAAAACATCAAATATTAACCATGATAAATCTATTTGCGATGTAGCTAATATATTTCTTGACTTTTTAAAACCGTTTTATGATGCTACAAATGAATGCTCGGGAGTTTATTATCCCACTTCTCATCTTGTTCTCCCAATTTTTATAAACTTAACTAGTAATTTTGCAAGATATCGACAAATAGAAGAATTTAGAGAAATACTTAATAAAATGGAAACAAAAATTAAAAAATATTGGCTTGATATTCCTTCTATTTTTTGTTATGCATGCATTATGGATCCTAGATATAAATTAAGAGGAGTATGTCTTATGGTTAATAAAATTTCTCACAATTTACAAACTACTCCTAAAGTTTCTGATGATCAAATAACTAATGGTATTGCCAGTTTATTTTCTTCTTATGAATCTAAATATTCTGATGTTTCTCGTTTACATGTTGGTGTTTCATCACATGCTAGTTCAAGCAGTGGAGGTGGAAATATTGTGCATTCACAATTTGGTATTGAAGATATTTGGAGTCAACTAGAAACAGATGTTCACTCTAGTTCTATGAGAAATGAACTAGACATTTATTTTGACACTCGATATCACTTTTCACGCGAACAAAACTTTGATATTTTAGATTGGTGGAAAACATTTTCCACCACGTATCCTATTCTTTCTATAATGGCACGTGATCTACTAACACCTCCGGTCTCTACCGTAGCATCGGAGTCTGCTTTTAGTGCAGGTGGACGTGTGTACGATGAACGCCGAGGACGACTAGCACCCGATCTCGTGGAAGCTCTCATTTGCATGAAAGATTGGAACAACGCCATTACGAGAAACCAACAACAAGAGGACGAAATACTTGAAGTATTTAAAAATTTGGATGTTGAAGATTAACATTGTAACTTTTTTGACATTTTGTACATGATTGACAATTACATGGGTGCCAACCTAGTTGGGATGTATGTAATTTGTAGTGATGCAAATGTCAAATTATTAGTTGTATAGTTAAATTTTTTTTCGGCTAAAAATTTGTATGTAATATACAATTTATAAAATTAATTTCATAATTATTATTTTTATAAAAAATAATTTTATTTGTGTCAGTTGAGCTCGTTAGGCTCGGCTCGAGTCGGCTCGTTCGGCTCGTGGCTCGCGAGCCTTCTCGGGTTAAAAAAAATTTCGGATTGGCTCGTTAGGCTCGACTCGTTAGACTCGTTAAGCTCGTTGAGCTCGGCTCGCTCAGCTCGACAGGCTCGATGAGCCAGGCCTTGATAGGCTCGGCTCGGCTCGGCTCGCTCGTTTGCCACCTCTACTTGCGCACATATATACACACTCCACACATGATCCGAACACTTTCTCACCTCAATAACATAGAAAAAAATATTCTTTGAGAAGGGGAGTACGGAAAAGTAAGAAAGTCCACACCTTTCCCTCGATTCGACACAAGACATGGTAGATCCTCTTCTTTTCCCAATCTTCCCCCACTCCAGAGCATTTTCCCCACTTCTTTTCTTCACGGTTCCTTCACTCAAGCCGGCGCCTTGCGTGGGATGCTTCACTTCCGGTAAACCCTCATCCCTTCTTCTTCTTACACTCATCCTCACCCAAATCCGTGAGCCATATACAATAACAACCAAAGTTAACTGTGATCCCACCATATTCAAGAAAGATAAGTGCGGAAAAGGGGTAAATGAGGTACCTTTCCTCCGATCCACCACCATGCTCCGTGGGTTCTCCCTCCTTCTCCCCTTACAAGTTCACTCCCGGCCAGTTCCCTTTGTTTCTTCCTCCACGGATCCTTGCTCTTCGTCTAGTACGACGCCCGGAATCGCCTGCATAATCACATTGCTGACGGTTCCTCCTCTTCCTTCCCCTACTTCCTCTCGGCTCCTCCCCCTTCTTTCTGTTCTTTTTCCTTTTTCTCCGAGTGTGTCGTGGGGTGGGAAATAAATCATTCCCCCACAAATATCTCTTTATATGAATAGTTCCAATGAGAATTTAGTAAATATTAATTCGGGCCATCTCACTATTCATGCGGGCTCTCTTTTTCTCATTTGGCCCGTTCCCTTTGTTTGTTACTCCCATTTCCATTTAATTCCTTTAGCATATCGTACTTGGTCCCCTGTTACTTTCCTCTCCGATATTCTCAATGTTTGTTAAATCTCGGAAGACATAATTGACTTCCATCCTCTCAATTAATTAGGTCATCCGGAGGCGCACTTCACCCGAGTACTTCCTAGCCAAGGCCACGTTATATCACCATTCTTAAATAATTGCCTCATTCTCCCGCAATTCATTACACGTTCCATTTCTTACCCCTTGGATATTAGTAACCATCTCCCTCTCTTTCATCCTTAATGATCCTCTAACGACCTTGAGATTATTCTTGTCGTGTTTACTCACATTTTCCCTTCAGCTCCTTACCCATATCGTCCTCCGTCCTAAGGGCAATTCCCTTCGCCCTTCCTACGTCCATACCCACCCTTCTAACTAGGATTCTTGAAAACTTAAGTTCCATTGTCTTCCTAATGTCATTCGGGGTCTTATGCTCGTACCACGGAAATTCATAAAAAGTCGGATTGTTACACCCTCTCTTGGATGGAAACCAGCTGTTCAACAGCCGTTCACCAACATCCCCATCTCATCCCCTATCATCCCCTTTTGGCTAAACCCTTCTGGCCCCCTTTCCGTGCCCCTATTGCCCTTGGCTTACCCGCTTTGATTAGTCAAATTTCAAACCCTTCGATGTCAGTTAACCACGTTGACTTGTCAACCAAAGGCGCCAAATAGACCCCCTCCGACTTATTTGATTCCCGAACTTTAAACATGGCTTCATTACCATCTTAAGCATCATTTTGAATAGTCAAACCTCCATCAAAATACAATCATTTGTAGTCAAACTTCGTTTCCAACGACCGTCTGGTGGGAAAAAAAATTTATTCGTCAAATCAGTTCGCTATGTTAAATGGTGGACATGTACACAAATCTTACCGACTTTTCTAGTGAAAGTTATAAAGCTTTTAGTTCAATTTAGCGTAATTTAGAAGATTTATTGTTAATTACATTTTGGGTTTTTTCAAATTTTACTTAGTCAAAGTACCTTTAAATTACATGACATTGGACATGATAGTTAATTATTCATCTCTAAACATGGTTAGGAAGTTATTTTAAATTATAAATTAGTTACATGTGATTAATTTTCTAATTCCATTTATTCTCAAATACTAAAATTCATTACAAATTATTTTAAAGCCCTAAAAATGGAAAAACCCATTCAAACTAAAGTCCAAGCCTATACACATGAAAATTAAAGATCCGCCTGCCAAATTAAAGCCGTCAATTTCATTCTCAAATGGCCACAGCCAAATTAAAGATCCACCAGCATAATCATGTCATTCAAGTTACCAATATAATTTAACTAACTTTACCTTGTATCATCATGACATCATTATTATTTCCCTCCTGCAAGCTCATAACGATCTAGGAGATGAAGGCAGTTGCCATTTTTAAAGGATTGAAATTTTCCCTAAATAAAAGAAATTTCATATTTCATTTAGTATTGAAAATTGTTACAAGATTCCATATAAATCATGTTTATTGTTTCTATAACAATCTCACACTACTTTACAAGGCAATGATGCATGCTTACTCTTACTTTCGGCTTTATTTGAGGACGTCGCACTACTTACAACGAGCCTTAGGCTTCGTACTTTTCACCATTATTCCTTTCATGATTCTCCAGGTGAATGACTGTAAAAAGGTTTTGCCGTGTCTTGTCATGGGCGAACACTCTCAAAATTTTCTTTCCGGCCATTTTGTCCGATTCTTTATCCATCTGAGGAAGAAAATTATTCCTCCCAGCCCCTCGTATTCATGCCTCATAAGGCAGCCCCTTCCAGGCGATATCCGTCACAAACTCCGCTCGTTCCAACCAATTCTCATCCATTCAGTCTTACTTACCAACCATCCCCGAGCATGACTTTCGTGCCTCATTTTAGCACACTATTCTGGGCCTTTTAGACCTCCAATAACTTCCTTACAATCTCCTTATTTTCAGCCCCTCGTTTGATACGGTTCCCAGACACAAGTCTTGCATTCCGCTTTACGAGCGTAAGATCTGAGTGCCACCTTCTTCCAAGGTTCAACTCCCTACTTTATCGCTAGGGTCTGGCCACTCCATCACCATCAATAACCCGAAAGATACACCCGGATTTTGGTACTCAAAATGACAGTAAATATCATGACTGTTAATGCAATGAAAAGGAGGAAGGACGGTGGAAATATATCCCTTATTTTTTTCGGAGCACAAGTGCTCGAGCTCTTTCCTCCTTCGAGTTACTTCCCCATGGATGGGATGCTTCTGCAAGAGCCTCCTTTATCGGTCCACACATTGTCCAGCACTCTTCATTCTCTCCTCTATGGTGGCCTTCCAAACTCCTCCCGATTCCCCCTTATTCTCCCTTTAACGACCAGCCAACTTCTTCATGGACGTTTTCCTTTCTCTTCCTAGCCTTTCTTTCTGATTATTCTCCGCATCTTTTTATCTCTTTTATTTGTCCAAAAATGACCATAGTTTCATGACCAAGAAAGGAAATAAGAATGGGAAGTGGTGGGATCTGATGAAACTTAACTTTTTACTTCAAAGACGCAATTTTCTTACAAGTGTTACCACCTTTTCTTACACAGCCCAAATGGCACGACTTTGGCTCATACAAATCTTATTTGGAAGGCTTTTTGAGGAAGCCATTTCCCTTCGATCCAACTACGCAAAAAAACTTGCAATAGTGATGTCACGGGTGTCATCATGCTCTATTGATGCCACCTTTCGGCCACCTCGTGCTCTGGTGACCTCACGCTTATTATAACTAACTTTTAACTAATGTTTTAACAACCACAATGACATTTTTAGATAGGAAAATTCTGTCACAAATCGATCTCCAAGGCAACCACCTTCCATCGCTCATTTTCGTCCTAATCTAATATTTATTCCATGTCAGTTGTGGATGTCCCTTTTTTGCAGGTCCTTTCCATAGTTCTTTCAGCTAAAATATCCCTTTCCATGTTCGGTATTAGTAGTGGAAAGTGTTCATCGATATCATCCTTCTAATCTGAGATTTCACATGCCCCTTTTGCCCTATTACCGGTTGAATTCGCCAATGTTTATAAGTGCGTGCTACATTTAGTTAGATGATTTCCTAACCTTCACATCAAAACCGCTATTTACACCCTTAAACTCCTCATATCAATCCTACGATTGATCCAAAACGTGCATTGTTTTAAGCGTACACTCTTATGCACTTACCAACACGTAATCTCTCATTCTTAGTTCATGTCCAACGACATTCATGAGTCCGATTTATATAGTGCGTTATTGCAAAATACTAGTTATTACACATTTTATTTTAGATCATTGGTTTTGGATAAATTTAAAGGCAAAATAAACGTTTATGTTCACAACTTTGGCCAAACTTTCATCGTTGATATCATTTTTAATTTTTTTTTTGTGTCCATAACTTTAATTTTATTTTCCTTTGCGTCCTTTTTGAAACACCGTTAGGTTCCCAATTTGACGTGAACTAACAGTGTCATACGGGGATTATTCATTTTTTGTAAAATATACGTTTGGGTCCATAACTATGTCCAAATTTTCATATGTGTAATTATTTTCAATTTCTTTCTTTTGTGTAAATAATTTCATTTTTATTTTTATTTGCTTTCTTTTCTTAACATCGTTAGGCTCCTTGTTCGACCTAAACTAAGAAGGTCATACGTGAATTATTATTTATCTATAACATTAGTTAATCAAGTTAAATAAAAAATGAAGCCCCAAAGAAGTCTCCGGCTTACCCTCCACGCTCCTCCCTATCACGGATGAGGGAAACTATTAGCCGCAACATCCTTATCGTGAATAGGAGGCGGCTCGCGAAGGAATCAGAAGTCCCAATTAGGAGACGGTCGCGCAGGGTCGATCCCAGGAAACGCCTTGCTACCTTAGTGCCGCGACCTAGGGAGTAAATTGCTTGAGAGTGGAACATCATCATAAATCTGCAGAAGAGGACAATCATCGAGTGGAGCATGCAGGTCATCGCAAAGACCGTGGCCTTTGTCATAGCTGTCGAAGAAGGCACTAATGGTCTTTGTCCCGTTAGTTCACATCCAACAAGAAACTTAACGACGTCAGGAAAGGACGCAAATAAAAAAAAAAATGAAGCTATCAACACAAAAGAAAGAAATTAAAAATGATGACACATATGAAAGTTTGGACATAGTTTGTGACACAAACGTACATTTTGTAAACAAATAAATAATCCACGTATGACTCCGTTAGTCCACGTCAGACAGGGAACCTAACAATGTTACGAAAAGGATGTAAAGGAAAATAAAATAAAAGTTATTGACATAAATGAAAAAAAATTAAAAATGATGACAAAGATGAAAGTTCGGCCAAAGTTGTGGACACAAACGTATGCCTAATTTAAAAAATCAGTTTTGCATTATCTCTCATTTGGTGAGACAACCAACTTGAACCAAATCCTCTTAATTATTTTTCCTTGTACAAGAGTTCCTCCTTCCGTCATATCATCTTCACTTCACTGGACATAGGAGAATTTGCCTCCCCGGAGCCGAATCTTCCTCTTCATCACCATTTGACTTCCATTTTGTCAAAGGTAAGGCTTGTGTGATGGCGGAACCCCCTCGAAGTAGTTTCAGTATGATTCAAGCTCGATATAAGCTCGGAAGAACAAAATTGGTCTCATCCGTCCCTTACCCTACGGTCAGAGCTTCTTTAAACTTCTCTTACGAGATTAGTGGAATTAATTATTCACTACCTGATTATAATGTTTATTTCCCCTTCTTTGTGCAAGAGGTGATCCAAGGCGATTAGAGGTCGGATGTTGCTTTCTTGATCCTCCCTCACCATTGTCGAACTTGTGAATGGCAACAAGTGGCCTTACCTTGTTTTGACTTCGTTAACCTAGATGGCAAGTTTGTGGAAGTTTATGACCATCGCCTTTTCGTTACCTTGTTGAATTAAATAATTTGAACTTAATTAAATAATTTGAACTTTCCGACCATCACCTTTTTGTTTGGTTTGTATGAAAAGTAATTGAAATTCGCGAGAATCGGACAACGCGGATTTCGATGACTAAAGATTTGAAGATGCGTGTAACAAACCGTGTGGGTTGGATCTATGCGTCAAAACTCGATAAGTGCAGACATCGAAGCAATTCCAACCGGTAAATGTAGGGGACAAATGGGAGGTTCGGGCCTCCTCGAAATAAATTTCAAATCCACCTGTAACGAGCTACAGGCACAAGTGTAAAGGCCCGCAGTCACCGTTCTTCTCCGTCTTCTTTTATCTCGGCACTTGGTTGTTTTTGTATGCATGTCATTAGGCGTATAGGTTGATTCCTGCATGTTGGGTATACATCAACAAACATGAGTTCGGGTTCAACACTCGAATCATGTCCAACGCCCATAAAACAATGACATGAGCCTAGAGTCATGTTTGGATCTGGTCCAACGCCCGTTAATAAAAAACACAAACTTTCGAAACAATCGCCACATTTTCGCATGCTTAAAATGTAAGAATTATTAATTAGGAATCCCTGAACCCATTATATTTTTCTGATATAAACCCGTTTTCAAGCTAAGTCGGTGGCGACTTCGTAATAGTTTAACTAGGTTAAACACTAATAACCTTTCTACGGAGCCATTTTGTATAAGGGAATGGTGACACGAGCCACTCCCAGGTCCTCCCGAACGGTCCTTAATGAGGCCTATGCGCAACCCTTCACTTGTCGCCTACACTTCCCTCACAACCAAATGAAGACGATTAGTGAAACGGCCTGCAGGCCCAGTGAGGAACCTAGGAAGGGCCCAACCTAATTCCTTTATGCAGTGTATGCTCCAGTCGTGACACCCACTGAATAAACCTTGGGGGAGCAGGCCCGTGTCTTAGGGTAGTACGAACCGGCACGCGCGTGACTCCCAGTGCCTTTCTTCTTCCATTTTGGCATGTTGTAGACACAACTAAGCTTCGAGGAGTTGGATTAGAAGGTGTTTAATCTCAAATACAAAGTAAGACGATCGATGTAGGTTTGCCTATTGACTCATATACTGACTTTTATATATTACATTGACTAAACAATTTTTTTCGATAAAAAACTAAATACCATTATTTTAAGTATATGAAAATCCATTTTCATGCATCCTTAATCAACTTATACACTTTTGTTTTTTATATTGCAACAAATGTATTGTTGATTTAACATTGTTTTCCTTTGCCGTCGGCACGTGATTGATTACTTATATTTTGCTTTGTTTTGATTGTATTTCATGGATTTGGTCATACTGAGATTAGAAATGAGTGATCATGATATTTTTTAATCATCAAAGGTGTGGTTAGGTCTATACGAATTTGTTGGCCCAAAGATTACACTAAGAGGGGTGGTGAATTAGTGTTAAGTCCAATTAAGGAATTCTTAAACGCTTTTTCACAACCCTCACAGCGGAAGTAACTTACTGTAATTTACAGAGCCTTCAAGCTTATGTAATTACGGAACGTGTGGAATGGACTTTGAAATGAGTCGTAGAACACAAAGGATTTTATAGTGGTTCGGTGCAAGCACCTACGTCCACTTTCGGTCACTTTTCACTAATAACTCGTACAGAGATTACAGTGTAGAAGATAAAACCTTCTGTGGTGTAAGAAAACAATTTCTTTGACCACGGGACGGTGAGACTAGCTTTACCAATGCAAGAAACTTTCTTGCTATGTTTAGGATGTGTCTAGGTCGAATCACAAGGAAATCAACCAGACTTGAGCAAGCACAGAACGTTGGCTGGAAGCTTCAGCCTTCTATGACTCTGTAGCGGGCTATTCCTTCTGTGGATCAGCAAACAGATCCGATGACGCTTTCTCCAAGTGTTTGGACGCCTCAGATATGCTTCTCTTTTTGTATTTTTGATTTAATCTGCAAAACAAATAAAGATAACACGTCTACAGTAGGTTTCAGTCCCTCACCAGTTACGCCTGCTGCAACAACCTTCTCTTCGACCTACTGTACGCCCACCCGTCGTTACGGACAGCACTCCTGGCCAAGTCCTTCGGATTTGCAGCCAACGATGCCTACGGAGTGGCTTAACCAAAGCACACCTGCTACAAATGCAAAATAACAAAATAACCAACTACAGAAGGTTAGAGGTCCCTCACCACTGAACCCCTGCTACGGACTCCTTCTCTCCAACCAACTCTGTACACCTACTTGCCACCAACGAACCCTTCCCCAGGCCCTGATGCACGCAGTCCGACGTCACGGACAAAGTTTCGGTCGAGTCCCTCAGATCCGTACGCAACGAAGTCACCGGAGCGGGTTCACCCACACTCAACCTGCTGTAGTTACCTCCTGCGAGAACTCTCGCCTAGAGAATCCGTCCTGCACACTTGCACACACGTTAAACACCACTAACGTTGCCAAATGCCAAGACTTACCTCAAATCAAAATCGCTTTAAAATGTTTTTAGGTTTTTCAAAATTAAGGAATATATTTTGTTAAATTCGAAACGGTAGTATCGAATTAACCCAGTACAGAAAGTATAACTTTCTATGCATAGTTTCTGTAAGAATCTACGTTAATGAGAAGGACTCTTTCTTGACAAGATTTTCATTAGAATAATATTGTCTAGAGTACTCTTTTGAAAAATGCATTTCGAGGTAAAATTTCGAAATATATTTAATACAGAACGTTGAAACTGCTGTACAACGTCTCTGTTATTTAAAATGGATAACAAATCCCCAATTCATTCCTGAAAGAGACGAATTTCTCCTTATCAAGGGGTTTGGTGAAAATGTCAGCCAATTGCTTGTCTGTATCAACGTATTCTACGCTTACAGAATCTTGTTGTACATTATCCCTCAGAAAATGATGTCTGAGTTCTATGTGTTTTGATCGTGAGTGATAGACTGGGTTACGCATTAATTGAATCACACTAGTATTATCACACATGATCGGAATTTCAGCAAGTGAGAGACCATAGTCCTCAAGTTGCTGTTTCATCCATAGCAGTTGAGCACAGCAGCTTGCAGCTGCGATATACTCGGCTTCTGCAGTGGACAAAGCAACAGAAGTCTGCTTCTTGGAAAACCATGAAATTAACATGTTTCCCATTAGCTGACAAGTACCACTAGTACTCTTTCTGTCGATCTTACATCCTGCAAAATCAGCATCTGAGTAACTAATGAGACTGGAATCGGATCTCTTGGAATACCATATGCCAAGGTTTACAGAACCTTGTAAATATCTAAAGATTCTCTTGACCGTTGTCAGATGAGATTCTTTAGGTGCTGATTGATATCTAGCACAGAGACATACACTAAATAGTATGTCTGGTCTAGAAGCAGTAAGATACAGAAGAGAGCCAATCATGCTTCTGTAGAGCTTGTTATCTACTTCTTTACCATTTTCGTCCTTGTCAATCTTGGCACTTGTAGCCATTGGAGTAGACAGAGGTTTAGAACCCTCTAGGCCAAATCTTTTCAGGAGTTGCTTAGTGTACTTCTCTTGATGTAAGAAAGTACATTCATCAGTCTGCTGAATTTGTAGGCCAAGGAAGAACGTAAGTTCTCCCATCATGCTCATTTCGAACTCACTTGTCATGAGTTCAGAGAATTCTGTACAGAGTTTATCATTCGTTTATCCAAAGATAATGTCATCGACATAGATTTGGACAACTACTAAATGATCACCTCTGTGTTTGAGAAAGAGAGTTGTATCTACTCTTCCTCTTTTATAGCCCTTTTCAATAAGAAAGGAGCTAAGTGTCTCATACCATGCTCTAGGTGCCTGTTTTAGACCGTATAGAGCCTTCGAAAGTCTATAAACATGATTCTTGTGCTGTGGATCTTCAAATCCAGGAGGTTGACTTACGTATACCTCTTCTTTGATTTCTCCATTGAGAAAAGCACTTTTCATGTCCATTTGATACGACTTGAAGTTGTTGTAGCAAGCATAAGCTAACAATAGCCTGATTGCTTCTAGACGTGCTACCGGAGCAAACGTCTCATCAAAATCAATACCCTCTTCTTGAGAGTATCCTTTGGCAACAAGTCGTGCTTTGTTTCTTATGATAGCACCTGACTCATCGAGTTTGTTCCTGAATACCCATTTAGTTCCAATAATGGAACTGCTATCAGGTTTAGGAACAAGTGTCCACACTTTGTTCCTTTCGAACTGATTTAGCTCCTCTTGCATTGCAAGGATCCAATCTGGATCATCTAGAGCTTCATCTATCCCATCTGGCTCTTTCAGTGAAAGAAATGCAGAATGTCCATAGTAGGCATTTACAGAACGTCTTGTCTGAATACCTTTACCAAATTCTCCTATGACTTGATCAATAGGATGTCGTTTTTGATATAAAGCAGGTGCTCTTATAGCGTTTTGTTGATTATTCTGTGAAGATAATACTTCAGGAGAATTTTCAACAGTTTGTTCATATTCTCTTTGAGAATTGTGAACTGAAGGTTCGTTACCTTCTCTTCCTGCCTTAGAAGGTATAGGTTCTACATGACTTTCTGTAGGTTCAAAAGATATTACTTGATTAGTATTATCTTCTAATGGTGAGTCATTAATTTTTACATTAATTGACTCTTCTATCGTTGAAGTCCTTTTGTTAAGGACTCTGTAGGCTTTGCTAGACAGTGAATATCCTAAGAAGATACCTTCATCTGACTTAGCATCAAATTTTCCGAGATTGTCCTTAGAAGGTCTCAGTATAAAACATGGACTTCCGAAGGCATGAAAATATGAAATATTTGGTATTCTCCCCCTGTATAGTTGATAGGGAGTTTTCTCTAATTTTGGTCTTAGTAGTACCCTATTAGAGATATAGCAGGCAGTATTTACTCCTTCACCCCAAAAGTTCTGTGGAACATTGCTCTCACAAATCATGGTTCTAGCCATGTCTATAAGAGTTCGATTTTTCCTTTCTGCGACTCCATTCTGTTGAGGAGTGTAAGGAGCAGAGAAGTTGTGATCAATGCCATGTTCATCACAGAAAGTAGCAAAATCATGGTTTTCAAACTCTGTACCATGATCCGTTCGAATAGCTTTTACAGAAGATATATTTTCATTCTGTAATTGTTTAGCGAGCTTTATGAAAGATTCAAATGCATCGCTTTTATGAGTCAAGAACTTGACCCAAGTGTACCTAGAGTAGTCATCTACTACTACTAGACAGTATCTTCTACCACCAATACTTTGAACTCTTGTCGGACCAAATAGATCCATATATAGAAGTTCCAAGGGCTGAGTAGTAGAAATCTCATTCTTAGACTTGAATGATGATTTAGTTTGCTTACCAAGTGAACAAGCTTCACAGAAGTTGTCTTGCTCGAATTTGATATTAGGCAAGCCATTTACCAAGTGGTATGTCCTAACCTTCTATGCCAAAGATGAGTTTCGTCTTTGACAGACAGAAGACAGCTTTATGTTTCATAGAAGCTCTCCTGTGTTAAAGTGTAGATGTTCCTTTTCCGATTTCCAATGAAGCGGACTTCATTGTTTAGGATACCAGAACATTTATCTTGATCAAAGGTTATAGTATAGCCTTTATCACAAAGCTGGCTAATGCTCAGCAGATTATGTTTAAGTTCTGTAACCAACAGAACCTCTTCTATAACCATAGAGTCAGGACTTCCAATAGTTCCTGTTCCGATGACAGAGCATTTGCTATTGTCACCGAATTTAACAGAACCTCCGTTCTGTAAAGTCAACTTAGAAAATTTGGATGGATCTCCGGTAATGTGCCTTGAGCAGCCACTGTCCAGATACCATTCACTTTCTGTAGCTTCTGTTCGAAAACAGAATTGATTTCCTACAGAATTTTGAGTTTCTGTGTGAGTAGTTATGCACATTAGTGCTTGTTCTTCCTCATCATCAGAATCTTCAATATCTGCCCAAGCAATCATAGCTTTCTTGGGTTTTGTTTGTACAGAAGGTTTCTCCTTCTCCTTAAGGAAAGGACAATCAGATTTGAAATGTCCCTTCTTATTGCACTCATAGCATCTGATCATCTTAGGACCATTCTGCTTTTCACGTTTCTGATTTCTCTTGTTGAAACGTCTTTTGGAAGCGAACCGCAGAAGGCGTTTAGCAATCATAGCGAGTTCATCATCCGAATCGACTTCTGCCTCATTGTCAGAGTCTTCAATTGGTATATGAGTTCATCATCCGAATCGACTGATGCTTTAAAGGCTACTGAAGCTCTTTTTACATCAGATTGAGAGGTTCTCTCCATTTCATATGACATTAAGGAGCTCATTAGTTGATCTAATCGAAGAGTAGATAGATCCTTAGCTTCCTCAATAGCCGTTTTCTTTGCTTCCCAAGATTTGGGCAGAGTTCGTATAACCTTTCTTACTAATTCAGAATTAGTATAGTGTTTGCCTAAGTGAGTTAAGGCATCTACTAGAAGGTTAAGTCTCTGGAACATTTGTTCTACAGATTCTTCACTCTTCATGGTAAAGTTCTCATATTGATGAATTAAGAAATTCATCTTGGTTTCTCTAATCTGGTTCGTCCCAACATACATGGTGACAAGTTTATCCCAGATTTCTTTACCCGAAGTGCAAGTACAGACTTTCACGAATTCACTTTCCGACATAGCACTGAACATTAAGTACTTAGCCGTTTTAGTGAGTCGTTTGATCCTAAGGTTCTCCCGTGTAGGATGACCATCAGGACCAGTTTGTAGTTCAATCGGTAGAATAGGTGGACCGTCTTCAATGAATGACCAGAAATCATCATCGATTGCGTCTACAAAGGCACTCATTCGAATTTTCCAATAGGACAAATTTTTACCATAAAAAATGGGAGGATTCCCAATGTGTGGTTTCGGTATATAGCAATTATCACCCATTTTACAACTTCCAGAAGGTTTGACTTTTATGCAGAATAGTAGAACCTTTACGGTACTGTACTGATTCTTAATGCACACAAACTTCTGTTAAATTGAAACGGATATTGCTGGCAATCAAATCTCCATAAAATGGAGTAAAAATGCCAAGTCTGCAGAAACCTTAAGTTTTCAGCAGAAGAAAAACAGCGCAACAATCGGTTATATGCGTATAGCAGGGATAACCTTCTATAGGATGTAACTAAGCACTCAAGCTTTTGTTGAATCCCGTCTAAAAATAACTGGATGGTTTCTAGCAGAGCAATGAGCTACTGTAGAAGAGAGACAGATAGTGATAGTAACAGAGCGTAAGCTTCTGTGTAGTTGAAATCTATCGCGTGAAAGGTATAGTCTGCTATAGAATCTCAGCAGGCTGTTAAACTTTTTGTTGAATCACAAATTTTTGAATTCTATCAGAGTATAGTACTTCTGTAGAATTAAAATAAACTTGAGACAATTACAGAGCATAAGCTTCTCTAAGGCAGAGACAGAGAGCAATAGAAGCTACAACCTCCTATAAGAAATCAACGAGCTATAAAGCCTTTGTTGAAACTGCTTTTGTTCTAAATGTTGAATTCAAATAGATAACTAAGCTTCTGTTGAATACAGCAAGGTAGTAGTACTCAGAGAGCGTACGGAAGGTTTGAGCTGCTGTAAGATCTCAACGAGCGGTTAAGCTTCCGTTGAACCTTGCTCTGATACCAATTGTTGGCCCAAAGATTACACTAAGAGGGGGGGTGAATTAGTGTTAAGTCCAATTAAGGAATTCTTAAACGCTTTTTCACAACCCTCACAGCGGAAGTAACTTACTGTAATTTACAGAGCCTTCAAGCTTCTGTAATTACGGAACGTGTGAAATTGACTTCGAAATGAGTCGTAGAACACAAAGGATTTTATAGTGGTTCGGTGAAATCACCTACGTCCACTTTCGGTCACTTTTCACTAATAACTCATATAGAGATTACAGTGTAGAAGGTAAAACCTTCTGTGGTGTAAGAAAATAATTTCTTTGACCACGGGACGGTAAGATTAGCTTTACCAATGCAAGAAACTCTCTTGTTGTGTTTAGGATGTGTCTAGGTCGAATCACAAGGAAATCAACCAACTTGAGCAAGCACAGAACGTTGGCTGGAAGCTTCAGCCTTCTATGACTCTGTAGCGGGCTATTCCTTTTGTAGATCAGCGAACAGATCTGATGACGCTTTCTCCAAGTGTTTGGACGCCTCTGATATGCTTCTCTTTTTGTGTTTTTAGTTTAATCTACAAAACAAATAAAGATAGACCGTCTACAGTAGGTTGCAGTCCCTCACCACTTACGCCTGCTGCAGAAACCTTCTCTTGGACCTGCTGTACGCCAACCCGGCGTTACGGACAGCACTCCTGGCCAAGTCCTTCTGATTCACAGCCAACGACGCCTACGGAGTGGCTTCACCAAAGCACACCTGCTGCAAACGCACAGATAACAAAATAACCAACTACAGAAGGTTGAAGGTCCCTCACCACTGAACCCCTCCTACGGACTCCTTCTCTCCGACCAACTCTGTACGCCTACTCGCCACCAACGAACCCTTCCCCAGGCCCTGATGTACGCAGTCCGACGTCACGGACAAAGTTCCGGTCGAGTCCCTCAGATCCGTACGCAACGAAGTCACCGGAGCGGCTTCACCCACGCTTAACCCGCTGTAGTTACCTCCTGCGAGAACTCTCGCCTAGAGAATCCGTCCTGCACACTTGCACACACGTTAAACACCACTAACGTTGCCAAATGCCAAGACTTACCTCAAATCAAAATCGCTTTAAAATGTTTTTAGGTTTTTCTTTTATATAGAGGTTCCGTCCTCCTGTAAAGAAGGAAACTTATTTTGCCAAATACGTAAAATGACCAGATTCATCCCCAACGTGTAAAAATCATTTAGGGACAATATTTGATTGATTTCAGATCAATCGAATCATCTAATCACGAGATCTCATCTTACAGAAGGTTAGAGCCTAATTCGGTCAACAACCTTCTATAGTTGGAAAGAAAGAATATTTTATTTCCAACTTGAGAAATATGATGATGGGGTCGTGCAAATATCTGGTTGGAACCTCCAGATTTAATTTTGTCCTATTTTGACAATTAAATCCCCAGATAATGCATTAAAGAAGGTTCGGCCAGTAACAGCAACTTGACCTTCTATATAAGGAAATAATCAACGATTTATTCCCAAAAATAATTGATTCATTCCAGACAAGTAAAACATTGTATCTGGACGAAATATTAATCCAAATAATATTCTTAAGAATATTCTCTTCTTGAATTAATAATTTAATTAAGATAATCAATAATTAATTAACAAATAATTTATTATTGAAATATCTATTTATGGAAATATTCTCTAATCACGTTTCTTGATCTGAAATGATCCTTGGAGGGTGAAGAAAATATTTTCGTGATATTTTTCCTCTCTTACGAAGCGTATCTTCGTTACAAGAGGTTTCAGCTTCTGTAAAGTCACAGCAAGTCAAACCTGCTGTTTAACTCATCATCAAAATCTTGTCAACAGAATTAATATGCATTCAGAAGATTTGCATGATATTATGCTTCGTGCATGTGCATCAACTTGTGGGCTGCTATATATTGCTTGTTTAATGTCACATTACCTTCATTTAGTTCTTATATGCATGTGTATATGGTTAAGCATGAACACATCTTGTTGTTTTGCTTAAAAACATCGTCCATGTCAATTCGAGTCAGGCTCGTGCACACCAAATGTCAACGGGCTCAAATGTCCCATGTGTGTACTAACTTCAAACTTCATTTCTTCTGGTGATTTATTTCTTGAATTACTTTAGGCTTGTCTGATCACCTTTACATATTTTTTCGTGTATGTACATGAGGTGAAATGGCCTGAAGACACAAATTTGTGAGCTTATCAAGAATAGACAACTTGTAGGGTCGTAATCTCGATTTTGGAGAACTTGGAGATTCAAGCATCAAAATAAAGTGCGACTGGGTGGTATTCTTTCTTTATCATCTTATTCAGCTTGTGATTAAGTTTTATGTGACTAGATTGTATTTTGATATAGATTTTGGCAATCCCACTTGAGTTCGCATACTAACAACATTTTCTTGAACATGTACATATTTACTGAAATTTCTTTTCCGAAATGCCTATGCTTTTTATTTGAAAAATTACTTTTATAATATAATACATCCAGATGAATTTTATGCATATAATATGAGCGTCATTTTAATATAAATCGTAAAATTATGAAATTTTGAAGTCATCCCCTATTTTTGTGAGCTAACCCACTTTGAAATTGTATATAATTTGTTGTGTTTATATCAAACCTTTCAAATTCTAGTATGTTATAACTTGTATCATTAGAAGCATGTTGGTTTTTATTTCTTCTCATTGTGATTTTGTTGACCAAGATATACCGTGGCTAAATTTGCAAGCAAGTGGTGCATCGCCATATAATTTCAGCATAAAAAGCCCAACGTGGTTTTGGACTCTTTAGCCCATTTTGAGCCCATTTTGAGCCCAATGGGCTTGTGTTTTTGTGATATATTGAGTTTTAGCCCACTACTTTACTAAACATTAATCATTTTTACAACTTAGGCCAACTTGGTCATTTTGTTAGCACCATTAGGCTTACATTTTTAGCCCAAAATTGTAAGTTTCATCCTGTAAGAATTACAAACTTCATAAAATTTCATCAGTTTAGGTGGTTGTTTATCTATTTTTCTATAATTTATCAATATTTTTATCCATCGAGGAAATACAAAATGGGCCAAACATGTTTTGGGTCCCAATACTATTGTTCTTTGGGCTTCGTGGGCATCTTAGCCCACATCTCTCTTTGATTTTCATCATCTTTTTTGTCCTTTTCATTCCCTTGTGTTTGGGCTTACCGGTGCATATGACCCATCATCATCACGCAGCAGCTAGACTTGACTCCAGATTTACGATCGATTGCAACACACCATAGATGAAGTCCTCGAAGTGCTAGTCCATATTTTGCAACATGAAGGACCATGGTGGAAATGCTTCACTAGATTGGCTCACAATTAATGATTGCCAGCTCGATATTCGATTATTCCGACGGGCCTCAAATACGCGAGGAAAGATGTTGACCATTGCACCCAACTTATCCACTTGTAACAAGTCGTGTGTCCAAGAACACAAGTCAATAGTCCCCCTGAAAGGACCTTGACTTTTATTAATTTCCAAAAATACAATTTTTACAAACCGTGTACATCCAGTATGAAATTTATACCAGATCCTTTCTTAGCAGTTAATCTAAGGAAAATAACTCTTGAACCACTCCTAGCTCTTCCAGGAACCTATTTAAACATAAAAGTACAAAAATCGTTAGATAGACGAAGTACGACCACCATAAATAGGACACCCAGGAACATAAATAGGACACCTATTTAAACATAAATAGGACAACACTAAATAGGACCACCTATTTAGAGAGTAGGAATGCTTAATAGCAATCAAATATCTATATGATGTGATGTGTGTTGTTCTTTTATTACGAAGAAAAAGAGAAAAACTATTATTAACAGCGTCAATAACTACAGTCCAACATCAACTTCCAACTTACTTAATTTAACCATGAAAATCCTATAATAAAAAACACATAAAATGTTTCAATTTATTATCCTTTTTTTTACTTTTTTACTCAATAATTGAAATTTATAGATTAAGGCCTGTTTGGCTTCTCATGGTAAAATCCAAGATTGGCCAAAATCAATACCGAAACAAAAGTTAGTGGCAAAATTGCATAATAAACTAAGTTTTTGACAAAACAAAAAGTTTCGTAACAGTTTTTGATATTATCGTATATTTTTCCTTTATAATGTCTAAACCTAAGTTAATAATGGAAAGTGAATATCACTTAATACAATCTAATGAGATCTAAAATAATAAAATCAAATCAAATAAACTAAAATGACTAAATCAGGTAACTAATTGATGCTCTTTTCCTTTAGAACGAACTCCGAAGGAGGTTTGAAGTGCTTGGACCCCGTTATGCACAGAAACCGTGAGACACATGTAAAGGATCAAAATCGTGAGACATACATAAAGGATCCAAACCGTGAGACACACGTCTCGGAACCGCAATACAAGAGTATCAGAACCGCAATCATGAGTATTGGAATCACGATACATGAGTATCGGAATCACGATACATGAGTATTGGAACTGCGGTACGTAAGTATCGGAACCGCGATGCATGAGAATTGGAACTGCGATATGTGAGTGTCGGAATTCGCTAGACGTACGTCTCGAAATCGACTCGACCTTCGAGCTGGAATTAGTTCCGTTGGAAAGGAACGAAAGGAAGGCCAAAAGGGATTTCTCACACACTAAATGGAGACATGGAATTTCTGCTGGGGGGTGGTTGGAAGGTGAGACTAAAATCATCAAGGTTCGGTTGAAACGAGTGAAGGCGATTATCGGTAACGCCCAAGTATGGGCTGCCATACGAGGCACTTGATGAAGGACATGAAGGAAGGATTTCCACCCCAAGGATTGGCCGAGTAGTCGGCCTTAAAGTAAAGAAACAAGTCACGATGAGTGAGTTGCGCAAATTAACAATTGTAGGAAGTACGATGAGTGAGTATGTCATATCGTACTTAGTTCTTAATTAACGAGTGTAGTCGCATATGCGCGCAGGTGATGT
Organism: Melastoma dodecandrum; assembly: GCA_029817715.1. Lineage (NCBI taxonomy): Eukaryota > Viridiplantae > Streptophyta > Magnoliopsida > Myrtales > Melastomataceae > Melastoma > Melastoma dodecandrum. Next base: position 212,789 of record JARUPY010000526.1, on the reverse strand, counting down.
CATCGAATTTTTCCATGGGTGTATTTGGCTGAACTATTTGCACAAATAAGGTGAATTGGAGTGTGATTTGTTTCCTCGAACCGTGTGCATATGATTGAGTTGTGAGTTGCCACGGGTGAACATGTGCCCTTGGAATGAGAAGACCCAAGGATGCAGATTGAGATGTGGCTAAATTGAACTTGAAAAAGGGAAAGGCCCAATGAGGATGCCATCCTTAAGGGATTACAATAGGGAACTCCCCAAAAGGGAAGGAAAGATTCGGCACGATTGATTTTTGCGAGGGCTGAACATTGAAAAATGCCTCACGGGATGGGCGAAATGTTTAATGATTGAATGGGTGATAATCCAAGGATGGATAGTCGGTTGAATAAGTGTTTGGTTGAGGATAGTCGGTTGTATGGGTGATAATCCAAGAATGGGTGTCCCAATACGGCCCACACATGGATGAAGAGAGTCGGGTGAGGAAGTTTGAACTTGGATTAGGCCCGTGCATAAGGTTGCACTTGTCCACCCTTCACTTGACAACCTATAAAGAGGTCTACCATCGGGCTCAGAATGCCGAAGTATCGTTGAAGGCGGTAAAAGAGATAGAGGAGGCCGAGAAGGCTAAGAGGAAAATGGAATGCGGGTTGTCCCATCGCAAGAGATTCATGTCTAGAGGCTCATACTCGGCTTCAAAGAGTTTCCTGTCACGACCCCCTCGTGCCCCTACATCATCTAGGTGTTCTTTTCGAGGGGGGAACCAAAGCCCGAGGTCGGGTAGACCTCCCGTTTGCTCACGATACAACAAGTCCCACTTTAGGTTCTCGTGCGCATTGAATGAGCCCTTATGTTATTAATGTGGGAAGCTAGGGCACCAAATTGCCCCTAAGGAAGTGGAGCTTCGGAGAGCAAAATGCCGAGATCGAGTACATCGAGGGGGAGAGGAGGGATGAGACTGGGTCCGAAGTTGTCGGTTTCTCATAGATCAACGAGTGGACCGGTGGAATCCCCAGGCTGAATGCACTCACCGAGGAGGATGCCAACGCCTCCCACGGAGTGATCTCGGGTACTGTTCGAATCCGAGGGGTATTAGTGCATGTGTTGTTTGACACGGGAGCCACACACTCATTTATATCACAAGGATGTGTAGAAAAGAATGGCTGGCCAGTTGAGGACATAGGAAAACGCATGCGAATGGTATTGCTCACGAGGGAAGAACATAATGTTTTAAGCGTATGCCGTGGGTACAAATTGATTGTGACCGGGTTGAAATTTGCGATGGATTTTCTCCTGTTAAAGATAAGTGATTTCGATGTAATCTTAGGCATAGACTAGTTGGCTTCAAGCCATGCCCAAGTATACTACAAGGCGAAGCGCCTTTTGATTACTACGGCGGGCGAAGAACACCGCGAGTACATAAGGCATGGAGGAAGAAGCCGAATTTTGATGGTTTTTGCGGTACGGGTGCGCCAACTTTTGAGGACTGCACACGAAGTATTTCGTGCGACGGTGCTGAACAAAATGGCAGAGTTGCCAGCCTTGGAGCAAATCGAGGTAGTTCGAGACTTTGCATACGTCTTTCCTGAGGAGTTACTGGGGCTGCCGCCGGAAAGAGATGTGGAGTTTACGATCGATCTCCTTCCCGGGACGGCCCCAATCTCTCTTTCTCCTTACCCGATGAGCTCAGCAGAGCTTAAGGAGTTGAAAGCACAAATATAAGAGCTTGTAGATAAGAATTTCGTGCGTCCTAGTGTAAGTCTGTGGAGTGCCCCCGTGTTATTCGTGAAGAAGAAATATGGTTCAATAAGACTATGTATTGAATACCGTCTTTTGAATCAAAGGACGATTAAGAACCGTTATCCTTTACCTCACATCGATGACTTGTTCGATCAACGCAAGGGCTCGTAGTATACTGAAGATAGATCTCCCGTCAGGGTATTATCAAATAGGAGTTCGGGAAGGAGATATTCCTAAGACCGCATTTCGGACGAGATACGACCATTATGAATTCCGGGTGATGCATTTCGGGTTGACGAATGCGCCGACCATTTTCTTGGTTTTAATGAATCAAGTCTTTCAACCATATCTTGATCGCTTCGTGATGGTGTTCACAGATGAAATCCTTGTGTATTCGAAGAGTGAGGAAGAACATAAAGAACACTTGGCTATTGTGCCAAGAACGCAACGAGAGAACAAGTTGTGTGCCAAGCCAAGTGAGTGTGCGTTTTGACTTGAGAAAGTGGCATTCCATGGACATGTCATATCGGCTTTCGGCGTGGAGGTGGATCCAACCAAGATTGAGACTGTTAAGGGTTGTTCACGACCGACTAACATTGCGGAAGTCCGAAGTTTCCTTGGGTTAGCCGGATATTACAGGAGGTTCGTGGAAGGATTCTCCAAAGTCGTGACTCCCCTGACGAAATTGTTAAGAAAAGACGTTCGGTTTAGGGGGACGGACAAGTGTGAAGTGTTTTCGAGAAGCTAAAGAGAAGGTTAATGAGTGCCCCGATCCTAACGATACCAAACGGGCCCGGCGTATGACGGACAAGTGTGAAGAGTGTATCGCGATGCATCAACACAAGGTCGGGGATGCGTGTTGAAGCAACATGGGAAGGTGGTAGCATATGTCGCGAGATATAAAGGAAACACGAGGAGAACTACCCAACGCACGACTTAGAGTTTGCGGCCATTGTATTGTCTTTGAAGTTATGGTGACACTACCTATATGGAGAAAAGTTTGAGTTGTACACGAATCATAAGTCCTTGTGTTACCTCGCAACAAGAGTTGAACATGCGTCGAAGGAGGCGGATGAAGTTGCTCAAGGATAATGACTGCGAGATTTTGTATCATCCGGGGAAGGCTAACGTGGTGGCGGATGCTCTCAGCCACAAACATTGTTCTTTGATGCACCTTAGACTAGAGGAGGATAAGCTCATGGAACAAATGAATGATTTGAGTTTGAATGTGGAAGAAACAAATGCCCGTCTAAATGTGTCTTGAGGTCGGGTAGAGTCGGAGGTGATAGGGATTACCTGTGAAGCGCAAGCACTAGATGAATGTCTGAGGTTGGTGCAAGAAGGACTAGGAACGGAGGCTTATGCGAAGTTCAATCTCTCGACCCATGGACTGCTGTGGTTCGAAGATAGGGGGTGCGTGCCGGATGAGCCTGGGGTCAAGAGGAGACTAATGGATGCGGTGCATAAGAGCTCCAATGGTATCCATCTGGGTAATATGAAAATGTATTGGACCCTCAAGAAATTTTATCGGTGGCCAAAGATGAAGAAGGACATTGCCCGATACGTAAGTAAGTGCATTACTTGTCAGAGGGTTAAGATAGAGCACCAACGGCCGAGAGGATTGTTGGAGCCTCATTCGGTGCCCGAGTAGAAGTGGGAGGACATTGCCATGGATTTCGTCACGAGCTTGCCATGGATAGTGTCAAGTGCGGATGCGAATAAAAAGGGGACACTCAATAGGTGACTCTTCTATTAAGTGGGGATGGGCAAAGGTGTGAATGAGATAAAGTCTCAATACGTTGTGATAAAGAGAATGAAACGGGGAAAAAGAACGAAGCATAGTGAGTTGGATGGGATATTAAAGAACTATCTCAAGAATGGCTCTTTAATGTCATGGAGCAAGCTTAGTCAAATAATGATGCAAGTTAATCAGACTAAGGAAAAAGGAATCCCGCATGAATAGTGAGATGAGCCGAATTAATATTTACGAAATAGTCATTTGAACTATTCATATTGGCAGATATTTGAGGGGGAACGATTCATTCTCCACCACACCTTTCTTACTCTAGGAGAAAGAATTGCTGAAGAAGAAAAGGGAAGGAAGAGAGAAGGAGGAGAATCTGGGGAAGAGTAGGACGAAGCGACCTCAACCCTCGGCAAAAGTGGAGCGCTTCGTGTGCAAAACTCAAAGCCCAGCAAGGATTCGTGAAGGAGAAGGCCAAAGGGAGGCATTGTGGAGCGAGAAGGTCCGGAGGAGGGAGGAACTCATCTTGCTTTGCGGTGGATCGTTGGAAAGGTATGGCCTTTAATCCTTTCCCGTACTCATATTCGCGTATAATGGCCATATCATTGTCGCTTGGGGTAATCTTGTGTGATAGACTTGTGGATCATGTGTTGAATAAGTGTAAGTTTGTGCGAGAAAGGAAAGGAAGGTAGGACCCATGGAATAAATGATGGGATCCTCCCAAATCCAACGTGTGTGAGATCATGCAGATAAAATCTTAATCTTAGAGGTATGTGTGTGTTCGGTTTTGTAATTGTAACTGTCGGATGACAAGAAAAATAAAGGAAATGTGACGCCTTTAAGGGTTTCTGTGCTTGTAAGTGTGTTAGAAGTACTTGTAGGGGACCGGTGAGACATTTGCCTTATGATTTGAATGGTGTGAGTAGGTAAAGTTGGGGACTTTCTAAGTTCCATGGGTAAAAAAGACATGAAACTACATATAAAGGATCGGAACCACGAGACATATGTCTCGGAATAACGATACATGAGCATCGGAACCGATACATGAGTATCGGAACCACGATCATGAGTGTTGGAACTGGGGTACGTAAGTATCATAACCGCGATATATGAGTATCGGAACCGTGAAGCATGAGTAACAGAACCGCGATATGTGAGTGTCGGAACCGTGAAGCATGAGTAACAGAACCGCGATATGTGAGTGTCGGAATTCGCTAAACGTGCATCTCGGAATCGACTCGGCCGTCGGGCTAGAATTAGTTCCGTTGAAATGGAACGATAGGAAGGCCAAAAGGGATTTTCTCACATGCTAAACGGAGAGATGGAAGTTACGCTTGGGGGTGGTTGAGAGGTGAGACCGACATCATCAAGGTTCGGTTGAAACGAGCGAAGCCGATTGTCAAGAACGCACAAGTATGGGCTGCCATAGAGGCACTTGATTGGCCGAGTAGTCAGTCTTAAAGTGAAGAAACAAGACACGATGTGTGAGTTGCACAAATTAGCGATCGCAGGAAGTACGATGAGTGAGTGTGTCATGCCGTACTTAGTTCTTAACTAACGAGTTTACATGTGGCTGGTTCTTAGGGAGTCTTAGATGGTTATTATTTCTCCCTTTCCTTGCGGACATTGTAGTAAAGACACATTAAGAACTCGTTTTGTGAACGACTTTGTAATCGCTTCCGTTATAATTGAAATACGATCTTGTTTTTCTTAAATGAAACTGGGTGATCCTTTCAACATTCCTCAGCAATACTCGACTCAATCCAATCTGAGCGACCATCTCTCTATTCTCAGCAATGCATATGCTCAATCCTAATGGTCAAGTCATTTATCAAGAAAAACCTTTCAATTGGATCAAACCTCATATAATTGTTCGAAATTATCAACACGGTATGTCATGCAGTGAAATCAATAATTTATGAGTTCCAATAAAACATATCGAATTGGTACTTAGTAGGAAACCAGCCAAACACCGACCATCCACTCATCCACATCTTTTTATTCACAAACTTTTATTTCAACAACACAAATCTAAATGTATTATCACATTCTATTGTACCCTTATAACGAGTATTTGGTCAATGACTCTTGGTCCAGTTGGTCGAAGGTATTAGGTGATGAAGCACCACTCAGATCTCATGCTTGAGTACACAAAAAAGGACTCACAGGATAAGTACATATTTACACGCAAAGTACATTTCCTTCATATTTTTTCTTTTCTTTCATACGCCTAAACATTGGTACTCAGAGCCATGGTAACTATATATTTTTTCAGTTCTTTTTTTCTTAAATTCATTTTTTTACCCAAGACTTGTTAATGTTTAACCGACCCCACTCAATGCCAACTACCATGCATTATTAGATTTTTAAAATTGGTTTCACTCAATACAATCCATACCTAGATATCATTATACTCAAAATATTTAAGTCCAATCGCCAATTAAGCTCCATTTTCACTCTTCCTAGGTTGTAAGCACATGTATAATTAGTCATCATCAAATAAGGATCAGTGTACCAACGATATCGTCTAGTTTTACTAAGAAGTTTGATATACCTAAACTCAACCTAAAAAAATAAAAACAAAACAAGCAAGGATCATCCAAACTCAAAGTAATAGACAAAATAACCAGAACATCACCAAAACAAAATAGAGCAACAAAGTTGCAGCACCCCCAAACCTCGACTAAACATCCTCCCGATGTAATTGAAAAACATAAAATCAAAAGGAATTACTCCCCTGGGGAAGCTAGTCATCGATTTTTTCATCGGAGCCTTATTGAACTTCATCGTCATGAGAAACATGCTCCTCAACTTGTTCGTAAGATATCCATGACAGGATGTCGAAGCTGCAACAAATGAAGACAATAATGGTTATGTGTCTTTCAATTGATAGGAACCCCTAAATTTTTTTATTGGACTAAAGGCAAGGATAGGTCCTTCAAACTTGGAGAACACGTCATCTGGAGTTCTATGATGAGCTGATATTACAACGTTGCATCCTTCTATTTTAGAGGACGCGTCCTCCATCAGTCTGTGCTTCCTGCCTTCGTTAAGGTCACGTCTTTTAGAATTCGAGGACGCGTATGCTTATCCACTATAAAATCCAAAAACAAAATGGAAAACTAGACTCGGGTTGCCTCCCGAGAAGAGCTTGATTTATAGTCACCGGCTTGACTTTTTCTTTCGTTTTACTGCTCCTTTAGACGAAACGAGGCTACTTCTCGATCAAAGCTTCTTTAGTAGTACTTTAGCCGTTGCTCATTCACTTCAAACGCTCATCTCATACTCTCCTCTAATACCTCAATGACTTGGAATTGCCCCAACCATCGCCATTTTAGCTTTTCATGGAATAACTTGAGCTGGAAATTGAATAAAAAAACCAATTAGTCTTGCTCGAAGTTCCTGGGGAGGATCTTACAATCATGCCACATTTTGTGTTGTCGTTATATACTCTTACACTTTCATATGCTTGTAGACGAAATTCCTTGAGTTCATTTAATTGAAGGAGTCATCTTTCGTCAGCCTTCTACAAGTCAAAATTCAAATTCTTCAAGGCCTACTACGCCTTATGTTCAAGTTCCACCAGGAGATGACATGCCTTACTAAACACCAACCAATCTTTTCTCGTTGGGCAAACCATTTTCTCAAGGATTGATTTCTCCGTTTGTGACTTCGACATTTCCCCCCTGTCGGTGGATGATGTGATATTGCTAGCTTGTGCTTGATACCGAACTTCCTAAGTGCTTTATCGAGCCATCTGATTATTTCCTTTTCGACTAATTCCCGAATATCAGTGATTGTCCACCCCAAGGCTCGTTTATGTTCCCTCAGCACCCGAAGTAACTTTTCTTCCTACACCACTATTAGTATCGAAGGAAAATAACTGGTAAGTTCTAACACTTCCAAGATATTGATACCTGAAGTGTTCCGGTAAGCTCTAACTGGGGCGACTCTTTAATTGATAGGTTCATTGGATTACATGGCCTTTCCAAGGGTTCAGGGTGTGAGAACTTCGACATCCATGGTGTGGATTCCAACCGGTGTATCACTTCATGTGCTTTCTTCATCAGATGATGACAATTTCAAAGAAGCTTCAACAGGATCATCATAGAATATTTCGGTAGAATATCCATTCAAGACATAAATAAAAAAGCATCCATCAGGTTCACTTGGGCACTTCATCGATTTAAAAACGTTAAATGTTGCCTCCTGATAATTAACCTGAATGGTTAATTCACATTTTTGAACATCAATGATGGCTCTACATTTTTCCAAGAATGGCTTTCCTAAAATGATGGGGACATCCTTAGCTTCCTCAAAGTCTAAAATTATAAAATTTGCTAGAAAAATAAACTTATCCACTTTAACAAGTACATCTTCGATAATACCCCTGGGATAAGTTATAGATCTATCATCTAACTGTATGTTACATATGTAGGTTTCACCTCCCTCAAACCTAACTCCTTGTATATTGATAAGGGCATGAGATTGATACTCACACCAAGATCACATCATGCGTTCATGGCACTACACTCCTCCGTCGGTGCGATGGTTTCAAACACACATAACTTCCGCTTCTTGGACATTTGTTCAAGAGCCTCTGCAAAAAAGAATGTTAATATGAAGTTTCTTAGGCGCATCAAGAAACTTACGAAATTGGGCTTCGTTATGCTTCCGAGCTCTTTAGGGGAATGAAAGTGGTGGTCAGTCTTGTTTCTCCATTTTAGTTCCTCGACTTTACTTAGATTACTTCAATGAATTGAAGGTTTTGCTTGAAGGGTAGGTTGGTCTGTTGTGGGAATGACATGTCCTTTGGAAATCACAGACGTGTCCTTGTGATTTGTTTCGTCCACATAATGTGGAAGGTTGCGTCCTTTAGATTTGGATGACGCGTCATCCGCGGGTCTATGAAATTTTTGAACTTCTTGGTCACGTCTTCCATCTTGCGTGTCCGTCTCAGCGTTGATCAATCCTTGTAGATGAGGATTTTTTTCTTTCGAGCACATAGTGTCTCTCATCCGAATCCTTGGTGGTACTCCTTCAAGCTCCTTGTCATTCCTCAAGGTTATAGCCTTCACATGCTCTCATGGATTAATCTCAGTATCGCTTGGCAAACCTCCTTGTAGTCGCGAGTCCAATGCTTGAGCGAGTTGATTGATCTGATTCTCCATGTTTCTAATTGATGCTGCTCAATTCTTAATCATGGCGTCCTGATTCTTAATCATGATGTTCTGATTTTCCATATTTTTCATAATTAGCTCCTCAAAACCCGACTGCTTTTCCGGTTTCGAAGGTTTGAGATGCTGAAATTTCGGAAGTTGTATCGCTCGAGAGCCAACTGTTTGTGGCCCTTTCCAGGAGAAGTTTGGATGGTTCCTTCACCCCGGATTATAGATGTTGGAGTAGGGATTGTTCATTTGATTTAAAAGAAAGTTGGCTTCTTTCATACTAGCTGAACATTTATATGTTAAGTGTCCACCGCCACAAATATCACAACCCCTTGATGTACCTTGAATAGAATGCACATTCCTCGTCTCGAACTCTTGGCTAATGCTTATATCTGCGCTTGAATAGACGTGAGTGCATCAAGTTTATGAAAACTAGCAACTTTCTTACCACTTTCCCGGTTGCATTCTAGACTCAGTACACAAGTCCTTCTCATGGTTTCCAAAAGGTTTCTTGCTTTAACATATGGTTTCCAAAAAGTCCTTCTCAGTACACAAGTCCTAGCGCGATGATTCGGTTAAGCCATTATAAAAGGATTCCAGTTGTTGTCATCCTGGTAGATCATGGTATGGGCATTGAATTAGCAAATTTTTGAAACGCTCTCACGCCTCCACAAAAGTCCATCTCATGTTGCCTAAAGATAGTGATTTCGTTTCTCATATGACATATGTTTGACGGCGGGAAGTATTGGTCCAAGAATGCTTCTTTCATTTGTTACCGGGTCGTTCGATCCCGTCGACAAAGAATTCAGCCATCTTTATGCTCTATTCTTTAAAGGGAAGGGGAATAGCTTCAATAGTATCTCATCACCGGGCACTCCATTCTACCAAAAGTTGTGATACTTAGTAACTTGCTTAAATGATCACATGGATCCTCATTTAGTGACCCTCAAAGTCACTAACTTTTGTTTCATTTGTATCACCGATGTTGTTATCTCATAGTCCCGAACTTGGATTGCAGGTGTAACAATACAAGACCGGTTGAATTGCGGTTTTGCTGAAGTGAACTCCACCATCGGCATGTTATCATTATCCAACTCACCTTCATTACGTTGCTCCTGAATGAGATTTCCATCCATGTTGCATTGTTACGCACAATCTTTCTCACGAACTAATCTACCAAAGGTCCTTTCGATATCAGGATCCAAAGGTAAATTTTTCGTACTTCGAGTTCATTGCATGCACCTTGCAGAAAAATAGCAAAAGTAAAAACAAAAAAATTTAACGACTTGAACTTCAAATAGGTAAAAGGGTTGATAGTAGAAACCTTCTCAAAATTGTTTCCCTGACAGCGACGCCAAAATTTAATCACGCTTCTGTAAGGCAAAAAATTAAAATACTCTAAGAAACCTAACTAACTCGTAGATAGCACAAGTGGAGTTCGTTCTAACAAAGAATCAACAGAGAAATTATTCTAATGATCACACAATTAACTAAAGCGGATGGAATAAGAATGAAATCGAAAATAAAACGCAAAGATAAAACGATAAATCAATCAAATGAGAAAAGCATAGGACTATTAACTTCTCCTAACGAATTATTTAACTCATTCATTCCCGTCTACGGTTATCGAATCCTCAATTTATTAACCTAGGGTTCAATTATCTTCTTAAGCCTCTCCCGAGTGCTCTAAGAGCGTATTCTCTGTACTGAGATAATCACTCTATTCCTAGACAATTAGCTAGTGGGAACCATTATGTGTCAACCATAAAAATCTACCTAAGGTGATTCGATATATTCCAATCATTCTCACGAATTAACTCCATTTTCCAACGTGGCGCTTAGGCTATCTACACCATGACTTAACTTAAACAATTTTTCCTAACCCGATTAGGTCTCCAGATTAAATTAATTGATGACCAATCAATTAATCACATTAAGATTAAGATATGGACAAATAACCTTGTGATTTCGAATAACGAAAATTCACTTGTTAAATAAAATCGAGGTTCCATTGAAGTCCTAGAAAATAAAATTAGTTCATAATGAAAATAACAAGCAAGCTGAGTTCAAAAGAAAACAACAACGATAAAGAAATCAATGAACAAAAAGCAGAGAAACGCCCTCCCGAACTTTCGATACGGGAAGTAGTAGTCTCATCTGGATCTCCGCTTGAAACCTAACCGTCAACCCCTTCTCGATCTCCTACTCGAATGTCTCCTGCCCAAAAAACATTGTCTCGCCTCTAGGGTCACACTTAAAAAATAAATAATTCCCTCTAAAAAGATCTTCTAATATTCCCCAAGTCTAATGAATTTTAAAATAATAAAATAAAATAAAATAACCTAAAAGGGCCGAATCAGGTAACTAATTGATGCTCTTTTAGAACGAACTCTAGAGGAGTTTTGAAGTGTTTGGACCTCGTTTTTCACAGAATGTTAAAGATCGTGTCCTCCCTGCAATCCAGCATGTCTTTCGCTCAACAGATTCCTTAGAGGCACATCCTTCTACTCTTTATCCTTGATCGCCCATTTTGCTCCCTCTTGTCCAACTTTGAGTATTCATTCATTATCCCACTCCAAGTGAACACAAAACCAAGAAGCATCAACAGGAGCACTAATTTATTGCAAAATAGACTAAGAAACTACAAAGATAAAAAAATATCGACTTAAAAGGCAAATTAAACTAAAAATGACCCAAAACCTATTAAAATCCTATCATAACTCGCATGGCTAACTACATAAAACATCCTTTAGAATATGAAATAATTCTACTTTCAAAGAGTTATCAGTTAGTATATTGATGATATTATCATATTGGGAGGGAGGAAAATTATATGGGATGAGGTAGGGGTGACCCTTGACAAAGTAGGCAAAGAGGTATCAGGGCAAGCTTCAAAAGTGGTACTTACCAAAGGCTTAACAACAATCGTGGGTGATGGGAGCACTCAAGAAGCAATAACCAAAAGAGTTGCTCAAAGTCGTAATCTCAATTCGGCTCCCGAGCAAGGTTGTGAAAAGGAGAAATTCATTGAGAGGATTTTTTTATAATTAATGAGAAGATTGCTAAGCTCTCAGGTGGCGTAGCAAAAATACAGGTTGGAGCACAAACAGAAACTGAGTTGAAAGAAGCTTAGAGTGGAAGATGTCCTTCATCCTACAAAGCTTGCCACTGAGCAAAGCATTATTATAGAGGTGGCATTGGATACTGTTGTGGTGTTGAAATTGCTTCCGAGGGTTGCTCCATTCGGCTAAGAAGCACATATTTCCAAACATCATCGTTGAGGACAAGGGTGTTTTTATAGGGGAGGCATTGTTGCATGGGAAGTAGGAGTCCATAGATTGGATGGTGGGCATCAAGCTGGCCCACTACTTCGTGGGCACTCGAGGCTTATAAGGAGGTGTGACAGATATAGGGAAATGGCATATAAAGTAGTGAAAGGAGGGAATAGTATGAAGACGATGGAGGGCGTTGAATAAGGATAGTGTCAAGGAATTAGAGAGACGTGGAGTGAAGATTTTGATACCTTCGATGGAGATGGTTTTGTCATCGACCCTCTGACTTGTAGAAGAGTATGACTACTTTGATGTTTTCTTTCTTTCCTTTATTTCGTAATCGAAGAAGAGATTCAATGACATTTGTATTTTCCGACAACATATAAACTAACATAAGGAATTCACTGACAATGGCAACGAGAAAAATGAAGTGGCTTTGTCAAAAGTGGGATGAAGGTGCATCAAGAATGGTAGCAGGATGTGGGCTTGTTCATGAAACGGCATTGATTCATGAGAGGGGGGAAGGGGGCATAGCTTAAGAGACGGTGTGCCTCTTGAGGGATGGGGCATCGCTCCACCAGTCTTGGCATGACATCAGTGAGGGCGAGTAACGGATGGGTGGGTGTTAGGGGAAGTGGGCATTAGGGCCCAAAAGCCAGATTGAGAGATTGAAACTCTTATAATTATAAAGGATACATCACATTGTTGCATGATTTGGAGTTTTTAAACGAACGATAAAGAAGTATTTGGGTGGAAATGATACATCCAAGAGTTTTGGATGGGCACTAATAGTGTGCTGGATTCTCACACAGAACCAAGAAGGACATGTTCTCCAAAATAAAAGGATGCGTCCTTGGGTACACTATCACAGAACTGAGAGGCGTCCTCCAAAATGGAAGGACGCGTTCGTGAGCATTCTATGGATGATAGAATAAAGAAATACTTGTCTTCCAATATGGAGGTCACGTCCTTCGTTGCGCATTAAGTTACAAAACTAAGAAAGACGCGTCCCTAGAAATGAAGAGACGCATGCTTTGAATCGTTGTCATGAATAGTCATATTATTTCGTTCTTTAACTTGAGCCTTGTGATGATGGGTTGCAATCCCTCATTTCTAATGGCTATCTGGAGGTTTATTCGGGGTGTTTCATAAAGTGTTGTAACCCTTTGACTTCAAAGATTGTATGGCGATTTCTTGATACCGCTTCATGAAGGGTCATGCCTTCTTATTTCCAATGGTCATGTAATGGTCTCAAAGACAAGAAAAATTCCCGTATGTTAGTTTGTTAGAGCACCCACTATAAGTTGGAGGTCAAGACTTCGACTTTTGACATCATCCTCTCAATATTGTCTCATAGGTCACGGAAGCACTTGGACCAACTAAGCCATCTGAATTTTCGATGCTTTAGTGTTCTAAAGAAGAGTTTGAAAACATGCATGTCCTATTTTTATCAGTACCTAAACCCGTCTTTCATAAAAATTATGATAAGCGAGTTTTCAAAACCCGTCATAGGCGGTAAATACCTAACTTTTGAAACATCAACCATATTTGAGTATTTCAGTACAATCCTCCTTCCTTATAGAGATATAATTTTGTCAAAAATCACGTTCTCAAATACATTTTACTCTAACACACATTTTAGTCTTAGTACATTTCTTTTTCTAGAAGCATTCAGGATTTTGAAACACATTTTATTTCAATGTCAATATTTCGTGTTTTGGTAACGGGAATCCCTGTGAAGCTTCGGTGCTGTTTTTAAAATGTAATTCCAGAACCGTATTCTTTTAATTCTTTAAATTCCAACCAATTTTTTGAAATTTTTTTTGACATTAACCGGAACTGTTCTCTTCTTATGTGGGCCAGTCCTCCTGCTAAAACTTCACGATTTGAGTTTTCATTTAAGATATAACAATGGAGAACCATTTACACCAAAATCTTTTCCATCTCATAATGAGAAATAACCATCTTCCCATTGTCATCAGCACCATTGTTGATTTAGGGATTCCATGTTCTGCACATCAGACGCAACCCCAGTTTCCACAACAATGCACTCCGGATTGTTGGGATTTCACATTCTAAACCTCGACCAGGTCTTGGTTATAACGACCTGTATATCTAACGAGGACATGGTTAAGTTGATAAAAGAAATTTAAAAATAAATAAACCTTAACATAAGCATCTGTATTTTCTTTGACCGGAATTGAGTACTTCTATGTTAAATTGAACGCAAGTGGAAGAACATCTTCTCCCTTGGAAATTAACAACATTATTAGAAAGCAACTTCATAAGTTCTTAGACTTCAAGAAGAGAACCAAAAATAAAACCCTTTAGCAGCTGAAGCTTTTTTTCCACTTAAAACAAAATCTCTGTTTTTATAGTCTTTTTCTCAAGACGATAAAACCAGACTTACCCCAAAATTGGTGACATCCATTCTCCTCCACCAAATAATACCCATGTTACAAGCATGGATTCATACAAGAACCAATCTCGTCCACAAAACAAGAAACGATACCCCCTATGGAGAACTGTTATCCCTTCTAACTTCAAGGAGCCCCACCCTTTCAGGGTCATGGGGGATCACCAACTACTACTTCAGATAAGTCGAAGAAATCCAGAGGAGCACATAAGTGATCAGAGAGGTAATTACTTCAAAACCCCTCAGACCTTTGATGAGAGGGGGAATCACAGACACCATCAAGAATGTACCCAGAAGCCATGAGAAAGCGAATGCACCAACCCTACAAATACAATAGATTGGATAAATTCTGACGATCGTTGAAGCAAAAGAGTCAGCTCACTTACGAATGAGAATAGAAGTGTAAGATAATCGATGATGCTAAAAGTGATTCATTGACAATAGTTTCCACTAGAATACAGCATGAAGACCTCCTCCGACTATAGAGGGGTCAGCTACATCAAATTTCCCATTGCCATGTAACTCAACTAGACAAGAAAATTGCATACAATATACATACATACATACATACATACATACATACATACATACATACCCCACACACACACACACACCCCGACAGGAGGAACAAGCTCAATGGTACATTTCGTCTTCGTCCACATGGTAACTCAGCAAGAAACTCTCCCCTAACTGCTTACAGCATTCATAGTGCCATTCAAGACGCTTCCAGGTGGATTAGAAGGACATGGTCTAAAAACATGTTAAAACATCTTATAAAACATGAAATATTAGTGCATACCCATAGAAGGAAGCTCGCCATTTGCTTTTCAGCCTGTCATGTAAGAAGTACATCGTAGCAATCAAAGATATAGCCACTTGCAGAGTGGGACCTTCCTCTGTTGGAAAGAGGACAGTGAGCACTGCAAGGACTGAAAATGTCAACACAGTTTTCACGATGAACTTCATAGATGGGGTCTGGAACCTGCTCAACACAGCTTGGACCACGGGGGACTGAGTCACTACCCTAACCTTCTTTTGCACATCAATCTTGGGATTCCTCCTCTCATACAACTTCCGCATAATTATTTTGTCATGTGCAGACTCAATTGCATCGACGCTTGCTTTGTGCCCAGCGTACTTTTGAATGAGAAAATTTCTTGCAGCTTGGATTTCATCTTCGGATGCTTCTCTACTAATTGCAAGCCGCTTATAAGGGTCGCTGACATTAATTCTAGGGAAGATTGTAGAACCTAAATAGACCAAGAAACAGAAAATGTCATGCCTTAACCAGAAAACTGCAACTGTTAAACAATTAGTTAGTAAAACAGCAAGTACTCTAGCAAATACTCATAATGTACATCCTCCAATTATTTCTCAACAACCTATCCCCAGGAAACAGGTAAAGGTCATGCAGGATAAACAAAAGCGTGAGAAGCACTAATTTGGAGCTGATGATAAATAACATCACTTTTTAAGAATGAATTAGGCTTGAATCCTTACTGTTTGAAAGACCCACCAAAACGCATACACTTGCTAATTGATGAAAGAATTATTTGAAGGCTCTACAGCCCACCCCCACCCCACCCAAAAGAAAAATGCTAAACCAACTCCTGTGCTGCATATCGAATAGTATCCCAATTCATGGAGAATCAGTACCGTCGCTGGAAGAAGCATCCATGGTGCACCGGACAACCGGAGATTGTCTTGGGAGGCAGTGACTTCTGGAAGAGGGAGTAAAGCCGAGCCAAAATAAATACGGTTGGAGTTCACCGAGTTCTTCTTATAAAACTGAGGAAGAGCAAAGGCATACCTTCCAGCGAGTCTTAATTTGCGCCTCTCTTTAAGTCCGGCATCAGTTTGAAAGAATGAAGACTCAACTTGGATGACCACAGGCTTACCCCCTGTCCCAGGTACGCAGAAACATCTCCAAAGACCCCCCGCCAACCCTGGGACGGACATTGTCGGGCACGACCAGGTAACGATTCCAGGTAATGACATCCGGCGGCAACCGGACGACTAAAGGGGCTATTAAACGATCAATCGTGCTGGGATTGACAGCCTCCAAGTAGCAGAGAGGAGACGCGTTGTTGAAGAAGATGGGCTTTTAGGGCAACGAGAAAGCGGCGAGAGAGGGAAACGCGACTTAACCTGCAGGCAGGAGAGAGAAGACCCAACACGCAAATTTATAGCATAGGTGATAGGAATACTTGGCTCTCACCGAGGCAAAAAGAAAGCCCAACATGGTACCGAACTCTTCCTAATGCTCGAGTTGGGTTCGATGAAAAAAAAATATTCAGCCCGAATTCCGCTCGATCTCGTTTGACTCCAAAAAACTAAAGTTCGAGCTTGGTTTCATCGAGTTTTAAGTAGCTCGAACACGGCATGATAACCTGGATAGCCCCAACAAATAATTATTTTTTAAAAATTAATTTAGTCCTTAATTTTAAATTTACTTATAAATAAGTTCAAAACTTTAATATTTATTAATAAAATTATTAATATTTATTATATTATATTCGACTCGCGCGCCATCGAGTTATAAGTGTTAAGGCTCAAGCTCGGCTCGTTTCATTACCGAGCTTGCCTCGAGTTCGGCTCGAAATCGGTCAATGTCGAGATCGAACCGAGTTTTGACCAAGCCATTTCGTGAGCGGCTCGCAAACGGCTCGGTTCGTTTTCACCCCTAGCTCTCCCTTATACAACATTTTCTTACGAAAAAATTAATTAAATTGAACTTTGTGTTCAAAAGATGTGTAATATTTAAAAAAAAAATCGTAAATGGAAATCAACTAATATATAAATTTACGAGTCATCTTTTAGAAAGCGATCTTTTCAATTTTTAAAGTTGAATATACTATAATTTTTTAACTTTAGTGCCACTATTGTGATTTATTCTTTAATGATTTTATCCAATAAAAAATTATGACAATTTTTAATAAAAATTGATTTAATTTTCGTTATTACTAATAAAATTTATTGAACAACCATATAAAATTCCACAAGACAAATTAATACCAATATGTACTATTTTCATTTCTTATTTTAAAAAAAGCATACAAATAATTTTCGAAACGTGTATATATAATCAAATCAAATCAACTAGTTTCATCACACTAAACCTACATTATCACTTTTTTGGTATTAGTTGCACGAGCTTTGTCCCTTTTACTACACTTTCTCAAAATATTTTATCTTTTATGATCTGAAATTTTTTTAAATTCCTCCTTTATAATCTTTTTACTAATTAACTGCTTTTTTATTTATTTTAAATTTAATCAATAAATTTTATTTATTGGCAATTAGGTCCTTTCAAACAAAAAAGTGTTTTCTCGAGGTGGCCATGATATTAATTTGAACAGTATGGTATGATTTTAGGAAAATTTTTCTAATTGTCTCTTACGTTGACTTTCAGTCAAGCTCAAGAATTAGTTATAGTATTTTAAACTAGCTGTAGATCCCAAAAGGTATTTACCTTGAAGAAAGAAAACATCAAATTCAGTTTGAAAAAGAGTCAATTCTTCTTATTTTTTAGAATAACTCCCCCTTCGCTTAAATAATTGAGTTATCCAAGCTGATAGATTTTCAAATTGGTCAATAAAAATGTTTAATAATCATGTCCTGGAATCATTATCTACCTCGTGTGTCCAAATGTAATAATTTCTGATTTCGGCAATTAATTACTAAAATGACTCATACTTTGACGGCAACTTAAATAAGTTTCCCTAATTAAATTTTTATTTCAACAAAGAAACACGAGGCATAAGAAACTTAATATTCAGAAGTAAAAGTTGTTTATCATATCTTAAGTGGGTATCTTCTGGATTCACCATTATTTCACAACTTCAGAGATTTAATAGTTCTACACTTCCTTCACATATGAGAGAAATGTGAGATGGATAGTTCTTCTACGCCGCAATGGGTGCCCTTCCCTTGAGAATCTTATATAGGCAGCACTCCTCCTCCGCACTTCTCTTGAGAAATGTGAGTGGAGAGGTCTAACCTTCAGTTAATTCCATTTGAAAGCTGTGCCATAGGTTAGTTCTAACTTAGTCTTGACTCTTAGGTATTCTGGCAACAAACAAAGACGGTAGAAGATTGTGAAATATATACACTAAAGCTAGTGCCAATGCATGGTTTACCAATTCAACAGAAAATGAATATAAATTATCAAAAAATATATTAGTGATAGTGCTTCTGACAAAGCGAGCGATCCTAACCGCAAAATCAATCTTAATTTTGTACAACTTTATACTCGCATCTGATCATTCTTTGTCATGCGAGATTCCCTCGTCACTATTGCCTCATGTCTTCGACAATGTTTCACCAATCGCTTATGAGAGTCCCTGGCATATCCGGGCTTGATTCTCTTGGATTCTCAATTTTGGTTCTTGAAATTGTTAATCCCATGTTTTGTACAGGTCATCAGTGTTTTCCTTCTGTACTTCAAATGTATCAGCCCATAAATGAAGTATAGAGGTTTCTCTTATCTAGAAACTATCTAGAATATTCAAAACCCATTCTCATTCTCATTTTCAGTAATCATATCTACATAATCCAAGTATGAACACATGATCTTGACAGTGGTCATTCTGTCACTAAGCATATAATAACCCTCCATTTAGGATAATAAATGTTCCATCACATCTTTAAAGAACTTAACCTTAATGGTTCTTCTTCTAGTTTATCTTTGTAATACTTTTGCTAGAAACCCTGATAATCAAGATTCTTTTGTTGAGGCTTCACAAAACATCCACCTTTACTAGGATGGATTTCCCATAATTGAATATTAGGAAGAATTCCTTCATCATTGCTTTCTTCCATCAATGTACTGGTAATCAATAACGTAGCGCTCTTCGGTCTGTAATGAAGACATCTGAGTAGATACTTTACCAACGAAGGTGATAGGGATATCTGATCATAATCATAATAGTACATTTCAAGAACATTCACAAAGTCTATATCCAAATATGGTTAAACTACTTCCACTAATCATGAATTAATCCAATGGACTTGCCACTTCTGTTATATCCAGTATAGATAGAGATAAAGTAAAGAGTTTTTCTAGAGTGGGGATTCTCTCTTTTCACCGTCTTTGAGGATTTCATTGTTGCTACCTCACACATTACCATGGATGGTGGTGTTGAGAATATATTATGTAGAATTTAATTGTTTAGACAATTCTTCTCCATCTATAGTACAATATTTTAAGTTGACTCCACATTTCTGATATATGTCATGACTTTCTTTGCGAACAATTCAATATATTGAATGGAATTATATTTCATTCCTCTCTTGAGTCTTGCATAAGGAACCATTCCATTCTCCGAAAGCGATTTGTCCAAAACATCTACATCAAAATATCATGATTCTTTAGAACCTTCATGGCTTTCTTCTTTGTGAGTTTATTCCCTCGACTCTTTAACATAATATTACTCAAGAATTACTTCCTCAAGATCTCCTTCAAATCATCCAGAGATTCTTCATCGAGCATGGTTATTCCATAATTGAAATAATCACCATACTCTATTTATGTCGTATCATCAATCTCCATTGTCTTGTTTGGCTGACTTATGAAGGCTTTGAATTCTGCCTCCTCTTGAGCTTATTCAACTTTAGCCTTTTCGTTTTCGTTCTACTATCTGTGTAGTAATCTCTTATACAAGTCCACTGCTTCTTTAACTGAAACCTTATGCTCATTAGCCAAGTGATCTTGACGGTATTGAATTAAATCATGGTTAATGGGTGCCAACAAGGTTCTTCAACCTTATCCTCATTTATTGTTGCATTCTTCTCATGATCCGATAATTTGGGATGTTTTGCACTCTTAGTCCTCTTAGCTTTTCCATGGGATTTAGCTTGGACTTCTTACTTTGGATCGGCTAACTTTGTTTTTCCCTTAGGGATTTTCTCTATAGGATCATCTATCCTCTTCTGAGAGTTCTGTCAATGGGAACCCTCTCGTTAGTATCAACCATTCTCCTTTGGAAATCCATGTTCATTTCTCCTTTAAAGTTGGTGGAAGCCTTCTTCTTAGGATCAGTCATTTTCTTTTGTTAATTTACATATTTCACCTTATTCAGATAGTTGAATGCCATATGCCCGGGTCTCTTACACTACCAGCAGAACACTACTATCACCTTCATTCCAGAATTGAAGCCGACATCATTGTGCTCGCTCTCCTTATTGGGACATATATTCGTGGAGTGGTCATCCTTCTTACAATTCTAGTAGAGCTTTCTTTTTGCAGCCGGCGCCATCTTCTTGTCTGAACACATCTGTCACCTTATCAATGTGTCTTATGTGTTTATCTTTTGTTTGACTGAAAGCATACACCTCGTGTATATAGACTCTATGAAGTTTTCAAATATGCTTGAAAGTAATTACATTATCGCTAAAGTAAGCCAAGCCATTTATCTTGAATGGCAGTTACAAATGCCTCGAACATTATTTAGGCCGTATGACATTACTATATATTCAAACATCTCATGCAGAGTATTGAAAGTAGTAGAAGGAATCCGATTATCTTCCATCTTTACATGACAACCACTCTTTAGTCAATTCTGGAAAATGAATTTTGATTGACTTAAACTGATTCGATAAATAAGATCTCTAATAGTAGGAATCTTCTAACCATCATCCTTAGTAGCTCGATTAAGTTGATGAGAATTTTTAACCATTTGTGTTTACCCATCAGCCGCCATGTAGGTCGAAGGGAAAAGCTCAACAAGTTGTATGAACGAAACAGTGTATGAGCCACTCCACAAAATGTCTTCCTTCACTAGGATGGATTTTCCATAATTGAAAATTAGGAAGAATTGCTTCATCATCCCTTTCTCCCATCAATGTACTAGTAATCAGTAACATAGCGCTCTTGTGTCTGTAGCGAAGACATCCATTTAGAAACTTTACCTATGAAAGTGCTAGGGAATATTGATAATAATCATAATAATATATTTCAAGGACATCCACAAAGTCTACATCCAAATATGGTAAAAGTACTCCCACTAATCATGAATTAACCCTCTGTACTGACCACTTCTCTTATATCTAGTGTAGATAGGGACAAAGGATAGAATTTTTCTCGAGTGAGGATTCCGCCATTTCCACCGTCTTTGAGGTTTTCACTGTTGTTACCTCATACATTACCATAAAAAGTGGTGGTGAGAACATGTTGTCTATAATTTACTTCTTTAGACAATTCTTCTCCATCTATAGTACCATATTTTAAGTTGGACTTCACATCTTTGATATATGCCATGACTTTTTTTGAACAATTCTATATATTGAATGGAATTATATTTCTCCCTTGGGTCTTGCACAAAGAATCATTCCATTCAATAAGTGATTCATCCAAAACATCACGGCTTTCTTCTTTGTAAGCTTACTCCCCCAACTCTTTGACAAAAGCTTTCTCAAGAATTACTTCCTTAAGGTCTTCTTCAAAAGCATCTGGAGATTTTTCATCGAGCATGGTTATTCACCATACTCTATTTATGTTGTATATTTAATCTCCATTATCTTGTTTGACTGACTTATGAAGGCTTTGAATTTTGTTTTCTCTTAGCTTATTCAGGTTTGGCCTTTTCGTTTTCCTTATGCTATCTATTTATTAGTCTCTTATACAAGTTCACTACCTCTTTAACTAAAACCTTATGCTCTTTAGCTAAGTGATCTTGACAGTATTGAATTGCATCATGGTTAATGAGTGCCCCGAGGTTCTTCAACCTTATCCTCCTTTATTGTAGCATTCTTCTCATGATCGGATAATGTGGGATTTTTGCACTCTTAGCCCTCTTAGGTTTCCCTTGGGATTTTGCTTGGATTCTTCCTTTGGATCGGCTAACTTCGCTTTTTGCCAAGAGATTTTTTCCACAGGATCATCAATCTTCTTCTGAGAACTTCACTTTTCCCTTGGTGTTATAGAAACCTTCTCGTTAGTATCAATCATTCGTGCTTGGTAATCCATCTTCATTTTTCCTTTAGTATTTATAGAAACCTTTTCCTTATGATCCGTCATCCCTTTTAGAAATTTTCATATTTCACCTTATTCGGATTGTTGAATGCCATAATCCCAAGTCACTTGCACTACCAGCATAGTACTGCTATCACCTTCGTTCCAAAGGTGGAACCGACATCATCGTGCTCACTCTCCTTCTTAGGACACATCTTTGTGGAGCGATCATCCTTTTTAGAGTTCCAATAGAGCTTTCTTTTTATAGGAGGCATCATCTTCTTATCTGAAGACATCAGTCACCTTATCGATGTGTCTTATGTGTTTATCTTTAGTTTGACTAAAAGCATCTTTCAAATATTCTCAAAAGTAATTTACCTTAGCTCTAAAGTAAGCCAAGCCATATATCTTGAATGGCGGTTAAAAAATGCCTCGAACATTCTTTAGGCTGAATGAAAGTATTGAAAGTAGTAGAAGGAATCAAGTTATCTTCCATCTTGACATGACAATAGCCACTCTTTAGTCCAATCTGAAAAAAGAATTTTGATTAACTTAAACTGATTCGATCAATAAGATATCCAATAGTAGGAATCTTCTAACAATCATCCTCAGTTGCTCGATGAAGTTGATGATAATTTATAACCATTTGTGTTTTTCCTAACACCAGCCCGTCATGGTTTATCACCATAAAGGTAGGATTAGAGTGCAAACTGCAACCATAAATGTGATATTATTTGTCACAATCATTATGAGATATTATCATTATGAGATCTCAGTATGAGATCATTATGAGATCTTTATGGGATCTCATAATGATATTATTATCAAACTACAACCGTAAATGTGAGACCTTTCCAAAGCAATTCAAGAATTTATTTGTCACAATCATTTCAATCGAATATGTGATATTATCATTATAAGATCTTTCCGTTTGAGTCTTGATTGGATTGAATTGAACTTATTTGGTGTTCATCGTCAATACTCTATCCTTTTACTAGATAAAAATGAAATTTTTAATAGTATGTTGGGATCTTTTAGAGTAATGATTTTCACCTTACCAATAGCAACGTCTTGAACATCTTGCACAAAATGAAGGTTTTGATTTTGTCCCTTAAAAAAACCATTACCAAAAACGATACATGCTTTTAACAAAAGATTTGTATAAAAATAGGCAAATTATTAGACGAATAATTTGTTCACCTATAAAGATAGGCAAATTATTAGGCAACTAATTACAAGCTAATTAATGAAAAACTTTTGTTCGCCTATAAAGATCGGCAAATTATTAGTTTGAAGAACAATTGTTTCTATTCTATCAACATTTTACTAGATTGACATGCCTTTGTATTTGTTCCCACCACTCATTTGGTAAGGCATTGAGTCAAACACAAATTATGCTACACCCAATGTCTATCAAGGCATATAGAGAATACGCATAATATGCAAGGAACATTAATGTTAGAGCGACTTAAGTGCTCAGTTCTCCATTCCTCACATTAAAAGACCTGTCTCCAGTTACTTCTTAAGATGGCGATATCATCCTCCAAATTTTGTTGTAAAAATAGACATTTCGTTGGTTATTTGCTCAATAACCTCACAGGCTTCAGGAATATTTTTAGTCAAAGAATTATATAAATATGTAAATCTCATCATTCTTAATTATTCCTCTCTTGATCGGTCTATCAGGTCATCATAAACCAGTAAGGATACTTGTCTATAACCAACGATTCTTCCGCTTGTTGTAATGTTGATTTAGAATCAAATAACCTATGAGACATCTCTTCAACTTACGGTGGTGCGGATGCTTTTACTAACTTCTGATGATATTAGGCACTCTCGGAGCCGACGTTGTTATAGACAATCGTTTATTAAGCCTGAGAATACTAGCTGGCTAACCTAACATCAAGTTAATTTGATCACCTCTTTGTTGAATGTAGGTGGCATTGATAGCCCTTGAGCTACTAGAGGGTTCAGTTATAATTCATCTCATAAGGCATGTTAATTTTGACGGGTTTATCTCTCACTTAAGAAATTGATTATAATTGTTTTCAACTTCTTGAAATAACTAGTAACACTTTAAGTGTTACTCACACTAGGACTAACTATATTTACAAGCAGTAAATAACCCTAGTGTGTTATGCCAAGAATTTGGCCATAGGAATTCATCCAAGCCATGTTTAACGGTTTTATCTTTAACGAATTCCCCAAACATCTATCCTTTAATGCCATCATAAAATTTGAATGGACTTGGAACCGTACATGACCATTTGTAAGATTTGTAAGTATCCATGATATCACTTGGTCTCCAAATTCTCTTCGTCATTTATCTATGACAACTTTCACCACATAACTGTCCGTTTGTAAATGGAACAACGAGACTAGCCCAAATTGGATTAAACCAATGTGTTTGTGTATGTAACTATAGATACCTCTAGAACGTTTATATGATGTAGGAACATCCAAAGTCTCATGTTTTGTGCTTGCAACTTGAGCCATTACCTTTGTTTGTGAAATGCCTATTATGGATATGAAGTTAAACCTCAGGATATCAAAAACATCTCTCACATTTGTGTTGTGTAATGTCAATTCCAAGATTCTAGGATGGATCCTCGCATATATGGGTTTTCTCATGAACCTAATACATTATTTCAAAAGGAACCAACTCATCACCATCTCTACATGTTTATCTCATAGGTAGGTTCTACTTATGCGTCTAAGTCTGAAATGTGTTGCTTCTTTTTTGATTCATAAGCGAAAACTTCCTCCTTAGTACTCATGTCTTCTAGAAAAACCACGTAGAGTCTATCTCATTTGATTCTTTTGTGGATATGAACCTGCTTTGTGAGCTTTTGGCTCACAAAACTAACAACAATTGTAACTACTAAATGGTTTCCCTTTAGGACACTTAGGTTCTATGCCATGCTTATGCTTAAAGGCTTCAAGATTTGAGGGGTCGACCAGATATTACTTGAGGGAGCTAACTTAGATCGTCAATACGACGTTTCCATATTGTGTCGTGCTAGTACATACATATGGCTCATAATTTCAAAATAATCAGCCATCTTAAATGTTCATGAGATCATAAATCACTCTTTTTTAACACCATATTAATTTTTGATCTTCACAAATTATTTGAGAGTCTTAAACTTCATCGAAGATATCATTAGGGTGACAATATTGAATGGTTTATCTTGTCTTATATAGATCATATGTGCTTTGATCTTGGATGAAAATGGATGCTTTATCATAATGATTGCAAATTGATTATCAGTGAAGATTATTGTGGGCTTAATCACCTTTTGTTGTGGCTTGAGGAGTACCATCTAAGCCAAATGAATTCTCTTGTTACCTCATCAATATACTTAACTTTTGCATATGAAAGATCATCGATGTTTTGTTTCCTGAAAGAGCTACATGGGTATTGATAATGATTATCCCTTGTTCGCAAAGGGGCCTATGCGGGCCCTTGCACGATCGTCTTCAATTCATGTGAGAGATTTAAATGCGACACACGATAGGCATAAGATGATTTGCTAAAGAAAGGCAAAGAGTATTGAGAGGCCCATGAATGCGCTCATCGGTCAAATATGGCTCTATACAGAACATGTTTGTCATTTTTGCAAGGAGAACCATATAGAGTCAATACTAACTTTATTTAAAAGTGATATAATGTCAAAAGAACTAGAAATGTGTCAGGAGGTTCCTACTTATTAACCCTCACATGTATGTAGATTGGGATTTCCCAAAAAGGTTATAGTTACTTGTGTTGGACCCAAATGATCCGCTTAATAAAATCATGATATGTCACATAATCGTAAATACATCCAAGAATATATATACCAAAGGGAGCTGGGAGGGGTGGTGTGTAATGACCCGACTTTTATGGATTTTGGATGTAAATATAACCTAGAAAATGGTATTGGGAATGAGAATGAAATGGATATTAAGGCAAATAAGGCTGCAATGAATATATGGACAAATTGGATGGATGTGTCCATCGACTAGATGGATGCCTGCCTTTGATGACTAACAGTAGATGGATATATCCCTCTGAAATCTTACGGCATACGGATGTTTCCATCAACTGGACAAAAGCATCCCTCTGATCTGACCAGGGACGTATGCGTCAGTTTCACTAGGCGAATGCATCCGTGATATCTGATGATAGATGGATGTGTTCGTCCTTTCAGACACATGCATTCATGGGATTAGACGGACAAAAAAGCAAGTCAACCATTGACTGGATCTCAATGGCAAAGTAATTGCATATAATGGAATTTTGGGGTCCCAAAGCTTCCTCGCCAAACCAGTATACATGTGGACCAAAAATTAAGGGGTGAGATATTATTAGGAGATTCATTATTCCCAATGTAATTCTCTCCCAGGAAAAAGAAAAGGACAAAGGAGCTGACGGAGAGCTCGGAAAAGAAGGGAAAAAAAGGAAGACGAGATGGCCAAGAAAGAAGATGGAGGACCCTAAGAGGATGGGCAAAGACGGATGTGTGAGGCAAGAGAGGATGTCCGGGAGAGGTCGGAAAGGAAAGGGGAGACCTCAAGTGTTGGGTGGTACAGCCACATCCCCTTCTCTCTCCCCTTTATGTCTTTGCCCATGTAAATTCTTAGCCATATGGATGTTGTGATGTAAGATTCGGGTTATTTGTTGTGTATGGTTCAGATGATGATTAATCCGTTTTGTAAGGGTCTAATACCAACCCTAACTTAGATAATTGTCTCATTGATTTAGAAACTCGAGATAACGAGGAACAGAAAAGGACTTCTAATTCCGAGTGGGAGGCGGAGTTGTTCATCATCAGACAAACACTCTAACTCTTGACGAAAAGGATTAGCATGTTGGATGGATAGAATGAAGCCTTTGATCCAAGGATAAGAAATCGAATAGAGGACATGATGCGAAATCTGGAAGCCATGATAGGGACATGTGGTAGCAGCCCTACTAGGCTACGTGATTAGTTCGTCAAACATCCACCACAAACCCAAGAAGTGTGTAGGGCTATTATAGCTAAAGGAGAAAGGAAAGTCGAAGGCGTTGGAGCTACTAAGGGAAAACTGTGTCAAACCCTCCAAAACATTATACAATTCATGCAGGACATCCAATATGGAATGCAGATGAGAGGGGATCGATCGAGCGAAATGATCATAAGACGGTTTAAGAGCCCCCTCAATGTAGATGATAAAGCTTTTTATTACATGCCCACTAAGGTCAAAGAGGCGAGATACTCCAAAGAGAAATATCGTCCAAAATATCCTTTTGAACACCCCCAAAGAGAAAATGTGAGAGCGCCAGTAGGCAGCATCGCTGATTTATGAGAGTATGTAACCAGGTTGATCAAACTGATTGTCCCTGGGATGAACAATCTTACACAGGTAGAACTACGTCGTGCATCGTATCCGGAGGCCATCGATAGGGATTTCCCTTTTCTATAGGCATATCGATACCTAACTTCGCCCGCTTTTTTGGGGAAGAGGGCATCTCGCCAGCTGATCACAACACTCGATTCACTCACAGGTAGACGAAAAAGTGGACAATGGATTTTAGAAGCTTAGGTTGTTTCTGGGATCCCTTACGGGAGCTGCCATCACCAAATAGGTTAAACGATCTTCAAATTTGATCTAGAATTTGGAAGAAATGCAAATGCAATTCACATTGGCCTTTTGTACAGACTAATGTGTCTGTCACTCTGCAAGAGATTACTCACAGAAACAACATCCATGAGAACCTGTAGTTATCTTCTTGAGTAGGATTAGAAAGCTGAAAGTGAACAGCAAAACCTTAGCGTTAGAGGCAGAGCTGACCACCAAAGCCCAAGACGCTTTTCTCCTTCGCATCATGAAGAAACTTGAGGGTGAAGTCTTCAGAGAGTTGAACGAACTTGAAAGGAGAGCCGTCCGATACGAAAACATCCCTAAGGAGAAGTCGCAAGCAAAAAGTAGTTACACTATTAAACCTATGGCCACGTACGAGGCAGATGCCATTATCCATGACGATGTGGCGGAATATATCGAAGGTCAACCCTTCATGTGTGACGAGCTAGCAAAGAAGAAGTTCATAGCGAAAGCCTCCCAAAAGTTTCGGAAAGAAATAAAATATTTTTTCGATGAGGAAAAGCCAAATTATATCTTTGAGTTCATGTCCAAAATGGTCGAATACGTCTAAAGGTTAGATACTGCTTGTCCCACTCAGTGCGCGAATAACCAAGAAATTTTTGCAAATTGCAAGGCAAATTCACCCATGTTATTAAAGAACACATCACGCTTAGAAACTTGGTATAAGATCACATCGAATTCAAAGAATTGTGCTTCCCTGAGACAAATGAAAAAACATTCACTGATTTGCAGCCTTTTAGCAACGTACTTGAAATTAATGCTTTCGATGTTAATTTCTTTAAAATTGACTTGCCATTTTTGTAGATGACTAAAGGACATCCGTCAGAAACTGGCAAAACTATCATCGTAAATATGTTGCCCAAGCGACTATGAGCAAAGGATAATTGCAATGGCAGTGGACCTCAATGGGATGCATCATTGCATATGTCGATGGCATATGGATATCTCGTACCCTATAGACAAGTGGTACACACTCAAGAAAAACCTGCAGAACTATAAGGGTGTTAAACGGTACAACCCGAATGGTCTTGAAGAGATGGCCTTGGGGTGACGAACGGTCCAAGTTAAGTGCACACCCATCACGTCATCCAATTGAACTACAAGCGATAGGAGCAAGCAGTCATGCTAGTAGAAAACGAGCAGGGCTCTTGACATCCAAAGAGTTATATTGACAGACAGCCACAAACGTTATCTTTGGAGATTAAGAAGTTAGTTGTGAGATGGTACAAACTCATAAATCGTCCATAGCTCCCCGACATCGAGCCTGAAGAGTCACTTGCGAAGATCAAACGCATTAGCAAGCACCTAAAGTAAGGGAGAGTCGCTTATGAAGCCTGAAACGTGTCACCCAATCCCAAAGATGATATTGATGTCACCAAAAACGGGACATCAATTGTTCAAATCCTTACCATCGACATACTATACAACAAGTGCAATGCTATAGCTTTCCACAAGATCCTGATGACACAGATGTGCCAGCTTTACTGAAATTAAGATTCTCTTTTGCTAACCATGATGTCTTCTGAAGGAGCCATAACGATCAATGTTGTGCAATTGCTAATAAGTAACATATTGACTCCTACCGGAAGGTTATTATCCCCGGCGAACAACCAGGTTATGAACCCCATGCCAGGGACTTTGTCCAAGTAAATAATCATAGATGATCCTCACCTCAATGATGGATTATACGCGTTCTTGACGCACCGACGGGCATATGGCAGATCGTGGGAGCAAAAACACACCTAAAAATTCCCTATGAAAGCACCAAGAAGCAGAAGGTGAGGCAGACAAAGTGAAACATCGAGATACCGGCAAAAGGAGCTGAATCGGATCCTCCGACAAGAACTCTCCCGAGCGAAGGCGACATTAGCTCTAATGTGCTGAGCGACTATAATTTCCTTAAAAGCGACACCCTGCTAGAAGCAAAAGTGGCAAATTACAACGTCATAGTGCAACCAGTCGAATTCGCGAAATAGGGAGAAATCTCAACGAGAAGTAATCCTATGTTCCCCCTTGTCCGAAACAAAAATGTGAAAATACCCCGAAACTTTCTAAGAGGATGGATAAGGAGTCATCTACATCGCTTAGACAACCTAAACATCTATAACACATGTAGGCGACGTTCAATAACGTCTCATCGGTCACATTATGTTTGATAATTGAGCCACATTCAACATACTATCCCTAGGGGTATAAAGACACCTAGGGGAAGACGTGTCTGACCTAAAAAAACTGACGTAAGTGTGAGTGGCTTCAATGAACATACTTCACCTTGCTTGGGAATAGTTTTACTCCGTCCAAGTTGGGGCCACACTAAATCGTGAATTGTTGTCATGGGGAGAACATGGCCTCGAGGTAATTTTGGACGAGGTAGTGAAAATGTTAATCCGTCCTATGTTTGTGCAGGAGCAATAAAACAAGTGAAAGATATGATGCTCCAGTGGAGATACGAGCTTGGCAATCCAATTGTGGAACCCACTTAGCAAAAGGAGGATCGAGTTTCTAGTGTCTTATTATGCACCTCCACAAATATTACAACACCCGATTATACCTATTGGCTGGGGGAGTGAGTTGCCAATGGAGATCGAGAATGTTGGCGTAGGTGAAGATTTAACCTAGCTAGTGAAAGACATGCGATAAGCTGGCCTAGGTGATAACCTTGTTAACCACAAGAACACGACGGAGTTGGAACCTAAGATACTCCTCGCCTTTCAGACATATGTGGATGCAAAGCAGGCAAGACGATGTCATTCTAGGTGTGTTACACAGTCTAGATAGTAATAAAAGTTATAGAATAAGTAGGGGTTTAGATCTTTTGTCCCTACAAGTGCACACTGTCACACAATTTATTACACAGTTAATAGAGAGCTCACTGATGACCATGTGACCCCTAAATGAAATTAATTTAGGACCAAAAAAGATCCTCGAAATACATTCATTAGTTTGTTATTAGGTGAAGGCATCAATAAGACGGTTAAGTGGGTATCGGTCAATTATAAGGACCGCACAAAGATGCCTGACCTGGATCGAGGCCTAGTCGAACACAATTATCGATGATCGACGACTTTAAGCCAGTTAAACAAACCCCTAGGAGTTTCTGTTGGTGTAACAATGGCACTAAGAGGGGGTGAATTAGTGTAATAACTTTTTTAGACATTTTACAACTAATAGAACACAACAGCGGAAGGTTATATATCTGTAGGTTACAAAAACCTTGTACACAATAAATCCCAAAGTGAACTGCTTAAAAGCGAACGACCAGTGAAGTTGGATATAGAATATGACTATATACTCCTGAGAAGATTTATGCAGTAGAAGAAGGTTGATGCGGAAAGTTTAGTTAATGCTATTAAGGTTCTACAAATTTGACCAACCTGAGTATGATCAATGAGATTTACTGCAATATTTCAAATATACTTGTAGTAGCATAAGGTTGTCACATAACCTTGTAGGTTTTTGCACTACCAAGAGATCATCTGTGACAGCTGGATTGATAGAAACAACTCTAGAACTTGAGAGGTTGTTATAGTTTTTAGAGTTTGATGCATAACCTTTGCAGTCTCTGCCTAGATGTTTGCATTTTGTATATTGACTTTCTTTTCTGGTTAGATTTCTACCAAATGCTCGGTGAGATAACCGTTTGCGCTATGACATAGAAGGTTTATAGTGGTTTAGCAATTACCTATTTCCACTCTTCACCCTTATATGATGTAATTCACTATTGAACAAGCGATTATAATATTGACGAAAGGTATAATACGCTCCCGCTAAGGATATTGTAGATAGCCCTTCGGCTTTTCCACAGAGGATGTACTAACAGAAGGTACCAGGATGCTTCTTAGGTGTAGAAGATGATGTAGATAGCCCTTTGGCTTTTCTACTCACTATAACCCGTGACTAACTCCAGAAAATCTCTGTTTGAGATTTTGCTCTAAAGACATTGACTAACTCCACAACCCTGTGGTTTTGGGTTCTATAGAACATTGCAGCTCCACACAATCACGTATAAGCACTACGCAGGAAGACAGCTCATCTGTATGAGGATGGATTTTTCCTCTGGCGATTACACAACCTACTTGGCGCCTCACCAAGTCTTTCTCGATGCTTGGTTCCTCAACAAGACTTCTAGAAGCAGACATTATCCGTGGGGCTTCTCCCAAGCCTGCAGTAGGTACTTCCCTTATGCAGAAACACTAATGTCAGTGCCTCACCGTAATCCTTCCAAAAGCTGCCCTTCTTTTTCTCACTGCCCTGATACGTATACACCCTAACTTCTCCCTAAGCCTGATGCACTTCTACCATGCCACAGTGTAGCCAGATCCTTTGAGACCTCACTCACACTCGACACAACTTACACCCTGGACACCGGCTTTTTTACACACACAAGCAAACCAGTTACAAAACAACCGATACTAGTACCTCACCAGATTCCTTCATATGTGGCCTTTCTTCTGCTCATTGTCCTAGCACGAATACACCCCGACTTTTCCCTAAGCTTGATGCATGTTCGCCAAGCCACAGTGCAGCCAGATCTTTCGTGATCTCACTCACGTCTGGTCTAGTTTGTACCCTAAGCACCAGCTTTCTGCAACCAACCGAATGCTCAACCCCAAAGAGAAGGAAAACTCACATGTCTCTCAGGCTATAACACCGTATACACTATGATACAATTACTCTCCACATCCACTTAAACTAACTAACAAGTAATCATATCTTATACAAAATATATTTATAGAAGGTACAACTACTAACGGAAGGCTCTGCAAAATAA
This sequence comes from Melastoma dodecandrum, assembly GCA_029817715.1. NCBI lineage: Eukaryota > Viridiplantae > Streptophyta > Magnoliopsida > Myrtales > Melastomataceae > Melastoma > Melastoma dodecandrum. The sequence continues at coordinate 180,123 of JARUPY010000526.1, read as the reverse complement.
GGAAATGAATTGTCATCTAAATAAAAGGTTTCCTCATTGTGAGATATGCTCCTTATCACTTAAGTATCAATCATGCAAAATGGCATTGATTGTGTTCTCGATCCTAAGAGATAGGGCTTGTAGAAGATTCAGAGAGATATAGTTTGTTAGGCTTATATAGATGGAAATTAGATAATCTTGGTTACCACAAGTAGTTGGCAGACCTTCTCTATACAAACATATGTGGGATGTGTCCATATTCAGTTGGCTTATTTTGTCATGATTCGTAATGAATCTGGACGTGTTTGGATGCAAGGGAAAATGTTTATTGACTATTGGATAGTTCCAAGTCAATTTGCATAATGTTGCACCAATACTTTTCATACAGGGAGTGATTTGTTCCCTTTAAAGATAATAGATCAATCTACCTGAAAATAAATCGTCAATCAAAATTATTTTAAACCATTTTCATTTACATAATATACCATATGAATATATTTGACTAATCAGATGATTAATTAAATAATTTGTGGTAGTAATTATGTGACAGAAGGTGCGCACCAGACTTTCCCTATAGGTTAACCTTTTGCAAAGTAGTAGAAGCTTATCTTCTACACAGCAGAAGTTTACCATCTGTATGGCATCATCAAAATCATACTAACAGTTTCCCAAATAGTTTATGATGAAGTTAAGAAGTTGTTGAAAGCAGGTTGTATTAAAGAAAAAAAGTATGTCGAATGGGTATACAACATCGTACCAATAGTGAAAGAAAATTTAAAAGTAGGGCATGAATTATTGTCTTTTATGGGCATATATTCTTGATGTTAAATGATCTTCACTGCCGAAGAGGACGTACATTAAACAACATTCTAATATCCCATAGGGATCTTCAAATTGATAATAATGTCTTTCAAATTAATGAACGATGGGGCAACCCATTAGAGGGCTATGAATTTTATTTTTAATCCCCTAATAGGAATGACCGTGGAGGTCTATAAAGACGATGTAGTGGTCAAGTATAAGTGAAGTGAAGATCATTACCTCCATTTGAAGGAAGCCTTTTTAAAGATGAGAGCGTATAAGCTCCTATTAGGAAGTTACCTGCTCCATGGCAAAGAAAGAACGATAAGCTTTCTTAGGAAGGTTTACCTACATACGTCTCATCACAAGGTATGTTGCATGCAAAAGCAAAGCTTTCTCGACCATATTAAAAGACAAGGCAAGGTTCAGATAATATGACAACGCAACACGAGGATGCCTTCTAAGAAATAAAAGAATACTTGGCAAATCCTCCGGTGATGGCACCTCCCGACAAACAAAAGCACTACAGACTATATATAGCAGTTTCTCAATCGAGTATAGGAGAAATGTTGGTGTATTACTTCTCTTGACTCCTCGCATAGATAGAACAGAGATATTCATCTATTGAAAAGATGTGCCTTTCAGTTTGCTACGTTGTCCCAAAGCTAAGGCACTACATTGGATTGAATGATGTACATGTTGTATCTCAATCAGCTGCGACAAGGGTGTTCTTTGACAATCCCATGCTGATTGGGCGAATTGGTCGATGGAGCTTGTCCTCTCGGGGTACAATTTATTCCACAAATCTAATACCGCCGTTAAAGGGAAAGTCTTGGAACTTAACACATTACGAGGAAACAAATATGAACGACTCAATCGATAATAGTAACATATTAGAACGATGGGAAGTATGGTTTGATACATCCTCCAACAGAGAGGGATCCAGCATCGATGTCGTGCTGGTCTAGCCATGGAATAGTAAAACTAGAGGAGCCCGATGAATCGATGACAAGGTCACTAATAATGCCACCGAGTACGTGGCATTGATCCTGACATTACAGATTGCCACGGAATGGAAACTGATGTAAGATACAATCTATGTAGGCTATCAACTTGTTAGGAGAAAGCGAATGTCATGCCTCCCATTTATCCTGATATTTAAAGATATGTAAAAAGTTGCTACATGTACTTGTTGACACAATAAAATATTCTGGGCCTGTACTAAGTCTACGGCCCATATTGAGTGCAGGCCTAAGTGAACAGCCCGTCGACTTGTGGAAATCTCAGTCTACAACAGCCTAAGTCTACAGTTTCCTTTAGCAGCGCAAAGTGCGAGATGAGTCTACGACTCGTCTGAACACGTCTTAACTCATTAAATGACAGTTAGGAAAATCTTTTAAAACAACTCCCGAGATCCCTGAAGAGAGGTAAAGGTTGAGCCGTATTTTAAGGGATTTTCGAGAACGTGTAGGACGTGTAGAGCTTTGTGAAAACTAGTATAAAGGGGCAGTTTACACTTAGGAAATTTTCACGATCAATCAGCCAGACACAAACTTTGCATTGTTCGTCACCCTTAGCTTAGTAGATACCTCAGCCTGGGTTTCAGGTCATCCTTCCAACTTCGGAGTGACCAACCGTAGCTCCGGAGATCAACCTTCCGCCAGCACATCCTTCGTTTCGGCGAGCAACCGTAACCGAGACGACAACCATCCGCCAGCACTTCCACCGTCCCGGCGAGCAACCGTAACCGGGGCAACAACCCTCCGCCAGCACTTCCACCGTCCCGGCGAGCAACCGTAACCGAGGCAACAACCCTCCGCCACTAAGGTGTTCATCCAAGGCCTGAGCATCTGCATCTAGCCTTCGCCAGACTATGCTTCACGGGGCGTAAGTCTACGGCGCACCGTACCAAGTTTACAACGTCAGAGCAGTGACGTCAGCACCAGGTCTACAGCGCACTAAGTCTACAGCGTCAGCAGGCGACGTCAGCCTCAGTCGCACCTCCAGCAGCAAGTCTACAACGCCTCCATCATCCGTCGCACCATTTTTCCTTCATATTTTATGGCTGTAAGCGTTCGTTTACTTTTGTAAAACTTTGAATTTGTAACAGCCTTGTCCTTTATCATTGAAATTAATCTTTCTGGCGACCACATACAATTTCCTGTGAGTCCATTTGCCAAATATTTCCGACGTGGTCCGTTTCCTACGCGAACACGTCTTTGGCGACCACAGTGGGAGCACGAGGTAAATACCTCATATTTGCAGATGGAAAAAAATACTAGAAGTGGTGCAAACCGCGATCCCCCCCTCCTTTAGAAGGAGATGGTACCTTTCAGGCAGGGGATGCGATTACCAAAAATGTGGCCCTAGGTGGTCAGTTAAACGTAACCCAGACTGAATTGTTGGGACATGCGCCATCCGAATTCATATTAAGGTTGGAGTTCTATAATGAATTTAATGATATGAAGAACTCGTTTGATAAGCGGATATCTGGTTTGGAGAGTAATATGGCTCGAGTTCTAGAGCAAATCACCGCCTTAAGTAGGCCCAGTGTCGTCGCAGGAACGAGTAACCATACGGACAGAGAGTTCTCCTTTATGGGAGATGCACGACGCGCTGACAAAAGGAACGTCTCCTTTCAGGATGAGGATCCCTGGAATGTTGATGCCCAATATTCTACGGAAATCAGGGACAGGACGTCTCCCTCTAAGCCAGCCTCTTCCCGGTCGCCCACGGAGTGAAGGCAAAATGCCGCCTTCGCAGCGAAATCGGAAGATCAGTATGGCGAGGCTCAGGGTGAAACAAACAGGTATGCGCCTTCTGCCCCAGGGCGGCGACCTGGAAAAGCCCTTGTAGATTATTTTGCACCAGGGGATTTTCCAAACCCAAGGGGACCGTCTCGGGTAGAAAGTTTTTATACTAAAGCCCCTGTAGATTTGCAGCCAACAAGGAATGTTGAAAGAATGCCTTACACAGGAGAAAGATGGGGTCAGGACCTTGTAAGGGAGCCAGTTGGCCGCCCCCCCCCCCCATTAGATTTGAGGGAGACAATAGCCCAAGTACTGGAACAAATGGTCCCTAGAGTCGTGAGACAAGATGACCCCACCTTCTACAGGAGCCCTTATCCAGCATATGTCGACAGGGACTTCCCCTTGCCCAGAGGGTACAGAGTGCCTGATTTCACTCGTTTCTCAGGAGAGGATGAGATGACCCCTTTGGAGCACATAGCGCGGTTCACCCATCAACTTGGGGAAGCTGCGACTAATGATTTTTGGAAGTTGAAGTTGTTTACAAATTCGCTCACAGGAGATGCCTTTACGTGGTACGCTAGTTTACCCCCTGGATCAGTGGCATCGTGGGCTGATATGCAGTCTAGCTTTATGAAAGCGTTTGCGCGGCTGGACTCGCCTCTGTCGATCTTTGAGGTCATGCGCTTGAAACAAGTCGCTGGTGAGCATCCGGGGCAGTTTTTGATGCGCTTGCGAAAAGCATTGCTCCGCTGTAGACCGGCAATCTCGGAAAGAGACCAGCTCATCGTGGCATTAAATGCCTTGTCCATCCCTTTCAAAAAGAAATTACAAGGGCAAAGGTTCACCGACCTGTATGACCTCGCCAGAAGAGCAACTGAGTACCACCTGTTGTTGGTAGAAGAAGCTCAGTCTACGCGCACTTATCAGCTAGAGGCTGTCGAGGTGGACATGGCTGAGTTCATAAAAGGAGAGGCCACCGTTTGTGAGCCGTTAGCACGGAGGAATTCCAAAGCGAAGGCGTCCCAGAAAACAGGGGAAGAGAGAAAATATTCCTTCGATATAGATAAAGCCGATGCGATTTTTGATTGGCTTTTCCAGCGAAAACGGATTTAACTAAAACCAGGTCATAGGACCCCCCAGACGGATAGAGAAAAGTCTAGGAACTTTTGCAAGTGGCACGGGTCATTTACACATACGACCAAAGATTGTCTGTCTTTTAGGAACATTATTCAAGACCTTATAGAGGCAAAAGAATTGTGTTTCCCTGAAGTCGACGAAGTTACTATGGTCGACGAGAAACCTTTTGATGATGAAATTGCTATTCATATGTTTGACATATCTGATGTAGACATAAATCTCATAGAAGCTGACCATAATTTCCCTCGCAGGACACAAAGGTATCTGGGGAGACCTTGGTGGCGAATGCCCTGTTCCGTAGACTGGCTGAAAAAGGGGTAATTACTTGCCCTGCCAAAGCGGTTGCCAGTAACCTTTGCTGCTGGCATATGGATGACACACACACTACTGATAGGTGTAACACCTTTCGGAAATACCTCCAAGCTAATCAGGGTGACACCTGGTACGATCTGACCCCGCTTGAGGAGGTGGCAATGGGAATAGGCTCCCCACGACCACGGACTGCCTCTAACAACCCACAGAGAGGATTCAAAAGCCCTCCGAGTCTAGAGCATAGGTTGGCGACCTGAGGAGGAAGAGGTGGCCCCCATGGCAGAGGAAGGGCTCCTGAGCACCATTCTTATGCCACAGAGCGCTCTAGGCGGCATTTGGAGTTTGACAACCCACAAACTCAGCAAAAACCTAACCAAGAAATGGTTCTCGCATCCACGAGTCACACCCTGCAACGGGCGCGCACCCTGTAACACGTGCGACTGATAGAGCACAGCGAGGTGATGCGGTGCAAGGGAAAGGAGCCAAGCCAAGGTATGGCTCGCGCAAGGTTGATGCTCGCGCGATCCAGATGGGACCACCAATTGCTCAATTCTTGGATGAGAAGCTGTTGTGCCAGAAATGCAAACTGATTGGGCGCAACAGGATTTTAATCACACAGCTCTGTACGGCATGCTGTGTGAGCTACTTCCTCAAGTTGGTAGACTTGTCGGCGAATGGAGGGATGGTGATCCAGCCGGCTTGCCCCGTGACTACAGGTACTCGGAACTCCCTGCATAATTCAGAAATGACACAGGAACCATCACGAACAGTCGTGGGATATGATCCGTTCGTCGAAGACTTTGTGGAGGTACGTCAGATCGCCATTGATTCTAAGAAATCAAGAATGGTAAAAGTAACTAATCCTTGGAAACATTGGCAGAAAGCTGTGGGTAAAGCAACTTTACCTACACAGACCGGGAAAAGGAGAGACAGACGTCTAAGCCACGTCACCAAAAGGCCTAGACCTGCCCCAACGATGGCCGCTCCACATGCCCAATCACATATAAAGAAGTCAAATGTGGAAGCTGAGTGCAATGAGTCTACGGACCACTCGGAAGAGCCAGGCTCGAGCTTTGATTACACCCCTCATAGGAGTGAGATCCCGAGTGACGTTAATGGCAGGAAAGAGGCAGCCATGAGCTGTAACGCTATCACCTTGCCTGTGGACTTCGCCAAAGCGAGGGATACAGAGAACCTGAAAGGTAAGTCGCCTCCGTCTCGTCCTTTGATTTACCCGTCGGGCTTCCCACTTCATTGGCTTAAGAAGCCTTCGGATAGTATGAAACAACACATGCATTCATTGTATATTACGGCTACCTTTGATGGCACTATAGTGAATCGAGTCTTAGTAGACAACGGAGCCACTATAAACGTACTGCCATTGTCCAGGTTTAAATTACTTGGATATAAGCCATACGACTTGATAAAGACAGATGTCGCTGTAAGCGGATTCAATGGCAGGAAATCAGAATGCTTGGGAATTTTTTCAGTACACTTGGGTGTAGGTCGACAAGAAAAGGAAACTGCTTTCTTTGTCATAGACATAGTTCCTACCTTCAACGCTTTGCTTGGACGTGACTGGCTTCATAAAGCCGCGGCTATACCATCCACCTTGCATAGAGAATTAATGTTATGGCTTGATTCTGAGGTTGAAATTATTAAGGCTGATGGTTATTCCTGTTGTGATAAGGGTATTTTGCATGTAGAGGCAAGTAAGACAGTGAAAGACCTTACACTGCATCAGCGATACGAGCTGGGAGATCCTACAGTCGGACCCCTAGGCCAGCCATCTGGAAAATTTGACTACATTGTAGACTATGGAACCTCGCATCCCAAACCTGAGGACGGCCCAATCATCCCAACAGGGTGGGGAGATGAATTCACCGACAAGGATATAGAGGAGGTTCTTCAAGAGGTTAATTCGGGAGAGAACCTCGTCGAGGAAAGCAGGAATGATGAGAACAAAAGCGACAAAGGGGAAGCCTTAGAAGGCCAACCAAGTGCTGGAGCGGAGTTGGAGCCCGATAGACTCCTGAAGGAGGGAATCTATGGACCAGAGTGAAAGGAAGAATGCGGCAGTCGCTGACGTCCTCCAGCGACTCCGAGTCTACAAGGAAGGACGGGATCAGTCTATGTCGTCTTTAGCAATAAATGTAACGGGGCTTAGAGCGCCTGATGCCTGTAATAACCCCGTGTCCACTAGTCTTGGTGGTAACAACGGTCGTGAGTCTTTAATGGTCCCTTGTGATCCTTTAATTACTATTAATTTGGGAAGCGAGGCTTCTCCTAGGAATCTTTTTATCAGTTCATCCATAAATAAAGAATTTTTTGATTCAATCAGGGGTGTACTAGAGGAATTTAAAGATTGTTTCGCCTGGGATTACACCGAAATGCCAGGGCTAGATCGTAGACTGGTAGAACACACTTTGCCTATCAAGGAAGATTTTAAGCCAGTGCGACAAGCTCCAAGACGAATGTCTAGAGAGGTGACGCAATTAGTATTTGAGGAAGTAAAAAAGCTCTTCCGGGCAGGGTATATAAGGACTTCACGATATACGGAGTGGATTTCTAGCATTGTCCCTGTATTGAAGAAAAACGGAAAAATTAGAGTTTGCATAGATTTTAGAGATTTAAATCGTGCTACTCCTAAGGATGAATATCCTATGCCTGTCACATATGACCTTATAGACAAAACTGCGGGCCATCAGGTCATGTCTTTTATGGACGGTTTTTCGGGTTACAACCAAATCTTCATCGCAGAGGAAGATATTCACAAAACCGCGTTTAGATGTCCGCTAGGCATTTTTGAATGGGTAGTAATGCCGTTCGGATTAAAAAATGCTGGTGCCACGTACCAACGAGCAATGAACACCATATTCGATGCTTATCTAGGGAAAACAGTAGAAGTCTACATCGATGACATAGTGGTCAAGTCGACAGAGGAGGAGCTACATGTCGAACATTTGAGAAGTGCCTTTACGAAGATGAGGATGCACCAACTCAAGTTAAATCCTCTAAAGTGTGCCTTCGGGGTCAAGGCAGGGCATTTCCTAGGTTTCCTAGTGCATCAGCGGGGCATCGAGGTTGATCAAAACAAAGTAAAAGCCATTCAGAAATTGTCGGCACCAAGAAATAAGAAAGAATTGCAAGCTTTCTTAGGGAGAGTTAATTACTTGCGTGGGTTTATAGGGAATGTCGCAGGAAAGAAAAAAGTTTTCTCTAATCTACTGAGAGGAAAGAATGATTACAGATGGACTAAGGAACATGAAGAGGCCTTTGACGCCCTAAAAGAATACTTAACGCATCCACCAGTCTTGATACCTCCCCAACAAGGAAAACCTTTCATTCTTTACGTAGCAGCCACCGAAATAACAATAGGTGCAATGCTGGCACAAACAGATAAGGACGGACGCGAAAGGGCAGCTTACTACTTGTCAAGGCAGTTAACTGCGACTGAGGTCAGGTACACTTCAAAAGAGAAGCTATGCCTATCAGTGTTCTATGCCGTAATGAAACTTAGGCACTACATTGGGAATGGGGAAGTCTATGTGGCGTCTATGTCACCCATAATTAAATATTTCTTTGAAAGTCCATTATTGGCTGGATGTATTAGCAAGTGGAGCTTAATCCTTTCCCCGTACGACTTGAGATACAAATCCCAACAATCGGTTAAAGGTCAGGTTTTGGCTGATTTTCTAGTTGATCATGACCCGACCCTGTCGATAGATCAAGAGGAAGGAATCGATGACATTTGGCAAGCATGGTTCGATGGTTCATCTACAAGAAATGGAGCAGGGATAGGAGTTCATATATTGTCCCCAATGGGCAAGGACATCAGGTTGGCCTACCGTCTACGCAAATTGTCAACCAATAATGCTACTGAATATGAAGCATTGATAACGGCGCTAAAAGAGCTCCTTTCATTAAATGGACGCAAGTTCAAATTAAGGGTGACTCTCAGTTGGTCATCAACCAGGTAAATGAGGAGTGTAACCTTACCTTGATATAGTTCAGCGATTAGTCGCATGTTTCGAAAGTATAACTTTTCATTTCGTAAGTCGCGACGAAAACGGAGTAGCCAATAATTTGGCACAATTAGCCTCGGGTTACAGAGGAAAAGTTAACCCAGGAGATTTAAAAGAAATAGACTCACACTTACAGCCGAGTAATAATATCATGGCTGTAGACATAATGAAACAAGATGAAGACTGGAGAAAACCTATTATAGATTTTCTTTCTAATCCAAATCAGAAGGTTAAACAACGAATTAAAGTCCAAGCATTAGCATATGTCCTTCTAGATGAGGTTCTTTATAAGAAAGATACCAATGGAGTACTCTTAAGGTGTGTAGACTTAGACGAAGCTACCCCAATAATGCTAGAAACCCATGAAGGACTCTATGGATCGCATCAATCGGGAGTAAAAATGTGTTGGATTATTCGGAGGCATGGGTTTTATTGGCCATCAATGATGAAAAATTGCATCGAGATGGCCAAAGGATGTCAAGATTGCCAGCGACATGGTCCGACAACTCGCGCGCCGGCAGCCGACTTGACTCCTATAATTAAACCTTGGCCTTTTAGAACTTGGGCTTTAGATATAATAGGAGAGATTCATCCTCATTCTAGTCGAGGGGATGCGTTTATCTTGGTTGCGACAGACTACTTCACTAAGTGGATAGAGGCCCAAGTCTACAAGAAAATTGACCATAGCGAAGTGATTGAGTTCTTGCGAGCTAACATTATTTACCGATTTGGCATTCCTCAAAGCATTGTTGTAGACAATGGGACGGCTTTTAACAATGCTAAGGTGAGAGAATTCGCTGAAGAGTTTGGCTTTGCGATTTTGAATTCTACCCCGTACTACCCTCAAGCGAACGGGCAAGCTGAGGCGTCTAACAAACTGATAAAAAACAACATCCAAAGAATGATTGGATGTAATCCAAGGAAGTGGCACGAAGTTTTAAGTGATACTTTATGGGCTTTAAGAGTCACTAAGCGAGAGGGCACTGGAGAAACTCCGTTCGCACTAGTCTACGGACATGATGCGATTCTACCTATAGAAGTGAGGTATAAGTCGCTTCGCGTCGCACAGCCAAGTCTACAAGATGAAGCTATGTACGTGGCCCTAGAGGAGTTGGAAAAGAAAAGACTAGAAGTTGTTGATAAATTAGAAGCTCACAAGCAAAGAATAGCCCGACACTACAATAAGAAAGTGGTTTATAAATGCTTTAATATCGGCGACTTGGTCTGGAAAATGGTGTTGCCGCTAAAGTCTAAGGACCAAGTGTTTGGAAAATGGTCCCCAAATTGGGAAGGACCATATCAGGTAATTGAAGCTTATTCAACGAATAGCTACAGATTGTCGACACTCGAGGGGATTAAACAACCATTGAAAATTAATGGTAAATATTTAAAACGATATAGAAGAACCATTTGGGAATCGCATAGAAAGGTTTTAGAAAAACGTTTCCCAGTCGTTCTTAAAGAGATCACACAGGGATAACTGTTAACATCAATGTAGACTTGCTAGTTTAAGCTTAAACTTTTGTCTACAAAATATAAAGTTACACGGTCATAGAATGAGTTTGTTTATAGGGTGTCATCCCTGCGACTTGCTGTCTACAACCGGTAATAAAAAGAGATAAGAAAAACTTCAACGTGGAGGGAGTCGCAGGACTAGTCTTGTGCCCGGCCTGAATATTGAGTCGGTCACTTCCACGAACAAAAGGGTTAAGACCTTGGCGCGGTTGCGTTTAAGGGTGAACTCGTTCTTCCGACGATACCAAGACATTAAGTCGTCCGGGTCCTGCTGCACGGAAGCATGGGCAGTTCGTTCGATGAGCAGTGAGTCCACCACGGCAATTCGCTCCTGGAGGACTTTTTGGAAGACCAGGAGCTCCTTCAGCCGTCTCTCGACTTGCTGTAGTTGCCGGGACATGTCTTCTTTTTGTCCCCGGAGGAGTTCAATGTCGTTAACTTCTTGTAGTTGAGCAGTCAGCTTTTCGTGGATCTTGAGGCTAGCCTCTTGGTGAGCCTTAAAGTCATCCGGATAGGATGACCACTCAGTCCAAAATTGTGACTTAAACTCCTCGCAGGCGGCCAACATCTGCGCGCTGGTTATTGGAGACTCCTGTAGCTCCGTAATACATTCCTGAAGCTCTTTGAAAATAGCCTCAGAAAAGGTCTCGTGGCTAAGCAGCTTTGCGACACGATCCACGTTCTTCATAACACGGTCATAGTCGCTGACACCGCTTGATGTACCCTCGCCGGAAGGCATGCTTGGAGGCTGGACAGGAGGAGAAGAGACAGAAGTCGCAGCTGGCTGTGCATCAGCGATGGGGTCTGCCTCTGGAGTAACTGCTTCTCTCTGAGTCGCAGCGTCGGCTGTAGACACAGCTAAGTCTACAGCCTCGGCAGGAGTTGCTTCAGAAGCGCATGTATCCCCCTGCGCTGCGACTTCTTCCCCAATGGTAACGTCTTCCTCCTCTGTAAGTGCTAGTAACTGAGGAGTAGAGAGGGGGGTATCCTGTAGACAGAAAAGAGGTTAAAGCATCAATGTATTACAAAAAAAGAGGGAACGAAGAGTAGAGCCTTACATCTTCTTCATGCTCCGAGGATATTTCCGGCGATATGGAGATTAGGGGAACTAAGGCTAAAGATTGCCTAAAAGAACAAGAACAGAGCATTATAAGAGCTGACAAAGACACTTACAAACAAAAGAAACCAGATAATGACAGCATACTCTGGAGGTGAAGCACCAGACTGAGCAGCCGTTGAGCTCGGAGTCTGGGGCATAGAAGGTTCAGGCTCCTGAAGAGTAAGTTTAGCTTGCTTCTGTAGTTGAGCGATAGGGATTTCATCAGAGTCTGATGCTAGAGGGGAAGACATCTTTCGCTTCCCATGCTTCTTTGATGAAGCAGAGGGCAAGTCTTCAGCCTTGGACTTCCCAGCTGTTTTCGCAGGAGCTCGCCGATATGTGCGAGTCGAGCGATTAGCCGGAGGAGTGAGGCTCGCTTTGGAAGAGAAGTCCCCTCCAGACCTAGATTCTTTATTCACTGCTACAGAAATACAGAGTGTAAAACTTAAATTCTAAAAAGAAAAAATAGCAAAAGGGAGGTTGATAAATCTTACCAGCTGGTACTTTTTGCCCAGCCTTTAGCTTCATATCGGTGGAAAGATGTAGGTCCGGCTCTGTAGAGGTGTCCAGGAACCTCATCTTACTGCGAAGAGCTTTAAAGGTCAACGACCACTGATAAGAAAAAGCTTCGGTGACGTAGACCACAGTGCTCTTGAGAGGGAACTCCATATGCCGAAGCTCCGTCTTCCTTGATAGGAGATCCACCACTGCGTGGAGGGAGTCCTTAGAAAGGACAAAGCTACTCCTAGAAACCATATTGGAATCGTCAAAGTATAGGACTGCAGAGCTCTTGCGCATAGCTGAGGGTTATAATACTCGAAGCTGAAGCCCGATTCTGTTGCGCAGGGTAAGACTGTGCTAGTAAGAACAGAGTCCCAGTAAACACTCGGCTCCAGCTTCTTCCGGCGCTTGCTGATGGCATGATCAGCTGGGAATGGGTGCCAGTCGCGGCGTTCACTCCGGTCGATGTCGACCAGGTGTTTTATGTGCCCCGTGACAGAGGCCCACAGCCATTGATCCTTTGATTGGCAGCAAGACTTGAGCATGTGGATCCCATAACAGCTATCCTTCGCGACGCTGGGGGGCATCCGATATCCAGAGAGTCTTGGAAGCCATATGCATGCCCAAAGATGCACCACCCAAAGAAGGCCACCGGCTGGGTATTTTGGAAAAGGCTGGGCAGATGCGCTGTTCTTATAAAGGCTCTGGTAGATAATACCCAGCAAGAATGGTGCCCAAACCACTCTGCTTTTCGCCGTGCTCAAGAAGTTGGCAATCCCGTATACAAGCTTCGGCACCCTCTTGCCAGCAAAGCAGTAAACGTACTTGCTCAACCAGATGCTGAGGAATTCAACCTCCTCAGCCTTGCCCCAGACATCGGCAGACTGGCCCTCAATCATCTTAAGGTGCCTCTCTGCTACGTTATGAATCTGTAACATCTCCTTAGGATGATAATCACCATCCAAAGAATACAAGCGAACGGGGGCTCCAGCCACACTACTCTCAGTCAGAAAATAAATATCTTCTAGAGTAATAGTCATGGGACCCTCCCGCAGATAAAAGCAGTTCACCTGGCTATCCCAGAGAGAAAGTAGACTGGCACATACCATTGGGTCGCAACGTTTCCCCAACATAGTGATCTTCATGAAAGACCAAAGGCCGCATGTCATAAGCTTGCCTTGCAGTTTCTCCAGCCAGCAAGTAAACCACTGGCGAAATAGGGCTTTCTCTACGAAAAAAAAGCAGAGAAAGCTACTCTTGTCTTCATAGTTGAGGGGGTCGACGAAGTCTGTCCGGCAGATTGGAATCTGGAACCCCGTCATCAGATACTCATAAGGAACAGGGTCCGGGAAAAGTTGAGTGCTGAGGACGGGACCAAGGGTTAAACCCTCGCCGTCTACAGTAGTAACGATACCGGCGGGACCGGCTCGTTGTTGGTGCCACTGAAAGGAGCCAAGAGTCGACATCAGGTTCTTTTTTTCTTTGGGAAGAAGTTAGGGTTTCAAGGAAAACAGAGGTTTCTTGGAGAGGAAGAAGTCGAGGCGAAAGACGTAAGTGAAATGAGGGAAAATGAAACGTTTCTTTTAAACCAAAAATCAGTCACTGTGCTCAGGCGATGGAAAATCGCCTTAGCAAAAGAGGGGGGCTTATGTTGACACAATAAAATATTCTGGGCCTGTACTAAGTCTACGGCCCATATTGAGTGCAGGCCTAAGTGAACAGCCCGTCGACTTGTGGAAATCTCAGTCTACAACAGCCTAAGTCTACAGTTTCCTTTAGCAGCGCAAAGTGCGAGATGAGTCTACGACTCGTCTGAACACGTCTTAACTCATTAAATGACAGTTAGGAAAATCTTTTAAAACAACTCCCGAGATCCCTGGAGAGAGGTTAAGGTTGAGCCGTATTTTAAGGGATTTTCGAGAACGTGTAGGACGTGTAGAGCTTTGTGAAAACTAGTATAAAAGGGGCAGTTTACACTTAGGAAATTTTCACGATCAATCAGCCAAACACAAGCTTTGCATTGCTCGTCACCCTTAGCTTAGTAGATACCTCAGCCTGGGTTTCAGGTCATCCTTCCAACTTCGGAGTGAGCAACCGTAGCTCCGGAGATCAACCTTCCGCCAGCACTTCCTTCGTTTCGGCGAGCAACCGTAACCGAGACGACAACCCTCCGCCAGCACTTCCACCGTCCCGGCGAGCAACCGTAACCGGGGCAACAACCCTCCGCCAGCACTTCCACCGTCCCGGCGAGCAACCGTAACCGAGGCAACAACCCTCCGCCACTAAGGTGTTCGTTCATCCAAGGCCTGAGCATCTGCATCTAGCCTTCGCCAGACTCTGCTTCACGGGGCGTAAGTCTACGGCGCACCGTACCAAGTCTACAACGTCAGCACCAGGTCTACAGCGCACTAAGTCTACAGCGTCAGCAGGCGACGTCAGCCTCAGTAGCACCTCCAGCAGCAAGTCTACAACGCCTCCATCATCCGTCCCACCATTTTTCCTTCATCTTTTATGGCTGTAAGCGTTCGTTTACTTTTGTAAAACTTTGAATTTGTAACAGCCTTGTCCTTTATCATTGAAATTCATCTTTCTGGCGACCACATACAATTCCCTGTGAGTCCATTTGCCATATATTTCCGACGTGGTCCGTTTCCTACGCGAACAGTACTCGATCGAGTGAACATACAAAATGTCAAACGAGAAGAAAACCAAGAAGCTAATCTCCTCGCCCAAATAGTGTCATGGTTAGTTAAAGATGTTAACTTCCCGAGAGAGACGAGTACGATAGTGATTAGGAAGAGCCCTATCCTGGTGGAGGTACCCGTCGAATGGGTAGACCCCGTATGGATTAAAGAATACCAAAACATTCACTCCGTTGGCCTTATGAATACATAGGTTGATTGGACAGAACCAATATGTTGTTTCCTAGAGGATCCGAGCACAAAAGTAGAACGAAAGGCTAGGGTCACAACTAGACATTACGTTCTGTTATATCATGTTCAGTGTAGGAAAACAAATGAATGAGTACTATTGAAGTGTTTCGACTTAGATGAGGTCATACCAATTATGTTAGAGACTCATAGTGGTCTATTAGGACCCATCAAGCAGGGATCAAAATGAGTTGGTCAATCAAGCGACATGGTTTCTTCGTCCCATCCATTATCAAGAATTGTATCGAGATGGCATGAAGCTATCGGGTGTGCCAACGATGTGGACCCATCAGTCGTTTGCCTACAGCCGACATGAGTGTTGTACGGGAACCATGACCCTTTAGGACATGGTCATTAGATATTAATGGATAGATTTGTAACTACCCAACTTTTGCGAATATTTGATGTAAATAAAACTAAGAAATTATATTTAGAAGAACTAATGGGAATAAATGCTCATGTATTAGATGCGTGCATGAGTGTGCCAAAGGTGCGGATCATAAAGGGGCTTCTCGGACGTCACAAATTGAGGGTCGGAGGATCGATATGAGAGTATCATGAGTAGTTTAAGAATGCCAAATGAAACCTTAAAGTAGGTTTTGCAATGTGGAGATAAGTCATAGAACTTCAAATTTATCGACTGTGAAGAGATATCGGCCTTCGCCTCTCGTAGACTCGCCTTCGCGCTCGTAGACTTGTGGTTACTTGTCTCTCGTAAACTTGATTCTGTAGACTTGGTCTTGTAGACTTAACCAGAGAGTCGACAAGAGTGTTGCTTCTCCCCTAGAGGGAACACGTGATGTGAGCTCATAGACTCGTTGGAAGCTTGCCTTGGTAGACTTGTGGTTAGTTATCTCTTGTAGACTTGAGGCTACAGACTTGACCTCATAGACTTATTGTGAACACATAGACTCGTTGGGAGCTTTCCTTCGTAGACTTGTGTCTATAGACTTGGCCTCGTAAACTTACTGTGAGCTCATAGACTCGTTGGGAGCTTGCCTTCGTAGACTTGCTAAGATTGATTGTATGACCCCACATTCCCTCTTAGCCTTTGGATGAATTAGAAGAGTTGACCAGGTGATGGATAAAAATCGTTAGACCATATTAACTAGTCATAGGATACCAAGATCCACAAATCAAGGGAATGAAATTAATTGAAGTTTGAAATGAGACAAAGGAGGGTTTTTCCCTTTTGGAATGACATATATGAGGGTTTTCCCTTTTAATAAAATGTTAAGAATTCCTTCCCCACCTTACCTCGGGGAATCCATACAAGAAGAAGGAGGGTGGGGGAGAAAGTTAAGAAGGGGGAACAGAAGAAAAAGATGAGGAAGGAGAGAAAGAGAGGAAGCTAGAAGGGGTTGCCTCATTGAGTGGAGGAACTTGCCTCATGAAGAGTTACTACAAAGGAGGGAATTGGAAGAAATTAGTAAAGATTCGAGCTCAAGGTACGGTTTCCCTTTGTCCTTCTTCATGATCTTTTAAACGACCATAGTTCTTGTAGTCCCCTTTTTATCGTGTTGTTGTGGCGTGTGTGTGTGAGGTTTGTTGGTTGTACATGTGGGCTGAAATGAATCGGGTGCATGACGTTAGACATGTATTCGAGTAGAATGAATAAAGGAATGGAGCGTTGTGCCATGTAAAGAGGGGCGCCCCAAGTGATAGTTCTATGTTCAATGTCGTTATGCATGTGTGTGGATGTCGAGTGTGTGTGAGGTGTTGATCAATGGTACGGGGCTAGATTGACTAAACTGTGAGTCCTGGGATAAAGGAATACTCTTGTTATGGAGGAAACGAGCAAAGTACGGAAGGTAGTGGAATGGTGTGGTTGAACGAGCGTTATCCCGAAAATTGGGTGAAAGTAAGCGAAGGAGGTGATGAGATGCCTTCAAGGCTGCCTTGCTAGGCGTCATGGCAGGGATTTGGATGGAAGGATTTGCCCTCAGAAACCCATGGGAAAAAGTTGGCGGAAAATGATAGCCTAGACATGAGACACAGATGAACTAACCGTGGTTAATAAACTCGGATGAGGAGGTCCGTGATCGTGGAACAATATTAAATTGAATTCACAAGGCGAAAGGCCTACCGGGGGTATGTGAAGGGATTGGAAAAGTGTGGTCCCTAGATGCCGATTTAAGGGTTCGAGCTGGAATCCTTAGGTGGTTCAGATTCCGACGGTATGTGGCGAAGTCGCAAAATAAAGAACGGATTGAAATATAAAGGTCGGACGGTTTAGTTTGTTGTTAACTATGCAAATAAGGGTCATCATACTTAGTCTCTTTACTAACCTTTTTTTGTGTTATATAGGTTATCAGAGGACTTCTGCTTGCATATTCCCTTATTTAATCCAAGTACTGTAATTAGAATTTGTGTAGCTATGCTTGTGTCAAGGTTTTAAACATATTGCAATAATTAATAAAATTAAATGTATTTTCTTAAAAATGTTGAACCGTAGGACCTTTCTACCCAGTCCCAATTTCTCACGAGTCCTGTAGAGAGTCGGAGGCAATGGTCCACCGTCAAGCAACTTCATCGTGCTCCTTTTGAAGGAACTGGTGAATGTTGAAGGTTGCTTCCTTTTCCTGAAAGTAATCGACTTTCAACACCAGTTGCTTAAAGTCAAGGGACGCTTCAGATGGCCTTGACTATTTCGTCTACTTCTCTAATAACTTAATATTGGCATAGTGAGCCACTTGCATGTCGTCCCAGTAAATCCAATAAAAGTTTTTTTCCACACCAATCAGGATGTGGACTTTCTCTAAAGGAGGATCCAGGACTTGGAGAGCCTCCAGGTCGTTCTCCAAAGCCACAAAATCCACTTCGTTTGTTGTCCCACTCTCAAAACCATCTGCGAGGGACGACAGGGCGACGACTACAAATGATCTTGTAGGCACCGACTGGCGGAAGGAAGGTTCGGGATCCCCAACGGGAAATACCGTGGTCTGAAGAAATGCCGGACGAAGTGGCTACGACAAACAGAAAATTTCTAAGAAAATTAACATGTCACGATGTAAAAGATGGGAAAAAACTACTCCTCATATCATCCTCGTCGGAGGAAACATCCACTGAACCAAGAGGAAGATCATATACGAAGGCACTCAACCTCTTCAGGCGCCTAAAGCGACACCTCTCAACCGCACTCAACCCTTTGTCTTGTCCAGAAGTAGTTTCAACGGTGGCTAGATCCGTTCTTAGATCACAACCAGGGGAAACTTCTTCGGCGTCATTAGGATCTTGTTGACATTCTTTTGACCTTCTCCTTGGAGGATTATGAATCGATGGCGATCCTCCCAGAAAAAGGTTTTATCATTTTTCTTGGCCTAGAGATGTGTTGCCCTGCCAACTTCGGTCGACTTCCTCTTCTTCGAAGTTGCAATAGATTCTCGCTCAAAGCTCCCTGCTCTCCCCTTGGAACTCAGATGTTCAACGAGAAGGACATGATCAGAATAGGCCTCACTCTCGTGTGCCTCTTCCTCAATCCTTGTGATGTGGACCATCATTGGACGAACATAGGAGGTCGGAGTCGCCTCGAAGGGAATTTGTAAAACCACTTCGAGCAAGGAAGCAGTTGGAAGGTTAGGCTCTAGTCTTTCCACTGTAACAAAATATGTTCTGTCAGAACATACAAGGAAAAATAACAAGCGACTAGCCTAGAAACTTATCGGGAAGAGAAGAAGTTTCTTTGCTGAAAAGGTTAGAAGCCGCCAAGAGCATAGGCACCTAGGAGCGACAACTTATATGATCTCCTCCGTCCAAAAGGAGAGTTCCACTGACGTAGAACTTGACGACGATGACTAAAGAGTCGAAATTTACAAGTCCTTTAACTTCAGCTTCCAACCACTGTCAAGAGCAAGTGTTAACATAAGGGAGGAGAAAAAAAAATGTGATAAAGGTACCTTGAGGCTTTGAAGCTTTGGTTGTCCTCTTACGACCAAACTTGGCAATAAAGCGAGAAAGGAAGCCAGCATTAGCTCTGAAATCCTGATCCTTATAGACATCCAATCATCGTTCTTACAAAATTAATCGGGTCTTGATTCAGCAGAGTCAGAAGAATTCGTCCTCCCGGAGTATGACCCATCAAAGGTATCTTAAGGCGGCTAGGCTTAAAGTCAAAATATGTTACGTCGTTGATCTGTTTTAGGAAAATATATGCCTGGTTAGACAAAGGGTTGTTCATCGACTGAACAAATCTCAATTGTCTGTCCACCTTGAAGATATACCCACGAGTGTCCACATCGATTAAGTCCTTAGGGGTGATTAAAGAGAGCCATCCTAAGTTAGTAGTTGTCCTAGTTTGTGCCCAGTTCAAGGCATCGATACAACCATGAGTGCTCAAGATAGCCCAATGTTGAAACTGAGCTTCCTCGAGAAGTTCAGAGTGACAAATGCTCGAAGGGGACCGTTTAGACGACATCTTTGGGAAATAAAGCCCAATCCATAGATAAAGTGTAATAACTAGTACTTTTGAAATTATGCACTATATAAATGTGACTTGTGAATGTCTTTGGATATGAACTGAGAATGAGATATTACCTGTAGCTAAGTACGTAAGAGTGTGTGCTTACGGATGTAGACGGTGTGATTTAAGTAAGAATTCTCCGTACACTTAAACAACGCATGTTTTGGATCAATGTAGGATTGATATGAGGAGTTTAAGGGTGTATGTAGTGGTCTTGAAGTGGAGGTTAGGAAAGCATCTAACTAAATGTAGCACGCGCTTATAAGCATTGGCGAATTCAACCCGTAATAGGGGAAAAAGGGGCGTGTGAAAGCTCGGATTAGAAGGATGTTATCGACAACCACTTTCTACCACTAATACCCTACATCAAAAGGGAGACTTTTGCCAAAAGAAATATGGAAAAAACCTGCCAAAAGGGACATACTAAATTGAGCTTCATCTACAACTAAAATGGAATAAAGATAAGGTTTAGACGAAAATGAGTTATGGAAGGCGGTGGCCTTAGAGACTCAATTTGTGCTGGAATTTTCCTATCTAAGAATGTCATTGTGGCTGTTAAAACATGATTTAAAAGTTAGTTATAATACCTATTAAGTCACCTGAGCACGAGGTAGCCGAAAGACAGCATAGGCGAGCATGATGTCACCTGTGACATCACTATTGCAAGTTGCATTGAGTATTTGGATTGAAGGGAGCTGGCTTCCTCAAGAAGCCTTCCAAATCAGATTTGTGTGAGCCAAAGTTGTGCCATTTGGGGTGTGTAAGAAAAAGTGGTAACACTTGTAAGAAAATTGGGTCTTTAGGTAAAAAGTTAAGTTTCGGCAAGTCCCACCACTTCCCCTTCTTATTTCCTTTCTTGGGCATGAAACTATGGCAATTTTGTGGACCAAGAAAAGAGAGGAAAAGAAGCGGAGAAGAAGAAGAAAGAAAGGTTAAGAAGAAAGAAGAAAATGACCAAGAAGAAGTGGGCTGGTCGGAAAAGGGTGAATAAGGGGGAATCGGGTGGAGTTTGGAAGGCCACTGTGAAGGAGAGAATGAAGAGTGCTCAACAACGTGTTGGCTGGCGAAGGAAGGTCTTGCGGAACCCTCCCATCTATGGGGAAGTAAGAGGTAAGTTTCCATTGTCCTTCCTCCTTTTCTTTTCATTAACGGCCATGATACTTACTGCCATTTTGAGAGATAAAGTGGAGCATTAAACATTGGGAGAAAGTGGCACCCAGATCATGTGCTCGTAGAGCAGAATGCGAGATGTGTGTCTCGAAACCGTATTAGCCGAGGAGCTGGATATAAGGGGATTGTAAGGAATGTATTGGAGGTCTTAAAGGACCAGAATATCGTGATGGAATGAGGCACGAAAGTCATTCTCAGGGGTGGTTGTGAGAGTGACACTGAATGGATGAGAACTCGGATGGAACGAGCGGATTATGTGACGGATATCGCCCGGAAGGGGTTGCCTTATGAGGTATGAATGTGAGGGGCTAGGAGGAATAATTTTCACCCTCGGAATGGATAAAAAATCAGCCAAGGTGGCTGAAAAAAAATGTTGAGAGTGTTCACCCATGACAAGACACGGTAAAGCCTTTCTGTGGATATTCACCACGGATTGACGAATTGGAGAATCATGAAAAGAATAACTGCTACAAGTATAAAGCCTAAGACTCGTATTGGTGCGAGTAGTATGACGTCCTCAAATGAGGCCAGAACTATGATAGTTGGGGTCCTTATGGGGTTAGGATCCCAACAGGATACGATGAAATGTGCGATATTGCCCGGTTTAAGAAATACTAATGCAAGTGTTCGAATGGTCGCATGTACTTGGGAGCGGTTGCATACTTAGTTTGTTAAACTAATGTTTTTTGTGTCTTGGATAGTGCCTAAGAGTAAGCATGCATCACTCCCTTGTAAAGTAGCATAGAGATTGTGATAGAAACAATAAGCACAAATTATACTCAATCTTCTAACGATTTTCAATACTAAATGAAATCTGAAGTTTCTTTTATTTAGGTAAAACTTCAATACTTTATACAGTATCCACAGTGGACCATCCATCGGACACATTGGGAACTTGTTCAAATTCTCCATCGCTAGAGCGATACAACAGACACAACGAGAAAGGAACAAAAGCAACAAGGGAACTTTCCTCAACAAGGTAGACGCTCAAACCGACCATGAACAAAGCAGAGCATTTGCCTCTATGGCAGAATATATACTTAGACATCTCCTCCAAATGGAATTCAAACTCCTCTTATTTCCCCCATTGTTCGCTACTCGATTGAAGTTGACGAGCGATGACACCTCCTATACTAGACTGGGAGTCGAAGTGAAATTGCTTTTGAGTGAGGCAAAACAATGTAGTTCCTTGATTCTCCCCAAGTCGTGCCAGCAGATGGTAGAGAAGGCTTTTCCCATAAAAATAGCAGGGTCAACTCGGCTGCATAAGTACAGCCGCTCAGGAGCGTTTTTCCAACGCCGTCGGTGGAAAGAAGGGCCCTAGGGTTTGCTTGTCTCTTGGAATTACCTTGTCCCTTTCGTCTAGGGTAGGGACAAAGGAGACGGTATATCTTGCATGACGTTAGGAGCGAGTTCACTAAAGGCGGCACTTGAAGATAGGCCTTGGAGTATCGCTGAGAAGCCATCTTAGAACATGGTTATTCGAAGAGAAGAAAAGAATTCAAGAAAGGAGGCGAACGACTCTCTGGTTTCAACAGGAGAAACTCGAATGGTCGTAACGTCCTATTTCTTGTAAGGATAATCTTTGAAAGGGACATGGCCAAAAACCTGTTAGAATATTTTGGATCGGAGAATCAGGACCTTGGGTGATAGCAAAACATTAGTGTTATGGGTGAAACAATCAGAGTTCGTTGAGCGATAAAAATTATTTTGCGAAATGTCTTACACATGAAGTATAAAAAACATCAATGGATCCTACATCAAGTCTTTGATAATTGAAGATTATAGGTAATAGATTACAAGTGTAAGATAGATAAAATAAAAGAAACAGATCATCTGTCTTCAACAGTCGAGATATTGAAGCTGAATGTTCAAACCCCCAGTGTTCTTCAGAAGGACGAGAAGTCGTTTCCCTTCTTGAATTCTCCACATTAGAACCTGCAAAGACGGTGACATGAAGGTTTTTCCCCACTCACAAACATCTCTACCAAAGTTGTCGTCCCCAGGGAGTCGTCGTTGTGGGAACAGCGAAAGCCCAGATAAGAAGACAAAGCCCAGCAGAGTACTAATGAGCAGGGAGGTGTGTCACTCACCTAATGTTATGGACATAGGCTCTCGAGGCACATAAAATTGTGAACGCAAGCTCTGGAAGTGGATGGAGAACTCAGTGGTTGATGTTCCCTTACGAACATGTTCACTCGAAAGCGAGAAGATAAGTGGAGTGAAATGCTTAAGAAGAGGTAAGAGAGTGATTAAACGCAAATGGTACTATTTAATTGGAAAGGGTAACTGGTTTCTCTTAGAATTGCTACTCCAAGTGGAAATCATTATTGTAAAGATCTGGTAATGTTGTACAGCCACATTTCCCTTAATTATAAGACACTAGAAATGTTTACAAGCCTTGTTACATTTAAAAGGTAAAAACCCACTAGGGTTCATGGCACATCGCTCTGGCAAAGCAAGTTAGGTCCCTAAGGAAACACTATGGCTAAATAATGCACATTTAACGAATTTGACGTAAAGTTACAAGGTCAATAAAGAGATTTAATCTTCGATGGTCATGGTTGTCGATGGAACACCTTGGTATGAAGGATCAAGAATCTAGGAGTAAACTCCAAGCCTTTTCGAGCTATCGACACTTGAGATCCAGACAAGGATCCCACAGGGAGTCGAATGGTGATATGGTTCTAATACGCGTCGTTAACGCAGCAAAGATAAAATCGTATTTTGACCTTAACAAAGCAGCAAGGGTCATTCCATAGAGATTGTACAAACAAAAAGCCTTTTAACGAGGTCAAGCAAAAAGTAAAGAAGTGTAGTTCTAAATAAAAGTACGAAATAGAAATAAGTGAGTAAATCGTCAATAAAAAAAATATCCATGACATCCAACTTCCCTTCGCGTCCCATGCATTTGATTAACCCTTTTTAATGCTAACGAATCATTTAGTTGCTAATCTTGGATTCGAATATCTCCTTGTATTTCTCCCGAACATACGAGTTTCATTCACACAATTAGTCTGGTTTTCAACACATAGACTACTTAGGTTATCCAATTCGAGATCTAACCTAGACTACCCTCCCGAATCTCCCAGGTTATCTGATCAATGATAATTGTTGGCCAGTCAATTAACACGCATTAAGAACATAATTGGATAAATAATTAACAACGATTCAAATCAAATTAAGGAAGAAAGTTCACGAGCTACACAGGAACACGGGGTTCCATCATAATCCTAGAAAGACAAATTAGTTCATAGTGATGAAATCATGATCCAAAGACAAAATAAAGAAAACTAACAACGACATTGATAACAAGAAGAGGTCTCCTCGATCTCCCGATCCGAAGATCGCCTCCTTTATCTTCTTTTCTGGTCGCCTTGAGTCGTCACCTTCACCCTCCAAGTTGTCTCTCCCCTCAAAATTCAAAAACTCTCCCAAAAACCCCTAGGGTTATCTAAGAAAATATTCCTCTAGATTTCCTAAAATATCGTTTCTTAAATTAATACCAAAATAAATGGACCAAATAACCTAATAAAATAAAATAAATATTCTAACGTGGAGAAGGAATCTTCAAAAGTGGAAGGTTAGCCAGCTTCGTCCCCATCAGATTACGCACGGACGCACCTTCAGGTTAGACGGATGCGTCCATCTCAAGTCAATCCACCAAGTCCGCCACGGATGCATCATTCTGTAGGACGGATGTGTCCTTCTCTAATCTTCTTGAAAGTCGATGACATCCAACTTCTTGGTTTGATCTATAGCTCATTTTTTCCTCATTCAACCTTTGTTCAAATAATCACATTAGAGACTTAATCTTATTAAACTAAAAGACTCGTCTACTAAAGACAAATAGGCACAAAAACAACTAAACCAATTAAACTCAACAAACTATTCACATTAATGCCCACATGAGTGGCTAAATAACTTTACTTTCATAGAGTTATCACAATCCCAAGCCTATCGCTAGTCTTCGAGCAAAACACAAGACACTCAAGATTGAACATGAGCCCTCGACAAACTCAACTTAACACAATCTGACCACTCCCTTCCATGTTCTTAGAAATGAGCAACCCATTTCTCACGGTCAAGTTCGACTAAAGTTAAAAGAGTTTCTTTTTAAATCAAATTTCAAAACTCAAAAGATCACCTTAGTATATTGTGCAGTAGATATCGACAATAAAATATTCCAATAAAACATACTAGAACGCATCTTGCAAGGCTAACCAAACATTATCCTTCCACATGTCAAATCTCTCATTACTCAAACCCAATTTTTTTTCTCTTTTTTATATTCTACACGATTCTAAGTGATCATCACACTTTAGAATATCTATGTAGTGAGATTTCAGTCAATGACTCCTAATTCAGTTGGAGTAATGGCATTGGGTGATGAAACACCCCTCAAATAAATTTCTCGAGCACACTAGTTGGGCTTACACCACAGGTACATATCCAGGCGCAATCAACTAATTTTCGCCTTTGTCTTTTTTTCAACACACACCTGAATAGTGGTACTTAGAGCATTGGTAGAAACTTCTTTATTTTCTAACAGTGCATGGATCATACGACTTGTTTTAATCAAGTGCATAGCCAACTCTACTCGTTACCACTAACATGCGTTATTGGACCTCAAAAATTGTCTCAATCACTAGCAATTCGCATTGAGGGATCATAAATTTAATAAAAATTCGAGTTAAAAATATTAAGGTGTAAACTGAGTTACATTACCTCTTCCGCAAGTTATAAGTGCACTTATCTATGTCGTCATCAAACAAGGGTGCAGTCATCTTAGATTTCATTAAGTTGAACCAAGGACATGACTCGACCGACAAACCAAAGAAAAAAATTAGCAAAGACTCAAGGATTAACCTCCAGCTCCCCCAAACCTATTCTAGAATGCATGTAAACAAAGAAAATCAAAGTCATACACCAAATCATCCACCCCGAAGCATAAACTAAACAGCGTTCCGATGGGCAAAAATAAAACAAAGAATGGAAGGAGACTCCCCTGACAACTCAGTCTTGGTCTATTTCGTTGGATGATGGTTTTTAAGCATCCACATTCCACTTTGTCCGTAAAGCTCCTCGATGCACCTTGGACCCAAGCCAATAAGGATTGTGCATGAAAAAAGTTGAAGCGGGGCGACAACTACAAGAGAGATATTAGGTTTAGGATATGTGATAAAGCTTTAGGGAAGGGTGATTATGGTTTGCTTTTTCTTCATTTTTTTTAACGATGTGGCAAAGAGGAGACAAATTTATATTTCATGCTGACCCCGGTGAATGGCGGCCGTAACTATAACGGTCCTAACTTAGCGAAATTCCTTGTCGGATAAGTTCCGACCCGCACGAAAAGCGTAACGATCTGGGCACTATCTCGGAGAGAAACTTTCTTGTTCTAGACTATGAGGAAGACTGAGAGATTCCGATAATCATTGGATGAATATTCCTTGCAGCAGGCCGAGCTTTGATAGATGTACAAAAGGGAGAATCGACCATTCAGGTTAATGACCAAGAATTGACATTTAATATCTATGAGCATTTGAAATGGTCAAAAGAATTTGACGAATGTTTCTTTCTTGATGTTGTGGATAATATCATCATGCATGCAAACCGACGGCCAGACGGAGCGAGCAAATGCATTGTTGGAGGAATACCTCCGCACTACATGACGGCAAGTCAGAAAAACTGGGTCGATTTACTTGATGCCATTCAGTTTTGCTATAACCTGCATAGGTCATCTGTGATTCGGTTTCAGCTCATTCGAGCTTGCAATTGGATACCAACTGCTCACACCACAAGAGGTAAGCTGCAACAGTCTAGTTGCCCATGTCCAGCTGCCTATCGCTTTGCCTAAAACAAGCATGAGATGCTAGTGAGGCGCGAGATAGCTTGGAGAAAGCAGCTCGACGGATGAAGAAGTATATTGATCAACGTCGGCGGGCGATTGAGTTCAATGTGGGAGACAAGGTTATGCTTAAGCTCACCCAACAGATTTGGAAGAACATCAATGGCAAGCGGGTCCATCGTGGGTTAATTCAGGGTACAACCTTCTCTTTGATGTTGTCAAATGTGTGGGTGCAGTGGCCTATAGGTTACAGCTACACGAGATGATGAAGATTCATCCAACGATCCACGTGAACTTCTTGAAGCCATTCCATGAGGATGGCGTCTCCGAGAGGAGAGTCCAAGCGAAACAGGCACCTCCAACTATGCGTGAGCAACATGAGCTTCAAGTGGAGCGAATTTTGGATGATCGCATCTGGGGACAGAGCAAGAAGAGTCGTAGAACTGAGTATCTTGTTCAATGGAAGGGCAAGGAGGTGGCATAAGCCACTTGGGAAAAGGCGAACACCTTGTGGCAGTTTGAGGAGGAGATACAAGCATACCTCAACAAGGCGTCGACGAGGGCGTCGACTTCCTCTGGCGGGGGAAGTTTGTAAGCATACTTGGATGTGTGCTCGGAAAGGCTTAGCTCGGGACGAATCCTTGGGCGGAGCTCGTGAGGGAAGCACGAGCAAACTGGTCATCAGCGACAAGGGAAGCAAGACAACCACTTACTTGAGACAGACGGGAGGTGAGGCAGGTCTGACATGATCAGGGGCGCTAGAGCTTGCTTGCGGCAGGCGACTCTTACACTTCCACTGACGGACCAGGAGGGAAACAAGTGGCCTTTGGGCTGTTGCTGACGTGACTAGAATGGGTGCAGGCGACCCCTGGTATGGTATTGCAGGTCGGAGCTGTATTGCATGGTGTATATTTGTAGGTAGCATGCGTGCCCATGACCCTTATAAATAAGTGTTGTAGAGGAGCGTGGGCAAGACGATTGGAAAATTGAGTTGGAAAACAATATGTGCCTTGGCCGAAATCCTTTGTGTTCCTTGTGTCCATTGTGAGCATGTCCTTGTCCTTGCGAGCTTCCTTCAAGTGAGAGCGTGAGTGATACACGAGAGTACGTGAGCAAACACTGTGAGCGAGTGTGTGCGGGACTAAGGGGGAATCCGAGTGTGACAGTTAGTCGTGTTTCTGGGGAAGTTATGACGACATCAGGGTCGAGAAAATTTCTAGGTCCTTGCGACAGTTTAGTACTACAGTAGCATCATATTGCTTTTTATTAGCATAGTTTCTCAACTTCATCATCAACACATTTTTATATAATAAAGAGAAAGAGATCTGATTATTGCCTTTGCCGGAGAAGTTCGTATCAATCCCGCACATCTATAGTATGACTATAAAATAATATTGCCATTTTATTTGTATTAATTATCATATGTTCTTATACTAATATTTAAGTTAAAGATAAAAACTTAAACCCCTTGTATTGTAATTTTCAATTGCGATGAAGTTTAAGAATTCAATCATTTCACTAGCTACTTTATAGTTTTTATCATTTATCTTAAATGATTTTCAAGTGCATAATTCTTAGGAACTTAAATCATTTATCTTTTCAAGGGATATAACCTCAAGGGGGTAACGTGGATAAGTTAAAATTGTGGGGCGATGTAAAATTTTAAAATTTGAGTAGTGTAGAATTGTATAAAAGAACTTAAAGCGTCTTTTTGTCTTTTCAGTAGTAGCAAAAAGAAAACTCGACTTGTTTAATTTGAGTAGTACCAACCTGACTAAAGTCATTCAGAAAAAGATAACTCGAGGATTTTACGTAGTTGATTAGATTTTTGTATAAATAAGCTTTTTTTTACGGATATCAAAGGTAGAGTAGTCACAATTTAAATTGAAATTGGGTTGCGATAGTCCTTAGTTTCGAACATTCTAGTTGTATTCTCTTGGTGCTTTCTGCAAACTTGTGTAAGTGTCCATTGTTTTTTACTTAAAACATTTGTATTTTTCTTTATTCATGATTCATGGCGATCATACTAAATATCGAGCTCTATATTTATTTATAAAAATTCATGACGTGTTTGTTGTCGACAAACTGGATTAGATAGTAAATTCCAAAAAACATGAATGGCACATTAGAAGTTGCTACTTGGTGTCAATCCATTGTTGCATTAGCTTGGTACTTAAATAGTGAGTAAATAAAAGAAAACTTAGTTCCCTAGTGTTGGCGCGGAAAAGTTGTTCCCCGCAACACGTATCGAATTTTACAATGAATGTGGTCATCGTAGAGTGAAAGTAAACGTAATACCAGAATTTAATACAACGGTACTGAATTTACAGTGTTTGGTGCTGTACACCGCAAAGTAAACGAATGCAAATATAACAAGTAACACGACACCGGAATTTAATGCAACGGAATCAAGCTTACTGTGTGACACTTATAGACATCACTCGAACGAAAACAACAGAAAAGGCCTAGTGACACTTCACGACGAGAGGCGGTCGAGGCGAACTCCTTTCATAGAATTTACCATTGTGGAGCGGCGAGGACGTCAACGGCACCGGAAAGGATCAACAGTACCGAGGGTGGAGCACGATACTAGACAAAATCAACGGCGTCGAGGGACGGAGTCGAAGTGGTGGCAGGTCAACAGCACCGGACGGGATCAACAGCGGCGAGAATGGACCGCAGCATCGGACAGAATTAACGGCGCTGAGGCTGGGTGGAGGAGCGTCAACAACACCGGACAAAATCGACAGCGCTAAGGATGGAGGATAAAGGATCGAAAGTAAAAGCTAAAAGACTATTTTTGAATTTTTGGGGTCGTTGTGTTTGTGTGTTGTCTCTTGTGATCCTTTTATAGTTTAGGATATTTCAGTTGCGTTTATTCAGCAGACTCAGTATTTTCTCAGATCGTGTGCACGACATGCCTCCTATTTTATAATGGACATGCACATCGTATCTCTACTACTCTTTCTGAGCCTGCCATGTGTCATTTTCCTGGATTGTAGCTTGGTTGTGCTATTGCGGGCACTCCTTGGTCGTGGCTCCGTTACGCTATCGAATAATGGTCGATACTGCTTCTCGAGCTCGGACAACTACTTCTCAAGTAAGGCTGGCTTTGAGTGCTCGAGAACTGCCTCCCGAGCAAAACTGTTCCTCAGTACTCGAGCAGTCTCTCAAGCGACACAACTCCTGTGTCAACACGTAGTTTTCACATTATTGCTTTTTTTAAAGGAATGGATTTCAAAGTCATATTATTGTTTGTATTTGCTTTTAGAGGAGGAGGATCCTCGTTGTCGTTTCGGTTTGCAAAGTTTCGAGTGTGGAGTGTTGCTCCACCCAGGAATGGAACTGCTAATTAAATAATAAGTAATTGAGCAGCTAATATAGGATGGTAACCACCGTTATTGATATGATGTCAAACAGGCTCATCGTTCGGATCTTATACCGTCTATTTTCAAGAGTGAGGACAAAAAAAAAAATGTTTCTCAACTCAAAAACAAATTCTGTCGACCAAACTTCCAAAATCCTAAGCAAGAGATCTTTTTCAAAAAGCTTTTAAAAAAATAAATGCCAAAATTTCAACAGCAGAGATTATTTAAAAAAAAAAAGTAAATATATGTAAAAATTTCAAATAGACAAGTGGAAGAATTTTGCACTTGGGAAACCGTCACAATGGTGGACATGCCACCAGAATGCCGGGGAGGATCTATAAGAAAAGGGGACGAGAATATATGGCAGGAAAGGAAGTACGTAATCATGAAGACTCAAGAAATGCTCAAACCACATGATGCATAGTTCACATGTTCAGAAATTGTTTGAAGAAAGGATCCCAGAGAAAACTAAAAAAATTAAAGGTCTGCGGAAACCTGAAACAAAAAAACAACCTTATGCGCCCTTGTCGGCCTTTGCGGCAGTGGCCGCAGCCTGTCCCCTAAGACGACCGGTCCTCCTGGCAGCAATGAGACCGACCTTCTGGCCAGGGGGAGCATCACGCCTGACAGTGCTGGCATGACCAATGTGCTGGTGGTTACCACCACCATGAGGATGCTCCACTGGGTTCATAGCCACACCACGGACCTTAGGCCAGCAGTTCCTCTTCACTCGGAACTTGTGGTATGCATTTCCGGCCTTGAGAAGGGGCTTCTCAGTTCTTCCGCCACCGGCAACCTGGCCAATCATTGCTCTGCAGCCACTCGGCACAACCTTCTTTGCACCAGATGGAAGTTTAATCCTAACATGACAGACATTGGAGAAGGAAAAAAATAACTCTTAGAACCAAAGCAAAGGAACACCAGAGTACCAATAAGAAAAGATCGTTTAACACCCTAATGCAAAGAATTTTGTAATTCATTAACATCCAAACTGCACATCAAAATATGGCCACAGGGCTTATACTGGAACATTGAGTCATCAAATCAGGAATCAAATATAATGGCAAAACAAACACAAGAAGATCAAAATGGTTAGATTATTTTCAGGGAAAAGCTCTGCAAAGATTGAGAATGCTAGCATTAAGAAACGGGATCCACATCGCGTGTGAGAGCAATAACTGCCACAATCCAATAAACTATATTTAAAAACATAATTCAGACTTGCCATTGCTTCCGGACACCCGACAAATGAGAGGTTTCCCACCCCAAAATATGAATAAAGACTTAGACCTAATATTGGCAAATGCAATCTACAGCTACTTAAACACTCCCGAAAGCTAACGCCCCCAAAGAAATCATTATCTTCTACAAATATATTAAAAGGCAAGCAGCGTATCCCAATCACATAACAGATTGGATCTAAAGCTAGAGGATGTTCAGCACATTACTAACGAACGTGGACATCAGATGGAGAAGTGGTGGGAACACCTGGAGGTGTCGTTGTCGGGGTTGTGGCTGATGAGGATGGCATAATCTCCACTGGCCCTGGCGAAGACACCACGATCGCCGACGTGGTGCTCGACGTTGCAGACGACGGCACCCTCGGGGATTTGCCTAAGGGGAAGGACGTTACCGACGACGAGGGAGGCCTTCTTCCCACAGTAGATGAACTGGCCGGTGTAGATGCCCTCGGCAGCGACAAAGAGCTCCTTCTGCTTCTTGTAACGAAAGGGGTGGCGGAAGCTGACCCTGGCCAAGGGGGCGCCGCGGCCAGGATCGTGGATGATCTCCGTAACAACTCCCTTGAGATAGCCATTGCGCTCGCCAAAGTCAAGGGAACGGAAACGTGCAGGGCCTTTCCGATGGTGGGTATGGGATTTGAAGACAGATCCCGCTCCCTTCCTCTGTGCCCTGATCACCCTTCCCATTGCTTTTCCTTTTCCCCCTTGGGCGGCGGCTGGAGAGGGTGGAAGGTAAGGTTTGGTGTTAGGGTTTTCTCGGAGGACGTATTGAGGGTCTTATATATGTGCTTGGGCTTCCTCTTGTTTAAAGCTGGCCTCATGCTTATTGGACTATTCTAGTTTTTGGGCCCATTACATTATTTCTCATCCCCCCCCCCTTCCCGATTCCATTAATCACGTTACCATGTAGTATACGAAATGATATACTTTATGAAAATTTTCACTTTATACAAAAAAAAAATTGCATGAAAGTTCCAGCATGTATTTCGTATACTATAAGCAAGAATTTTTCGATCACTTTTTTCCAAAATAAAAACAAACATCACTGGATAATTACTTCTAATTTACACAACTTTATAAAATTTTTATGGAAAAAGAAATATTCTCACGATATGACCGTGAATGGTACTAACTCATTGGAATTATTTTATGGACAAAATTGTCCCAATTAAAAACGAAACAGAACAAAAAAGTAAATATGCCAAAAGGCACTTATGTATGTATACATGACTGCAACTTAAAATTCAAAAATCTTCCTTAAAACAATTGGAAAATGATTGAAACA
Source organism: Melastoma dodecandrum (assembly GCA_029817715.1). Taxonomy (NCBI): domain Eukaryota; kingdom Viridiplantae; phylum Streptophyta; class Magnoliopsida; order Myrtales; family Melastomataceae; genus Melastoma; species Melastoma dodecandrum. The sequence continues at coordinate 147,703 of JARUPY010000526.1, read as the reverse complement.
AAAAAGTAGGTCAAGAGACAATTGACCAGTCTAAAGGACTCACCTGTCTATGAAGTCACTGTTACCTGTTGTGCAAATCGCTATCCATATTGTAATCTAGGCACATTGAAACTTTCCAAAACAATATCATCTTATCTTTTTAATACCATCGTTTTCAATTCAAGGACTTTAAAAGATTTGCAAGAAGGCATATGTAATTGTTTATTTTAAAAATAAGAAAGTGTGAGGAAAACAATTATCAGTTTCTTCTTATCAAATTAATAAAAGAATGGTATTAAAAAGTGATGCGACAATGGATGGTCACTTTATACGGCAATTAACAAAAACATTAATTATCCAAAATACACAATTAAATATATAACAAGATAATCATGAATTTTCTTTAAAAATTACATACATTAAGTGGAAGAAAATTAAATAACATTATTATTATTATTTCATTCTTAACAAGAAAATGCTACATAAAATTGAAAGAAATCATCGAGACAAAAATCTATTGTACCAGTGTTTCTCCTTGTTAAGAATGTACAACACACACATAAGTTACAACCTCGATCTGTAGCCTGAGTTCTTCTCATAAGGAATATTTCTATATGAAGAAAGCAACAGGTAAAATCTAGGTAAAATCTATGTCTCAATGGATGTTGTGTCCGATGAAACTACCTTCCATTTCCAATTAGATTACTCCACAAAGGATTAAGATAATCCACTTGGTCTTACTTCAAATTTCCTGCATCCAATTTTACCAAAAGTCCATCATAAATATACTGCAATTAGAACTTCTAACCTTACATCTACAGCTACTCCAGTTCCCTCACATAAGTCTAGTTCGACTATTTCATGCTCACATAATGACCTTACAACTAGTCTAATCACTTGCAATCCAACCATGACAGAGGATACACCAAATGGAGAGACTTAGGTTGTAGAAAATGCACATCCAAACCTAAAATACTTCTCAAATAGACCTAACCATGAAACCTAGTCCAAAATTCCCATCACCTTAATAAGAACACCAGAAACTTTCCTACCTACTTACAGAGCCGCTTGACCTAACTGAGACACTAGTTACACTTATTTGAAAAGATGTCATGACAGTTGAACTTTCGGCACTAGATAGGAACAAGACCTTAGAATTGGTTCCTTAACTCAAATGGAACTCTGAAAATGTGCAAGGCCAGACTTGTGGCAAAAGGGTTTCATCAATCCCCGAGAATTGATTATAAGTTAAATTTTAGTCGTGTGGTCAGACATCGTACCATCATATTGCATCTAGTCATCACTTTTGGATGGAGGCAACAACAATTGGATGTGCACAATGCTTTTCTTAACGATGATCTTCTTGAAATAGTGTTCATGGAACAACCACCAGGGTGGACATATTTCACTAGGCCTATTCACATGTGTAAACTAAAAAGGGCACTTTATAGTTTAAAGCAGAGTCCTCGGGCCTGGTATATGAAGCTTAGCAGTTGTCTCCTCCTATGTGTTTTTAAGAACTCCATAGTTTGTGCTTTCTTATTTTATAAACATACATCTCCGGGCATCATTAGCGGTGATATGTTAGTGATATGTTCAAATTGTAAAGAAATTAATTTCATATTGCGTAGATAACATGAAGAGATTGCTTTAAAGGACATAGGAGATTTATCCTACTTAATGGTGTAATACCTCAAAAAATTAATATGTGGGCCGCAAAAAATTATTTTCAGCCCAAGCCCGAGCTCATTCATGGCCCAAGCCCATCCCATCCTTTTGTTATTTTGTTTCTGTTTATTTATTAGAATAAGTCCCTTGCCCGACAAAAAAAGATCTTACAACAGATTACAATTTCTCCAAAGGAAATGACAACACCTCTTCTTCTGACGCGCCTCCACACCTGGCCAAGAAATTTCGGTAAATTCAGATGATCATCTGCAACGAAGATATCCTGACAACCTCTGTGGCAACCTCTGTGGCAGACTGAAGAAGAACTGTTCTGTCCCTTCAAGCTTCCTAATCAAATTAATTGGATCTTAATTGGATCTCAACAAGACCAATTCATTTTCAACAAAATTAGTTCTCAACGGAAGGAATAGCCTAACTAGAAGGGAGGACTAACCGGGTAATTGGAGGATCCTCGGGGAAGGGGATAAAAGTGGAGATTCTTCATTTGGTGGGGGTCAAGGGGGCTGAAAAAAAAAAGAAGCACACCGCTTCTCTTCTAAGAAAACCGCAGCTCTTCCTCTGGATGTTTAGAGCCCTCCACCATTTCTCTTCAAAGAATTCCTCCAGCCTCCGCACCCTGTTGGCCACCTCCACTGCAAGGACCTTCCAACATCTACGAACAAGGTAAGAAAAGCTAAACTCGACAGGGACTCCCTCGACCACCAACCCAAGCAGGAGCAAACGGCAACAATAGCAAAAGGAATACCATGCTTTCGGATGCAGTCGGCATCAACTTCACTGGATGCTGCAATGGGGATACCAACCTTCAGTGGCAGCCTCGACTTCGTCGATGCCACCAGCAGGAACAAACTCTTCCCGACCTGACCAACTCCAACTTTCTGCCCTTCTGTGGAAGACCGAGTCCATGCTCCTTGTAATGCGTGTTAGCGTCGTGGGGAGCCCTCCTTCTGCTTTGATTTATTTCTCTTCGTGCGCAGGTGTATATCCTTAAAGTAACTCCCTCCGCCTCAGTTCTCCGGTAACAGCCAAGTACCCCAGTGACTGCTCCCTGGCGTCCTCTCTAAACACCTACGGAATCGCAGCAACCAACCCTTCTCCAGTAAACCAGCTTCCTCACAGACCAGCGAACCAGTCATTCACGTCAGCTAGACCATCCTCGCTCCGCCTCAACACCAGCCCAGCGACCGGCGACGACGGAGAAATCACCTCCCGGTGCCTCAGGTCCAGCGACAAGCTCCCCCGGCACCTCCCACAGTGGCCATCCACCCCTCTAGACGCTTCAAGTCTCCCCCGTCCCTGAAGCTGCTCCGTCCCAGACCTCGACTCCTAGAGGCTCTACGGCGGCGGCAAATCCCCAACCTGAGGACGACGTCTCCTGGAGACCCAGCGCAACGGCGACTCACCGACAGCCCCCCATCTCCCATCTCCGGCACCCCTCCAATCCGGCAGCCACGGACCCCCCCTTAGTCCACGGCAGACCCGATCCAGCTCCAGCCGAGCCAGCAACCCTCTTCCCGGCGTCTTCAGCTTGGCGACGGCCTTCATCTCCTCCACACTTTCCCGAACCCGGCTGCAGCAAGCCTCCCCTCCGAAACTCATAGATCCGGCGACACACCCACCATGCACGGCGAATCACATCAGATCCAAGGCTCGGCCACAGCGTACCCTTTAATCGGCAACGGGCGACAACCCATCCCAGATCTCATAGCAGCGCACTTCCTTGTCCCCTCCGGCGACAACCCGACCATGGACAGCCTGCCCTCCGTCACCACGAAGCCTCGACGCCTTCAAATTCCCGAGCCCTACGCCGTCACCCTCTGTTTCATCCTTCAAGGAGTTGACTTCGGCGACCAGACCCCGAATCCACAGAAGTCTTCAAATGTTTCCCCAGTTCACGATTGGAAACCCCCGTGCTTTAGGAGTGAAAAGAGGAAAGATTACCCAAATGTCTACGGCTCCCCAGGTTAGGTGACTTCTATTTTTGTTTATTATTCTATTTATTCAAGTATTGACCGTGTTAGACTTTATCAGATTTTAAAATTACTGTTTTCCATTTTGTTTTATTTTATTCGTTCGTCTGCGTTTAAAGTAGTTCACTTGAATAATTGTATTAATATATGTTACTAACTCCCATTTATCTTGTTTTGCATGAAAAAAACACGATGAAAACTTGGACATCACGAGGATCGCAATCACATTTAACCTATTCATCCGGTAAGACATGTCTTACTAATTCAACTCGATTAGTTTTATTCAAAATTAATCGATATCAAATCATATTGGCATTGCTCTTCCTCTACTTTGCATGTAAACACCGAGGAATTTACTATTAAGGAAAGTTATCCTCCGACGGCGTGGACGATCGACATCAACGGGCTTACAATCGCTCTTATTTCATTAAGTCCTAATTATTCATTTTGATTTAAATTAGGACTTTCTGACCACTTCTTTATTTTTCTTTGCATGCACATCGAGCATATAATCTCGGAAGATCAACTTCAAAATTCCGAAGATTAACTCAAAGACGCGTGTATCAAACCGCGTGGATCCACCCCGGCCTAAAAACCGTGGGTTCGAAGGCTTAAAGCGGCCCCAAACTCAATCAAAGGTACAAAGGGGAGGTGCGGGCCTCCCCGAATTTTTATTCAAATCTACTTGTAACGGATTGCGGACCCAAGTGTATAGGCTCGCAATCACCGCCCTTCCCCGTCCTTTTGATCTAAATAGTTGTTTGTGATTGCCCGTATGCTTAGGCTTTAGGTTTTGCGTCGCATGTTGGTTTTAATCAAATAAACCTAAATTCGGGTCCAACGCCCGTTAAAACGTCGATAAAAGTTCGGCCTACTCCCGGATCGGGCCCAACACCCGTCAATCAAAAGTTAAACTTTTTTGGACAAATCGCCACCCTTTCGCATGTTTTAGAATACAAAGGTTAGTAAATAGGAATCCCCGAACCCAACTCTGATTTTTCCGACTTAAAATCACATTTTTAAACTAAGTCGGTGGCGACTCCGAACAATTTACCAAAGCTAAACAATACCCTCTTTTCGGAGCCATATAGGATGAGGTGACGGCAGACCGAGCCACTCCTTGAGCCTTCCACGAAATTCACGAGCGAGGTCTTAACGCAGCCTTTCGCTCGCCACCTTCAGGGAACTGGAGATGGTTGGCGAAACGTCCCGCAGACCCGTTCGCGAATCAAGGGAAGACCCAACCCCGGGTCCCCTTTCCGCAGCGTCCGGCGTTCGAGCCGGAACGTTGACTGGACTGGGCCTCGGGGGGGGGGAGCGGGCCCGGATCCTCGGGTTGCCCGAACCGCAGCGCGCGTATACATCCCGGATGGCGACTCTGCTGGGGATACTCCGCATGTGGATTCCTACCGAAAACCTTTTACAAACCACATGCGGAGGGGAGTTATTTGTTTTCGCATGTAATTGATTGGCTCGGTGCCCTTTGTATGATCTCCTATCCGTGTTTGTTTACCGCTTTATTAGGCATACATAGGTAAGTCCCTATACCCGGGACTAGGATCATTAGGGGGTCACCGAAAGGCACGGCCTCGCTGCTTCCTGCGGCTTGTAGGCTATGGACCGGGACCCGCCTCCCTTAGTCCGAGGGAGGTCTTAGAAACCTTCATCCGAGTTTAGAATTGCTTGCCCACTACAGGTACCAGACGCCGCACGTGCATTTGCTTGTTACTAAGTGACTGCTACTCGTGCAGGGACAGGTTCAGGTATGTGTTGTATGCGATAAACCGCGACACTAACTCTGTTCATTTTGCAGCGGTTTGGGTTGGTCGCGGGGGGTTCCAAATTCCTCTTCTCCCTTCCCTAACTCCTTTTACCGCTTTAATACATTCATACACATTCATGATCGCGTGAATGCATTTCAATTCACGATTTTTCTTGTAATACCATACATTCTATTTTACTCGAACGCGATTGCACAAATTGCGTGCTGAATCATACCATACTAGGGTTAGGGATTGGAATGTTATCATCCTGGATTGACACCCTATTATGCAGAAAGACTTCATGGAGCCCATCGCATTGCGACAGAAGAACATGCCTAACGCCCATCACCTCCACCGGTGGTTGCCGCTGCTGAGGCCATCCGAGCTCGAGTTCGTGCAGTCCAAGCTCAAGGGGCTCTTCCACCTCATTCACCTAGAGTTGGATTGGGCTCTCCTGCAGAACCTGGTGGGGCGCTGGGATCCGGATTCTTTCGTCTTCCGCTTCGGGGATTTGAGGCTGGCACCACTCTACGAAGAGTACATCAACCTTGCTGAGATGCCCCACCGCACGGGAATACTGCCCTTGCCTCGGATCGACAAGCCGAAGGAATATATAGCGAGGCTTCTCCAAATCCCGTCAGCAAGTGTACCCGGACTGTTCCATTCCTAAGGAGACATCAGCGTCAATGGCATCATCGATCTGCAAATGACGCTGTACAACCCACGCATGGGAGAAGGGCAAGGATCGGCACGAGCGTTCATCCTGCTTTTCGTCGGGATGATACTGTACCCGCAGAATGAGAAGACAATCAACAGGCGAGCCGTCTACATCACCAAAGCCATTTTGGAAGGTGCTCCTTTCCTGCCCAACCTGATTGGAGAAACCAACTTCAGCCTCACGAACATTGTGCGTGAAACCAGGCGAGGAGTTCGCAACCACCGAATGACCTTCTGTCCAGCCCCACTGCAGGTGTGGTTCTACACACATCTCGGGATCACAGGAGAAGCCTTCACAAGAGAGCACACACCGGGACTGCTGGCCCGCATCGTGGGGCGTGCCCGCCTTCCCATACGCACCTTTGTTGGAGTCAACGTTCTATTCCGTTCTCTGGAGCCGGCCGACTTCTACCAGAGCGCCCCCTGCTTTGACACGGATGATGCCATCGCTTCCTTGACGGACGGATACTTCATTCCAATCATGGGGTTCGGAGGCACTTCCCACGCGCCATTTCAAGTCCGACACCAGCTGGGATTGACTCCGAGGACCAGAGCACCTCCACAGCTCTTCCGATTGCTCAGCCTCGACGACAAAGTGATCAAGACAGCACTCCAGAGGGTGATCGCGCACATCTCCCGCACATGGATGACCCTCACGGAGGAAATATGCGAGCTTCCACCAGAACCCGAGGAGGAGGATCGCGCGGCTCAGTCCCAGCGCTTCTGGAGGAAGCGTCACGCTCAGTGGGATCGCACCTGACCGACGGCGTCGTCATGCAGCTATCGGGCCTGCGAACCCATTCTATCTTTCATTTCAGTTGATTGTATTTTAACTTTTACGAAGATGTTGAACTTGTTGGTCTCTATTTAATTCGTTTCCTTTGGGGTTAAATTCGAATGACAACAATCCAGTCCCTGCATTAGACATATCATGCATTACTGCATGTCATGCATCCATAGTATCGCTACTTGATGCTGATCGGATTTTCCTTTGTTCTACCTCCAAGGAACTGAGCAATAGCTCCATACCGAAAGCGTCCCAATTATCGTGCCATCCGAGCAGTGATGGCCGAAGCTTCGGCAGAACAAGCACCGACTCCCATGGTCCTGTCTCCGGCTGCTGGAGTCACCATTGCCGTCCCGTCACCCGCCGCCATGGACTTCTCGGCCGCGATGGAAGCCCCTTCACCTTTCCCAATGTTCGCCTTCCCGTCGTTGCCCCAGACTATCTTCACTACCGGGCAACCCTCCGATGGGAGAACCTCACCGATGTACGTTCCACCGCTGGTTGCGTCAACAGTGCCGTCAGTGATGTCGTCAGCTGCTCTACTGGCGGCAGCTCCCCTCAATTCCACCTCAAACATACTGGCCCAAGGCGCCGGCTCTCCTTCACTGGGAGACAAGGTGGAGTCTCTCACAGCCGAGCTCTCTTCTTTGAAGACGATGGTGGCTGAGCTTCTCCAACGACAGCTAGCAGCCACCCCTGCTCCTGCCACCTCCCGAAATCCCCACCTTCCTCCTGTCATGCCAGGACCCCAAACATCAACATACCCATTCCATCCTAACCTAAACACTTCACCAATCACTCTGCCTCCCTATAATCCGGTCATGCCCGAATCCGCTACCTCCACAAGTGTAGCACCTTTATCTAACCCATACATGAGTGGGCCACCCCTTTCCCTTCCCATGCCTCAGCCATATCTGCCTCCATACTACCCTCAACCAACATCCCGAGGGCCAACTCCCTACCTCCCAATGTCGTACTGGCCAACTCCCCACACCCATACTCAAACAACCGGGCCAACTCCCTACCCTCAAATAACCTTTACACCTCCCGCTTTCAAAATTTCCCAGCCAATTGCCACCCATTCAGTTCCGCATGTGGAACCAGCCTTGCCAAGCCCACGAACCCGTAACGCAGCGATCGTCGACGAGTTATTTGGCGAGCAACCACAGACCAGCGCTTTCGAGACAAGGCTCGAGGCTAAGATTGTCTCAATGCAGCAAGAAGAGGCTCCTCGCATGGCAAAGTTGGAAGAGCGCCTGAACGCCATCCAGGTGTATCGGGCACACAACTAGGATTACGCTAACTACCAGATCCCTCAGATTCAAGTCCCGCCAAAGTTCAAGATGCCCGAATTTGAGAAATTCCGTGGAAACGGCTGCCCGGAATTACATCTCAAGCACTTCTGCCACAAGATGACAGTATATCCAGCAGACGATAAATTCTGCATCGCCATGTTCCAAGAGAGTTTGGCGGAATCAGCGCTACACTGGTACTACACCAAGGATGTCAGCCAGTACGCGACGTTCAAAGACTTGGCCCTTGATTTCCTTAACTACTACAGCTTTAATGTTGAGATGGCGCCAACAATATCGGATTTGTGGAAATTGAAGAGATACCGCACCGAAGACGTCAAGCAGTTTGCCTACCGTTTCAGGCATATCGCGTCCCAGATAAAACCGACACTTACAGAGAAAGAGCTCATCGACGAATTCCTCCAGCTGCTTCCACGTGAGTACATGCCCTACATGATCGGGCAGACATTCTCCACCTTCGCCCAGGTAGTCATCAATGCAGACAAGCTTGACGGAGTAAATCGAGAAGGGCTAATCCCTTCCCCTTCAGCGAAACTGATGGTGAAGCCCAGGCCCAAGGAGCTAATTGCAACTGCTGAACAGAATAGGCAGTCAACGAGGGCAACTCCACCCCCGACCTCGTACGTGCCAAGGACGTATGTCGCAGCCGCTCTTAGGCCCCCAGCCCCGGCAACAACTCGTTTTAGACCTCCTGTCAACATGGCGGGACAACAGCAGCCAAGGTCTGCTCAAATGGAGCGTCCACGACGTAGGCTAGAGGACTTGACCCCAAGGCCCGATCCCCTAGATGTTATGTTTGTCCGATTGAGGGACATGGGTTTCATCAAACCCGTTGAAGCGAAAGCAACCAACCCCTCCTCGTTCGGATACAACCCCAAGGCGGTGTGTCAGTACCACTCAGGAGCAGCAGGGCATGTCACCAAAGATTGCATCGCCTTGAAGTTAAAGATTCAAAATCTGTTGGACGAAGGAGCCATTACATTTTCTACGCCTGCGGCTGCCCCAAATGTTAGGAGCAATCCTCTTCCTGAGCATGTAAATTATATCGGGGTAAATTTCTTCTCAGTTTTAGCCGAGCAGGAAGAAGAGGTGAACGTGTATGAATACGAGTTAGCGCTGGTCGTAGTCGAGGCCGAGGCCGCAGCCGAGGTCGAGGAAGAGGTCATGCGCCCCAGTCCAACAGAAGTGTTCAGCCCACTATCTTGCCGGATGGATTTACATTAGTTCCCCCTCGGCGGCCAAGGACGCCCTATGTTTATATTTCGTTGGGATCAGCACAACCTGAAGCGTGTCAGACAGAATCGTCGCCTGCAACGGAATCAAGGATTCCGGTCGTGATGGGACCCACCTGCATGTCTCTCAACCCAGAAGTTGAATTAATTACCCGCTCCGGAAGGGTACTGCCAGCCCCTGAAGCCTCGTCTCCAGCCGAATCTTCGAAGCCCAAGGCGCCTTCAAACGAGCAAATCCGCAAGGTGATTTATACAGTGAAGGGAAGCGACTACGATATAGTCGAGCAGCTCCGAAAACAGCCAGCCCAAATCTCACTATTCGACCTCATCCATTCATCTGACAAGCACAGGGAGATGTTGGAGAAGTTTCTAGCCGAGGTAAATGTGCCAGAGCAGGTTGAAGTCGTGGCGTTAGATGCGTACATGAGCAGCATGCTGGCGAACAACATAATTACCTTCTCGGAAGATGATCTACCGGAACAGGGGCCGGATCACAACAATGCTCTCTTCATCACGCTCAAGTGTCGTGATACCACCATCTCCAAGGTTCTCATCGATGGCGGGTCAGGGGTTAATATCATCCCATTGGCGGTAGCTCAAAAGCTCAGCATCAACTTGGAGAAGCTTTCACAATCCGGCTTAACTATTCGGGCTTTCGACGGCGCGAAGCGGCAGGCCCATGGGGAAGTTACGTTGGAGATCAAAGTTGGGCCAACCCTCTTCTCTACCCAATTCCAGATTCTGGAGACTGCGGGGTCCTTTAACATGTTGCTGGGGCGTCCATGGATTCACCAAGCTGGGGCAATTCCCTCAACGCTTCATCAGATGATTCAATTTTCCTCAGATGGCAAGCTCATCACCGTCCGGGGAGAACATTCAGTGGAGCTTTGCCACGAGATTGACATGCCATACGTGGGCGAGCCAACCGAAGAGCCATCAACAACACAGACCTTGGAAATGGTCAACATGGTGAGGCGCGACTACAAATCGGATCCTTTGATGACATGGGGCAACATCAGTGCCGCAAAGGAATTCCTTCGACATGGGTATCAACCGGGCCAAGGACTCGGAATTAAAGGACAAGGGATCGTCTATCCGATCACTATTCCAGCTCCTGCAGGGACTAGTGGACTCGGATTTACTGGCAAAGTGCGGCGCAAACAGGGCAATCACACCAGCAGCAAATCGGCCATCCGTTTCGTTCGTTCATCTGCGGCGACAATGGAAGGCGAAATCCTGTCGGAGAAGTTGGAGAATGTGAAGATCCAGAAGGATGAAGAAGTCGATGACGAGCAGATGATTGTTGAATATGTTAATGTCATCCAAATGAATATTGGGCTCGGTCATAGGCGTCGACCACGCATGCGAGCGCCGTACTTCCGAGCTCCAGTAGTGCCAATACCGCCCAGGACGCCTCCAAGGGTTGAAGCGCCTCCTCAAAGCAGACGTGCGGATTCTCCTACTACTAGTGAAGAAGTGGAGGAGAAACAAGACGAGAAGACAGGGACACAAGAGTCCGAAGAAGAAGTCCATATGATGGAAGCGTCGATCCCGACCGAGTCAGACATGCCTCTCGACGGGTGAAACTTTTCATATTTACTTTTCTGCACTTAGATAGTTAGAGTCTAGAGTAGGTTACCTTGCTACATTCTGGTCGCGGACTAGCAAGGTTGTCTCTATGTAACGCGACCCCTAGGCAGTACCTAGGGCGTTTGTGGGATGATCAGGGCGAATATGAGGAAACGACGAGGGACCCGCTGAGTCCTGATCCCACAACGTTTTCTTTTGGTCATAAGCGCATGCCTTATTGTCGCATGAAACAATAGTTCGAATGATTCATTTCAATGCATCACTCTGATTTCTGCCCCTTTTCAGGAACGGCGCTTCGGGTACACCCGAGAACACCCCTGAACAAGATGGAGAAGCAGTAGACGACCCTAAATCCATAGAAGGATACTATGGCTTGGAACAAGGTCTTTAACGACATGAAGAACCAAAGGACATCACACTGCAGAGGCCGGTTTCAATCAACATCGGAACTCAAGATGACCCCAAGGAATTGTTCGTCGGCGCAGACTTATTAAAGGATGAGACTGAAAACGTCACTAACTTGCTCAAGGAATTCTCTGACGTCTTCGCTTGGTCGTACACAGACATGCCGGGATTAGATTCGGAGATTGTAGAGCACAAGATTCCTACAGACCCGTCAGTTCATCCTATAAAGCAGAAGCAACGCCGGTATAAGCCCGAACTAGCCCTTGCCATCAAGGAAGAAGTGGATAAGCTGCTGAGGGTCAACTTTATCGAAGTGTCTACCTATCCACAATGGGTTGCCAACATAGTCCCTGTCATCAAGAAGAACAGGAAGGTCCGAGTCTGCGTCGACTACCGCGACCTCAACAAGGCGAGTCCCAAGGATGACTTTCCACTCCCGCACATCGACCTATTGGTGGACAATACAGCTGGATTCAACAGATTCTCTTTCATGGATGGATTCTTCGGTTACAATCAAATTCGCATGGCCAAAGAAGACAAAGAAAAGACAACTTTCACGACGCCCTGGGGCACGTTCTGTTATCGAGTTATGCCTTTTGGACTCAAGAATGCTGGGGCAACTTATCAACGTGCTATGGTGGTTTTATTTCATGATATGATGCATCGCGAAATTGAAGTCTATGTCGACGATATGATCGCCAAGTCCAAGGAAGATGAAAACCACACTGTCATTCTCCGGAAGCCATTCGAGCGGCTTCGTAAGTACAAGCTGCGCCTCAACCCCGCCAAATGCGTGTTTGGAGCAACTTCGGGCAAACTTCTCGGTTTCGTTGTCAGTAACAAAGGCATTGAGATTGATCCTGATAAAATCGAAGCAATTCATGATCTCCCAGCTCCAAGATCAGTCAAAGAGATCCGCGGCTTCATGGGTCGTGTTAACTACATCGGACGGTTCATCTCCAACCTAGCCGACGCATGCAAACCACTGTTCAAGAAATTAAGGAAAGACGTCAAATTTGAGTGGGATGATGATTGCAAGATCGCATTTGAGCAGATTAAGACGTATTTGACAGAACCACCAGTTCTTATCCCGCCAAAGCCGGGGCACCCTCTCACGCTCTATCTCACCGTCAGGGAAGAATCATTTGGAGCCATGCTCGCCCAACAATTGCCAGGTGCCAAGGAGCACGCGATTTACTACCTCAGTAAGAAATTTACAGATTGTGAGTCAAGATACACAACTTCTGAGCGTACCTGCTGCGCACTCATTTGGATTCTCCACCGACTCCGACAGTATACTCTGCATTATGAGATCCTGTTAGTGTCCGAGAATAACCCACTCAAATATCTCTTCGACAAGCCCACACTGATGGGGAGAGTATCAAAGTGGCAATTGCAGCTCGCCGAATTCGACATTCGACTCCACTCCACGAAGTCAGTCAAGGGGAGAACAATCGCTGATCACATCGCTGAATATCCAAGAACGGATGATTCATCTTTGGAAATCGAACTACCAGATGAGAACATCATGCTCATGGAACAAGAACCAAGGTGGAAGACGTACTTCGATGGTGCAGTTAATTCCTCAGGATCGGGAATAGGAGCTGTGGTAATCTCCCCAGATGGACAACATTACCCAACGGCCGCCAAAGTCACATTTCCCTGCACAAACAACATAGCTGAATATGAAGCGTGCATCCTCGGCCTACTTCGTGCACTCGACATTGGGGTTAAGCTCCTCGACGTTCATGGAGATTCGACACTCATCATCTCCCAGAAAAATGGAGCATGGCGCACTCGAGACCCAAAGCTCATTCCATATCAGAATTATCTACGAACACTGATTAAACAATTTACTGATATTGAATTTAATTATCTCCCGCGAACTGATAATCGATTTGCCGATGCTCTTGTAGTGCTCGCCTCAATGATTCCGTTGGCAGGAGAAATAGACATCGAGCCCTTGCGCATCAATATTGCTGATGATCCAAGTTGCATGCATATTGAGCAGAGTCAACCCGAGGATTCCCTACCTTGGTACACCGACATCAAGAATCACTTACAATCAGGGGGGTTTCCCCAGAAAAGCACGGGGAAAGAACGCAAGTTCATCCGGAGGATAGCAAGATGTTATTTTCTAGACGGTGATACCTTGTACAAAAAATCCTTCACGACGGCCCTCATGCGATGCGTCACCAAGCAAGAAGCTGAAGCCCTCATTGTCGAAGTCCATGAAGGGGTTTGCGGACCACACATGAACGGATACGCTCTCGCCTAGAAAATCATGCGACAGGGGTATTATTGGCTCACAATGGAAGCCGATTGCATCAAATATGTCAAAGCATGTCACAAGTGTCAGATTTACAGTGACAAGGTACATGTGCCTCCAACAAAACTTTACCCGCTATTTGAACCGTGGCCGTTCTCGATGTGGGGCATGGACGTGATCGGGCCCATCAATCCCAAGGCATCCAACGGGCATCGATTTTTACTAGTCGCAATCGATTACTTCACCAAGTGGATTGAAGCACAATCCTTCAAAGAAGTCACAGCAAACAACGTTGTGCGTTTCATGAGGGCGAACATCATCGCCAGATATGGAGTTCCAGAGCTATTAGTCACAGATAATGGTTCAAACTTCAACAGCAAACTAATGGAATCCCTATGCATGGAATTTCGAATCAAACATCTCAACTCTTCACCGTATCGCCCACAAATGAATGGTGTAGTCGAAGCTGCCAACAAAAACCTGAAGAAAATTCTTCAGAAGACAGCAGTTACCTATCGCGATTGGCACGAGAAGCTCCCTTTCGCGCTACTCGCCTACAGAACAACGATGCGCACTTCGACTGGGGCAACTCCCTTCGAGCTCGTCTACAGCACTCAACAGTCATTCCAGCAGAGGTCAAATTGCCAACTCTCAGGATATCATCCCAAAGCAACATGACAGAAGAAGAGAAGGCCAATCATCAAATCGCCCACCTCGACTTCATTAATGACAAACGACTTGCCGCAGCTCACCATATGCAATGCTACCAACAATGCATGTCTAGAGCATTCAACAAAAAGGTCAAGCCAATCAGGTACAGACCAGGTGACCTCGTTCTTAAAAAGAGTCCTACCGAATGTCAAGGATCCACGAGGGAAATTCTTTTTTTTTTCTTTTTTTTTTTATATCAGCGGGGTTCGTGGTGGACTTACTTTTTGCGAGCCCTCTCACAAGGCTCGAAGGCTCTTTACAAGCCTGCGAACCCCAGGCCCGGCCCCACTACATCCCCTCTGGGCCCGACTTGAGGCCTGCTCCCCTGTCGGTCCAATTTCAGTTGAGGCCTAAAGGCCCAGCAGGTGGGCGGCTTCTGGGCTTTATTAGCCATCACCCAGGAGACCAACCTTAATTTTCCAAGTGGAGTGTGCGTGATGGGGTTCGAACCAGGGATCATGACAAGGTTCCAAACACCCACCACCCACCTTACGCCACTTGGGTGTCCTCGTAAGAACCACGAGGGAAATTCGCTCCAAACTACGAAGGACCGTTCGTCGTCTAGCACGCCTTCTCAGGAGGAGCAACCATCCTAGCAAAAATGGATGGAGGAGAACTGCCACAAGCAATTAACGCAGATGCTCTCCGACGATAGTACACCTGAATCGTATCCAGATCTCAAGTCAGACTTTTGAGATGATATCTGTCAGCTGAATTCTTTTACACCTCGAAGAGTCACTCAGGATAAAGAACACTGACATCAGGGATAAGGGAGAAATACACGATCATTCTTCTCCTCATTCAAGTTAAGCGAAATTACATGAACACATTTCGTTTATGTCCTTTATCTCATGGGCAGGTACAAGAGCTCCTCACACGTATGGTGCAAAACTCCTATGACAAAGGCGAGGGTGGTAGGTTGGCAAAGCTTCAAGCCAAAGTCTTGTAGCAAGTTCGTCAGACCTTCGATTCCATCGGACGAAGACGCAACGACGAAACCATGCAAAAAGGAAGTACCAAAATTCTACTTCACTTTTCATATAAATGAAGTTACACGAGCAAACTTCATTCTTACTCTAACATAAACAAGTTACCAGAATTTCCTTGTTTCTAGCCATCTGTTTGATAGGTACATGATCATCCTTACACAACGGACATCAAGCTTGTAGCAATTTCGTCAAGCCTTCGATTCCATCGGACGAAGATGCGACGATGAAATCATACAAAAGGGAAGTATCAAAACTCCACTTCACCTTTCATATAAATGAAGTTACATGAGCCAACTTCATTCTCACTTTAAAAGAAAACAAGTTACATGGGATCACTTGTTGTCTGTCCTTTGCCTAACATAGGTACATGGACATCCTATATTATGGACAAAGGCGCGGGCGGTTGGGTGGAAAATTTCGAACCAAAGCTTCGAGATTGCCTTTGTTATCACCGTAGATAACAATACCAAAAGGGAGTATCATTTACATTTGCTCTCTAACGGAATTCTCGTCATTCCTCAGATAGAGTCGGAACGACTATTGAGATGGACATATCCATCTCAACTCCCCAGTGGATATGTTACTTCATCTCCCCAAGCGAAATTCAAAGTACATGAACTAACTTCGTTTTTGTCCATTGTCAACTGTGCAGGCACATGGACATCTGTACAGTATGGTACAAATTCCTAGGCAACAGCGTGGGTGGTCGGGTGGAAGCCGTTCCGAGTTCAATCTAAAAGAACATAGAACACAAGAGTGCACAAGAGCACCATAGAGGTTTGAGCATCTAAACCTATTTATTTCTTAAGTATTCGTGTGCTCATTTGCATATAATTTGAAATTATCTTTAATAAAAATGTTTCTGAGCGAGAACGGAGAAGGCAAACCTATTCCCAAACACTTACCCAGAGTGATGAGTGCAAACACTGTAAGGATTCATACACAAGCATTCAGGCGGATAGCGAATCCTTTGACAAAAGATGCTCTAAACCGGGATGAGATCGAGCATTTCATCTCTATCCCAAACACAGAACATCAACCATTGCTAACCCCTTTCGAGCCAAAGTTGAAGTTTTTTTTTTCGTACACGCTACACCCAACAAGTCTAAGGACCGCCTCATATCAAGGTTAAAGAGGAGATCCTGTAGCTTAAAAAAAACGGAAGCAACGGATCGTAGAGGCTACACTTCCTTAAGATTCAAGCAAAGAGGCATAATCGACAGTCGAGCCCACCAGTTGAATCGTTCCTAAGGACCGAGCTACTCAAAGAGCTTCTCAAAAGACACAAATTCCAAGGAAAATTATCAGAAAATAAAACGGAGCAAATCTCCGTAATTCAACAAAGAAAAGAAAGAATCAGCGCAAAAAACCAAAGTCTTTAAAAGAAAGCGCAAAATGAAAACTAGAAGAGCAAAAAATAAAGCACCAGGGCCGATATTGCTGGTCGCAAAAGCAAAGGTGCTACTCTTTCAAACAAGTCAAAGACAAGCCTTCTCCAAAGTGGATTGTACACACCTACCAGTTATTCATCTCCAACAAAACACGTCAACTGGTAAGCTGTCTGAAAGATGGAGAATTTGCTTGAATGATGGAACATCTACGATCCAATAACTTCCGATGAGGTCCTTAAACTCTTTCTTTCAAACAACTGATTTAAGCTTTCAATTTAAAGGCCTTATGCCAAAGCCACATTATAACCCGAATAAAGACTCCTTTGACCGGTACACAAGCATCCAAGTCAAAGTAATTCCGAAATCCAACTGAAATGACTTCACAAATGAGAGTAAAACACGAGAGAAATCAGAAAACCTTCTCTGCTCTCATTTAGAAACATGCTTTTAAAGAGAAAACAGAACGAAGCATAATGTGCATGTACATTTAGCTATTTTTTGTTTTCGTAGCGACTAATGATTTCTTTAATGAGTTTTAGGGTACATGTTGACAAAGAATAATTTGAGGTATTAACGATATCCTTGCGAAAGAATCTCTCCAGATTCCCTCCCAAGGAGGGGCAAACTGTAATACCTTAAATTAATATGCGGGCCGCAAAAAATTATTTTCAGCCCAAGCCCGAGCTCATTCATGGCCCAAGCCCATCCCATCCTTTTGTTATTTTGTTTCTGTTTATTTATTACAATAAGTCCCTTGCCCGACAAAAAAAGATCTTACATCAGATTACAATTTCTCCAAAGGAAATGACAACACCTCTTCTTCTGACGCGCCTCCACACCTGGCCAAGAAATTTCGGCAAATTCAGATGATCATCTGCAATGAAGATATCCTGACAACCTCTGTGGCAACCTCTGTGGCAGACTGAAGAAGAACTGTTCTGTCCCTTCAAGCTTCCTAATCAAATTAATTGGATCTCAACAAGACCAATTCATTTTCAACAAAATTAGTTCTCAACGGAAGGAATAGCCTAACTAGAAGGGAGGACTAATCGGGTAATTGGAGGATCCTCGGGGAAGGGGATAAAAGAGGAGATTCTTCATTTGGTGGGGGTCAAGGGAGCTGAAAAAAAAGAAGCACACCGCTTCTCTTCTAAGAAAACCGCAGCTCTTCCTCCGGATGTTTACAGCCCTCCACCATTTCTCTTCAAAGAATTCCTCCAGCCTCCGCACCCTGTTGGCCACCTCCACTGCAAGGACCTTCCAACATCTACGAACAAGGTAAGAAAAGCTAAACTCGACAGGGACTCCCTCGACCACCAAC
The DNA here is from genome assembly GCA_029817715.1 of Melastoma dodecandrum. Lineage (NCBI taxonomy): Eukaryota > Viridiplantae > Streptophyta > Magnoliopsida > Myrtales > Melastomataceae > Melastoma > Melastoma dodecandrum. The sequence continues at coordinate 129,577 of JARUPY010000526.1, read as the reverse complement.
CCAAGCAGGAGCAAACGGCAACAACAGCAAAAGGAATACCATGCTTTCGGATGCAGTCGGCATCAACTTCACTAGATGCTGCAATGGGGATACCAACCTTCAGTGGCAGCCTCGTCAGCTAGACCATCCTCACTCCGACCTCAACACCAGCCCAGCGACCGGCGACGACGGCGAAATCACCTCCCGGTGCCTCAGGTCCAGCGGCAAGCTCCCTCGGCACCTCCCACAGTGGCCATCCACCCCTCTAGACGCTTCAAGTCTCCCCCGTCACTAAAGCTGCTCCGTCCCAGACCTCGACTCCTAGAGGCTCTACGGCGGCGGCAAATCCCCAACCTGAGGACGACGTCTCCTGGAGACCCAGCCGCAGCGGCGACTCACCGACAGCCCCCCATCTCCCATCTCCGGCACCCCTCCAATCCGGCAGCCACGGACCCCACCTTACTCCACGGCAGACCCGATCCAGCTCCAGCCGAGCCAGCAACCCTCTTCCCGGCGTCTTCAGCTTGGCGACGGCCTTCATCTCCTCCCCACTTTCCCGAACCCGGCTGCAGCAAGCCTCCCCTCCAAAACTCATAGATCCGGCGACGCACCCACCATGCACGGCGAATCACATCAGATCCAAGGCTCGGCCACAGCGTACCCTTTAATCGGCAATGGGCGATGACCCATCCCAGATCTCGTAGCGGCGCACTTCCCTGTCCCCTCCGGCGACAACCCGACCATGGACAGCCTACCCTCCGTCACCATGAAGCCTCGACGCCTTCAAATTCCCGAGCCCTATGCCGTCGCCCTCTGTTTCATCCTTCAAGGAGTTGACTTCGGCGACGAGACCCCGAATCCCCAGAAGTCTTCAAATGTTTCCCCAGTTCACGAGGATCGCAATCACGAAAACTTGGACATCACGAGGATCGCAATCACATTTAACCTATACATCCGGTAAGACATGTCTTACTAATTCAACTCGATCGATTTTATTCAAAATTAATCGATATCAAATCATATTGGCATTGCTCTTCCTCTACTTTGCATGTAAACACCGAGGAATTTACTATTAAGGAAAGTTATCCTCCGACGGCACGGACGATCGACATCAGCGGGCTCACAACGCCCCGTAAGTATCGCTCTTATTTCATTAAGTCCTAATTATTCATTTTGATTTAAATTAGGACTTTCTGACCACTTCTTTATTTTTCTTTGCATGCACATCGAGCATATAATCTCGGAAGATCAACTTCAAAATTCCGAAGATTAACTCGAAGGCGCGTGTATCCAACCGCGTGGATCCACCCCGGCCTAAAAACCGTGGGTTCGAAGGCTTCAAACGGCCCCAAACTCAATCAAAGGTACAAAGGGGAGGTGCGGGCCTCCTCGAATTTTTATTCAAATCCACTTGTAACGGATTGCGGACCCAAGTGTATAGGCTCGCAATCACCGCCCTTCCCCGTCCTTTTGATCTAAATAGTTGTTTGTGATTGCGCGTATGCTTAGGCTTTAGGTTTTGCGTCGCATGATTGGTTTTAATCAAACAAACCTAAATTCGGGTCCAACACCCGTTAAAACATCGATAAAAGTCCGGCCTACTCCCGGATCGGGCCCAACACCCGTCAATCAAAAGTTAAACTTTTTTGGACAAATCGCCACCCTTTCGCATGTTTTAGAATACAAAGGTTAGTAAATAGGAATCCCCGAACCCAACTATGATTTTTTCGACTTAAAATCACATTTTTAAACTAAGTCGGTGGTGACTCCGAACAATTTACCAAAGCTAAACATTACCCCTTTTTCGGAGCCATTTAGGATGAGGTGACGGCAGACCGAGCCGCTCCTTGAGCCTTCCCCGAAATTCGCGAGCGAGGTCTTAACGCAGCCTTTCGCTCGCCACCTTCAGGAAACTGGAGATGGTTGACGAAACGTCCCGCAGACCCGTTCGCGAATCAAGGGAAGGCCCAACCCCGGGTCCCCTTTCCGCAGCGTCCGGCGTTCGAGCCGGAACGTCGACCGGACTGGGCCTCGGCGGGGAGCAGGCCCGGATCCTTGGGTTGCCCGAACCACAGCGCGCGTGCTAGGCCGGAGGGCGCGCGTACAAATTGAATTTCAAGTAACTAGGTAAAATGACTCTCTTTATTCAAAAAAAGTACATGACTTGCTCAAATGATCAGGGTGTAATTGACTACAAGGTAGTGCTATCACATGTGTAATCAGTAGGAGCAGTGTCCAAATATGATGGTGAAGCACTTGAGGATCCAACTACCTATAGGAGTCTGGTGGGGGCACTACAATACTGTAGGAACATTAGACCAAATATAAGTTTTGTTGTCAATAAAGCCTCTCAATATTTTGCATCAACCTACCGGAGTATATTTTCAAGCAGTTAAGAGGATCCTACGCCATCTTAAGGGGATTAGTAGTCATTGATTAACTTTACAACATAGAGATTAATTTGATATATCATGTTTTACATATGCAGATTAGGTTAGTTGTCATGATGATAGGAGTACCAGAGCTTATTGTATCTTCCTAGGTCCTAGTATAGTATCTTGGTCATCTCAGGAATAGCAAGAGTTTCTATATGTAGCACAGAAGTTGAATATAAAGCATTTGCAGATGGAGTAGCCGAGGTTACCCGGGTTCAAAGTCTTCTCCAAGAGCTTCAAATCTCATAAACTCGGCCTCCACTGATGTTTTGTGGCAATTTGAGCACGATCTGGCTGGCTGCTAACCTTGTTCGGCATGCTCGAACAACATACATGGACATCGACTATCAATTTGTTTGAGAAAAGGTACTAGATGAACGACTACAGATAAATAATGTTACCTCAAATGAACAAGTGACAAATCCATTGATGAAGATTGGAGACCAGAAGACGATCGACCTGGACTTGGAAGCATGGGCCCAATCCACGATAATGGTTATAGCACTGCAAGAAGAAGACAAAGGAGTGCGGACGAAGATGGCTAACAGAATTTAGTTTCACCCGTATTGCCAAATTGTAATTGTACATAAAAGGGGTTACTGTAAACATAATTGACGTAGAAAAATATGGCGAGAAAGATTCTCCCTGGGAAACTCCCCTTCATCACCATCTTCGTTCTTATTCCTCATTTTCTTCCTTCTGTTGTTCCTTCTTCTCTTCCAGCTTTTGCTAACTGGGTGTCTTCACCGCACTTGTAAAGCTTGTTTGGTGTTTTCCCAGGGAATTGGAATGATCTCGGCAAATCATAAAGAAAATGAGAGTTTGAAAATTTTGAATTGTTGTAGGAACAAATTATATTAAGATCAGTACTTTTTAAAAAAGAAAATGAAATGTGCATTGGCTATAGTTGAAGTGACACTAGTATTATATAAGGCCTTCACGGAGGATGGATTTGATTCACGAAATCTAATGAATCATTAGATTTCGTGAATCAAATCCATCCTCCGTGAATCAAAAGAAACCAACGCGTAGAAGTTGATTGTTGCGAGTCTTCTTTTGACTACCAGAATTAAAGTAATAAAATGGGAACACTATTTTCAAGTTTTCAATTCTGTTTTAACTTTTAATTTTAAAAGCACAGTGCACTGGTCTAGAACAAAACCAAGGAAAAATGAAAGTTCCACTTTGAACGAAATCACATCTTCAATATACAAAAATGGCTTTATTAATTGTGGCATCTGTAGCGAGGCACAAAAAAAAAATAGAGATACGGAATAATACGTTACAAACCCACTGTAAAAAACTCACTTACCCAGCCCCCTCCAAAACCCAATAAAACAAGGCCTAAGTGACATGCAAATGACTTTACATTGGCTGATAGTCCCAAATGAAGATATATTGTCAATAAAAAGTCAAAAACCCTCACAGAGTTATGACCATAAAAATGACAATCCGCTCGTGAGTGGAGTTACGAGGCTCTGGCTCTCCACCCCTGCCCGCTGAGTGTCCCATCGGAGTGCCATTAGATTCCCTTCGAGATGCATGCCACCTTTCACGCCGGTTCTGCCTGTATGGAGTTGACCGGTCCACCACATCATAAGGGAGAGGTTGAATATCCAGCAAATCAGGTTCAGGAGCATAGCCTTTCGGCCATTTTGACATGTCCATTCTCCTAAATGTGATGGATATTCTGTGAATAAAGAAGCAAGGGATCATGGATCAGCAAAGAGAAAAAGGTAACAATCATCAAACTTTTTATGACAACCATTCTTTGCACTGGTTTACCTTTCCATTGGGACAGTAGGGACAGCGTGCTTGGCCATATCAGCCCCATTTCCACTCAACACGAGAACAGACCTGCAGCAGCCATTTACAAATTACTAGTCAAAACTTGGATAACGGTACTATATGACAAGACGAAGGGAAACATTTTAACAAAATGTTGTCGCTCACAATTTAAGAGTCCATGCCCATAATACTTACCCCACAGGAAGAGGTATTGAAAATGACCCTGAAAACTTGTCAGGACCAACAACCTTCAGCTTCGACCCAAAAATTATATCACACTCGCTAAGGAATGATATAGTGCAGAAAGGTCGAACAAAATCATGGTTGTCTATATGTGGAGGTATACAATCCCCTTCCTTATAAATGTTGACAATGCAACTGTCTGGTATACACGTTGGAGGTAGCACATGCCACCTAAGAAGCCGCATTTAGTTGGAGCTCGTGTGAGGAGATGCTCACAGCAACCGCCTGCTTGCCAGAGAGCCGTTCAGAATCTTCTTCTTCTTGTTCAAGTTCATCTTCCTGTGCCATGTCAGCCCATGAGGGCCACATTCCCCTTGGCTGAATGACAGGCGAATCGTTCCCGGCCTTGCTGCCTGAGGTATCCAAGTTTCCCTCAACAAACCCCCGTGCCCCATCTTTCCAACTACCCAAAGAATTTGCATCACTCTCATCATCCTTACAAACCCATGGAATTCCCCTCGCAGATATTGTTAACCTCATCCAACTCGCACTCACGCTCCGCTGTTGGCACGGATCGTTTCACATCATCGCCAAACTTCACATTAGCATCTTTCCCATCCGAGGTGCCGCCACCACCTGTAACCAAATTTTTTGATATTCTTCAAATAAAAACTCGCCAAAACGCTGATGCGTGGGAAAAGTGTCCCACACCGGTTGTATGGGCGACCGGTGTGGGGTATATATGGGCCTTGGGCACTCCCTTCCTTTGAGTCGACTTTTGGGAAGGGTTCTCCTAAGTAACCCGTATCAAGGGTATCAGAGCCCACCCCCCGAGCAGTGCAAGCGAGCGGCGCGGGCAAGCTACGCAGAATGAGCCTCTGGCTTGGCCCGCGTGGGCGCCGGGCTGCGGAGCGAGGTGGTATGATGCGTGGGAAAAGTGTCCCACACCGGTTGTATGGGCGACCGGTGTGGGGTATATATGGGCCTTGGGCACTCCCTTCCTTTGAGTCGACTTTTGGGAAGGGTTCTCCTAAGTAACCCGTATCAAGGGTATCAGAGCCCACCCCCCGAGCAGTGCAAGCGAGCGGCGCGGGCAAGCTACGCAGACTGAGCCTCTGGCTTGCCCCGCGTGGGCGCCGGGCTGCGGAGCGTGGTGGTATGATGCGTGGGAAAGTGTCCCACACCGGTTGTATGGGCGACCGGTGTGGGGGTATATATGGGCCTTGGGTACTCCCTTCCTTCGAGTCGACTTTTGGGAAGGGTTCTCCCAAGTAACCCATATCAAGGGTATCAGAGCCCACCCGCGCAGTGTAAGCGAGCGGCGCGGGCAAGCTACGCAGACTGAGCCTCTGGCTTGCCCCGCGTGGGCGCCGGGCTGCGGAGCGTGGTGGTATGATGCGTGGGAAAAGTGTCCCACACCGGTTGTATGGGCGACCGGTGTGGGGTATATATGGGCCTTGGGCACTCCCTTCCTTTGAGTCGACTTTTGGGAAGGGTTCTCCCAAGTAACCCGTATCAAGGGTATCAGAGCCCACCCCCGCGCAGTGCAAGCGAGCGGCGTGGGCAAGCTACGCAGACTGAGCCTTTGGCTTGGCCCGCGTGGGCGCCGGGCTGCGGAGCGTGGTGGTATGATGCGTGGGAAAAGTGTCCCACACCGGTTGTATGGGCGACCGGTGTGGGGTATATATGGGCCTTGGGCACTCCCTTTCTTCGAGTCGACTTTTGGGAATGGTTCTCCCAAGTAACCCGTATCAAGGGTATCAGAGCCCACCCACCCGCGCAGTGCAAGCGAGCGGCGCGGGCAAGCTACGCAAACTGAGCCTCTGGCTTGCCCCGCGTGGGCGCCGGGCTGCGGAGCGTGGTGGTATGATGCGTGGGAAAAGTGTCCCACACCAGTTGTATGGGCGACCGGTGTGGGGTATATATGGGCCTTGGGCACTCTCTTCCTTTGAGTCGACTTTTGGGAAGGGTTCTCCCAAGTAACCCGTATCAAACGCTGCCTCGATGCCGTGAAAGAAAAAGGAATTGGAATTGGCATAATTTACCTCCTAACCCAACCCCAAGGAAAAGAAATAAACAACGAAACGGAGCACAAAAAAGGTTATTATTAGGACAGCAAAACCAAACCCTAAAGGTTGTAAATTGAACGGAGAACGGGACAGGAAAAAGGAAGTTTAGGGTTACCGGAGGCGAGGGAATTGCTCCGATCAGAGAGCAGCAGGGAGCAGCGGGAACAAAGATCGCGAGAAAGGAAGGGGAGCCACGTGGTCAGGAACTCCGATGCTATTCGGAGCTCCGATTCTTGGTATTTGCTGAGGAAGGAGTCGTCGTCTGAATCGGGTACTCTAGTCCGGTCCATTTTTTTGAGAGAGAGAGCTCCTAAATTCCTGGGGATTTTTGGTCGCAGCAGGGAGAGGGGGACAAAGGCGTCTGTATTTTTAACGGAACAGATTGAAAGACAAACAGCAGTATCTCGGGATGAACACATATTCTCGTGCAGATGAATCGGAGTTTTTTGTGAGTCTATATATTCTCGGGATGAACACATATTCTCGTGCAGATGAATCACAGTCTATATACGTTTGAATGACCTGTTTTGCTAAAGGAGAGAACACAGTTCAGGAGAGGACACAGTTCCTTTGAAATTGAAATAACTCTGCATCACTTCATATCATTAGACTTTTATGGGATATGTCGTTAATTGGTTTCTATATTAGCGAATTACGTCACCACTAATAGATATCTGTATTAGCCCATGATTGACGAGTAACTTGGGAAAAATACGACGAAGAACCCCACAAATAATTCACATTTATATAAGGAATATACAGCAGACCCAAGAAAGTCCGATACAAAAGGGCTATGAGCAAACCTAATTTTCCAAAATTTGCACTCCTAACGTCGAACCAATATCATTCATACCTAAAGTCTTTCCATCCCCTCCTAGTTTAGCTACTACATCAGATCTGTGTTGTGGTCTTACAATTATTGACAACTTGTGCACTTCACGCTACCTTCTCAAAAACCGGAAGATCTTTCTTCCCCTTGAGTGGGATACCTGGGACGACGGCACCCTTTCGTTTCCACGACCATCTGTTTCTCCCGTTCCATTGACCTCAGCCTGACGAAAGCTGTTGTAATCATTGTCATCATCAATATTGCTGAGTAGCCTCGACAGCTCCATTGCCAATGCTCTTCCCTTGTCGCTTCCATTGATAGATATACTCATGAGAGCCGGGAAGACACTGAAGCCCTCTTGGAGAACCAGCTGACAGTACTCTACACGTTGAGAGCACAACGAGAAAAGAACAGACATGGACTCCTCTTGTTCCTCTTCATTGTCACTTTCAAGGAGCTCTGCAACAGCGGCAACACATCCTTTCGTCTCTGCGATACAAACTTTACCTTCTTCTGTACTGCACAAGTTTACCAGCACCCTCAGCACAAATTTAGCTAAAGCGCTATCTTTTAGGAACTTGAGCATTCTCGGGATACATGGTAATAGACCATGACAGATTACGATGCTCGTGGAAAGGTTGCAAAGGATTTTGAGGGAAGTTCCCTGGAGATCCCTGTTATGTGAGTTGAGTGCTTTCATTACTACATCGAGAGAACCTGAAGCAGAAAATTTGAGTCCCACATCTGAGACAGAGGACAGGATTTCCAAAATCTCAAGAATATTGCCGGCTACTTTTGAGTCAACTGCAGATGCCAAAATGAAGAGATCGTCTTCATGTATACCCATGAATTCATATCTGTTGACAACAGCATTAGTAAATTCAGGAATATGGTCAGACTTCCAACATCCAGGTTTAAATAAAACAAGAAAAAAAATTGCAAATCATGCATAGGAAATTTTTGAGGGCCAACTCAAGCAGCAAAGCACAGGTATGTCCAAAATTTACCAATACCAAGTGCAAAGTCTTCAAACTTTTCATACTGAGAATGGCAACGAACCACTAGCCATTATACTTTTGCAGATGCATAAGTGAACCCATAACATAGATCAGATTAATACCATTAAAGAAGTATCTTGACAGACTTGCAGTTGCAGGCATTCAAAGTTTTAGTAACCAAAGAAGAACTTCAAAAACAAAATTTACACCGGATAAAGACACAGTAGGTATGTCTATGAATCTTTTAAAATATCCATCCCAAAAGATTATGAAGAAAAAAGTAGACAAGTCTGGACTGGTACTGGTGAAATAACCTGATCCTCTTCATGTATGAAAGCAATAATTGAGAAACTGTTTTCAGAGCATCTACATCGCCTTGGCTCTGTGCCTCTCCCAAAAATCTTATCAGTGGCTTGAGGAACTTCCTCATGGACACTGAGTGTAAATCAAGATAATTTCCCTCCAAGCCACTTCTAACGTCTTCAATCACCTTGCACTGAGATTTCCATGGCATCTCAGTCAAATTTGGCAGGATTCGCAGTGTGTCCTCATTCGAAAAACGGAAGCGACTTTCAGAAGCAACTTTTTGAACTGAAGTGTCGGAACTATAACCGGTATCAAGTGATCCAATCGAAACACTGCTTATATCTATTCCAAGAGCTAGATCATTGATAGAACTACCCAAGCTAGCAATGGATGAACAAGAATTATCCTGTGATTGCAAAGATTTGACATCTTGGCTAGGACTAGGGATCAGTACGTCATGTTCATGACACCACCTTGAAATAAGCTTCTCCATCGCAGTGTTCGGAGTCATCGCCAGGTGCACCAGTTTAATCTTCGTTTTGGGGCACGTTTCATGACCTTCATCGAGCCACTTCTGTATCCACATCCTTTCAAAAGTCTGGCCCGATGCAATCACGACAGGTTCATACATCAGTTTTGATGAGAGAGGGCAGATGAACTCCTCAGGTGGAGTGGCATCAATATCAGACTCAGATTTTCTGCTTTGTCCATCTTCAATTACAATGGCATCTTCATACGTTGAATCACATCTTGCATTACTGATGTGCAATCTTTCATTCTTGTTGAAGCTACTCTTAAGTGGCTCGGCCACAAAAGAATCTTTGTACTTCTTCAGAAGATACAGAAAATACTTAAGGATTTTTCTCTTGGGTTCTGTATTGCCGACATTATCGAGAAGCTTCTTTATCGATCTTCTCTCTATCACAATAGACTTTTGGGAGCAAATCCTTAGCTTTAATGCCACAAAATTGAAAGATTTCAGTTCTGACACTTCTTTTGAAGATTCACAAGGAACCTGGTGGAGTAAGCCTTGAATAGCTTTTCCAGCTTCTTCTTCAGAAGATTCAAGGACAAATGTCATGCTTCTCAAGTCATCTAGCAGCCTGGAGATCTGCACCAAATACGGTTGAAGTTGAATGCAAATTCTAATAAATTCTGTAGGCTTTTGAAAGCATTCATGGACACAGATAAAACATGGACCAGGCCAATCAAGACAACAGAAACACTGCAAACTGATCAAGTTTTGGGAACAAAGTAAATGGGGGACCGGTCGTCAATCAGATGGATGGGCCACTAACCTCTATAGCCAACAAGACAGGAACCATGCTCTGGAGTTGGCCAAAACTCTGCTCCAACAAGTTCCTCACCCTTTCACATTTTGCGACTATCTTATCACCGTTCAGTGCCTGAAACCATCAAGTTCTAAGTTGTCAATGTGCTGGTTAGGCATGTGAATTCCAGAAATTGTTCCTTTGTGCTATGAGAAGTCCGGAATATGTCTTCTTTCAACAACATAACAATACCAAGTATATGCAGCAAAGAAGTACAGTATTCGAAGTGTTTCCCTTAAATGCACTTTGCTGCGACCAAGAAAGCGACAGACAAAGATAACTTTGAGGAAAAATATTTTAGTATTGAGAGAAAAGTTTCACTGGATGTGCTTTGCTCCACCCTTTCTCTACCATCTCTCTGAACAAAGAATTACTATGGCAAAGAAATACCATCCTTACACACAAAAGTAAACCACATCGTCATAACAGAAGCCCTGATACTACTATTGCAAAAAGCTTAGCACCATTGCCTTGAAATTGCAGACCATGACAGGGAATTACAACTGTGATCAATTTATATAAAAGTATAATTATTTATTTAGCAGGAATCACAACTTGCTGTCTTGACAGCCAATGTTTTTTTTTTTTGGCAATTTCTTATTAGATTCATGGCAACAAAATCTTCTGATGAACTCAATGCAACCATAATATTTCAACCTAAAATCTTTATCGATTTCCAATAAATTCTCTTATTGAATGTGGAACCTGTCCAAGTCACTGGCACTAGATACATAAGTGTACTACCAGATAAAGCACACTTGATTCCCTGCAGTCCTGTAGAATTATCTTGGCTTTCTCTAGAGCCTTGTTCAACATGATCAGTGCATGCATTCCAGACGAGCATCGTGGTCGAGCAGCTTCTATTTTCGGAAGAATGTTAGACACTCTGTCTACCAATTTGCTCAATATTTTGCACATAGCATGATGAACCTGTAACAAACCCCAGGTCAATGTCAAGGCGAACATTAATTGATTGTGTTTACAATCCTTCAAAACTATCAGAACAAGGACAATTCATATGGCAAGTCATTTTACATTGGATTCATATTGAAACACAACAGGCATTATCATGACAGGAAGACCACCTAACCAAGACGTTTATTTTCTTTTCCAAACCTCCTGTTGGAATTTCATTAAAGCAAACCTCTAAGAACATGTTTGGTTTCCAGATTGAGATGCGGAATGCTGCGGAATGCTTCTCCCTTACGAGGAAAACGCCATTCCCTCCGAGATATAAGAAATGAAATCAAATTTTCGTATATCCAGCTGATTAGCGTTTCGTTTGTTTAAGGTGGCTGGAAAGGAATGGACATTCCATTCCATTTTTCATTTAGGAAACCAAACACCCTTCAAAGGCACATATTTTACTGAGTCTGAAGGCAACATTTATCAACCTTGAAAGATGGATTGCTCCCCACGACTTCCGCAGCATCTCTCTCCATCCAAAACCGGCAGCCCCAATCTGCTTTCAAGTGGCAGTAGAGCGCGTGATGTAAATATCATTTCTAGTTCCGAAGCAGCACAAGCAGTTAGAAGGGTGAAAGTTTAGGATATCTGTGGACAAAGCTAGAGATAAAAGTTTCAAGAATAAACTTGTGCAACCAATCTTATCAAGGACTGATCAGCTTAAGATTATCGATCCAAAGAACAGAGGTAAAAAAACTCTATCAAGGTTATTAGCTGAGGGTAGAAGACAAATAAATAAATAATACAGAAGACAAAAATTCAGAGAGGAAACCAGCGCTCACCCTTTAGAACAAGAACGTAATAACTGGAGGAGACAATTTCAGGAGTCTGTTTGTCCCAGGAGGAAGGGCAAACCCTTCAAATTCGTTTCCCCAGAAGCTGTCTTCCAATAACGACGGGAGGTTGAACTGCCAAATTACTCATTCAACCACCACACCACAAATCCACCGACCAACCCGCTTACGAAAAACCTAAGTTGTCGAAATGAAATCAACTCGAGACTTTTTTATCGTCCAACTAAAACCCATGCCCACAATCATGTGAATTACTCCATCAAGACCTCTCAATTCTAAAATGATAAAACAAAGGGGACTGCGGGGGGTGTCCGAAAGAGTCAAAACATGTCGAAAAGTAAAGAAAAGAGACCCAATTCAATTCAACATCCCCCTCAAATACCAGAAGCTTTAGCAGCTGGAGTACCAACTTCCAAGCATCTTCTGCACAGAAGGATGCCAACTTTCCCTCTCGGGGGCACAGCCGAAGACGGGGAAGGAGACCTTTTGTTTTCCCATTAAAAAATAAAACAAGACATCGCTGCTTTTTGGTGGGCAAGAACGAACCTGATTCTATTGACCAAGTCTCCTCATAAAAAAGGACAGGATAATCATAATATAATAATAAAGAAGAAAAGGAGGAAGACCAAAAACCGGAGGGAAAAGCAAAATCAGCGTAAACAAGCCACGGACAAATCTTTTTCTCTTATAACCTAATTCCTCTCGTTTTATTACTCCCCACAAATAAATCTATCAAGTGAATATAGTTGTCCTAAAATAATGATTAAGTAGAAAATAATTTTTAAGTAAGATTTTTCCTCAAAAAAGACAGCGCTTTAAAAACATGTATCCGTCACTATCCTTTTGGCTATTTGGTTTTTGGTTTGAATTATTATTATTTTTAGACCTAAAGAAGAAAATCTGATTGGGGGAGATAAAAAAAAAGCAGATGGTGCAGGGGAATCTTTGATTTTATGAAATGGGATTGCCGTTCAATGAATGGAATGGAATTTTGTGAATGACAAAAATGTCCTTGAGACTCGAATGGATGATATGGTTCTTAAAAGAGTAATTTAACTTTGTCTATGTCAATTATATCAATATGAAATTATATTACATTGAGATTAAATTTTATAAGTTAATCGAAATGAAAATAAGAATACAAAAAATTTGAGAAACATAAAATCATTAATGGGAATAGACGTTACATCCTTAAGAGGAAGGAATACCTATTCCATCATTTCATTCTCATTCCCTATTCCTTCTCCTCTCCCCCTTTTCTTTCCTATTCGACAAACACCACATCTCCATTACTAAACTGAGGAAAGGAAAATAGATGTAAGTACAACGCATCATTTATCCTTCAGAAAAGAATATTAATTTTTTAATATCACATGCATTTAAGGATTTGCCAACTAGTGGTAGAAATTAAACTACTTAAAGGCTTAAGAAGGAAGATAAAAAAAAACGCTTTAGAAAAGGGAGCTACACCTGTAATTCACCAAATGAAGAACGGAATTGAATGATAATCTTCTCGGTGGATTTTAAATTGTTAATAATAAGCTATTTATAAAAAGATGACAAAGGCATGCCTTCAAAAGAGAGAGAAATACAAAAGGCAAATGCAGGAGTAGTGAACCTAATAAGATGCATTCACGACCAAGGTCACATGAACTAGTCATATATGGCTTATTGGGAATGAACGATAATTAAATTAAATACATGAACTAAGTCAGATGCATGATGGCAAAAAGGGAAGACATGATTTGGTCTTGATCATTGCGCTGCCTTTAATGAAGTGGAGAATCTAATGATGTAAGCTAGACATTTGGTCTCCTCTTCCCTTGGCCTAGTCATCAACTTGCTTACTGCCTGGCTCGGACTGAGGTCGACTTCGAACTGTCCTTCGGGTTTGTGCCTTCGACTAGTAGTGAAGCTTCCTCAAGTTGTCACACGAATCGTCTGGTTTGCTAGGGTAGTACTTCACCTGATTGGTCGTCGCTTGAACCGGTCTTCACTCGAATGATTCTTCATTTGCTCGAACCTAATTTCTTGACACCCCATATTGGCCTAGATGGATATTCCAATGCAACTGGTGCCCCTCTGAACATCAATTGATGTCTTCAATAAGCCATCGCGAGCTTTCTCGAATGGTTGCCCCTTGAGTTGATGAAAGCTCGACTTCGATCGACTGAGTCATGCTAGAGCTGACTCTTGCTTTGATCAGATAGGTGTCCCGAACACTTCCTTCTCGAGTCCATGTTTGCTTGAAGTTGAACAAAACCACTCTTCTTTGCCTTGATGGTAAGAAGGATGCCTCCTCGAGTTAATGGTAACTAGAGCTGGAGTGAGTCGACGGTCATCCATGTATCATGAGCGCAACACTTGTAAGGAAAATAATATAAACAATAACATCAAAGATGTTGATAATTCATTTGGCAGATGATGCTATTGCTGGAATGAATATATCATTTTTTTTGTTACCACATTTACTCTACATTAACCATTGTAATCGATATTCTTAATCAAATGAAGTTTTGCAGAAAAATTATCAACTCATCAACTAAAAGGGTCATCTCACATCGAGATAAATGAGTTTTTGGTAAATGCTTCTCCAAGTGCGACACCTCTTTCAAGATTCAAAGGTTAAGCGCTTATATAACCGCAGCATCACTCTCAAATTCTAAGGTCAAGTTCTTTTTTAGGCACGTCACCATTTCCCGTCCTCTTCTTGGTTAAGCGCTTATTCTTGTCATCTTTACGGTCAACTGCTAGTTGAAGCACAACATCGTTTCTAATTATGTTTGTGTTATGTGCTTACTCCGATACAACATCATTTCCGGTAATCTTTATGGTTATGTGCTTCCTTGAGCGCAACATCATTATTGGCGATCACGTTGATGCTGACAAGGAAAGGGCGGTTATAAAGGTCGACACTCCAGAAAACTCCACCGTGATGAACATTGTAAATGCACAAGAAGATGGCACAACAATCACATTTTCCAATGAAGGTCTTCTTATTGGCCACAAATCTTACAGTCGATGCTATTTGTATCAGTCTATGCTTATGGTACGAAGGTTAATCGCATCTTGGTGGACCCGAGGTTCGGCAGTCAATATATTGTCACTGAAAGCCCTGAAGGAGATTGGGCTAGGAGTTGATGACTTATCAAGTATCCGACTAATAATTCAAGGATTCAATCAAGGCGGAGAACGAGTCGTTGGGAAGATCTGCCTCACCCTCACCATAGGAGATATGGAAGCTGGAGCGACATTCTACGACATCGATTCCAACACCACCTATAATATGATGTTGGGTTGACCATGGCTGCATGAATATGGAGTTGTTGCATCCATACTTCATCAATGTTTTAATTTTTTAAGGACGGGGTAACCCACACAATATGGGCAGAAGCAAAACCCTTTAAAGAAGCACAGTCAGACATTGTTTTTGCCAAAGGAACTCAACTGGCTTGTGACAAACATAACGATAATGGCTCAACCAAGTGCACCTTTAAAATATTTTGTTCGACCTAAACATGGGGCAAGTATTTATCCAGATTCATTACCTTACGAGCGCACCAACGGGTTTGATCCAAATGCGTTTAGATTAATTTCTGCAGCCGGCTACACAAAGGACTTAAAGGCACTTGGAACTGCCTCAAAAGAATCTAATTCAGGAGGCGATAGTCAAAAGTCAAAATTTGGTCTTGGTTATGACATTCCTAAGCCCGTCAATCTCCCAGTGAAGAATGCTTCAATTCAAACATCGAAGCTGATGATAAAACTACAACCGAATCGACGAGAACTTCGGTATTTGATCGACTTGGAGCCCCGTTTGAGCAAAGATAAGTATTTGATAGACTTAGCACTCAGAAAAAAGAGATAGGGGCTCAAAGGTTGGCACGATTAAGATTAATTCAAGCTCAAGAAGTCAAATGGTGTGAAAAAGAGTTGATAAAAATGAGGATATCTCGATTATCATAGAAGATACAAAGGATCTTCGTAGCAAAGTTCCATCTCGAAGGAAACGTTGAACCATTGTTGAGGTAACTACCGGAGAAGTGTTGAAAATGACCACAAAGACATGGATATATATAAATGGCAATGATGAGTTATCTCAAGATAATGTTGAAGATGATATTGTCGCTTCTTGTCATGTCACGATTTCAACGGCTGATAAATAACATCTCGCCAAGAAGATGATGCAGAAGATGCTCCAAAAGTATTACAAGATGGGAAGAAGTCCACCGTCGATGAATTGAAGGAAGTTAACCATAGGTTTAGGGGATTATCGTCCTACTTTCCTCAGTGCAAGTTTAACGCTTGAGGAAGAGGAGTTGTATATCCAATTGCTAAAGGAATACAAAGACGCCTCTGCATGGAGCTATAAAGAAATGCCCAGCCTTGACCCAAAGATTGCAGTCCACAAGTTAGCCGTGAAGCGTGGGGTTCGTCCCATAAAGCTAGCTCAACGACGTTTTCGTCCGAAGTTAGATCCCATTGGGCGTACCAGAAATTTGTGAACACTAAAATCTCGCAGGAAAATATCAACGTACAAATTGTCGTATGAAAAATGTAAGGGGTTTTGTCTCTAGTCATGGAAGATGAATGTGAGTCCTCTGATTCGATCCTCGAAGAATAACGGTTGTGGATGTTGATCCTGAGCTCTTGCAGAATATCAACATAACTTCGGGATGAAATATTAACGAAGTTGCTGGGGCTTATGGGCGTAATCCGACAACACTTCAGTAGCTTTGTGAAGTCGTCGGGCCTATGGGCGTGATCTGGCAGATCTTTGATAGCTTGATGAAGTCACCAGAGTCTTTTAGCTTGATCCGGCGGAACCTCGGGGCGCGTTGCCGAAGAACGTCGGGGCGATGGGCGTCGACAGGGCTTTGGCGAGCGGGATGCAACGATAATCTTCAAGAGCTCCAAGAGTCTTCTCTTCACCTATGTGTATGGTGTGTGTATTGTGAATGAATGAAATGGCTTGGGGATGCCTCTATTTATAGGGCTTCAAGGCCGATTTATATTAGGTAGCTGGTTATCCCATAATAGGCAACTTCTTGTGAACAGGGTTATGGGCCGGGCTTAAAGTTGGGCTTAGTTTGGCCTAGTAGCTTGTTATATATACGGTTGAGCTTGTGACCTTTATATGACCCTAATATATCATTTCATGGACTCGGGTATATAGCCCATTTATGTTTCAAGCCTTCTTTGATGATTTGAGTTTATAGCTCATTGTAGAAATTGGATAAGGTCCAATATATCATTCTTGATATGAGGCCTATGATATATTAATAGACAAAATTCTAATATCTACAAATACCCTCACTTTAATTCGTTTCTCACACGGCACAAAGAGAATTGAATTAAAGTAATTTTCATTCTTCTGTTTGTTATGATTCCATCGGTATAACCATTAGTCGGTGACGATTGATGTTCCTTATGGTTCTAATATATCTGGTGGCCAATAGGTCTGGGAGTTAAGCATTGCCCATGAAGAGTTCATACATCATGATAGTGTGCCAAAGGTAGTAAACCCATATGTCGTCGGGCCTCTCTTGAGCGACCACGACCATTTGTCCCTCCTAATGGAATGTCACCGACTGCTTATTTCACCAAATGTTGCTCTTCGAAGAATCAGCTGAAACTCTTACCCCACATGTCAATATTCATACTCCTGATTGCACAAATATGGTGGGACTTGTTCGATAGCATTGAGCATCCTCATCCCAAGGTTATAAGACCAATAGGCCTTCCCCGATGTTGTAATCACTACATTTGGACTGTATTTCCTGGTGTTCGCTTGGGTTAATACTTATTATTTGAGAATGAACAGCCCGTTAGCTATTCAACAGAATCATTTAATATCTCCGCGCTTGAATTTATAGCCTCAGTGTCTTAACGCTGGTCTTTCCACTTCTTCCACAACAAATGGCTACAGAGGTCCTTACTGAGATTTTCTCCTATCAAGCGTGAGTTTGTCGCAGCTGAACACGGATGTAAAGGCCTCGTCCGTCGTGACTGAGACCGAGTATATGACAAGAGTGTAGAAAAAGAAAAGTGCGAACACCGTTCATAGGCTTCGTAGTAGTTGTTGGCCACATAAGAAGAGTACCAATTGAACAACGTGAAACGTGAGCATTCAAGGAATGTTGATGGAAAGCCAGTAATATGACTATTATGATGACGATGAGGTAGAAATAATTGAGATTACAAGTTGAAACCGTTTCCTTCTGTACAACTAGCGCTCGACCATTTTATCTTTTAAGACGATATCGAAAAAGTGTCGATTCCATTCTTGACTGATTCCACATAAAGATTAAGGCGACTCAAGCAAAATAAAATCGATTAATGTTGGGAAGAGATGAAAAATCCTACGATTGCTTCTCCAACAATAAGTTTTGTTATTACTTTATTCAGGTATGTAAAAATGGTGCGCATAAATCTCTTGTACAACGAAACCCCAATGTATACACTTACGATTTTCTCGTCCAGTCTCCCGTCGTGGTCTCCTCGACGACATGGATCACGCTAGTCTTTCTCTCTCACAATTTTTCTTGTCTCTCTATTGAAATCCTTAACACTCTTAATATCTGTTTCGACATCTTCGGGACATTGGTTGAATTCTCTCCACAAAGTCTCTAGTTTGACTTCCTCCGGAGTCTTTTTTAGGGACTACGTGATCACCCCATTCAAAGAGACGC
The DNA here is from genome assembly GCA_029817715.1 of Melastoma dodecandrum. NCBI lineage: Eukaryota > Viridiplantae > Streptophyta > Magnoliopsida > Myrtales > Melastomataceae > Melastoma > Melastoma dodecandrum. The sequence goes on along the minus strand of JARUPY010000526.1, from coordinate 111,207 downwards.
TCCGTAATATCGGGGCGATCCTTTTTTCCCACACCACATAGTTCTTTTTCCTTTCTTTTTCTTGAACTCGTTTCGTCTGGATTTTTCAACATGATAAATGTATATATGCGCTCACACTTTGCTTATTTCGCACATATACATGCTTATTTATATAGGCGGACACATATATGTAAGTATGCGTACATATATATTTTTTTATCCTTAACATATTGTCAATTCATGCTTCTCTCGTATGCGGACACATTACGGTAATAAATAAAATGGGGCTGCGGACAACTATGTAAGATTTCCCAGTTTTAGAGTCCAAATATTCAGGTCATATGACTTTGCTTCTTCAGAAACGGTATCTCTTCCTTGTATAAAGATTTAATGCAAATAATATACCCATATTTTGGAAAATAATATTCCTTCCCAAAATAATGATTCCCTTCCTCAATTATCTTCTCCTGCATCAATAAATAATTTTGATCTTATCGCATCCTTTTTTCAATCAGCGCAATATTAGGAATGATAATGTTTGGAGGGTATAATTTTAATTGATTTCCCAAAATAAAATTTTCTAGTGTTACAACCCCCACCTTATAAATTGGGGTGCAGTGATATGTTTTTGATATCCTCTTTTTGTATTTCTCAGATCCGTCCCTTTCTTTTTTAATTTGTCCAGTTATCACTGTTATTTTATTATTATTTTTAGCAGACCGTACTTTTCCTTTGCTTCCAGAAGTGCGACAACATCCTTCATTGTACTGTTCGGAGAAATCCCACCATTCTCTTCTTCTACAACTCTAGATAGGCGATTTTATTTCCTTGTCACAACAATTCGGTCACCTGAAGGTACACATACTGTGAGTAGAGAATCACTAACGATGATCTTCTTGTTTTTTTTTAATCATGCGCCCATCAGGTCTAGACAGATTGCCTCTCTTTTTCTCTATTATTATGTTTCCTTTTCCTGACTTTGTTCTGATCTGATCATGGGGGCACTAGAGTAAGTCTATTCTCGTTTGAATCTTCATCTTTGAATACGTATTCAAAGATTTTGTATTTTGAATCCTATCACTTGTATATATATTTTTATCATCACTTTCGTATAACGACTCCATGATTTTGCTTCAGCTTCAGAATAGTTTGCTTTTGACAATGTAATAACCCTTTGTTTGTCTCTTGAGAGCCTTGGTTGAAGAAGGGGCACCCGAGGTTTTGCTGGTGCAACAATGGCACTGGGGGAGAATTAGTGTAATAGCCTTTTTAACCTTTTTACAACTAATAAAACCCAGCAGCGGAAAGTTAAGTTTCTGTAGGTTACAGAACCCTTGTACACCGCAGATCCCAAAGTGAACTGCTTAATGAGAAAACGATTGGCCAAAATCTGATCTAGAATGTGACTATGCATTCCTGATAAGGTTTCTACAGTAGTAGAAGGTTGATGTAGAAGGTTAATGCTTCTGCTATCAATGTTCTACAGATCCGACAAGATCTGCTCCAAGATCTGAAAGATACTTGTAGTAGCAGAAGGTTGTTACAGAACCTTGTAGGTTTCTGCACTACCAAGAGATGATCTGCGAGAGCTAGATCGAAGGAAACAACTCTACAACCTAATTGGTTTCTATAGCGTTAGTTGTTTGATGCAGGACCTTTGGAGTCTCTGCTTAGACGTTCGCATTGGGTCTGTTGATTTGCTTTTCTATTTAGGTTTTTGTTGAATGCTCAGTGAGATAACCATTTGCGTAGAAAGTAAATGAGACACAAAAGGTTTATAGTGGTCGGCAATTGCCTATTCCACTCTTCATCCTTATAGATGGAATTCATTATTGAACACTTATACCGAATACAAGACTGATAGAAAAAATAAAACACTCATGCAGAGGGTATTGTAGATAGCCCTTCGGCTTCTCCACAAAGGATGTACTAGCAGAAGGTACTAAGATACTTCTATAGTGTAAAAGGTGACACAGATAGCTCTTCGGCTTTTCTACTCAAAGAAACCCTAGGGGTTGTGATCAATAACCCTTTGGGTCGTGCATAGAGATCTGTGACTAACTCCATGAACTCTCTGGTTGAGGTTCTACACTGAAGATAGTGACTAACTCCACAATCCCTGTGGTTAGGGTTCTGTAGAACATGGCAGCTCCATGCAAGCACCTGGAGGCCCTGCGCAGGGAGACAACCCATCTGTCCATGGGTGGACTTTCCCTCCGGCCGTTCCACGACGTACTAGGCTCCTCACCAAGACTTCCAGAAGCAGACAGCACCCGTGGGGCTTCTCCAAAACCTACAGCAGGTACTTCCCTTCTGCAGACAATTGTCAGTGCCTCACCGTGAATCTCCCAAACGCAGCCCTTCTTCTGCTCATTGCCCTGGCACATATAGACCACGACTTCCTCCTAAGCCTGATGCACGTCTGCCATGCCACAGTGCAGCCAGATCCTTCGCGACCTCACTCATGCCTGGCACAGCTTACAGCATGGACACCTGCTTTCTGCACACACGAACAAACTAGCTACAAAACAACCGATACAAGTACCTCACAAGATCCCTTCAGACGCGACCCACTCATTGCCCTGGCACGTATACACTCTGACTTCTCCCTAAGCCTGATGCACGTCCGCCACACCACAATGCAGCCAGATCATTCGCAGTCTCACTCACGTCCGGTCTAGCTAGTACCCTGGGCACCGGCCTTCTGTGACCAAATTCTCAACCCCAAATAGAACGAAAACTCACATGTCTCTCCGGCTACAATACACTCACTTTACACGTAAGTCCTTCAGTATTATCTGTGTAACAAGTGATCCTATCTTATACAAAATAGAAATACATAGTTGCAGAAGGTACAGTGGCTGACGGATGTTTCTGCAAAACAAGAAAACAAAATATCAGCCAAATAAAACATTCCCCCATGGGGAGAGGTGCTCCATATGACTTAAAGATCAATCATGCCATCTGATCATGATTGTGTTCACGATCCTAAGAGATAAGGCTTGTAGAAGATTCAGACGGATAAGATCCGTCCGGCTTCTGTAAATGGAAATCAGATAATCTTGGTTTCCATAATAGATTGGCAGATTCTGAATACAAGCACATGTGAAGTGCGTCCATATTCAGATGGGTTATCCTTTTCCATAATTCATAAAGAATCTGGATGTATTTAGATGCAAGACGAAACATTAATTGACCGTTGGATTGTTCTAGATTAATCAATCGAACCTTGCGTTAGTGCTTTCCATATATAATGTGATTTCTTCCCTTAGAGTGAGTATATCAACTCACATGGAAATAAATCGTAATCAAAATGATTTAGAACCATTTTAATTAAGGTAAAATATCATATGAATCTATTTAAATAATCAAATGATTAATTTAAGTAATTCGTGGTAATGATTAGGTGATAGAATGTCCGAAACAGACTGACCCTATAACCTTCTACAGAGTAGTAAAAGCTTACATTCTACATAGCAGAAGCTTACCTTTTGTATGGCATCATCAAAATCATACTAACAGGTTTGCTCTGAAACTTGCTCGTTGATCAGTAATAACATGGTTCACTTTTCAGAGCATCATCGGTCGTAAGTTTCCATGCCTTTCAATGCGTAAGGACAGCCATGATGAGGCACTCTACAACTATTGTTGCTTCAATCGATTCAAAATTACATCCCAGCTTGAATCAAATTTATCAATTACCGAGATCATCCGAATAACTTGTCAGAGAAAGTTCCTACAGATTCTCCTCTATCGAATGCCTGGCTGCTAAAACCGCCGACATATTTGCGTCCCCCTTCCAACTCACATGGGCATAAATATTATTGCTGGGAATTCATATTGGAGCCCCGTATTTGTTGTGTACGACGAATCATCTCACTTCCCTAAATATTAGGAGTGACTCGAGGTTGTCCTATCTCCAGATAAGGCTACGCTCGTGGAGGTCGGAATTCTTAATTCTTTTTGTTGTTCATGTTACAGCTATGACCGGGATTCGGATATCATTCTCGCTTTTCTTGAGGCATGGAATCCAGAATTGAATGCCTTAGAAACATCCCGTGGCACTATTTTGATTTCTCTATGGGATTTATACAGGCTTAGTGGATTATCTATTTATCGATAATGCTATGAAGAAGTGATTCTAGCTTAAGAAGAATTCAAGACTCTTCCTAAGAGTTGTCGACATCTATTTATATCATTTTTTCATCTCCATGAATTGAATAATGGTAAAAGTATTGTGCGAGCCACAACCTGGATTAATTTCTGGTATAGAGGCGCCGTAAGATGTGTCCACCGACTAAGCATTCGTCTAACAAGCAGTCTTATGATAATATAACTCGAAATCCAGAAGGGCCGATTATGGAAGTGTCTTCGTGGGGTAATGTCACAGAGGGGGTATGTGAAGACTTAAAAAATGAGGCCGAAGAATTGTCCTCCGTGGACCTTGCTTCCCTTATTTCTTGTTGGCGATGCACTTCCATATTCCAAAGCAAAGACGTACTCATAGATCCCAAGACATTCAAGGTATCCAGCTCAATAGCCACCGAAAAATGTTTCAGCATGGGTTCCTGTACTACCGATTTTATATCATAGTTTAAATGTGATATCCAAGAAGGCCGAAACTTCTAAAGTATGCTTTCCTATTCTCTATTATATGTGTGGTTAGCACTCTACTTCCTGACTCATCACTCAGTTCCCGATTTACCTCCTTGACCTCCCATGGTGAGGTATTCTGGCGAAGGCCGCATACGTTGTTATAACAAGCGAGAAGCTCGAAAATATATTCATAGTTGAGCAAATATCTATTGGCGTAGCAATCTTTGCAGCAAGAAGGGCGATCTTCTGATAAGAGATGACTCAAAGTTAAAAGATCCAGTCTTGAGCTTTTTTCTAAGTGTCTGCTTTTGTTACCTAACATTACGCCGCGAAGATCATTTTATTGTGGAACCATATAATCCTGCTAACTTTAGTCATCAGTTTGGCTTTTTTCAGGATATCCCTCGCATCCCCAAAGACAACATACGATCATTTTCACTACAAGAAGGCTTAGCCCTTTGGAATAATTCTATGCAATTCAGAAACGCCTCCCAACTTCATATTCCTTCGGCCCCTAATGAACTGTGGAGTTATATGACCACACAATATCAAGAATGGTGGAACGTGAATCATAATGACTATCTCTTACGTGGGCTTGAAGCACTCGTCGCTGAAAATGATCTCTATTTAGCAATAGAAATTCTGAGCCGTAGATCTCGGCCTCATCTGTGGATCAATGGTTCAAAATACAGGCCCAAGGTACGAGAAGCGCAGTAAGGAGGTAGCTGTGGAAACACATCAGGCGAAGGCTTGCGGTCGAAGCAGTAATCAAGTGATAGGGCTACCAGGCGACAAAAGTCAAAGAGGTGAGCAAGTGACAGTCAACTGGGCAAGCAAGGAAACTCTGCAGCGAAGGCTAATGGGTGATTCGGTCGATCAGTAGCCATTATTGGGAGATTCCTGACGGTTTCAAGACTTGAAAGGAAATTGTTGTCAAGTTTGTTCGAATGGAAAGAAGATATTCCACAAAGGCTGGCAACAAGGATACGTAGTATATGTGCAATATATCGTTACCGTATATACTTAGGTCTAAATTATTATAAATAGTTGTTCTTAGGCATTGTATAAACACACCTTTCTATAGACCCACATATTGTCTTTTATCTTTAAGCATTCCAACATTCAAGCTCTCTTTGTGATCCTGCGTTCTTGCTTCCTTCTGAAGGCTTCGTTGATAGTATCCGTAAGTGTTTCCGCTTAAGGGTGTTTGTTTGCTGCCTTCTCCTCTTTTTCTTCATTCATACGGTGACCACACACACATTTCAACGAACTTCCGAGCACCGATTGCTCATAGTGCTAGAGATTTCTGATGTGTTCGGATCCGGCTTGTTCTCGGTCACTTCCAGAGCAAACGCACCTTTGACGACCATAGTGGGAGACCGGGCCAACAATGCCAAGAACCCGTCATGGAACTGATTCAAACAACCTTGGAGATGATCTTTCCGATGGCGGAAACAGTAATAATGGAAACAACTCGGACCCAGCCATAGCTGGAAAGTTATCAACCATTATGAGTACTCTCCAACTCTTAAGGGAGAAGGTTGGCATTATCATCAGAAGCACGATGCCTTCAAGGAAAGAATCAACTCCAAGATAGAGGCTGTCTTTCAAAACTTGAAAACTATATCAGGGGGACCATTGAACAACCCTGGTAATAGGAAAGGTGAATCGGCTACCAAACGCTAATTTGATCACGATACCCATAGAGGGTCAACTGCTGAGGGAAAGAAAAAGGTTGACACGGAAGATATCCCTACCATCCCTACAGGTCCCAAGAAGGTTGTGCACAATAATCCGCTACTTGTGGTAAACGAGTACAGGACGATTGTGCAACAAGATCATCACATGGCATATCAACCCCCATTCCGTAGGAGGGAACATCTTAATTGGCCGGGGGTGAACAAATTCGTTCATCCTATTGAGAATCACGAACGCTCTGAATATACCCCCAACCCATGCACAGGAAGGGAATAGCAACGCACGAAGCGACGGCATCGCCGGATCTCGTGCCCGAAATAAGGGACTACGTGACTCGATTAATCGAGCGAGCAATCCCTGGGGTGGACGATATAAATGAGGTCAAACTCTATCAAGTTCCTTACCTTGACAACATCGATCAGAATTACCCTTTTCCGAGGGGATATCGTGTTCATGAATTCGCTCGCTTTTTGGGCGAAGAAAGTATTTCGCCTGCGGAGCACGTCGCCCGTTTTACTCATCAGGCTGGAGAAGCCGCCACTAATGGATTTTGGAAACTTCGTCTGTTTTTTAGTTCCCACACAGGAGCAGCCTTTACGTGGCATGTGAATCTTCCTCCAAACTCAGTGAGAAACTGAGAGGATATGCAAGTGCAGTTCACTTTGGCATTAGCCCAAACTGATCCGGCAGTACTAATGTACAAATTTTGTTTGTACATTACTAATGTAAATAGTAAATATCGAAACTCTACCCGAACATGTCTTGGGTGTGCTTATACAAAAGAACCCCCTACACGGACGGCGAAGAGGTTAGTCACCAGCCCGTGTAGGGGATATTTGTAAAAGCACACTCAAGACATGTTCGAGTAGAGGTTCGGCATTTACTATTTAGATTAGTAATGTACAAAATTTGTACATTAGTACAAAATTTTTTGGCATTTCAATTCTCATAATTTCTCCTTCTCTGTATATGGTCTCTGTTTCTAATGAAGGCCATTTCAATTCTCATAATTTCTCCTTCTCTGTATTATGGTCTCTGTTTCTAATGAAGGCCGCCCTATTCGAAAATGTAAATGGTGTCTCATCTTCTGAGTCGAGGTGCAACTGGACAAACTCAGCGCCAAGTGAACATGCTTGTTCGTAGGCTTAGAATATATGATAATATCCACAGACAAATAGTCCCCGAAGAACTCGATATACTACGAGGATGAGACTATAGTGGGCTCCCACAGTTGCGACAAGAGTAAAAGGAATGCGCACTGTCAACACCTCGGACAATAAGAATCAATCTTCTATCCTTTTGTTTCATGACAGTATTTATCCGCTTCCTGGTGTTGTTGAATTCTAATATGTTTAAAAGCTATTAAACCTCTATGATTTTTTTTAGACAGGATCAAATTCATGCCCCAAAATGGTCGTTTGTGTTCGATTATAAAATTCAACACCAAGTTCCCTCATTGTAACAACGAATGCAGATTTGTTGGGTGATTCAACCCTGTACGAAAGCTTTCCCATGTTCTTATCCATATCATGTATGGTAGTGTAACGCAGTATCGGTAGTTGCGGAAACAAATAAATAACATCGGGACAGGGTTCATGCACTTGATTCCTGTTCGTGATCCTTTCGCAAAAAAAATTGAAGCTTTTCTAACAGCAGGCTTTGTTTCATCAGAGTGGACGTTTGAATTTGGTCTGATTTATTGAACCAGTGGGCCCTTTCACCTCTCTCGTATGGTTTTGTCGTAAACTTCGTTAAGAAAACTCTTTTTTTGTAGGAGTACAAATGGCTCTTTGGATGTAGAACTTCTAAATGGTAGAGGGGCCACTGTACTTGTCACTTGCTCCCTAAGATCACGACATTCGTTTATGAACATTCCCTTGAAATCTTTCGAGGGTCTCTTACATGAAGACTGAAGGTCGATGTCCATCGGATGCTGAGAACGTGCTTATAGGATTAAAGTGCGACGACATTGCAGAGCTTTACACACAAAAAATCCTTGTAATGCTTCTAGAGGCGGAGGAATGAAAATCCCTGGGTCTACTATGTATTAAAGCCATCATACTCTCAACCCGTGAATATCTTTATCATGTTACTTCGTCGAGCTTTTCGGCCGGCGCACAGATGCTCGTCCTTGCGAAATTGGTAGAGAGATATGATTGATTTTTTATTAAGCCGTTCACATTTTATACTCGTGCGGACCATGAGTATTATATGATTTTTATTAAGCCGTTCACAATTTATACTCGTGCGGGCCATGAGAATTACATGATTTTTATTAAGTCGTTCACAATTTATACTCGTGGGGGCCACGAGTATTCAATGAAGATCTCTTTTTTATTTCTTTTTATTTTCACTTTATTATTTATCATTTTTTGCTTCTTTTTTATTTTTTATTTATTTTTTGCTTTTATTCGATTTTATGTTTTTTTTTGCTTTAATTTTTTTTTGTGTCGTGCAGTTTAGGCTCATGCGAAATGAAACATTATTCTTCAGGTGTAGTATCGCTTTAGATACTTCCTATTGATCGGTCCGACGCGTACTCCATATTGATCAACTATCTTATACGCGCCCCTAGTGTCATCTTGAACGATATACGGGCCATCCCAGTTCGAAGTGAACTTTCTTCCAGTCTTATGTGTGACGATTATGGGTCTTCTCACTACAAGTACAAGATCGCCAACTTGGAAGGAACGTTGACAGACTTTCTTATTAAAATACTTGGACATCCTCGCTTGGTAGCACTTGATTCGCTGTTGTGCTTCCAGACGCATTTCGTCCAGGGCTTCTAACTCTTGGAGACGTAGTCGTGCATTATCTTGATCCGAGCGACCCACATCACTTGCTCAAAGACTGCTCGAAGTGCCCCGAAGTGAAGAACCATCAGCATCCAACTTCGACGAGATGGTTCAAATTATGGAAGTTATCGATAGGCATGCCAAGGCTCGCATCAACTTGCTCAGCATCTGCCAAGGCCTCAAGGAAATATTCTGGAAGTCTTGGGAAGATCGAGAGAGATTTCTATCGGATGCCAGACATTGGAAGGATATCTCCTCGCAGTTGATGAACCGTGACTCTGCGCAACATAAAGCAATGATGATTTCCTCTGTGCATCGACGTCTGATCGAAGAGCGAGATCGATTGAAGGCTGAAATCACTCAACTAACATCGAAGTTGGAGAAATGTAAGGTCGAGTTGGTTGTCCAGGGGAAGGAATTGGCTGAGGCCGAGGTAGAGGTCGAAGCAAATCATATACCTTCATACGATATAAATAGTTTGATCTCCTTCCAAAAAGCCGTGAACGTCCTTATCGTCAAGAACAATACCCGGGCTTATTTTGTCAATTTGTTAGCAGGACTTTTGTATGTCCCTGGGCAGTGATTTTGTCGATGTTGTACTATCTACTTGAAAACACTTCTATATTATTTCCTATCTTATGAACTTTGGTTCGAATGGATCGCAATTTCGACCAACTTGCCTCATCGATTCACTTCATAACCAAGCTCTGAATCATCACGAATATAAGATATTTCAATTGGACAGTTGGAAAATTTAATTTAATTTAATGTACCTGTTATGATTCCCCAGCAATTGTTAAGATTTTCCAGAAACTGTTGAGATTCCCTGTAATCGATGTAGCATTATACGACTGCCTACAAATAGCAAAGGGTGAACGACCATTAGTCGACACTTTTTCATTTGAGGAACTCCGTCATAATGTCCCGCCGAGAAGCTGTTCTTCCAAACCCATTATTTTCTCCCCATCCAATAGAGCCTAGGTTCTCAACCTTAGACACCAAGAAAGCCTGGGTTCTCAACCTTAGGTAGGGGATACGCTTCCGTTGTCCGGCACCATGGCTGAAGTATCAGCTTCAGCCTAGCGAACAAATGTTTCCTCGAGATGACAAACGTTGCCTCGTGGTATCGGGCAACGGAGTCTTTCTAGCCGTATCGAATTGTCTGTACTAGCATGGCTTGCTATGAAGGCTGCAACATTAGTGGACTTTCGAGGTACATTGGGAGCAAACGAAGCAGGAAAAGGTTCCCTGGATGCAGATGCACGATGGAACCCGATGGAGAAAGCCAAGGAGGGTGTGATTGAAGCTTTATAACGGTCACTCCAACAATCGACCTTCCTATCCACAACAGTTGCTGCGACAATCGAAGATCGAAAGTGTTTAGTTTCGACGGAATAATTGGATTTTCTTCATAATGATCCACCTCTAATATCTCTCCAACGATTATCTCGATTAATTGTGACCATAACTCAGGACATCGAGACTGAATTTCCTTAGAATGCAAATCCCACAATGTTGGTCGATGAAGCTTCAAATGCTTACCATTAACCTTTAAAGCATGTGGCTTGCCATTTAAATATGACAAGTGATAAGCATTCTTAGGATATACCTCATCGACCCTAAAAGAACCATCCCAAGGCGGAGACTACTTGCCCAAAAAATAATCTCTGCTCCCAATTGGGAGGATCATCTTCCAGACTAAATCTCCCTTCTTGAAAGATTTTAAGACAATCTTTTAATTGTAACTTCGAGCGTGATTGGGCGATCGCCCTGATGAGCCAAAAACCTCATCGATTTATAACGAACTTCGATGGGAAGGATCGCATCATGTCCATAAATTAAGCTGTACGAAGCTTGGCCAATACTTTACCTCTTAGTAATACGCAAGGCCCAAAGCACATCTAATAAGAATGTATGCCACGATCGAGGATTACTATCGATCATCTTCTGAATGGCGTTTTTGATGCTCTTGTTGGTCGATTCAGCTTGCCCATTCGAAGACGAAGAATTTTTCAGTATGAATCCAAACTTAGATGTGAATTCCTTGATTAGACTGCCATTAAAAATAATAGCCATTATCGACTACAATACTCTGAGGATTGCAAAATCGATAAATGATGTCTGATCGAAAGAAATCTATCACATCATTCTGAGTGACATTCTTATAAGCCCTTGCTTCAACCCACTTGGTAAAATAGACTGTGGCTACATATAAGAATCTCCATTACTCGAGCTTAGTCTTATTTCTCTAATCATATCCATAGCCCACGATCGAAATGGCCACGGTTTGACTATAGGATGTATGTGAGTTCCCGGTACGTGAGATATTTGCCCATGCTTTGGACACTTCTCACCTCCTCTAGCCATGTTTATACAATCTTTCATCATCGACGGCCAATAAAAACCATGTCTTCTGACCGACCAGCACATATTAGGCCCAGAATGATGAAGACCACACAATCCCTGATGCGCTTCCAGCATTATGGGAGTGGCTTCATCCATATCGTCTCACCTTAAAAGCACACAATCATTCTACTTTCGATATAATACGTCGTCGATTAGCGTATAAAATCGTGCTGACAGCTTTACTTGGCGGGTTGTCCCCTTTCCATGATTGGAGAAAAATTCCATGAATGGTTTTCTCCAATCAGTTGTTGCACAAAACATACTAATGATGTTTACATGTGTGGTATCATTGGTTAATACAAAAGGATTGTACCTACCCTCCAATTTCTTGCAAAATTTATACTTGCCCTCCAATTTCTTGTACAATGAAAGGCATAGCTTCTCATTAGTAGTGTACCTACATTCTCTCGGAGAAAGTATTCGAGATAAGTAACAAATAACCCGCTCTTTTCATTGGTCGTCCTCTTGCACCAACATCGATCCAAGAACTCGTTCTCCCGCAGTGATACACAGTGAGAAGGATCGATCATATCTTGCTGGAGCTAAGACAGGTGGTTTGATAAGATATTTCTTAATAGCTTCAAAAGCTTCTTGATGACTATTAGTCCATTCAAAACCATTGTGTCCTCATAACAAGTTTGAGAACGCCGCTATTTGGCCTGCAAGATTGCCTATGAACCTTCGTAAATAATTTACTCTTCCTAAGAATGCTTGAAGCTATTTTTTAGTCGACGGAGGAGGTAAATCCTGTATTGCTCTAATTTTTCTAAGATCGATCTCGATGATGAACTAAAAATCCCAAAAACTGTCCAGCACGAAAGGTTGTCTTATGAATATCATTCTCAACGATGACGATCTGATTATATCCGGAACAACCATCCATAAAGGACGTAATTCGATGTCGATAGGTTTTGTCGATAAGTTCATATGCTATTAGCATTGGATATTCATCATTTGGAGTTGCTTTGTTGAGCTCTCGAAAATTGATACAGACTCGAATCTTTCCTTTCTTCTTCTTTACAGGAATAATGAAAGAAATCCATTCTATATATCGAGACGTCTTTATATACCCAACGTCGAACGACTTTTTTACTTCTTCAAAATCTTGTTGTCTATGTTCGGTTGGTAATCAGCGGAGAGCTTGTTTCACAGGTTAAAGTCTCACTTAGTAGGTAGAGTATGCTCAACCAATCGTCGATCCAAACCAGGCGTTTCGGTATAGTCCCATGCAACCAGTTTTAAATTCTTTTACGAGGGTTAGGATCGATTGAAAGAGATCTCTATCAATCGAACCACTTATAAAGGTAGGTCGGACAATTACATCATCACTTGAATTTACGATAACCAAAGGATCACGTGGCATCATCAATGTGCGTCAATCCTTCGGTGATTCGACTATTGACTTATCACAAAACGTTGTTTTACTCATAGTAGGATGGAATACAACACCACTCGACTCTACACACGAACCCATATTTGACTTATACTCTTCATAACGCTGATCGAGACTATCTACGTCCAGCGAACTGGTTTCAAGACACAAATCTAGACTAACTCTGGCCTAATTAGTCTATACACTCGTAGTCGCTCCAAGATATCAGCAACTACGTATTCCTGACTATTATCAAGCATTTGCAGCCTCCCGGAGGAGTCTATCAAGCTCGAAGTCCGAGTTACCAGGATCAGCATTCTTCTCTTCATCGACAGGATCAGTGATTATGTCGGTAGCTTCTTTGATAGAATGGAGAATACCAGACAGTTCTGCCTCTCTTGGCCTGAGCCTCATCTTCGATTGCGAGAGGTACTATGTCGGAATCCCATCCAGATGCAACATCGACGATGGGATGCAGATGCCCCCATACTTCACTAGGTATTCAAATGTCTCGGTCGATTCACCTAACGGCCCAACATTCGGATCTCCCAGAGCGTACCTCTTTGTCAAACTCATATCATCGACTGTGCCAATAGCATCACCTGTGCAAATTTCGAGAGGATTAAAATATGTGTTAATAGTTGAGTCAGCCTTAACTACATCGACTTCAGAATCAAATCACATCATAAGTTCTCGATGAAGAGTTGAAGGGATTACTGCTGCTTTATGCAGCCAGTATCGACCCAAGAGAGCACTAAATGTAGTATCTATATTGACAATGAAGAATGCAATATTTATTTCAGATCTCCCGACCTTTAAACTAATTGGGAATATTCCCACACACTTCGACATAAGACCATTGAAGCTTGTTATGCTAACATCGGTTGTAGTGACGCCTCCTCTGTCATACCCTAAGTATCTAAGAATACGTAGAGGCATCACATTAACCGTTACACCATTGTCGATAAGCACTTTCTTCAAAACAGTCCCATTGAATTCTGCTTCGATATAAAGCAAATGCATCTGGGACCTCTTTGAAAAATTAGGTTAATGGAAAGCTCACAGGACAACGAACAGCTCGAGGTGTCGAAGTTTTAAGGTTGACATACCTCGACAAAGTTTTCAGCTCTCTGCCAATGTTTCGAAAAGTTAACTGCTTTGATTACCCTTGATTTCTTAGAATCAACTAAAGATTGACATACCTCGACAAAGTCTCCAGCGAACAGATCATATCCCACTACTATCCGCGTTGGCACCAGTTGCATTTTTGGATGATTGTTAATTTCACAAGTACATGTAGTTGCAGAGCGAGCGGGTTTGATCACGATCTCCCCATTTGACGACGGGTCTACCAGCTTGAGGAAATAGTTGACACAGCACGAGTTGCAGAGTTGAGTAATCAAGATCTTGTTCTGAGCTATTAGTTTGCATTTTTGACATAGCATCATCTCATCTAGAAACTGGGCTATTGGTGGTCCTGTCCAAAGTGCATGAATGTCTACTTTGGGCGTTCCATATCTTGGCTTGACCCCCTTTTCCTGTGATCTTTCGATCTGCTGAGCTTTGTCAAAAACGTTCCCTTCTGCAGCTCCGGGGCGCGTCTCACCAATGTAATCGGTTTTCTTCTGTCCTAGCTTTGTCCCTTGCTGGATGGACGGGTCATTAAATTCTAAATGTCGTTTGGGGCGTTCCGGAGCGCGGAGGTGTAGATCGGGTGCTCTGCCCCGACCATGGGGGCTGCCCTGACCATGGGGGCTGCCCCTTCCTCCTCGGATGGTCGTCCTACGTTCCACGCTTGGAGGGCTTCTGAATCCCCTCTGCAAGTTACTAAAGGCACTTCGCGAACTAGGGGAAACTATTCCCATTGCCACTTCGTCAAGCAGAGTCAGATCATACCAAACATCCCCCTGATTGTTTTGCAAATACTTTCTGAAAGTGTTGCACCTGTCGATGGTATGCGTGTGGTCCATATGCCAACAGCAGATGTTACATCCCACTTCCCTAACCGGGCAGGTGACGACACCTTTATCGGCTAAACGGCGGAAAATGGCGTTTGCTATCATGGTCTCCCCAGGGATCTTTATGTCCTGTAAGGAAAAGTCAGTATCAGTTTCAATGATATTGATGTCAACATCAGAAATATCAAACATATGAATGGCAACTTCATCATCGAAAGGCTTGTCGTCAACCATAGTGACTTCGTCTACTTCGAGAAAGCATAACTCTTTTGACTCTATGAGGTCTTTAATTATGTTCCTAAATGACAAACAGTCATTGGTCATGTGCGTGAACGAACCATGCCATTTGCAATAATTCCTAGTTTTCTCTCTTTCCGTCTGAGGAGTTCTATGACCCGGTTTTAGCTTAATCCGTTTTCGTTGGAAAAGCCAGTCGAAAATTGCATCTGCCTTGTCTATATCAAAAGAATACTTTCTTTCTTCCCCAGATTTCTAGGATGCTCTCGCTTTTGAATTTTTCCTTGCTAATGGCTCACAAATTGTTGCTTCGCCTTTCACAAATTCGGCCATGTCTACTTCGAAGGTTTCTAACTGATACGCACGTTTAGACTGGGCCTCTTCCATTAACAACTGATGATACTCAGTCGTCATCCTGGCCAAGTCATAAAGATCGTTAAATCTTTCTCCTTGCAGTTTCTTCTTGAAAGGAATTGACAATGCATTTGACGCGATCATCAACCGATCCCTTTCAGGAATCGCAGGTCTACAGCGAAGCAACGCTTTTCGTAAGCACATTGAAATTATTTGGCAACAATACTCACAGGGTTTCAGATGTGGTCGCCAGTAAGTAAAAAGAAATAAATTGAACTGATCAAACGAAGTCTTACAATAAGAGTGAAAAGCTTACAGCTATGAAAAATAAAGTAAAGACAATGGTGCAGTGTCGTAGACTTGCTGCTGGGCGCTGTAGACTTGCGAACTTGGATGGTGGAATTTGGTCGCTGGTGCTTGGTGGACGGAGTGTGGTCGAAGGTAGTGGCGGATGTGGATACCAAGGCTACGGTTGCTCACCTTGGTGGCGGAACGAAGGCGGAATTGGTTGCTGAGACTACGGTTGCTCGTCCCGACGGTGGAATGCTGGCGGAAATTGGCTACCAGAGATACGGCCGCTCGCTCTGGTGGTGGAAGTGAAGACCAATGAACCCTCGCGAGTTCGCTCAGGTCAGGGAATCCTAACAACTATGGGGTGACTTTTTGGGAAGATATCCTCCCTTTTATATTCGATCTTACAGGCCCGGGATATTTGTCACGTTCTCAAAAGATCATCCCAATCTAAACTACCTTCCGGAAATCTCGGAGTTTCAACAAACCGCTTTCCATCTCTCCTAAGGCATGCGATCTCAGGCTACATGAACTTGTGTAGACATGGGCTATAGACTTAGTATGAGCCCATATCTCATTTTGTCCCTTATATTCCTTTCATGGGCTTTAACTCGTCCAAAAATAGGCATAAGATAATCCGTCATGTCAACACTACTCGATCGACGTCTATAGAGGATAGCTTAGATTAGAGGCCACTAGGTTGAGGTGTACTTGAGCAAGGAATCGGCGCTGTGTCAGAGGATGAAGAAGCTGTGGAGATAAAGTCAATGGCAACAGTAGGAGGCGATGGTTTGCGAGGCATGTTGGGCAAGAACCATGACCTTCTTGATATGGACTAGAGCGATTTTCAATTGAAGGTGAAGACTACTCAAGGAGCGTTGAAGCTGTGAAATTGTCATAGACGAAACGTACGTGATGATTGTAACAGATGCGTTCGGTTGTGGGGTCAAAGCAACAGTAGCCCTTATGCTTATCCGGGTATCCAAGGAAAATACACGGAATAGATCGAGGAGCAAGCATGTTAGGGGCGACATGTCCGAGGTAAGGAAAACAGAGACACCCAAATGGTCGGAGAGAGTTGTAGTCGACCAAACAACGATGAAGAAGCTCATACAGCATCGCAAATTGAATGGTAGATGAAGACAACCGGTTGACTATGTAGTTGGTCGTGTGGATGGCATATGCCCAAAAACGTGGCAGGAGCCTAGATTGGACAAGGATAGTACGCGACAAATTTGCCAAGTGCTGGTTACGTCGTTTTGGGATTCCATTTTGTTGCGGTGTGTAGGGGCACGTAAGGCAAAGAAGAAAGCCGTTTTCCGAGAGAAAATGATTCATAGCTTCATTGACGAATTTGTTGCCACCGTCACATTGAAGGGCACGAATGGAAGCAGAAAACTGTGTGGAGGCCAAGCGGTAATGTCTGACGAAGAGTTCAAGAAATTCAAACTTTCGAGAAGAAAGTACACCCATACATAACGTGTGTAATCATCCATGAAGATCACATAGTAATGAAATCCGGAGGTCGATTCAACTGGCAAAGTCCATACATCGTTGTGTAACAATGCAAAGGGTGCTAGAGCATGGGTCGTCGAGTCTTGGAACAGGAGCCGATGAGACTTGTCAACGGCACATGAGGTACAAAGAGAATTAGAGCGAGCTGAAGATGATAGGAGACCACAATTGCGAAGAGGGGTGAGAACTTCGTTGTGAGGATGACATAGAGGGGAATGCCAATCTACGACAGAGGATGCGGCGAAGGTAGAAGATGATGGAGCTAGCAACATCAAGAGCTGGTAATGGGGACCGTCATTCCGCTGGCAGAGCAGCGTTATTCTAGTGAGGCGATCCTTCACAAGAAAGGAAGATTCGTCAAATATTACAAAACACTAATTGTCTTGACAAAGTCGTTTGATTGAGAGCAACTTTTGGAGGACACGAGTAACGTGGAGAACATCGTTGAGCCACAAAGTTCGTCCAGCCGTTTGCATGTCTGTGTTGCCGACTCCGTTGAGCTGCAAAGTCCAAAACCATCACCAATGCGAACATGATTTGATTCAGAACATGGGACAATATCATAAAGCATACCGGTAGAGGGTGTCATGTGATCAGTAGCATCGGAATTAGGGTACCAAACGTCGTCACCACCAACATTGTTGGTAAGGACAACCAATGCTTCTGGGACATTCGTTGGAGCTCAATTGAAATGTAGATGACGTGTGACTGTAGCATGGCCTCACCAATTGCAAATTTGACAGATGATTAGACCATCCTCGTGTCAATCAGGCGAATTTGGGGTGGAGGAGGATTGGTTATGGGAATGATTGAAGATATGGCAGATTGGTTGTCGATGTTCTGCGAAGGAAGAGAATATCGTTATCCCCCATAACGTTCATGACGGCGGGATGGTGAGAATGTGGAATAGAGAGCACCGTAAGTGAGGTCACCCATGTCAGAAGAGATCCTTCAGTCGTTGCTCATAAGTGAAAAAATGTGCACACACTTGATCAAAACTTTGGTGAAATGCTGAATGTAATAAAGTCGTAACAGGACTTTCGTATTGGCAAGGTAAGCCGCGAAGGACTTAAAGAATAAGATCGGTGGGGGCAACTACTTTGCCGATTGATGATAATTGATCTGCAATGCTCTTCATCTCTCGAATGTAGATGACCATGGATTGGTTGGTCAGGAGAAGCGAGATGAGACGATTTCGCAGGTCGAGTTCCTGGGCCAAGGTTGCTTGAAGAAAGCGCGTACGGAGTGTCGACCAGATTTCATATGCCGACAGGATGTCATAGAACTCAAGGAGTATCTCGGGGGACATTTTGCGAGAAGGTTTGCACATATTTGGATAAATGAGCAAATGTCGGGTTTGCCATCATCATGCCAATGACATTTTGAAGCTCGTGAGGTGGCTGGCGAATCGTGCCGTCGACGCACGTGATGAGATTAGGAGAGTGCATGTACGACGTCACCAAGGACAGCCATATTAGATAGTAATCCGTAGACAATTCAACGATTTGTTCGTTGGTGATAGGCGGCGGCGTTGCAACTAGTGAAGGATCGAAATGGGTCATGACAGTTGCGCCAGAGATGGGGGACAAGAAGGGTTATGTGGGCAGGGATATGGGCGGGTTGACCACAGTAGGGGGGTTGGTGGTGTTTGAGAGGGGGCGGAATTTGGGGTTTGGGTTGAAGGTGGTGGGGTGGAAGGTGATGGGGTGGAGATATACGTACCTGCTCTTGATGCATTGAAGAAAGTTGGGTAAGCCAGCGACCTTGATATTATTTATTTCCCCAAAAAGTGCATGTACAAGCAAAGGATAAGGCTATAAATACAAGAAGAAATTAATTGAATCTGATAGCGCTGACATAATCCATGACTTTAGTAAGGAGTTGATTAACCTCGGTAAGGAGGATTAATTAATTTTTCCGTTGTCAGTAGGCAACCGTCCATGTACATGATCTTAGGGACAAAACTCGAGTGAAAATGAACATCCTTTTCTGGACATCATGACATGAAATTGGAGTCGCAGTAAAATCAAATTGAATCTCACAGTTGGATTAAAAGAAACAAAAAGCATTTATGACGCCGTGCATAGTTAATTGTAACAGTAAAGCAAATTTCATTAAGCAGAGTTGTTCTTACCGAACATTTCAGAAAACACAGTATTTTTTCAATTGCAACTAGACTTATCCGCAAAAACATCTACTTTATCTGCTCTGGTTCATCTCCAAGGACTTAAATTATTTCTAGGGTTAGTATGTTTGAGGCATGTAAACCACCTCCTTGCAAAAGTACAAGGTTGTCTGCACATTCATCCATCTTATCTGTATAGCGAACATTAAAGCTCACACTCTCGCAAGACAAATCCTCCTGTGCCTGATCATGAGCAAACTTAACATCCTTAGATGTCACTCCAGGCATCACCTAACAGAAATTCTTCCATCCCAAGAGAATAAAAAGGCCTACCAAACAGAAAATTTGTGGCATCCCCAACTTCTGGAAGATTTTAACCGAAAAATAACAATAACATCAGGCGACCGCACCTCAGTTCCAGTTCCATTACCTCATTTCCAGCATTCTAACAAAAAGAACTAGCAGCATCGCATGACATCAAGAACAATCTCCCCATCCTGAATATTGATTTAACTACACAAGTCCACCGAACGATAATGGATCTAAAATCCAGAAGATATGTACCGTCCACACCACTGTTCACTCCTCGCGGAAGAGTTTTTCAAGCCTGGCAGAGAACGGGTTAGAAGGCTGGGATGAGACGAGGCGACAGAGTTCCCGCTTGATGGATTCCATGCGGAGGGAGAGGCCGACTTTTTTCTCCTCACGGGACGATGTGTCTTCGATCAGGTCATGGATTCGGTACTTCTGGCCAAGCGATCGGAGGCTAAGGAGAAGTATTCCAGACATCGTGAGGAGGTGGATGAAACTGTACTTGTACTTCTTGGCGTTCGCTATTAAACCTAGCGGCGGACTCCGACCAGCAGTGGTGGTGGAATGAGCCGCGGCAGTAGGGAAGGGGGACGGGGGCGAAGACATTTTTTTTTGGAAGGCTTTTGCGGGGCAGAGCGGCGGCACCTGCCGAGGTGGGGAGGTAAATTGACAGGTGGACAATTAAGTTATGTGGGTGGATAGATTTTCCAAACGATCCTGCGTTATTCAAAAGTCCAGTAGTAGAGTCCTTGCCAACCCCGTGATCCAAGTGGAACAATTCTGGGTTTGGATAATCAGTCATAGAAATGACTCGTTCACTTGCACCACTTTAATAAAATTCCCTTAATTAAAATCTTCTTTCAAGACATAAAGAATAACATAAACAACTTGAATCAAAAGTAGAATATGTTTGTCATACCTTACTCAGGTGGGTAGCTCTAACGGTACACCAAGCTTCTGCAACTTCAAAGAGTCAGGAGATCCACACTTATCATATTTGAGAAATCTGTGAGATAGAGGGAAATCCCGAATGCCCTTACCTTGAGGGACTTATATAAACACTCCTCCTCAACAAGGTTTTAGCCAAGGGCTTATCCTTCAAGTTTTCGATCCACAGATCTAGCCTTCTGTTAGCCTTGACCAGTTTTATGTTTTAGGTTAATTCTAACAATCTTACTCATAATTCTTTAAGGTATTTTGGAGAGAAATCAAATAACTCAAACTCAGAGAGATGTGAGAGAAAGTTCTCTAATCAGATCACCTCGAATGCGATAGAGGGTTGTGAATTATATACACAAAAGAAGCTGGTATCTATGCACTGTTTGCCAGCTCAAAAGTGAAAGGAATCTAAATTATCAAAAACAATACAAAAGTTAGCTAGTGGTCCTAGTGACAGACAAAATTGTCTAATATAACTTTATACAACCTCTTCTCTCGTCTGCATTGTTCCTCTGTCCTGTTAGATTTCTTCATTATTGGCGTTTGGCGTCATAGATGACGTTTTGTCAATCTCTTTTCTAGAGAGTCCTTGATGTTGCTTATATTCTTCTTGAATTCATCGGGCTTTCTCGTCATCTTGTTCAAATCTCTAAACCAATGATTTGTTTGAGTAATCAACGATTTTTCTCCAGACTTCAAATGTATCTGCTTGGAGACACAACTCATAGTTTTCTCTCCTCCAAAAACACTATCCAGAAGCTCCAAAACTCGTCAATCCTCGTTCTCCTGCTTATTTGTCGATATAACTCAAGTAAGAACGGAGGATCGTGACAGTTCTCATCCCGTTACTGAGTACGTAATACAACTCCTTTCGGGAGAATACATACTCCAACACCTCTTTCAAAAATTCAACTTTTATGGCTTTTCTTACGGTTTTATCCTTGTAATACTTCCACCATAAACCTCTGTGATCAAGTTCCTGACGTTGAGGCTCTATCAGATGTCTACTTTAACTAGGATGGATGTCTCATACTTGCATATTGGGAAGAACTACCTTTCCCAGTTTTTCATTTTCTTCCTCTTTCATCATAATGCTAGTTATCATTGTCATGACATACTTTGGTCCATATTCCAGGCATCCGAGTATAAACTTTACCAATGAAGGTAGCGGATCCATATGTTCTTTATTCTGAACGATCAATTTCTAAAATATCTACAGACCTTGCATACAGATAAGGTAAAGCTATTTCCACCAATTTTGAATTAATCCTCAGGGCTGGCCACTTCTTCGACATCTAGTGTAGATGCGGGCGAAGTACAGAGTTCTCCTCGAGTGATGATTCTCTCATATCCACTGCCATTGGGGTTTCAATTTCTTTAACCTCATAAGGTATGATGGACATGACAGTGGTGAGAATCTGCTGTCTATCTCTTATAGTTTTGGATAGCTATTCTCCATTTCAAGCCTTATACAACAACTTAGACTCCAGATCTTTCACATACTATTTCGCCTATGCAGCAAAAAACTCTATCGGACGCATATAATTGTTTTTAATGCTACCTAGGAGTCCTCCACAGACCACATCCCAAGATAGGGATCCATTTTCGAAAGAGTCTAAATCAAAGTACTGGGATTCTTCTGAACCATCATGACTTACGCCATCGTGAGCCTGCTCACCAGATTCTTTAACCGATTCTCTTTTAGGAATTGCTTCCTCAAGGTCTCCATTAATTTTAGGATTTCCTTCTTCGAGTATATCTGGTATTCCATAGTTGAAATATTCGTCATACTTCATTTCTATCGTACCGTCAGGATCTTCCTTATGGACTGGCTCACCTATGAAAGATTTGAATTCTTCCTCCTCCCGAGCATACTCGGCCTCAACCTACTCATTCTCCTCCTCTTATCTATGTAAGAGACTCCTATAGGAGTTGACAACTTCGACTACCGATATCTTTTGCTTTTCAGCCACGTGATTTCGAT
Source organism: Melastoma dodecandrum (assembly GCA_029817715.1). Taxonomy (NCBI): domain Eukaryota; kingdom Viridiplantae; phylum Streptophyta; class Magnoliopsida; order Myrtales; family Melastomataceae; genus Melastoma; species Melastoma dodecandrum. Next base: position 88,646 of record JARUPY010000526.1, on the reverse strand, counting down.
AGTAATTGAAATGTTCCACCAAGGTTCTTCAACCTTTCCCTCCTTTACTGGAGCATCCTTCTTATGACCAGAGGACTTGAGATGCTTAGCTTGCCTGTTCTTACTGGCTTTCTTTTGGGGGATCAACCTGACCTTCTCCCTTTAGATCTACCATTTTCGAATTTTCTTTAGAGCTTCCCTCTTTATGATCAATCATCGTCTCTTGAGGATTTTTCTTCGTGTCTCATTGGAAATTGGTGTTAACCTTTTCCTTTGGATCCACTATCCCTTCTTCGGAATCCATCTTCGCTATGCCCTTAGAGTTGCTCAAGACCTTCTCCTTGGGTTCAGCCATTGCCTTCTGGGAATCAACTTTCGTCTTTCCTTTAGAGTTGGTAAAAGCCTTCTCCTTAGGATCGACCATCCCCTTCTGGGAATCTGTTTTTGCTCAGCCTCCTTGAGGTTCAGACTCATAAACCTTTTTACATAGGTCGAGTAAGGGCGCACTAAGAATTTCTTAGGTGCTAAAAAGATGTAAAAGGCATTTATTCCGTTTTTAATGCCAATACCTCTTATTAATGTATCAGATATCGAAGTTCGTACTCATTAAAACTACCCTACTAGTGCTTACAAAATGGTTCCAGTTTTCTTCCTTTAATTTTCAGAACATCTCCCCATAACTCGTTGGAAGCGTTAACTGCCAAGACTAACTTGTCCTTGTCAGAAGGTAAGGCAAGTTATGGTAAATCCTTAACTTTGCCCTTAATCCTATGAATAGATTGAATGCCCTCATTTTCCCATGACTAGGGATTCGCAGAAGATGTCTTCTTTGAAATCCTCCCTAGATCTTGGGAATGATCTTTTCACAAATTTTCGAGCATATTTAACAAATCCGCAAAACCTTTGGACTTGCTTCCTATCCTCAAGTATGTAAGGAAAATCAATAATTTTCTCGGGAATATGGCTTTGTAATTTAATCTATTCATTTTTCAATTTCAAAGCCTATAAAATTAACTGACTCCTTAAATCATTCTATCTTTCTTTCAGATAGAATCATGCCTTCTTGTCGAAAGACATTAGTCACCTTATCAATGTGCCTCATGTGATAGTCCTCACTCTGACTATAAACTAACACATCGTCTATATAGATCGCACAAAACTTGCGAACGTCCTTAAAAGCATTACCCATTTTGTACTAAAAGATGCTTGGAGCATTCTTCAGGCTGAACGACATCACCAGCTATTCAAACATCCCTTGTCGAGCATTGGAAGCAGTAAGAGGAACCGAAGCATCTTCCATCATGTCTTAAGAGTAACCACTCTTCATGTCAAAGTTAGAAAAGAATTTTGGTTGGCTCAAACTTATTCTATCAATAAGATCTCCCGCAGTAGAAATCTTATAGCTATTATCTTTGGTAGCTTTGTTAAGCTGTGATAGTCTATAACCATTCGTGCATTACCTCGCACCAACTCGACATGGTTTATTACCATAAAGGCAGGACTAGAATGTGGACTGTAACTATCCCTAATCAAGCTTTTACCAAGCAACTCAGGAATCTGTTTGTCAAATTCCTAAACTATTTCAGTCGTGTATTGATGTTTTTGGCTCTTATAATAGTTTCGGGATTTTTTAACTCAAGTCTAACCTTGAGGCCATTCCGACTCCCTAATTTTAATGGATCTTCACTAAAATTGTGTGCAAGTTTCACAAGGAACTTATCCCATTTTGTCCCTGTTCACTGTACTACCATACACACTTCTTGTTTGAGAAACAAGTCGTCATACCAGTTAGAACTTATGGCATTAGTTTGAGAAAATAGGTTTTGCACCCATAAATCATTCTCATCCAACCGTGTATCACCACGCTAGACTCGCACTCTGAAAGCTTTCTCACATGGCGAATAACCACAATACTCTATCTGTTTAACCGAATAGAACCCAAATTTTAACCTACACTTAGGTTCTTATAGAGTACTGATTTTTAACATCACCAATAGAAACATTGTGGACATCTTGCACAAAAGGAAGATTTTCGTTTTGTCCTTTCAGAAAGGCATTGCCAATAATGATGTTTTCCTCTAATAAAGGATGTGGAAGGATCTCTTTAATGACGAATTTCTGTCCGCTAATAAAGACATGCACATTAATGGCCGATGGCTCACAATTGTTGTCATTCCGTCGACATTAACCATATGGATGGGTCTTTCCAGTGGTTCCCACCACTCATCTGGTAAGGCATTGAGCCTGACACAACTTATACTACACCCGGTGTCTATCAAGGTATCTAGAAAATACTCATAGTATCCAGGAAATTTAAAAGTTAGAGCATCATATGTGCTCGGTCCTTCCTTCCTCACCCTAAACATTGTGTCTCGGTAGTTCTTGGGATGGTTCTATCATCTTCCAAATTTCGTCTCCCAAAATAGACCTCTACTTGGTTATCTGCTCAATAACCTCACAGACTTCAGGAATATCGGACAAAGAGTTATCCGGATAGGTAACTCTCATCATCTTAATGATTCATCTCTCGGTTGGTCTACTCGGTCATCATAGAATAATAGTGATACATGTCTATAACCCACGATCTTTCCTGTGTGTTGAGACGGGGTTCTTGAATCGGTAGACCTTCGAGACATCTCCTCTTCTAGCGATGGTGCAGACACTTCTGCTTGGCGAGACACTATTACATCATCTCCCACATTGCTTGCCTTATGGGAAACTTCAGAGAGCGTATGAGTTCTTGGCTCTCTCAGAAATTACATTCCCATAGGCAAATGCCTATCAGTTCTAGAATTACTAGCTAATGGTTCTCCCAACATCAAAGTAATCTCGTTACCTCTTTGTTGGATATTCGCTGTGCTAATAGGTCTAAAAGTACTACCCGGTTCAGTCATAACCCAACTTCTTGGCCAGGTTAACTCTAATGGGTTTACCTCACGTCTATGAAATTTTCGACACTTGTTATGACCTGCCTCGAACAACTTAGTAAGCCTTGAGATGTTCCTCACACCAGGACTAGTTGTATTCATCAATCGAAAAATCACCCTGGTGTGATGCACCTGGGGATTCATCCCGTTCATATTCATTAATTTTATCGTTAAGCTTAATGAATTCCCCAAACAATGATCGTTCAAGGCCCTCATGAAGTTGGATGAACTTGGAACCATAAAGGACCATATGCAAGGTTGGCCTGTATACGTGATATCAGCTGATCTTTGAATTATCGCCATCTTTTATGGATCACAGTTGCTACCACAAGACCATCTGTTGCAAGGTTGAATAGCGGAACTAATCATACTAGGATCAACCCAATGTGTATGTAATTATACACGCCCCTCATACATTGCATAGTTTCCCTAATGCATTGTTCGTTCAATTATGGGATATTCAGATACTCGTGACTTGAGGTGTCGCCTCAGACTATGAGATGTCTATTATTGATCGAAAGTTAAAACTTGAAACATTATAGACTTCTCTTACATTAGTGTTAGGCAGCCTCAATTCCATAATAGACTGGGATGGATTTTCGTGCTGATGAGATTCCTCTAATACCTGATTCGTCGCTTCCAAAGGAGCCAACTCATCACCATCTCCATTATGTTTTACTTTCATCATGAATAGTGGCGCAGTTCAGAGATCAGAATCATCTTTAGAGTTTGTATAATAATTTGACACTACCACATAGATTGATTCTACTTCTGAGTCTAAGTCGAAAATGTCCTGCTCATCAATTGGTTCATAAGGTAGGACTTCCTCCTCATAACTCCTGTTCTAGAAAAACCATCCGGAGTTTGTCACTCCTTTGTTTCTTCTAAAGACAAATATCTGCTTTGTGGGCATTTGACCCATAAAACCAACATCAATTGCAACTGTTCAACGGTTTCCTTTGGAACACTTAGGTTCTCTGCCATGCTTCCGCTTAAAGGCATTAATCATATCTTTATCCTTAAGTTTATCGCGTCTCCTCACAAAGCCTTTTGGGTTTTTAAGCATGACCCTTCCTTTGCTTGTTTTGCAGGTCCATTCTTGGCCAAACTTTCATCTTATTATATGCAACAAATTTTCTCTTCTTAAGAAAGTTTCTCGTATCACATCCATATATCCTAAGTACATACTCAATTTGAGAACAACAGCTCTTGTTGAGGTAGGGAAGCTTCTTGGCTGCTTCCTTAACCTGCAGCTCAGCGCCTTTCTCATCGCGTACTTGACCTCTTGAATTTTTCTGCCAAGTCTAGGAACAATCTTTCCTTGCTCAGATTAATTCATAGGCCTTTTGCGCAACTTCCGACCAGGGCTTGAGAAGTTTTGCAAAAAATGTTCCTAATATGAACTGTTGAAACACCACGTCTAGATTATAATAATACTTTTGAAATTCACAGATGTAGTTATCAAATAGACACATATTACAGATCTGTAGCTTAATCAGAGTAGTCATGGATGCTCTTTCTCTATAGCTTCGGTAGACAACAAAAATCCACAGAACTCCAGTTTTAATGCATCAAATATAATTGCCAACCCACCGTCAGCGGTCAGCACTGGATCTAGCTTTTCGTTGTTGTTTTTGAGAGCCACAAAAGGTTCCAGTATTTTTGCGTTATTCCCATCAAAGCTGCTACACACAATTTGTAAACTGATCCAGGGGTTAGAATCACAGCAGATGCAGTCATTCGAATAAGTGTTAGCCATTCATATATCCTTTCAGATACATGCTTCTCACAATCAATGTCCAAAAAATCAGCAGGGGAGATAATAGGTTTTAAAAAATTATCCCTTCGAATAAATTCCGGTTTGGTTCTATGAGGATAATCTAGCATGTAAATTTTCATCTTCGTAGTTACCAGTTCACTGAACGTTCTCTTGTCCAAGTGCACTGGAGTTTCCTTTGCCAGACCTAAGTTTTTCCTTAGATCTTTCGCCAACTCCCCATTCTGGAAGTTTAGATTTACATATCGGTTTCGTGGGTCTAAAATGTAAGTAGCAACTGACTCCTTGTACATTTCATCCGCACTCTTACCTTGACACTATTTGGAATTTTTTTCAACCCAGTTTCAATTTATCGACTGGTTTTCCAAAGTACTCTCCAATTTAGAGGTCGCCTCTGTCTCAGGCCTTTTTAAACTTCTCTCATTCTCCAAAGAGTCTAACATCTTGTTAACTACTACGCTTACCTCGTGAGCCAAATGGTTTCAACATTCAAGGTTTGGTAAGTTAACAAATTGTTCCCTTGAATTGTTAACTAAGTTAACAAATCATTTATGCTTTTACCTATTCCATAAGGAGCTACTCTAGACTCTAGGAGAGACTCCAATCTTCCTGGAGTTCTAGAAGAATTTCCTGAGGATTTTCCTTCTTCTGACTTTTCAAGGACCAATTTCAAATTTTTATAAAATCTAGGACGACTTTGAAAAATCTGAAAAAGACAAAATAGGAGGAGGACGGTATATAAGGAATATAGAAAGTTTCTACCCTATCTACCAAAATTCTATTCAAAAGAACGGTGGACGGGAACAATATTCCTTAAGTTTTTATATTCCTCTTTTACGGTACTTTTGCTATTCATCAGCCTTTCCAATTTCTTTAAAATTTCCATTAAGCCTTAAACTTTGTTAAAATTTCAATTTGGTCCCTAAAATATGGGGAGAAGGAAAATCTTTAAGAAATCCTAAAATTCCTGGAAGATTGGTGCTTGTTCCAGAGTCTAAAGTATCTCCCAATGGAATATGAAGAAGCATAAATGATTTATTTACCAGTTAACTGTTCGAGGGAATTTTAAAAATCTTGAAAGCCGAAACCATCGTGCTCAGGCAATAGGCAGGGTAGTCAACAAGATGTTAGACTCTTTGGAACATGAAAGAAGTTTAAAAGGCCTGAAACAGAGACGGCTTCTAGATATTGATTGTGAGATGCACGTATTCGAAAGGATAGATGAGTTGTTATCACTTATTCGGATGACTGCGTCCGCGGGGATTTTAATCCCAGATAAGTTTATGAATTATGTGTTGCAGCCCTTAATGGAACAACGCAAGAATACTGGAAAACTTTGGTGTCCCATACGGATATCAAAGAAAAGATACATCAAGCTCTAACCATTGATGGTGTGTGGGCAATTATTGCCGATGCATTAAAATGGGAGTTCTGTGGCTTTACATTGTCCACTTAGATTATGGAGAAAGAGCAATCTTTAACTGCTCACGTTAAGCTACATATTTGCAGTAAGTGTCTCTTTGATAACTACGTCTCTGAATTTCAAAGTATTATTACAATTTAGATGTGGTTTCTCAACAGTTCATATTGGGAACTTTTTTTGCAAAACTTCCGGAGTCTTGGTCGGAAGTTGCGCCAAAGGCTTATGAATTTCTTCTGAGTGAGGAAAAGATCGTTCCTGGAGTTGGCGGAAAAATTCATGTGGTAAAGTACACAATGAGAAAAGCGTGTACTGAGTTTCAGGTTAAGGAAGTAACCAAGAAGCTTTCCTACCTCAACAAGAGCTGTTGTTCTCAAATTGAGTATGTACCTGGGAGGTATGGATGTGATACTTCAGGTGAATCAATGAGAACAAGAAACTTTCGTAAGAAGAGAAAATTTGTTGGATATAATAAGAGGAAAGTTTGGCCAAGGAAGGACCTCCAGAATAAGCAAAGGAGGGGTCCTGCTTAGAAACCCAAAAGGTTTGTGAGGAGACGGGATAACCTTAAGGACAAAGATATGATTGATGCACTTAAACAAAAGCATGGCAGAGAACATAAATGTCCTAAAGGGAAACCGTTGAGCAGTTGGAATTGTTGCTAGTTATGTGAGTCAAAAGGTCACAAGGCACTTCTCCTTAGAAGAATCAAAGGAGACAAAGACTCTTAATGGTTTTCCTAGACGACAAGAGTCATGAGGAGGAAGCCCTGGCTTATGAACCAGTAGATGAACAAGACATTTTCGACTTAAGCTCGGAAGTAGAATCAATATATGAGGTTGTGTTAAATTATGATACAAATTCAGAAGATGATTATGATCTCTGGACTGCGCATCTAATCATGATGAGAGTTCCTTTGGAAGGGATAAATTAGGTACTAGAGGAATTCCACCAATATGAAGATCCATCCCAATCTATTCAGGAATGGAGGTTGGCAAACACTAATGTGAGAGAAGTCTACAATATCTCAAGGTTTAACTTACGATCGATAATAGACATATCACAGTTTGAGGCAATGGCTCAAGCTACGAGTACGAAACTTGAGACTCATTAGGGAAACCATGCAACGTACGAGAGTTGTGGATATACACATTGGGTTGATCTAGATACGATTAATCCCACTATTCCACCTTCCAGGGGATAGTCCTGTGGTAGCAGCTGTGATTGATAAAAGATGGAGAAAATTCAAAGATCAACTGATATTAGGAATACAAGCCAACCTTGCACATGGTGCTGTAAGGTTCCAGGTCCATCTAAACCTCATGATGGCACTGAACGATCGATGTTAGGGGATGTCATTGACGTTAAGGATAAAATCAATGAATATGGATAGAATGAATCCTGAGGCCAAGTTTTTGGCATGTCATACTACGGTAATTTACTTTTTGGTGAATATTTGTTAACCTTGGTTTCGAATTGTCCGGATTAATTCGATGTTCAATCATTATCTGGATGTTCTAAATATTCTAATTTAAATTTGAATGTATTTTACCATAATTATGGTTAGAAAGCCTCTAATTATGGAAGTTAATCAAAATCCTTTTGATTAATTTCATTTATAAGAGGAAAGATTATCTTTACTGATTAGAATGAGCAAAGTATTGCCGAGCCACAACTAGCGTGAGTAGTATGTTACTATCTTACAGTATGCTACAACTGTCTCGTTAACGCTTGTTCATTTTAAATTAATTCAAAATATATGTCTAGATGTCTATATACATTGAATTTGATTTGGACATTCGAAATCATATGTTTAGACAACTCAATATTATAATATTAGCTTTTCCAGTTTATATTTGGAAATAAAATATTTTATCTTGATCAACGGCAGCAATGTTACGCTGTAAAGAGACAAAATGACAAATCAAATAATCTTGACTTTAATAACTAGGTCAGATAATCTATAGACATGGATATAAATAATCTCATTCACATGAGATAGGTTACTGTTTGAGGACTTTCCGTTTGAGGACTTTCACATAAGTTACCGTTTGAGGACTTTCCTTCTCGAGCACAGCGACCGTTGAGCAGACATCTACTGAGACTCGTCCACAATTTTGGAAACAAACAAAGGGAATCGTCCTAATGAACTTGGACACCTCCCACGATGCTTTCCCCATAAAACTCAGAGTAGGCTATCAGACCAAGGGCCATTGTGCGTCTGAGTGGTCTGTGTGGTTGTCTAAAGCCTGGGTGATCTGAGTGAAGCTTTGAGGATCTGTTTGAGCTGTGTGATCGACGGAAAACAGAAGGTGTTAAGTGATCGCCTGGTTCTTACCTCTCGCAATCTGCGTATGGGAGTGTCATGGGCTGAGTTCGACGTTGATCGTCATGAGAGGGATTGTGAGTCCTCGGTGCGTTCAACGAGCGGCTGACGAACCATATGAGGGAAACTAAGTGAATACCTCTTATGATAGCACTAACCAGTTGCTAACCCATCGGTAAAAAGCCGTTCTTGTAGTGTCTTTTCGTAGGGAAGTCTTAAGCCTACGGAGTTTGAGCAGTTAGACACGCACTTGCGGGTGCATACTCTCGTGCGTGTAGGGTAGAGCAGGTGTTGGGAATGCCGCCAGAGTGGAAAGAGGTACTCCCGAGCACAAGGGTTATGTGCAGAAATCTCGACCTCCTGAGGGATAGTAGAACAGGTTGCGTGGGAGTCGCCGGAGCTGAAAATTCCACCCTAGGTACTGGGTGTGCAGTGAAGTGAGTCACGGCAGTGGTAACCATGCATGTCCGAACTGAGTGTAAGACGGATACCTCGACTTCGTTGTGTGAGAAGTCAGATTCCGCTGTGTGAGGAACCAACCTTTTTTTTGTTTTCTTTTCTATTCTAAGTGACTGACTGTCTTTGTGGTTGTCTCTCTTGTGTTTATAGACAAGAGCTGTATGAAAATCCTCTACTTATGATTAATTGCTGAAGCATTACTCTGTTGTGAATCAGAAATAGGGTCCTCCCTAAGAAGTCGTTCTGTCACTGTAAGGAATAATTTCATGAGGATTTATATTGTAACGTTGTCTTTGTGCTTTGTTAGACAGGTCTACGCTAAAGCGACAACATGCTATGTGAGAATATGTTGAGCTGCCAACTGTTGAGCGTGAACATCCATCTGCTACAAACGAGAAGGTGTCCAATGAGTGACGAGCTGATCGTTGCCCTTGAGGGATCTCTAATTTATTTAAGGGTTCCCGTGGGACACTGAAAGCCTAGTGCAAGTGCATTTTGCACCCATTATATTAGTGGAATCACCTCGTTGGTGGAAAGTGGACGTAGGTCGATTAAGGTCGAACTACTATAAATTATTGTGTCCATTACGATCGCGCGGATACTCGTACGAAAACATACTCAACGAAATTGTAACGGTTACAGCGAAGCAAATCTCAAAATTTGAGAAACGCTCTGTTTTGATACAGTACGCTTCAGAAAGGGCGAAAAAGTTACAATAACTAATTCACCCCCCTCTTAGTGCACTTGAACGATCCAACAATACCCTTAGTTTTGGTGTGAGGAACATCTCAAGACTTACTGAGTTGTTCGAGGAAGGTTATAACAACTACTGACAATTTCATAGGCGCGAGGTAAACCCATTAGTGTTAACCTGGACAAGAAGTTGGGTTATGACTGAACCTGAAAGTAGTTCTAGACTTATAAGTGTGATGAATATCCGACAAACGGGTAAAAAGATTAGCTTCAAGTTGGGAGAACCGTTAGCGAGTACTTCTAGAGCTGATAGGCATTTACCTGTGAGAATGCTATCTCTAAGAGAGCCAAGAACGCACACGCTCCCTGAAGTTTCCTCAAGGGCAAGCGATATGGAAAATGACATAATCATGTCTCGCCTAGTAGAAGCATCTACACCATCGCTAGTTGAAGAAATGTCTCGAAGTTCTGTTGATTTTAGAACCCCGTATCAACACACGGGAAGGATAGAAGGGTAGAGACATGTATCGCTACCAGTATATGAGGACCCAGTAGACCAACCGAGAGAGGAGTCAATAAATATGATGTGAGTTACCTATCCAGTTAACTCTTTAACTAAGATTCCTGAAGTCTGTGAGGCGATTGAGCAGATAGCCAAGTAAAGGTCTATTTCGGTATATGAAATCTGGATGATGATAGATCCATCCTAGGAAGTACCCGGACACATCGTTTAGTGTGAGGGATGAAGAATTAAGCACATACGTAGCTCTAACAGTCAAGTTCCTTGGACACTACGAGTATTCTCTGGATACCTTGATAGACACTAGGTGTAGCATAAGTTGTGCTACACTCAAAACCTTACCAGATGAGTGGTGGGAACCACTACAAAGACCTATCCATATGGTGAATGTCATGGAAAGGCAACAATTGTCAGCCATAAGGCCAATAATGTTCTTGTATTTATTGGTAGACATAAATTCGTGATTAAAGAGATCTTGGCACATCTTTTATTGGAGGCAAATATCATTTTGGGTAATGCCTTTTTAAAGGAGCAAAAGAAGAACCGCCTTTTGTGGAGGATGTCTACGATGTTTCTACTGGAGCTTAAGTTACGGTTGAAATTTGGGTTCTATCCGGTAAAGCGGACAAAGTATTGTGGTGATTCGCCATGCGAGAAAGCATTCAGAGTGCAAGCTCTCCGTGGTGATAAACGGTTAGACGAGAATGAATTATGGGTGCAAAACCTTTTTTGTCCAATGAATGCCAGGTGTTCTAACCGGTATGACGACTTGTTTCCCAAACAAGAAGTATTTATGATAGTACAGTTATCGGGAACAAAATGGGATAAGTTCCTTATAAAACTTGCCCACAATTATAGTGAAGATCCATTAAAATTGTAGAATTAGAATGGCTTAAGGCGAGACTCGAGTTGAAAGATCCTGAAACCATTATAAGTGCCAGAAATATAACTTGCACGAATGAAATGGTTGAGGAATTTGACAAACAGATTCCAAAGTTGCTTGGAAAAGGCTTGATTTGCGATGTTTATTGTCCACATTCTAATCTTGCCTTTATGGTAATAAACCATGCCGAGCTGGTGCTAAGCTCAAAAATGGATAATGCTTTCAAGCATGTTTGCAAGTTTTGTGCAGTCTACATAGACGATGTGTTAGTTTATAGTCAGACTGTGGACGATCACATGAAACACCTAGATAAGGTGACTGGTAGATATAATTGTTTAAAGAGTAAGTTAATTTTCTCGGCATGGAAATTGAGAAAGGAAATATTAAGTTACAAAACCATATTGCCGAGAAAATTGTTGATTTCCCAAATAGACTTGAGGATAGAAAGCAAGTTCAAAGTTCTCTCCCAAGATTTAGAATGGATTTCAAGGAAGACCTCTTCCAAGAATCCTTGGTTATGGAAAGATGACGACATTCAGGTTATTCATATGATTAAGGGTAAAATTAAGAATTTACTGCAACTTGCCTTACCTTCTGATAAGGATGAATTAGTCCTAGAAATTGATGCTTTTAACGAGTTCTGGGGGCTGTTCTGAAAAATAAAGGAAGAAAGCCATAACCCGTTTGTAAGTATTGTCGGTTAGATTTAAGGAATACTAACTCCGATACCCGATACATGAAAATGAGGTATTGCCCTTAAAAAATTGAATAAAGGCTTTCTACATCTTTTTGGCTCCCAAGAAATTCTTACTGCGTTCTGGCTCGACCTATGTAAAAAGGTTTATGAGTCTGAACCTCAAAGAGGTTTGGCAAACTATACTTTCGAGGTTGCAAGAGTGGTTTAGTTATTGTAAATTCGATGTTGAATACATTTCTGTAGAGAAAAACATAATAGCTGACTCTCTCTCTAGAGAATTGTAGACGGATCCTGCAGCGAAGAAGAAGATTTGCTTGGGAAAGAAATAGGAACGGCACTCCAAAAAGTAATGTCCTAACAAGAAAAAGAGTGAGCATGGTGAAGCTGGTTCTGTTTCTTGAACGAAAGCAGCTCTCTGTTGGTAGTGTAAGCGACCTGGACATAGACCTTTTGAATGTCCATGTAAGCTTGAAGCTGCGAATTCCAAGAAGGGAGTTGCAAATCCCAAGGAGAAGGTTGTTACCGGCTCTAAGGGAGAAGCTAATGCAAAACCGCATAAGGGGATGGTCAAATCTAAGGAGAAGGTTTCTACCAACTCGAAAGGAAAGACAAAAGTCGATTCCCATAAGGAAATGGCTGATCCTATGGAAAAGGTTCCCAGCAACTCCAAGGGAAAAGCAAAAACGAATTCCCATGAAGGGATGGTGGATCCTAAGGAGGGAAGCTGTAAAGGAAAGGCGAAAATGGCAAACCTAAAGGGAGAAGCTCAGGCTGATACGTAAGGAAAAACCGGAAAGAAGTGGAAAGCAAAGCAGCTCAAATCTTTTGGTCCTGAGAAGGATGCTCCGGTAAAGGACGTACGTTGATCGTCGCTCCATTATTAATAAGAACATCACATATCACTGCTTTATTGAATGATGCTTGAATGTGTAGCGGGAACATATGCCTCTAAAGAGATCCATGAGGCTCTCTCAGTCATCCGCTTGGGAAGTTCCGCGGTAATTTTGTGATGTTATTGAGACAAAAGGGAAACAACATACTACCTTCTGTATTGCTTTCCCATCTCTGAGCGATGCAATAGACCACCTCTCTCAACAAAGTACCTTCCGTACTTTATAGTGATGCATAACGTACTAGTTGCAGCAGGGTTGGCACATCTAAGTGATGAGTACTTTATGCATCGCTATAGGTTTGCTCCCGTAACAAAGCATTTCAGCTGTCAGAAATCGAGTTAGCGAAGTCCCGCTCTTCATAGAATCCATGTCAGTTGAGGTCCGAGGCTTGGGGAGTTTATTACCGCGAGGCTCCTTTCGGGTATCTTCACTTTTGCCCAAAATACCTCGTCGTTGGAGTTCTCCAGGAGTGTGGTGCTCCTTCACTCCAGTTAATGGAGTGCCTTTCCGCTCTTGGTGTTCCATCGAGCGTTGCTCCACCCTCAGCCATTGTTGATCCCCAAAGCTATCTCCTCTAGGCGGTAGAGATTACACCACTCTGTTTTCCATTCATTTAGCAAGTACTTCCTGAAAGTGTGGTACCGGTCCGTGGTGTGTGAAGCATTCATGTGCCAACGACAACGGTCATGTTACATGACTTTGATATCGGTAAGGCATTGGAGTATTCCTTTACTCACAACCGCTTGAATAACATGTTGACATTGTCTCGCCGGTCTTGTTAGACTGATCTTGATCTCCCAGCATCATTAAAGGGGTAGACAATCATGCAAGTGACATCGAATGCGTTAATTTTAATTGGGTCACCAAAAGGTTGTAACTGAGTCAAAGCCTGATCCCCCGAGTCGAGGAAGTGCAATTCCTTGGATTCTATTAGATCCTATACCAAGTTTCTGAACGTGATGCAATCTCTGGTGGTATGGGTAAACGTGATCCTGACCTAAGTTTTGGGACCATTGATCCACTGATGGCACCGATCTCTGGCCCAAATTTTTGTTGCTAAACAGTGTCGGAAACTCCAATTTGGGTCAAAGAAGTTAACAATAAGCGGTGTCCTCCATCTAGAATAGAGAAGAATTACTCGATTCTTCATCTAGCATGACCATCATTTTCCTAAGCATAACTTATCCCTTTAAATGCTTATTATTTTGTGGTTCATCGTGGTATTAGCGCTCAACTCTTTTGGGGTGCTTTTTTGGGATTATGGTTGCCTTCTTCTCCCTGAGAAGCATTAATGGACTTTATGGGATGTATGCTCTTTTCCCTTAGAGCTACAATATATACATAACATACATAAAATGTGGTAATGATTGGGAAATGCACATTGTGCACTTTTTATGTATGTTTCTGCTCTTCTTTGTCTATAAGATGAAAAATTTCGTTAACGAATATTTTTGGATAAAGCTTAGAGGCATTAGCTTGTGACTTTTCCATTTGTTTTCGATATAACTATGTTTTTGTACCGACACACAATAAAAGTAGAATATAAATAAGGTCATATAACTCGTTCCGTTGAGGATTAAGAAAGTAACAACTTAAACAATATTCTTTTTCATAATATTAATGACTCATTTGAACAGTATCAACTTCGGTGATAGTAATGTGATTTTTGACATCCCTTGGATTATTTTTAAAAAAAAAGAAAGAAAAAAATATGAAAAGGAATGACAAGAAGATATTGGAACATACAGTTTTGAAGATATGATGGTAGCCTTAGTTCATTTTGGTTATGGGGCTAGAAAATGGAATTTATGAATGTCAGTGTATATTTCAACCAAACATAAAGGTATTCGTATAACGAGTCTTAGTTAAACCGAATGTTTTTCATCAGAACCTTGTTGATTTGTTTTTTATGGATCAAATAAGGGAAAAGAGCTTTTTGTTGTTGGTATAAAAACTCAAGCACTCGATGTAGTGGCATGGGCTACAATAAGGGTTCAATGTCATTATGTTAATAAAAAATGGTTCATGGCAGGTTATTCAATTTGTCCACTATAGAAATTAAACTTTATAAATTCACAAAATTGTGAATCGAACAAAAGATAGGGAACTTCTATTGTCTTCCAAATAAGAGACGCAACTATGTTGAAGAGACAATTAGCCCAAACATATCTGTGAGGGATTAAATATATGAAGGGGCCACCCGATATTATAATCATCGTTGATCAACAAAAAGAATATACAGCTCTTCGAGAATGAATCAATTTGAGAATTCTAATGATTTGCTTACTCGATATGAACCATGCAAGTTAGAAAATATTTCAATCCAAACAAATAATGACGTTATAACTTCAATCCGATTAATTCTTAAAAAAATTAGTATCCACAGTTTGTGAGGGGTGTTCTAACTACATATGGAATATGTCATTAATAATAAGATGAAAATTTTCTTTAACCTCAAGAAATTTATCTAATTGTTTGCTCTATTTTTTAATAAAGTGTAATTGTTTACTAGCAACGACTGCTTTGGGATTTTGAGAGGAAGTATTTCCACCTTGCCACTCTCGCCTTGCGTTATGTCAAATTGTTGGCAATGAAAGTCTTCTTCGAGATTTAGCCAGTTTTACTACCCATGCTTTTATTTGGGAGGTCATATCACTTCATATGACAATGAAATAAACGAAGTTGATTTATGTAACTTCCTTTTATGCAAAGTAAGAATTAGCAATTGTTTGATACTCCCTTTCATGAATTTTGCAACTTTTTCATGTGGGGATTGATAAGAGCTTGTTGAGAGAGATTGCTTTAACTTGAGGCTTTACCACGCAACTACCGACGACTTTGTCTATCATATTATGATACTTATGTACATGTGAGATAGATGACAAACATAAAGTTAGCGAATGTACTTCATTATTCCAAGGGTAAATAAGAGGGTTTTATTGCCCTCCCACCCGTACTTTAGTGTTGGAGTTTGTCTTCATGTAAGGTTTATGAATGCACATACATGCAACAAAGACATAAACAAGTTCGCTTATGCAACTTGTTTCACCCACAGGCATTTGAAGAATGAGCGAGTAATGATTGATAATACTTCCCTCCCCGTACAGTAACATTGGAGAGCATCTAGTTCATTGGTTGTAGTATTTCCTCAAAATCCATCTTGATCACGACATCAGATCCTCCCAAGACGACGTATTTGATTGCGTAAGGTCCTTCATTATTCAAGAAAAATTTTCCTTTAGGATCTTTGAATTTTAGTATGATCCACTTGAGGACAAGGTATCCGATTTGTATCGGGTTGACTTGACCTTCTTGTTGACTGACTCTACCTTGCACTATTGCTAGCATTGTGGTGGCTATGACAAATTGTTTTTCATGGATGAAGTCGAGATAGGCAAGACAGTGGTTGACTTTCTCTTCGTATTTCATGTTGCTTTGGGACGATATCCCGTGTTGGCAGTCGAACTACTACTTAGATGATTGCTTGTGTGTCATAGAAGAGTTTGAAGGGAGTTGTCCCAATTGATGTGTATCATTGTCTGGTAGGTTGTTTTTCATGCCAATCAATGTACATTATAACAGTTTTCTGATCGATCTTCTTCATGTTCTCATTTGCAGTTTTGACAACACCATTAATTTGTTGGTGAAATCGTAAAAGTGTTATGCTTAGCTCAAAATTCCTCACAAAAGGCATCCATCAGCTTGTCATTAAAGTTGGAACTATTTCCGGTGATGAATAGTTCCAGTATATTAAAAACACTTGGACAATGTTCTTTGGAATTAGTTCCTTGAAAAATCAAACCTCAATTCTTTTTGTGTAGTAGTCGATGATGACTAGTATGAATCGATATTGATTGGATGTCTTAACATTGAGCGGTCCAATAATGTCCACGCCCCACATCAAGTATATCCATGATTCATATAACGAGTAATGTTTGGTCGAAGGTGCATGCACCTTGAATATGATCAACCTCGGCTGTAAGCTAATAGAATACTTGAAGCATGATTTTCTAAGCAAGTGTGTAACTGTCTAGGGTGTAGCGATGGTTCTTTTCTTCTTGCCTTCTTCGGCCATTTGATCTCGTGTAATAAGAGAAACCGTCCATAAAGGAAATGTGTTGAACTCGACAAAGTTGTCAACCAGTAGATCGATATATGGTAAAGAGAAGTCATCTTTCGAACTAAATCTGTTTAGATCTCGATAATCTACGAATTCTCAGAACTTTTGTATTCTTCTTGAAAATCGGAACTATGTTGGCGATCCACCAAGGACAGTCGACAACATGGCAGAATGTAACCTTATGCCTTCTTGAATATTGAAGGCTATATTGGGTTTATATGGGCGTTAACTATTGTATCCAGGTCCAAGTCACTATATGTATGAATATGTGCTGGCCCTTTGATTGTGACTAAGAGGAGGTGGGATGAATTAGTCTTTTTGTTCAAATAGAACTTTCACGACAAAGTCAAGGAACCCTCACAGCGGAAGACTTAGCATTTATAATTTACAGGAGCTTAAAGACAAATCGGAACCCAATGTTTTATAATGGTTCAAAAAATACGCCTAGGTCCACTTTTAGCCGTTTTTACTAATACATAGAAATAGTGATTACAGTATATAAGGTAAAATATTTTTTGGTGCAGGAAAAAAATTCCTTTAAACATGGGGTGGTAAGATTAACTTAACCAGTACAAGAAACTTTCTAACTGAGATTTGGTTGTCTCTAGGTCTAATCACAAGGAAATCAACCGGACAAAGTGAGTATAGAACCCTGGCCGAAAGCTTCAACATTATGTGACTCAGTAGCTGTTTAATCATTATATGTATCTGAAATCAGGCTTAATGGCGCTATCCTCCACGTGTTTGGACGTCGTCTAGTGGACTTCTCTTTTCGTATTTTCAATATAATAGGAGGTTACCAGTCCCTCATCACTTGCTCCTACAACAGACTCCTTCTCTTGGACCTGTTGTACACCGATT
This sequence comes from Melastoma dodecandrum, assembly GCA_029817715.1. NCBI lineage: Eukaryota > Viridiplantae > Streptophyta > Magnoliopsida > Myrtales > Melastomataceae > Melastoma > Melastoma dodecandrum. The sequence continues at coordinate 71,091 of JARUPY010000526.1, read as the reverse complement.
TGTTCGCCAACAACCTTCTCCCAAGGTTCTGCTGCACGCAGCTCGACGCTGCGGACAGCTTTCTGGCCAAGTCCTTCAGATACGTAGTCATCGATGCCTACAAAGTGGCTTCAACGGGGTACATCAGCTGCAAACAAGCAAGCAAATAAGATAACAACTACAGAAAGTTGTCAGTCCTTGATCGCTTACGCTTGCAACGGATTCCTTATCTCTGACCAACTTTGTACGTTGACCAGCAACCCTTCTCCCCAAGCCCTGTTGCACACAGTTCGACGTTACGCACAATGTTTCAGTCGAGTCCCTCGAATCCTGACTAGTAGCATCTCCAGAGCGCTTCACCAACGCTGAAGCTATTGTAGTCACCTCCTACAAGAACCTCGCCTGGAGACTTCGTCCAGCAAACTCAACACACATGTTAAACACCACATTAACGTTGCAAGAGTGTCAACTTAACCATTCGAATTATTTTTGTCACCAACGCTGAAATTATTGTAGTCACCTCCTACGAGAACCTCGCCCGGAGACTCCGTTCACCACACTCAACACACACATTAAACACCACATTAACATTGCAAGAGTGCCAACTTAACCATTCAAATTATTTTTGTGTTTTCTCTTTTATAAAACAGCTTTGACCTTTATCATTAAGAATTTGTATTTTACTAAAAATGAAATGCAACCTTATGCATTCTCATAATGCATAAATCAATTGGAGATAGTCTTGATTTCGTATCAATCGGATTCTCCAATCCCAAGAAAACACATTACAAAAGGATGGGGACTGATTGTGTCAACAACCCACCACACTTTAATTTCCAACACGAGAAATCTTATCATGAGATAGTGCATTTATCCATTAGGATCTATCCAAGATTGATTTAATTTCAATTGGATATTTTAATCCCAACATTGAGCATTACAGGACGTTCGGTCAAGTCCAATCATCGACCTCCTATGCATGGAAATAATCAACGATTTATGTGATTTGTGTGATTATTGTGATTATTGTAAAAGTAAACATTGAATATGAAAGTAATTTATGTGATTTGTGTGATTATTGGATGCTTATTATTAACATTACCTCCTCATAGAAGGTTAATAGGAAATTTCTATACTGAACAATATGATGTCCATAAATATTGTCTAACCAGATAATGAGTTAATATTAATTCAAATAATATTCCAAGGAATATTTTTCTTTTGAATTAATAAAATGATTAATATAATTAATAATTAATTAACAAATAATTAATTATTAAAATATCTAATTGTGGAAATATTTTCTAATTACATCATTTGATCTTAAATGATCATTAGAAGATGTTGAAAATATTTTTGTTATATTTTTCCTATTTTCGGAAGGATATCTTAGCTACAAAATGTTATTGATGTCAGGCTACCGTAACGGTCTGCTCAGTTTCTGTAAGGACATAGCAGGTAAACCTACTGTGTGACTCAGCACTAAAACCATAAAAACAGTCTTGCCCTTTTTGATGATGACAAAACAATCATCCATAGGAGATATATTAATGTATGATGACGTACCAAACTCCCCCTAAGGTAGAGGTAAGAGTCTTACACTTAATTGAAGCTTCAATAAGCTTTACTTTTGTAGAAGGCAAAAGCTTATGTTTATGCATATAACTTGAATAGATTACGGGGACAAGGCTCTTGTATATTTTGCCCGACAATAGCATGTGCTTCTTCACTCCTAGCAAAATTGAGTTGTACTCAAATGTTGCTTGCCCTATAGAAGGTTCATATGCCACATAGTGCCACATATGCCATATAGAAGGATTATGAAGGTTTTTTATAATTAGTTGGGTTCTATCTCTTTTAAAACTCCCCCTTAATCGTTACTTCATATTTCTCATAATATATCCATAATATATCCGCATTTTTGCCATATCAAAAAGTGTAGAAGGTAGAATTATCATTCTGAAGAAGTTATACGCAAATAGCAAGTAGTGGTTAAACCCAAAATGAAGAAAGTTGAAAGAGGTCATCCCAAAATGGGGTACACATGTTCATATGACACTTATTGAATCAAAAGCATAACAAGACAATTAAGATTCCTTCATGATATGGTCGTAGGTACTCATAGAAGAACAAAAGAAGGCATTAATCCATAAGAGGCGCCTCGCGATTGTCACACTTGAGCTTCGCCTAGCGTGCAAAGGTGTGCACCAGCTCTGCGACCAACTCCTTGGGCACTTAAATTTCCTTATTTTGAGCAGCAACTTGACGTTGCCGGCCCTTGATGAACGAGAGCAAAGATGAGGAGGTTAAACCTTCTCGAGCGTGCTCTAGTAGGAGAGACTAGAACAACTGGTGCTTTCACAGCAGATGCTTTCACAACAGGTGCTTTCACAATAGTTGCTTTAACAGCAGGTTCCGTTACAACAGCTTTCCCAATCTTCTCAGAAGAAGCAGCAACTTTCTTCTAGCGAGTCTCCTTAGCCGTTGATATCAGCACCTAACTACTCGATGTCTTCACATAATGCATGCTAGATATGATGTAACTTCCAAAGTTGCTGACACGCCATTTTTCAATTTCATGAAGCTTAGGAGAGCAGCAACCCCATGACCGTGTGGAAGGGCTTTGTCCTCGGTTTTCACGCATGCTTCTATATGACCGGAGATCAATGCTCCCAAATTGAACGGTGTTGCTGTCAGGAGGTGCTCCATCATTTGAGCATCCCTTGGAGTGACTGTGTCCAGGCTCCCGGTTTGCGAAAGAAAGCAAAAGTTCACAAAACGATGAAGGATTATCTTTAGGAGTTCCAAGGCAGTAGATTCAAGGTACTGTGGTAGTTGCACTTTGGATCTAAGAATTACGTTGTATGGCTTGTTCTTATCTGGCATAGGAAGAATAAACCAGTGTAAACCAGAGGGATGCCATCAACCATGGTTCTAATCTACTTAACAATGTGGTTAATTCTATAGTAGGTGAGGTTTGCATATAACTCTCAGATCCTGTTTTAGTGAGGCGAATGCAAGTTTTGCTTCATAGGGTTTCTCCTCTCGTGTGTCCACTCAGAATGTGTTGAGAAACACAGTAGAGAGGAAGGTGGCAATATAAGGAAAAAAATTAGTTTAAGAAAAATATAATACATTTTATTTCCTAAATTTTGATTAATTGAGAATATGTCTCAATGAATTCATAATTTCCTATATGTAAACAAGATCTACTATTCTTGTCATGTAAGATAAACTGAAACAAATAAGATTCTCAAAGATTTTCCTAAATTAGAAAATAATCTTTACAGACAAAAGGTTAACCATATGTTCCGAGCGTCTACAGAGGTTAAAATGAATAATCCTTAGAGAATTTGATTAAAAAAACCTAAAATATAAATCTAAGATTTTCTTAATGTAGATTTCCAATAGTTTAGGGAAAATTTGGTTAATTTCTAAATAGATTTATCAAATTAGCCATTCATGCAAGGTAAAACCTTCTTCGCATAGTTTCTGGTAAGAATCTACACTCTCAAACATATTCTTTCTTAATAGGATATTTCTTAGAATAATACTTTCCACGATACTCTTTTAAAATAAATTTCGAATGAAGATACGAAAATTATTTCGTATAGAACGTTGAACCTACTGTACCACATTTTTGTGTAACAAATCCCCAATTCATTCATGAAAAAGAAGAACTTCTTCTTATCGAGAGGTGATGAGAATGTTAGCAAATTATCGGTCTTTGTTCATGTATTCTACATATACATATCATCTTGTCTGTATGCCACTATAGATGTCTCCTATGACTTGGTCAATATGATGACCTTTTTTTATATGAAAAAGGTAATCTAAAATCATTTTGTTGATTATTCTGTACTGAGGATGATACCTCATGAGAATTTTCAACTATTTCTTCATGTTCTATTTGAGAATCATGAACAAAATGTTTGTAAACTTATATGCCTTCCGTAGAAGGTTTGGGTTTTACAGAAATTTCTCTAGGTTTAAATAATATTACAACTTTTGTAGTATCTTCTATTGGTGAGTCACTAATTTTTACCTAAGTAGACTCTTTTATAGTAGATGTCTTTTTGTTAAGGACTCCTTTTGTTAATTTTCCTAAATTATCCTTAGATGGTCTCAGAATAAAACATGGACGTCTAAAGGCATGAGAATAGGAAATATTCGTTTTTTTATATCAGTGGGGATCGTGGCGAACTTATTTTTTGCGAGCCCTTTCACGGAGCCTGGAGGATCTTAGACAAGCTCGCGAGCCTCAGGCCCGGCCCAACTACATCCCCTCTAGGCCCGACTTGAAGCATGCTCCCTCGTCCGTTCAATTTCAGTTGAGGCCCAAAGGCCCAATAGGGGGCAGCTCCTAGGCAGCCATCACCAAGGAAACCAACTGTAAATCCAAGTGGTGTGTTCATGGTGGGGTTCGAACGTCGGATTATGACAAGGTTCCAAACACCTACCACCCACCTTACGCCACTGTATAGTTGATAAGGAGTTTTCTTTAGTTTGGGTCTTACTAGTACCCTATTAGAGATATAGCAAGCTATATTCACAGCTTCTTCCCAAAGGTTCTATGGAACATTGTTATCGCAAATCATTGTTCTTACCATATCTATAAGAGTTTGATTTTGTCGTTCTGCGACTCCATTCGGTTTTCAAACTCTGTACCATGATTTTTTTTTACAGCGTTTCCAGAAGATACATTTTCATTCTACAACTGCTTAGCAAGCTTTATGAAAGATTCAAATGCATCACTTTTATGAGTCCAAAACTTGACCCGGGTATATCTAGAGTAGTCATCCACTTCAACTACATTGTATCTTCTACTGTCAATACTTTGAGCTCAAGTAGGACCAAATAATCCATTGTAGACGTTCCAAAGATTCCGTTGTAGAAACCTCATTCTTAGACTTGAATGAAGATTTAGTTTGTTTACCAAGTGAACAAGCGTCACAGAAGCCGTCTTGCTCAAATTTGATATTAGGCAGGCCAAATCTTTTCTAGCAAACTTGGATAGGGGTGAAGGTTGGAATGTCCTAACTTTCTAGGGGTAAATATGTCTTTTTTCTTTGACATATAGAAGGAAACTTTCTGTAGCACATAAGCTCTCTTGAGTTAATGTGTAGATGTTCATTTTTCGATTTCCAATAGACTTCCAATAGTTCCCGTACCGATGACAAGCCTTTGATATTGTTATTGAATTTAACAGAACCTCTTTTCTATAAAGTCAGGTTAGAAAATTTGGATGAATCTTCGTTCATATGTTTTTTGGATGGATCTTCGGTCATGTGCTTAGAACAACCACTATCCACATACCATTCACTTTTTGTAGCTTCTGTTCGAATACAGAATTGAGTTTCTATAGAATTTTGAGTTTTTGTTTGAGTAGTTATGCACATTAGTGCTTGCTCTTCCTCATCATCATAATATTCAATATTTGCCCAAATAACCATAGCTTTCATGGGTTTGGCGTGTAGAGAAGGTTTTTCCTTCTCTTTAAGTAATGGAAATTGAGATTGGTTTTGTCCTCTCTTATTATACTAAAAGCATATGATCATCTTAGCATCATGATGCTTTTCATGTTTCCGATTTTTTTCATTGAAACGTCTTTTGGAGCCGAATCGCATAAGGCATTTAGCAATCATAGCGAGTTTATCATCCAAATCAGCTTATGCCTCATCATTTGAACCTTATGTTTGTTCTTCTGATGCTCTGAAAGCTAGTGACTCTTTCCACGTCAGATTAAGAGTTTCTCTCCATCTCATATGACATTAAGGAGCTCATTAGTTGATCTAATCGAAGTGTATAAAGATCCTTAGCTTCCTCTATAGCCGTTTTCTTGGCTTCCCAATATTTGGATAGAGTCAGTAGAACCTTTCTTACTAATTCAGAATTAGCATAATGTTTGCCTAAATGAGTTATTGCATCAACCAGGTGATTAAGTCTCTGGAACATTTGTTCTACGAATTCTTCACCTTTTATGATAAAGCTTTCATATTGAAGAATTAAGAAATTTATCCTAGTTTCTCTAATCTGGTTTTTCCCAACATACATGGTGACAAGTTATCACAAATCTCCTTGCCCGAAGTGTAAGTAGAAACTTTAACAAATTCACATTCCGATATAGCACTAGTAAGTACTTAGCCGTCTTAGTGAGTCGTTTAATCCTAACGTATTCCCATGTGGGACGTCTATCAGGACAAGTTTTTAGATCGATCGGTATAGAAGTGGACCGTCATTTATGAAGGACCACAAATCATTGTCGATTGCATCATTCAAATTATCCAATGGGAAAAATTCTTACCTTAAAAAATGGAAGGATTCCCAATATATGGTTTCGGTACATTGTAGTTGCCACCTAAACCTAAGCGGCATTGTGCTGACTCTAAATACTCAAAAGCTTCTGTTAAATTGAAAATGACTTTGTCTGGTAGTCAAGTCTCTATTAAATAGATCACGAATACCAACGTCTTTAATTCTACGAAAATTGTAAAGTTTCATCATAATTAAACGCGTTTTATAGGATATATCTGAGCACTTAAGCTTTCATTGAATCCTATTTTATTGCAAATTGTTGTATTCTAGGAGAGCATAAAGCTTCTATAGAATGAAACAAATTTGTAACAACTTCATAGCGTAAGCTTCTATAGAGTAGCAACCCAGTGCTTAGAAGGTACGAGCTTCTGTAGGATCTCAACAAGCGATTTGGCTTTCGTTGAAACCCACTATGATACCAATTGTTTGATTCAAATAGAGAACAAGGCCTCTGTTGAATTCAACAAAGTAGCAATGATGAAAGAGCTGGTACAGGATCTCAACAAGTTGTAAAGCTTCTGTTAAACCTGCTCTGATACCAATTGTTGGTCCTTTGATTATGACAAAAAGGGAGAGTGAATTAATCTTTTTGTTTAAATAGAACTCTATTGTGAGGTAGTTAGAGAATAGTGCCAACCATGTGGTTGCCTGCCTTCAAACTCCTAAGCGAGTCCATGGATTTAGCCAACTTAGTACCATCGAGAAATTGGGAGAAGATTTGAACGAATATGACAAATTGACGTTACTGAATGTGTGACTTGTTGTTATGCATTATTACAACTACTGCGAGGAATAACCAATAACTACATAAAAATAAATACGAGATAAGGTTAAAAAGTGAATGAAGCATCAATAACTCATAATAGTACGCAAGAGTACCCAAAATACGAGAAATCAAGAATGAAGGTAGTCATCGACATGTTGGCCCTAAGGATAGAAAGAGTATACAAGGTCCATCATCGTCAATGATCCCATCGAGTAGTGTGCGTTGTCGAAAAGCGTCGGGATCGGCCTCAACATTCATTGCATGTACTGAATAACACCGATATGGCTCCTCTAAAGTGATGCTACATTTTGGAGATGTGTGTGATTGTGCACTGAGTATTAGACTTTACGAAAACTAGATTATTGAGACTAATTAAAGTGTAGAGTCTCTGTGACTTTGACATGGTTTTCTGAAGTCCTCTGATCTAATGCATTACAAGCGGCGAAAGATGGTATGGTGAGCCGAAAATCCCCTTGATTAGGATAAATCTCCGTCATTTGAGGAGGAGAATGCGAACTCAAGATGGGAACATCGAGTCATATAATCGAAGTCTTCCTCCTCCTTAAGAGAGTATCCACGATAGAGACGGTGTGGACCGGGAAGCACACCTAAAATTGAGAGGAAGAGTCCTAGAAAGTGATCTTGGCAATGGGACTGGACTCTCTCATGAAGCCAAGAGGTGTTGCGAACAAAGGTCGGAGTAGCGCAGGGTTGAAGAAGACCTAGTTGTGTCAAACTCGTAGTCACGCTTCAAGAAATGACTTGGTAGGAAAAATAATTAGCTTCACCGACGAGGATTGGAAGGGATGGATTATATGGTTGATGGCCCTGGAACTGAGGTATACCCATCACTCATGTGCAACAAGTATAACAATTTCTAAAGAAGGAGGGGAACCTCGACGTCGATGTGCGTCTACCATGTAATAGGGGTCTGTGATTCGAAGAATCTTCATGATTTTCTCCTTTGGGTTGGTCAATCTGTGCCAGATGAGACAAGCCCGAAGACCGAAGAAGCCTGAAAAGGTACTTGCACTCATCATAAATTGGCGTGAGCTCAAGTGTGCCGAAATGGAAGACATATGTCTCTGAATCCCATCGTGTGACGAGGTTTTGGAGAATGGTGTACTCAAGCTTCGACTAAACAAATTCTTTCTCAATGGGTTGTAGGCAATTGAAATAATTGAGAATAAACTACGTCTAAGGAATGTCATTTCATAACGAGATCAACACCAAGTGGTCAACCTACATGCTTGGATATCATTTCATATAATACAATCCAAACCGGAATATTGGCATGTTTATTACTGCATTCATGCAATAACAAAGAGAAATGTGAATGCATTTTGAATTTGGAAAATTGGTACATTAGCTATTGCAAGCAACATGATGAAGAAGTTATTGTAATTGTGTTGACACTCATGCGATCATGTGGATGAACAAATATGATTTGTAGTAAGTGAGAGAGGGATGGGGAGAAACAGGTGAGGGAAACCCCTTGTCGCCAACTCAAACCGTTGTAATACGAATGAAATTACGTAATGTTTATGTTATGGACAAATTGTACCAGGCATTTGTCCCTGTACATTGTCAATAAGATAACTAAATTGAAGCACGACGTCTGGTACTTATAGTGAGTAAACAATTTGTAAGCCAGGACAAATGCTTTTTGGACCTCTATCGAGAAAATGGGGACATGTTTCACACCATAACATATAAAAAGCATAAAGCCATTACGTTTTGGGCTACAATAATGCCCCTTAGATCATAATCACAGGAACAGGGACTTACATAGCCATACCTAGAAAAATGATGATAAGAGATATATCAAAGTAGACAAAAAATCACAAGAGCATACAAACACTCCAAACAATGTGTTACCCCCTAGAAAAGTTCATGCAAAAAAAAGAGACTATCGCCATTATGGGATGTAAATATGTTCAAGAGTCATTTGTAAGTATAGAAGCCCAGTCCTAGTGGGGCTGCCATCGAGAATGTATACTCGTCGGAGGATGCGGGCTTCCTGACGAGTGTCCATGATCGCTCCCTCAAATGCTCCAGTTAACACCTTGGCTTGTGTGTCGAGGAGTTGTGGAGTAGACAAGCTTTAGTCATCTTTTTGGTTCGTTAATAGGCCTACTCGGGCTGACCCTTGTGAGATTGTCTTCGAATCCTATGGGGATGTTAAAGGCAATGCGCAAGATGTTGAAAATGAGACTAGGATGGAAACTAAAAACGGATGAAGTGGCCCATGTGTATCCTCATCCTACAAATGGCATGTTCGACATTTTATCTTGAAAAAATATATGGAGTCACGACTAACTTTAATTTCAAAAATATTGGTTTAATTGGAAAACCCCATATGATTCGTGGATGTTAGTGCTAGTTCTCCATTCATTAGTGGAAATCTGACAAATGAAGTTTCTTTTACATATGTTGGACACGAATCTCATGTCAAGTGCATATAAAACACTGCGAAAAGGGGAATGAAATGATGTGATGAAACGGAAAAGTAGATCAAGAGGAGGAAGAAGCAGAAAGTGTGTTGTTCATTAATGTGTATCCACAAAGCTTCTCACATAAACAAATCTCAGATGTTAGTTTGAAGTTATTGAATTTCTCATGAGAGGGTGAAATGAGAAGACGACGAGAAAGTTGTTGGATTTGATGGAAAAAATGAATTTGAGGTGGATGATGATTGACGATCACAGTTATGACGGTGAAAAGCTGGAAGGAGAGTTGATTGAAACAAAATATGTCAATTAATTAGACTATGAAAAGGCTTTAGATGGCCTTTGCTTAGTTTTGTTGTAGACTTGAAGGCTCACTTCATATATGTGTTTGTGCAACAAATCAAATAAATGGGGCTTTATTGGTAGGCCTAGAAAATGATGGTATACGTTTAATGACATACGAATTAATCACATGAGAGTAATCTAAAATTACAAGTAACACCCTAAGTATGTTGAGGAGTCGCGAAGGTTCATTGCAACTTTCATCTAATTCCAGGTTCTGTTTGAAGATGGTGACGATAAAATGAAGTAATAGTTTCATTTAATGTTTGACTTTAAAGCAAAACTAAGAATGATTTTGAGGTGTGATTTTTATTTATGGCCGACTTTTAACAACAGGAATCAATATATAGAATAATAATATTATGGTGGGGAGGGTCACTGAATGCTGACTTGATTGGCCTCCAACTGGCCAAAGGACCACGCAATGTAACACGAAAATATTTGGTATTGAACTCTAGGCTTTATATAAGTTTTTGTGTGTGCTTGCCGTTAAAAAGAATTAAGTGAAAAGCAAAGCAGGATGACACCTTCAAGCATAGACATTTATGCCATCGAAGAAAGTTGAGCTCAAGAAAAGCCTGAGTATACGAAATGTAGTTTCTGAGGTGATTCTGGTTTTCAATATATAAAATGAAAACTATTTAGACTGCCTAAACATACGCTATCTAAGGAAAGACAATATTATGTTATATAATCTTGCTTGCATTCCTAAGTATCATGATCTCCTTCTTGCCAATCAGGATACCATTCTTTCCAAGTCTTTCGCCTTCGAACAGTTCTGAGCTTCGTAACTTTCATGTCTTGGTCCTTGAATTTCCTTGTCTCGGTGTCCTCTGACAGATAAGTGCTTTGTCCAACCAGCGTTCATTTAGTGTGTTTCCAAGCTCGCATTGCCGGGGCGTCGCTGCTCGGCGACCTCATCGCCCATCAACCTTCGCTAGCTGTGTTTTCTAGGTAACTTCGCCCGAGACCACAGCCTATCTTCGGCCTAGTTGAGCCTCCATTCCTATCATACCCATAGGTCATTCAAATGAGTGACATTTCATTCATTTAGCTAGAATGCCTAAGTGGTCAATTCCACATCTAATCTCTAGTTGAAGCTGCCATATAACGCACATGAGGATATCGAAGTGATCATCTACTGTTATGATTTTCCCTACGAATTTGTCGGATCCCCTTAAATTGGATGGTAGCTACCTAAACACTAAATAAGGGCACCCTTAGTTTAGGCTTTTTTTGGTAAGTAAGTTGCCCCTGCTTTAATCATTATAAATAGGGACTTCCTTGGTTTGTTCGTCCATCATCCTATCTCAAACTCCTTTAAGGAACACCAACTTTTGTCGAAGAAGGATTCCCTAGAGCCTATATGCCCAAACCTTGCGTCTCTCCTAGGTCTAGGTCTATAGACTTAGGTGAGGAAATTCTCTTCTTTCTCGGGAAGGAGTTTTCTCCGAAAAGGTCCGTGGTAGGGACCTGACTAAATTGCTTTTTCGAGTGACTCTCCTTTTTCTTGGGTGGTTCAGACATTCTCGAGTTATTGCTTCACCTTTTAGACCAAAACTCATGGAGGGTCGATCTATCACAGGGTTCCCAACGAGGTCCTTGTGACAACCCGGTTTACCAGGCGTTCCGGCTAGATACTAGATGGCCTATATCTGTATCGCTAAGTTGTTTGGGAAGCATAGCGTTCCGGCTAGATACTAGATGGCCTATATCTGTATCGCTAAGTTGTTTGGGAAGCATAGCGTTCCGGCTAGACATTATGGCAATGCTACTTTCATGGGCCACTAGTATTGGTGGGCTTTTATCTCTTAGCTATGAGAAAGAGATTTTCGAAATGTCTTGTTCGCCTGTCATGATGTCACCAAATTTTTACAATGATAACTTTAAATTAATAGTTCTGCCTGGAAAAGCGGAGAAAGCCCCTAACCTTTCAGTCTTCCAGTAGTCCTTTCGGATTCTTATTTAGAACTAATCACAACCGATCGTCCCACCTTGCTTTCTCTATAAATAGGGACGGCCGGAACTGGTTGTCTATTCATTGAAGGTTTTTTCTACCCCCTTCCCCTCCTTTCGCTTGCACAAGCATGTCTATAAGGGGGCACCAAACACTGGGTTGTGTTAGTCTTTTGCAAAACCTATGCCCACACCCTTATGTGAGGGAGAGACCTCCCTGCGCGCTTAGTGTATTTTTGGGACTTATCTCTTGATATGGGCCTTTGCACCATATGACAAAAGATTCGTTTTTATACCAGGGATATGATAAACTCCCTTCAGTTGCACCTTGTTGGAACTCTCGTCACCTTCTACGACAGTCTTGCCTATATGGGCAATGGGCAATCTTAAGTTGTTAGCGGAGACAAGGACTCGATGTCCTTTGTATTCCAACAGCTCCTGTAGCTTCTCCTAGTCACCTGCCATATGATTAGAGCACCCTGAGTCAAATATCCAGTTCTCTGCATAGTCCACAAAGTTATTGTGAACCACTACAAGAGTCTGGTCTTCTAACAATTGCTCTTCTTCCAACACGATGAAGGATGAAAAGATCTAGCCTTTATTTAATTACTAATAAGGTAATTACCTTGGGTTTAACTCCCAAAATCTCAAATCAACTCGTTTTAGTAATGAGTTTCATACTTCACTAGCTTGAAAGAGTATGTTTACAACATTCGCACATTTATGACACTAAGGTAAAGTACACTCGTATAATCCTAGGACGCCATTTTAACACTCCCTCTATTCCTGTTACACGCATACATATAAGGGACATTAGTTCGAAATCAACATCACTTATAATCCTTATTATTCCTTGATTTCGTTTCCTTTAACTTTCCTTTTTCCTTCCATAGGGAGGACCACAGCCGTGTCCATCCCCTCCGTTCCGCACCTTCCGAGGGTGGGAAGCTCCTTCACCAAGCCCCCCGTTGCTCATAAACCAAAGGTGGATGACACTCGGCCAATCCCTTCAACATGTGCACACAAAGGGCCAATCTCTACTCATACTTACCTCAAAGCGGGACTAAATCAACTGGTTCTCTTTGAGTCTTGCGTACCGAGGGCGGGGTATATCAGCTGGGCCCCTCCTTTCCTTAGTACCGAGAGTGGGAGGTATACACAACCCCCTCTCATCAATTAGGCTCCGTGGGCGGGATCAAGTCTCTGGTACCCTCCATCCGTTTATACCGCACGCCGAGAGTGGGATGGCTCACCGATCCTCCCAATACCGCTTAGATCCGAGGGTGTGAATATCACTGAGCCCTTCCTTTGTACTGTAAGAACCTGAGAGTGGGAATAATTCACCGATCCTCTCGAGTTCTTCATGATCTGAGGGCGAGAAGCCTCACCGGTTCCCTCTTCATGCTAGTAAAGCATACTCAACATAAGAAACCCCATAAAGGTGTCACCTTTCCTAGTTTACGACCCATCCGACACACATCTGTGCCACTTTCACCAAACATTCCTTCCATTTTTCCACCGATCATTCATTAGTACATATGGTGCACGGGATCCGGAGGTTGGCCATTCCTCCATCACCCTTACGCACATATACACGCACTCCTCGCACGATTCGAACCCTTTTTCACCTCAATAACATAAAAATAAACATTCCTTGGGAAGGGGGAGTGCGGGAAAGTTAGAAAGTCCGCAGCCTTCCAACAATCCACCACAAGACAAGGTAGATCCTCTTTTTTTCCCAACCTTCCCTCACTCCAGAGCATTTCCTTCACTTCTTCTCTTCACGGATCCTCCACTCAAGTCGAGTGCCTTGCGTGAGATGCTTCACTTCCGGTAAAACCGCATCCATTCCTCTTCTTACACTCATCCTCATCCAAATCCATAAGCCATATACACCAGCAACCCAAGTTAACCGTGATATCACTATTTCCGAGAAAGGTAAGTGCGGAAAGGGTACAGGAGGTACCTTTCCTCCGATCCGCCACCATGCTCCGCAATTCCTCCCTCTTCTACCTCACGAGCCTGCTCCCGTGCAAACTCCCTTGCTTCCCCTCCTTCCGAATCCTCGTTTCTCCCCTCGTGCTACATCTGGGGAGCTCCTTTGTTGTCACCCTGGGGTCGGATCCTTCCTCCACCTCCACGGTTTTCTCCTCCTTTTCTCTTCCTCTCTTTTTCTTTTCTTTCCTTCTCTTTTCTTTCTTCCCCCTCCAAGGGAATAGTATGAGAATACGTATGGCGGGGAATGAATCATCCCCCACAAATATCTCTTTATACGAATAGTTCCAATGGAAATTTCATAAATATTAATACGGGCCATCTCACTATTCATGTGTTCTCACTCTTTTCTTATTTGGCCCGTTCCTTTAGTTTGTTACTCATATTTCCATTTGATTCCTCTAGCATTTCGTACTTTGCCCCTTGTTACTTTCCTCTCCAATATTCTCAATGTTTGTTAAATCTCGAAAGGCATAATTGACTTCCATCCTCTCAATTAATTCGGTCACCCGAAAGCGCACTTCATCCGAGTACCTCCTAGCCAAGGCCACGTTGTATCTCCATTCTTGGGAAGCGGCTAATGTGCCGTGAACGGCATCTTACGTGAGGTGTACTAATTTCGACCCCGATTTAGTACAATGTACTAACTCGGTTAGTACATTTTGAAATTACTAATGATGTACTAACACTGTAGTTAGTACAGTGTACTAAGTGGTACTGTTCTTGTACTAGTAATGATTAGTACAGTGTACTAATAGGAACTGTTCTTGTACTAGTAATGTACAAGTGTACTAGTTGGTACGAAACAGGAACAGTAATCGTTAGTACACTGTACATATGTACACTGTACTAGTGTACTAGTTGGTACGAAACAGGAACAGTAATCGTTAGTACACTGTACTAGTGTACTAGTTGGTACGAAACAGGAACAGTGACGGTTAGTACACTGTACATATGTACAGTGTACTAGTGTACTAGTTGGTACGAAACAGGAACAGTAACTATTAGTACAGTGTACATATGTACAGTGTACTAGTGTACTAGTTGGTACGAAACAGGAACAGTAACTATTAGTACAGTGTACATATGTACAGTGTACTAGTGTACTAGTTGGTACGAAACAGGAACAGTAACTATTAGTACAGTGTACATATGTACAGTGTACTAGTGTACTAGTTGGTACGAAACAGGAACAGTAATCGTTAGTACACTGTACTAGTGTACTAGTTGGTACGAAACATGAACAGTAACTATTAGTACACTGTACATATGTACAGTGTACTAGTGTACTAGTTGGTACGAAACAGGAACAGTAAGCGTTAGTACAGTGTACATATGTACAATGTACTAGTGTACTAGTTGGTACAAAACAGGAACAGTAAGCGTTAGTATACTGTACATATGTACAGTGTACTAGTGTACTAGTTAGTACGAAACAGGAACAGTAACTATTAGTACAATGTACTATTGTACAGTGTACTATTGTACTAGTTGGTATGAAGCAGGAATAGAAACATGTACTAACACTGTCGATGGTACACCATTAGTAATTAGTAGTTACGGAAATTATCGGTGTGTACTAATGTAACTGGTTCATTTGGTAGTTCAATACTAATACAACCAAGCCAAAAACCGAACCTAATGTTGGGTGTGAATTTACCATTTAGGACACTGCCATCCGACTTTTGTCTCGTTGTCTTCCTCTCGAAGCCTCGTCACAATCTCGCAGATACAACTCCCCGAAGTGAAGAGTTATCCAAACCTTGGAGGTGGAATCCCGTCCGCGCTTTCAGTGTCGTTGGTCCCCCTGTCGGCTGAAAGGTAAGTTGATGGGTTTTTCGGGGAAGGGAAAGCGATCGGAATGGGTTCAAAGGGATGGGTTTAGGGTCGTTAGGGTTTGAGAGGTTTGGCTTATTTGATTTAGGGTCCGTTTGTTGAGATGGGTAATGGGTTTGTGGTGGGGGGTTTTCGGTCGGGTTTGTCCGGCTTTTCGGTCGGGTTTGTCCGGCCCCGTTGTCCCGGGGGTTACGGTTTGGGTGTCCCACGTCGTCACTGCTCACCGTGCCTGATTCCCTTTGCTGGTTTGGGTTTGTCTCGTCACAATCTCGCATATACAACTCTCCGAAGTGAAGAGTTATCCAAACCTTGGAGGTAGAATCCCGTCCGCGCTTTCGGTGTCGTTGCTCCCCCTGTCGGCTGAAAGGTAAGTTGGTGGGTTTTTCGGGGCAGGGAAAGCGATCGGAATGGGTTCAACGGGATGGGTTTAGGGTCGTTAGGGTTTGACAGGTTTGGCTTCTTTGATTTAGGGTTTATGTGACCCGTTTGTTGAGATGGGTAATGGGTTTGTGGTGGGGGGTTTTCGGTCGGTTTGTCCGGCCCCCTTTGTCCCGGGGGTTACGGCTTGGGTGTCCCGCGTCGTCACTGCTCACCGTGCCTGATTCCCTTTGCTGGTTTGGGTTTGTCAGTAATGGAAGTGGATGACCTAGAGATTCGCGAGGATTTTGACAAGGAGGACTTCGGAGTCGATGCGACGCCTCCGTCAGATAGTAAACGTCCGAAGTCATCACCTCCCCAGGATAAGGTGAGGTCCCGCTCGCTCTCAGTAAGCCCGGGTGTTAGAGTAGCCTTAATGTTTATTGCTAACCCCGTATGGTATTGTGTTAGGAATACATTTTCACCCGCTGCAGCCCGAAGAAGCTGTGGGCTTTGTTCAGTTCATTCGACGAACAGCGGGAGGCAGTTGTCACGGAGATGGGCTTCGAGGGGCTGCTTCACTTGGCGCGTAATTATAGCTGCTTCACTTCGAGCAGAACTTCGCATCGCGTAATTATAGCGCGTCGAAGATGCCCGTCGTTGACCCAGTCGCACGAGGCAATCTACTTAAATCGTTCAAGGCTTGCATCGGACCCAATGAACGCGTCAAAATGGTAACTGACACTTAAATCTTTTTAGTAATCTGTGGAAACCTTGCTGATGTTCTTCATTGTTTTATACTTGAAAATCCAACAGATATACATACCCGTATGCGTTTCCGAGTCCCACTGGACACTCCAGGTTGTCAACTTCAGCACGGGTGAAGTACTCCTACTAGACACTGCGAATAAGGGATCATCCAACATACACGGCAGGATGGACCTCCACTTGCGAGTGCTAACTCTTCTCCGGATAATTATGGAGGAGAATACCAAGCATTCAGTAGCAGGCATAGTACCGGACTTCACTTCATGGGCCATTCGGTGCCCGGCTGGCGTACCACAACAATTCCATCTGGGCAACGAGTAAGTACCACTTAGGTCGTCATTAAATGTCGTGAAGGCTTTGTCTGTAATGCAATAACTGTTGTGACACTTAAATCCGTGTCACAGCGCGGATTGCGGAATCTACGTCATGAAGTTCATGTCCATGCAAGACCCATCAGTCGGCCTTGCAGACGTGGTGAGTCATCCCAGCTTCTCGATTGCCTTGTTCGATAACAACCTTACAACATGTGTAAGGTGATATGTGATGCTTATTCCGTTTGCAGCGTGTAAGCCCATTGGATCGGATTCGCCTGACGATCAGTCTAATGAAATGGCAAGGGAATACACTGAAGAAGTCGTTGCTTGGGAAAGTTAAAGGCGAAGCCCTAAAGAGGGCGCGTTCGGCGAAGCTAACTCGTGATGTTCCAAGGCCCGTCCTGTGAATGCCCGTTGGACAAGTTTTTTCATAGTATTTTGTTTACTGGCGAAAGTAACCCCACAAATTGTAAAATGTCCCGTTACAACAGGACATTTTGCAATCTGTGGATTTACGGGGGTCTCAACGCTGAAAACAATTACATATGCAGCTGGCCTACCACTGATAATTCCTTGCTGGACGTGTCCTTGTTCTTTCCTTTTTCAGTCATATCCGAAATTGTATTGAACGAAACGCTGGGTGCATTCCAGAATTGTAGTACCTTGACGTTGACGGCAAAGTTTCTTCCACAGCAACCAGTCTCTTGCGTTTCTCGTTGCCGTGAGGGGCTGCCATCGCAGACTCAACAGACAAAGTGCTGCGTTCTAACGCGACGGTCAACTCTTGTATGGATTTCCGTACGTGTGCGTAAGCGGCATCAGTCTTGCCTCCAAGATAACATAAACGGCGACAAGCCGTCGTTAGGATTCCTTGTCGGAACTCTGCGGAATTAAGGGTGTAAGCCGAGCATTCGGTCGCTGCCCCATGCGATGAACGAGCTCCTTTGGTCCAACGGTGAAGCACGAGCCCCGGTGGGATGCACTTCATGCCCTCGACCTTCATAATGTGAAATAAATGTGCGCAAGGAAGTCCGAATGTCTCGAAGTGAAGACAGCTGCAGCTCAACTCATGACGATGTTTTGATGAAAACACCTCAGCACCAGAAATGTCGTTGTCGTAACATCGTAATCGGAAAACTCGGTTGACATTTCCATCGATAGTTCCCTCGACGAAAAATAGTGCTTCCCGTTGCATCTGCAACTGCACCTTCCGGAACGATGTAAGGGTGTAGATCCGACTCGCGTGAGCCTCGAGGCTACGCAGCATAGTTCGCAACTCGTACGCTTTAACGGCCGAATTGTAATCCTCCATACTTTCTTTATGTCGTAAATCTGTCACTGCTCGTTCGTAGTGATGCAAGAATTCGTGCACCTTGTGCGTGGTCTTCAGGTATCCCTTCATAAAGGCGTGCATCCGCTCGCAACGCTGGGTGCTACGCAGTTCGGCCCAAAAATGACCTTGGCAATAGGTCAACCACCACATTTGTCTGCATTCGTACAGCTGATTTAGCCATCTACGGTTCACTGAGCCAGTGTCCTTCAACATCTCATCCCACTCTTGCTCGACATCGTCGCTCAAATTTGAGTTGTACATGAATGAACAAATCTTTCGACGCAGCGCAGGATCGTGAACCCGACGGACAATATTCCGACTCATATGCCAAAGGCAGAGACGATGCCTTGCCGTTGGCCAAGTTTCTCGCACCGCCGCGATCATCGCTCTATCTGCGTCGGTGACAACACTGATTGGTATCTTGGATCCCATCACCTCGGAATGAGTACGTAACAGCCACCTGTAATCCTCCGCCGTCTCCGATAGCATTAGTGCCGCCCCGAAGACAATAGTCTGATGATGGTGGTTCACGCCGACAAGGACGACCATCTGCATCCCATAAGAGTTTGTCTTGAATGTCGAATCGAGAGCGACGACGTCGCCGAATGTTCCATAATCCAGCTTCGATTTCGAGTCCGACCAGTACATACGAACGATTTCGCTGGCCTCCACGGATGTCACCAATGACATGCCTTCATCACACCCCTGCCTGGACAGTAGGTAAGCATATCCTGTTTCAAACCATCCGCAATTGTCAGCCCCTTCATCCCTTAGCTTACGATTATTCAGGTCCTTAAGCAAGAAGCCGACGCGATCGTGCCCTCCAGAAGCGTAAACCAGCAGCCGCATTATTTCGCACTGCCTGAAGCCCACGCTTAACATTCTCTTCACGACAGCCATGTCCTCGTCCGTCACGGATCGACGCTCGCGCATGAAACATGACAGAGCCCTAGGTACCAACTCATGATTGTGGTTCAAATTCGCTGCCACGATGCTCCATCGGCCATTACAGTCTAGAGTGGTTCTAACTCCACATTGGCAGCCCGTCCTCGTCGACGCCCTAACCCGCGATGGCAGATTCGTCGTGGACCTACGACGCGGAAGGCCCTCGCGCGAGCAAACCCAGCTATGCATTACAGACTCCCCGTCTCGCCTACGTCTTCTGTCCCTTTTCCGAGTAGAAAATCCGTGAACTAACCCGTACATCCTAAAAAGTTCTCCCACCTCCGCTGCAGAATGGAAGGTCGACTCCATAAGCTTTTCCTCTGTCATACCCGAAATGATCATCAAAAACTCCGCCGTATCGTCGTCGGATGCCATATCTGAGAAACCCCAAGGGTATATTGGCCGGCCACAGGATCAGGCGCCTGCACGTTTTCCTGCGAATGCTGGTGAGGATAGCAAGGGTTTCTGCATCAAACGCAAAACCAATCAAATAAAAAATTTACGATCAATGGCAAAACCAACCGGAACTTACTACACTACGGGGAGTTATATCACAATCAATACAGTGGGACTTACTGCACTACGGAAGCACATCTTATCCGCCCCCAGGAGTTTAAACTTTAATATTCCCCACCAACCACATCGAAAGAACATGGGGGGACGTCAACCGCTCTGATGGCATTAACTTCCCGGCTGAAGACCTTCCATATTAATCCTGGCCAGGCATTAACTTCCCGGGTGAAGACCTTCGGACCCAATCTCGCCGTGATTCGCCAACATACCAGCCGGCCATGGGGGAAATAGGGCGAAAGGAGATGATGCTGTGTGGCCGTGAAAGGAGAAGAAAAATGGATTTACTATGGAAGCCGTCGTTAGGGGCAAATTGATAATATCACTATCATGGCAGGTTCGGAACGAGGCACGGATGGAGTAAACAGTACTTGTTAGTACATTTCGCAATTACTAGTAATGTACAAACACTGTAGTTAGTACAATGTACTATCAATATCTGTTTTTCCACTAGTACAATAGTACACTGTACATATGTACACTGTACTAATAGTTACTGTTCCTGTTTCGTACCAACTAGTACAATAGTACACTGTACATATGTACACTGTACTAATAGTTACTGTTCCTGTTTCGTACCAACTAGTACACTAGTACACTGTACATATGTACACTGTACTAACGATTACTGTTCCTGTTTCGTACCAACTAGTACACTAGTACACTGTACATATGTACACTGTACTAATAGTTACTGTTCCTGTTTCGTACCAACTAGTACACTAGTACACTGTACATATGTACACTGTACTAATAGTTACTGTTCCTGTTTCGTACCAACTAGTACACTAGTACACTGTACATATGTACAGTGTACTAACGATTACTGTTCCTGTTTCGTACCAACTAGTACACTAGTACAGTGTACTAACGATTACTGTTCCTGTTTCGTACCAACTAGTACACTAGTACAGTGTACATATGTACAGTGTACTAACGATTACTGTTCCTGTTTCGTACCAACTAGTACACTAGTACACTGTACATATGTACAGTGTACTAACGATTACTGTTCCTGTCTCGTACCAACTAGTACAATAGTACATTGTATATATGTACACTGTACTAATAGTTATTGTTCCTGTTTCGTACCAACTAGTACACTAGTACACTGTACATATGTACAGTGTACTAATAGTTACTGTTCCTGTTTCGTACCAACTAGTACACTAGTACACTGTACATATGTACAGTGTACTAACGATTACTGTTCCTGTTTCGTACCAACTAGTACACTAGTACACTGTACATATGTACAGTGTACTAACCGTCACTGTTCCTGTTTCGTACCAACTAGTACACTAGTACAGTGTACATATGTACAGTGTACTAACGATTACTGTTCCTGTTTCGTACCAACTAGTACACTAGTACAGTGTACATATGTACAGTGTACTAACGATTACTGTTCCTGTTTCGTACCAACTAGTACACTTGTACATTACTAGTACAAGAACAGTTCCTATTAGTACATTGTACTAATCATTACTAGTACAAAAACAGTACCACTTAGTACACTGTACTAACTACAGTGTTAGTACATCATTAGTAATTTCAAAATGTACTAACCGAGTTAGTACATTGTACTAAATCGGGGTCGAAATTAGTACACCTCACGTAAGATGCCGTTCACGGCACATTAGCCGCTTCCCCATTCTTGTCTAAATAATTGCCTCATCCTCCCGCAATTCATTGCGTGTTCCATTTCCTACCCTTTGGATGTTAGTAACCATCTCCCTCTCTTTCGTCTTTAATGATCCTCCAACGACCATTATATTATCCATGTCATGTTTACTAACATTGTCCCTTCAGCTCCTTACCCGGACCGTCCTCCGTCTTAGGGGCGATTTTCCCTCCTCACAGTTGAAGTTTTGAGCACTTCTCTCTCTTTACGCCTTGGCATTTGGGCAACCCCTGTCGCCCTCGGGGCGACTCCATTCGTCCTCAGTTCAACTCACCTTGACCCTTCATGTTTTTGGACACTCAAAAATTATAGGTCATTGCAAGGGATACTTTAAGGTTCCACTCTTCTTCGTATTTTTCACTGTCTTGAATGGTTGACGTGGAAGCATTTCCTTCCACATTCTTCTTCTTGGACCAACAGTCTCTTGCGTAGTGTCCCTTCTCACCACAGTTGAAACATTCTTCATTCTTCTGTTCGGTTGGTTTATCTGGTATCTTCTATTGTTTTTGTCGATTGGGCTAATAATCTCGTGGACCGTTTCTACCGCCTTGTGCAAATTTTCTCTCCTTAGACCCCTTATTTTTAATATAATTTCTTCCCTTACTACTGTATATGGCTTCTTTTTCATTTTTCAAAGTCACGCCCGCCAACTGCTTTGCCAGCGTCTCCTGATTAGCTAGAAAATTTTGTAAATCTTTTAATGACGACATTCGGAACACCGCGCACCACTTACGTAAAGTTGTGCATCTCGCATGCTCCGAACCATGGTGCTTCCGAACTTGCATTTTGTCTAGCCTAAATGATCCCCAAATGTATTCCAAACTATTCAAAATTGGAGTTCTACATTCGACATTCGGTTCCCTTTCCTTGGAAAGAGTTCATAAATAAGCTTGTGTTCTCCACTAGTTAAGCATTTATTGAGTAAAACGATCTGTAATGAAAAATATTTCATGAGCACAATGAGAAACCCCGCGCAATAATTTTTATTTCGATCTGAAATAAAAAATATTTCAATTTGTTAAAAAGGTCCATATCGGAAAAGTTTCCTCTACTCACGCATCGATACTTTCACAAAAGTTCATAAATTAAGATTTCCGGCGAAAACAATGTGGCCCTGGTTTTCGTCGATCCAAACAATATGGTTGGGGAAGCGGCTAACAGTACGTGCACGTAACCGTTACTAAAAATCGACGTTTTTTAGTAAAATGAATAGTAAATTACTAAAAAAAATTCATAACCGTTACTAATTTTTCACCGTTTGACCTTTCGGAAAGTTACTAAACTATATTTAGCAAATCGGAGGAAAAATTTACTAAATCTTTTGGTAACCGTTTACTAAAAATATCGATGATTTCGCCTTTTTTTAGTAACCGTTACTAGAATTTTACTGTTCAAGTTTAGTAAACGGTTACCCAAACGTTTAGTAAATTTTTCCGCCGATTTACTAGACGTAGTTTAGTAACTTTCCGAAAGGTCAAACAGTGAATAATTAGTAACGGTTACAAATTTTTTTTAATAAAATTTATAATTTTGGTAATTTTCTAGGTACGCCGTCAAACGATTTTAGTAATGCTTTACTAATTTTATTAGCGAAATTAGTAAATTAGTGTTGGACATAGCAAAATAGTTAGTAAATTACTAAAGTCGTCATTTTTTTTCGTAATCGTTTACAATTTTTCAAGCGAAATGTGCAAAAAATTTAGTAATGGATTACTAAACTTTTTAGTAATTTACTAAACAGAACAGTACATTCCGAACGTAAAATTGAACATATTCAAAATGGGAGTTCTGCATTTGACATTCCGGTCCCTCTCGTTGCACAATGAGGAACCCCGCGCACAACTTACGCAAAGTTGTGCATCCCGCATGCTCTGAACCTTGGTGTTTCCAAACTTGCATTTTACGAAGTCTAAATAATCCCCAAATGTATCCCAAGCAGTTTACATTGGAATGAGTTCGTGTGCACAATGAGGAACCCCGCGCACAACATACGCAAAGTTGTTCATCCCGCATGCTCCGAACCTTGGTACTTCCGAACTTGTATTTTCCTAGGCCTAAATGATCCCCAAATGTTTCCCAAACTATACAAAATTAGAGTTCTACATTTGTCATTCGGGTCCCTTTCGTTGAACAATGAGGAACCCTGCGCACAACTTACTCAAAGTTGTGCATCCCGCATGCTCCGAAACTTTGTGCTTCCGAACTTGCATTTTCCGAAGCCTAAATGATCCCCAAATGCTTCCTAAATGATTCAAAAGTAGAGTTCTACATTCGACATTCGGGTCCCATTCGTTGGAATGAGTTCATGTGCACAATGAGGAACCCCGCGCACGAGTTACGCAAAGTTGTGCATCCCGCATGCTCCGAACATTCGTGCTTCCGAACTTGCATGTTTCGAAGCATAAATGATCCCCAAATGTTTCCCAAACTATTCAAAATTGGAGTTCTACATTTGACATTCGGGTCCCTTTCGTAGCACAATGAGGAAACCCCGCGCACAACTTAAGCAAAGTTGAGCATCCCGCATGCTCCGAACATTGGTGCTTCCTAACATGGATTTTCCGAATCCTAAATGATCCTCAAATGTTTCTTAAACTATATAAAATTAGAGTTCTACATTCGACATTCGGGTCCCTTTCGTTGGAATGAGTTCATGTGCACAATGAGGAACCCCGCGCACAACTTACGCAAAGTTGTGCATCCCGCATGCTCCGAACCTTGGTGCTTCCGAACTTGCATTTTTCGAAGCCTAAATGATCCCCAAATGTTTCCAAAACTATTCAAAATTGGAGTTCTACTTTCGACATTCGGGTCCCTGTCGTTGGAATGAGTTCATGTGCACAATGAGAAACGCCGCACACAACTTACGCAATGTTGTGCATCACGCATACTCCGAACCTAGGTGCCTCAGAACTTGCATTTTTCGAAGCCTGAATGATCCGCAAATGTTTCCCAAACTATTCAAAATTGGAGTTCTACATTCGACAATCGGGTCCCTTTTGTTGGAATGAGTTCATGTGCACAATGAGGAACCCCGCGCACAACTTACGCCATGTTGTGCATCCCCCATGCTCAGAACCTTGGTGCTTCCGAACTTGCATTTTTCGAAGCCTAAATAACCCCCAAATGTTTCCTAAACTATTCAAAATAGGAGTTCTACATTTGACATTGGGGTCCCTTTCGATGCACAATGAGGAACCCCCCGCGCACAGCTTACGCAAAGTTGTGCATCCCGCAAGCTCCGAACCTTGGTACTTCCGAACTTGCATTTTACGAAACCTATAAATGATACCCAAATGTATCCCAAACTATTCAAATTCAGAGTTTTACATTCGACATTCGGGTCCCTTTCGTTGGAATTTCATGTGCACAATGAGGAACCCCGCGCACAACTTACGCAAAGTTGTGCATCCCGCATGCTCCGAACCTTGGTGCTTCATAACATGGATTTTCTGAATCCTAAATGATCCTCAAATGTTTCCCAAACTATTCAAAATTGGAGTTCTACATTCGACATTCGGGTCCGTTTCGTTGGAATGAGTTCAAGTGCACAATGGGGAACCCCGTGCACAACTTACGCAAAGTTGTGCATCCCGCATGGTCCGAACCTTGGTGTTTCCGAACATGCATTTTACGAACCTATAAATGATCCCCAAATGTATCCGAAACTATTCAAAATTGGAGTTTTACATTCGACATTCAAGTCCCTTTCGTTGGAATGAGTTCATGTGCACAATGAGGTACCTAGCGCACAACTTACGCAAAGTTGTGCATCCCACATGCTTCGAACCTTGGTGCTTCCGAACTTACGTTTTCCGAAACCTAAATGATCCCCAAATGTTTCCCAAACTATTCAAAATTGGAGTTCTACATTTGACATTCGGGTCTCTTTCGTTGAACAATGAGGAATCCCGCGCACATCTTACGCAAAGTTGTGCATCCCACATGCTCTGAACCTTGGTGCTTCCGAACTGGCATTTTACGAAGCCTAAATAACCTCCAAATATTTCCCAAACTATTCAGAAAATATGGGTTCTACATTTGACATTCGGGTCCCTTTCGTTGCACAATGAGGAACCCCGCGCACAACTTACGCAAAGTTGTGCATCGCGCATGCTCCGAACCTTGGAGCCTCCGAACTTGCATTTTACGAAGCCTAAATGATCCCCAAATAATTCCCAAACTATTCAAAATTGGAGTTCTACGTTTGACATTAGGGTCCCTTTCGTTGCACAATGAGGAACCCCGCGCACAACTTACGCAAAGTTGTGCATCCCGCATGCTCCAAACTTGGATTATCCGAAGCCTAAATGATCGACAAATGTTTCCCAAACTATCCAAAATTGGAGTTCTACATTCGACATTCGGGTCCCTTTCGTTGGAATGAGTTCATGTGCACAATGAGGAACCCCGCGCACAACTTGCGCAAAGTTGTGCATCTCGCATGCTCTGAACCTTGGTGCTTCCGAACTTGCATTTTCCGAAGGCTATAAATGATCCCCAAATGTATCCCAAACTATTCAAAATTGGAGTTCTACTTTCGACATTCGGGTCCCTATCGTTGGAATGAGTTCAAGTGCACAATGCGGAACCCCGTGCACAACTTACGCATTGTTGTGCATCACGCATGCTCCGAACCTAGGTGCTTCCGAACCTGCACTTTTCGAAGCCTAAATGATCCCCAATTATTTCTCAAACTATTCAAAATTGGTGTACCACATTCGACATTCGGGTCCCTTTGGTTGGAATGAGTTGACGTGCACAATGACGAACCCCGCGCAGAAGTTACGCAAAGTTGTGCATCCCTCATGCTCCGAACCTTGGTGCATACAAACTTGCATTTTACGAAGCCTATAAATGATCCCCAGATGTATCCCAAACTATTCAAAATTGGATTTCTACTTTCGACATTCGGGTCCCTATCGTTGGAATGAGTTCAAGTGCACAATGCGGAACCCCGCGCACAACTTACGCAAGGTTGTGCATCACGCATGCTCCGTACCTTGGCGCTTCCGAACTTGCATTTTCCGAAGCCTAAATGATCCCCAAATGCTTCCCAAACTATTCAAAATTGGAGTTCTACATTTGACATTCGTGTCTCTTTCGTTGCACAAAGAGGAACCCCGCGCACAACTTATGCAAGGTTGTGCATCCTGCATACTCCGTACCTTGGTGCTTCCGAACTTGCATTTTTCGAAGCATAAATGATCCTCAAATATTTCCCAAAATATTCAAAATTGGAGTTCTACATTCCACATTCGGGTCCCTTTCGTTGGAATGAGTTCAAGTGCACAATGAGGAACCCCGTGCACAACTTACGCAAAGTTGTGCATCCCGCATGGTCCGAACCTTGGTTCTTCCGAACTTGGATTTTACGAACCTATAAATGATCCCCAAATGTATCCCAAACTATTCAAAATTGGAGTTTTACATTCGACATTCGGGTCCCTTTTGTTGGAATGAGTTCATGCGCACAACGCGGAACCCTTCGCACAACTTACGCAAAGTTGTGCATCCCGCATGCTCCGAACCATGGTGCTTCCGAATATGGATTTTTCGAAGCCCAAATGATCCTCAAATGTTTCCAAAACTATTCAAAAGTGGAGTTCTATTTTCGACATTCAGGTCCCTATCGTTGGAATGAGTTCATGTGCCCAATGGGGAACCCCGCGCACAACTTACGCACTGGTGTGCATCACGCATGCTCCGAACATAGGTGCTTCCGAACTTGCATTTTCCGATGCCCAAATGATCCCCAAATATTTGCCAAACTATTCAAAATTGGAGCTCTACATTCGACATTCGGGTCCCTTTCGTTGGAATGAGTTCATGTGCACCGTGATGAACCCCGCGCACAACCTACGCAAAGTTGTGCATCCCGCATGCTCCGAACCATGTTGCTTCCGAACATGCATTTTCCGAAGCCAAAATGATCCCCAAATGTTTCCCAAACTATTCAAAATTGGAGTTCTACATTCGACATTCGGGTCCCTTTTGTTGGAATGAGTTCAAGTGCACAATGCGGAACCCCGCGCACAACTTACGCAATGTTGTGCATCACGCATGCTCCGAACTTTCGTGCTTCCGAACATGTATTTTCCGAAGCCTAAATGATACCCAATTATTTCCCAAACTATTCAAAATTGGAGTAATGCATTCGACATTTGGGACCCTTTCGTTGGAATGAGTTCATGTGCACAATGACGAACCCCGCGCACAACTTACGCAAAGTTGTGCATCCCGCATGCCCCGAACCTTAGTGCTTCCAAACTTACATTTTCCGAAGCCTAAATGATCCTCAAATGTTTCCCAAACGATTCAAAATTGGAGTTCTACTTTCGACATTCGTGTCCCTATCGTTGGAATGAGTTCAAGTGCACAATGCGGAACCCCGCGCACAACTTACGCAATGTTGTGCATCACGCATGCTCCGTACCTTGGTGCTTCCGAACTTGCATTTTCCGAAGCCTAAATAATCCCCAAATGTTTCCCAAACCATTCAAAATTGGAGTTCTACATTGGACATTCGGGTCCGATTCATTGCACAAAGAGGAACCCCGCGCACAACTTACGCAAGGTTTTGCATCCCGCAAGCTCCGAACCTTGGTACTTCCGAACTTGCATTTTACGAAACCTATGAATGATACCCAAATGTATCCCAAACTATTCAAATTCAGAGTTTTACATTCGACATTCGGGTCCCTTTCGTTGGAATGAGTTCATGTGCACAATGAGGAACCCCGCGCACAACTTACGCAAAGTTGTGCATCCCGCATGCTCCGAACCTTGGTGCTTCATAACATGGATTTTCTGAATCCTAAATGATCCTCAAATGTTTCCCAAACTATTCAAAATTGGAGTTCTACATTCGACATTCGGGTCCATTTCGTTGGAATGAGTTCAAGTGCACAATGGGGAACCCCGTGCACAACTTACGCAAAGTTGTGCATCCCGCATGGTCCGAACCTTGGTGTTTCCGAACATGCATTTTACGAACCTATAAATGATCCCCAAATGTATACCAAACTATTCAGAATTGGAGTTTTACATTCGACATTCGGGTCCCTTTCGTTGGAATGAGTTCAGGTGCACAATGAGGTACCTAGCGCACAACTTATGCAAAGTTGTGCATCCCACATGCTTCGAACCTTGGTGCTTCCGAACTTACGTTTTCCGAAACCTAAATGATCCCCAAATGTTTCCCAAACTATTCAAAATTGGAGTTCTACATTTGACATTCGGGTCTCTTTCGTTGAACAATGAGGAATCCCGCGCACATCTTACGCAAAGTTGTGCATCCCACATGCCTGAACCTTGGTGCTTCCGAACTGGCATTTTACGAAGCCTAAATAACCTCCAAATATTTCCCAAACTATTCAGAAAATATGGGTTCTACATTTGACATTCGGGTCCCTTTCGTTGCACAATGAGGAACCCCGCGCACAACTTACGCAAAGCTGTGCATCGCGCATGCTCCGAACCTTGGAGCCTCCGAACTTGCATTTTACGAAGCCTAAATGATCCCCAAATAATTCCCAAACTATTCAAAATTGGAGTTCTACATTTGACATTAGGGTCCCTTTCGTTGCACAATGAGGAACCCCGCGCACAACTTACGCAAAGTTGTGCATCCCGCATGCTCCAAACTTGGATTTTCCGAAGCCTAAATGATCGACAAATGTTTCCCAAACTATCCAAAATTGGAGTTCTACATTCGACATTCGGGTCCCTTTCGTTGGAATGAGTTCATGTGCACAATGAGGAACCCCGCGCACAACTTGCGCAAAGTTGTGCATCTCGTATGCTCCGAACCTTGGTGCTTCCGAACTTGCATTTTCCGAAGGCTATAAATGATCCCCAAATGTATCCCAAACTATTCAAAATTGGAGTTTTACTTTCGACATTCGGGTCCCTATCGTTGGAATGAGTTCAAGTGCACAATGAGACACCCCGAGCACAACTTACGCAATGTTGTGAATCCCGCATGCTCCGAACTTTCGTGCTTCCGAACTTGCATTTTTCGAAGCCTAAATGATCACCAATTATTTCCCAAACTATTCAAAATTGGAGTACCACATTCGACATTCGGGTCCCTTTCGTTGGAATGAGTTCACGTGCACAATGACGAACCCCGCGCACAACTTACGCAAAGTTGTGCATCCCGCATGCTCTGAAACTTGGTGCTTCCGAACTTGCATTTTTCGATGCCTAAATGATCCCCAAATGCTTCCCAAACGATTCAAAATTAGTATTTTACTTTCGACATTCGGGTCCCTATCGTTGGAATGAGTTCAAGTGCACAATGCGGAACCCCGCGCACAACTTACGCAATGTTGTGCATCACGCATGCCCCGAACCTTGGTGCTTCCGAACTTGCATTTTCCGAAGCCTAAATGATCCCCAAATGCTTCCCAAACTATTCAAAATTGGAGTTATACATTTGACATTCGTGTCCCTTTCGTTTGCACAACCAGGAACCCCGCGCACAACTTACGCAATGTTGTGCATCACGCATACTCTGAACCTAGGTGCTTCCGAACTTGCATTTTTCAAAGCCTAAATGATCCCCAAATATTTCCCAAACTATTCAAAATTGGAGTTCTACATTCGACAATCGGGTCCCTTTCGTTGGAATGAGTTCATGTGCACAATGAGGAACCCCGCGCACAACTTACGCAATGTTGTGCATCCCTCATGCTCCGAACCTTGGTGCTTTCGAACTTGCATTTTTCGAAGCCTATAAATGCTCCCAAATGTATCTCAAACTATTCAAAATTGGAGTTTTACATTCGACATTCGGGTCCCTTTTGTTGGAATGAGTTCATGCGCACAACGCGGAACCCTTCGCACAACTTACGCAAAGTTGTGCATCCCGCATGCTCCGAACCATGGTGCTTCCGAATATGGATTTTTCGAAGCCCAAATGATCCTCAAATGTTTCCAAAACTATTCAAAAGTGGAGTTCTATTTTCGACATTCAGGTCCCTATCGTTGGAATGAGTTCATGTGCCCAATGGGGAACCCCGCGCCAAACTTACGCACTGGTGTGCATCACGCATGCTCCGAACATAGGTGCTTCCGAACTTGCATTTTCCGATGCCCAAATGATCCCCAAATGTTTTCCAAACTATTCAAAATTGGAGTTCTTCATTCGACATTCGGGTCCCTTTCGTTGGAATGAGTTCATGTGCACAATGAGGAACCCGCGCACAACTTACGCAAAGTTGTGCATCCCGCATGCTCCGAACCTTGGTGCATACAAATTTGCATTTTACGAAGCCTATAAATGATCCCGAAATGTATCCCAAACTATTCAAAATTGGAGTTCTACTTTCGACATTCGGGTCCCTATCGTTGGAATGAGTTCAAGTGCACAATGCGGAACCCCGCGCACAACTTACGCAATGTTGTGCATCACGCATGCCCCGAACCTAGGTGCTTCCGAATTTGCATTTTCCGAAGCCTAAATGATCCCCAATTATTTCTCAAACTATTCAAAATTGGTGTACCACATTCGACATTCGGGTCCCTTTGGTTGGAATGAGTTGACGTGCACAATGACGAACCCCGCGCAGAAGTTACGCAAAGTTGTGCATCCCTCATGCTCCGAACCTTGGTGCTTCCGAACTAGCATTTTTCGACGCCTAAATGATCCTCAAATGTTTCCCAAACGATTCAAAATTAGTGTTCTACTTTCGACATTCGTGTCCCTATCGTTGGAATGAGTTCAAGTGCACAATGCGGAACCCCGCGCACAACTTACGCAAGGTTGTGCATCACGCATGCTCCGTACCTTGGTGCTTCCGAACTTGCATTTTCCGAAGCGTTAATGATCCCCAAATGTTTCCCAAACAATTCAAAATTGGAGTTCTACATTGGACATTCGGGTCCGATTCATTGCACAAAGAGGAACCCCGCGCACAACTTACGCAAGGTTTTGCATCCCGCAAGCTTCGAACCTTGGTGCTTCCGAACTTGCATTTTACGAAACCTATGAATGATACCCAAATGTATCCCAAACTATTCAAATTCAGAGTTTTACATTCGACATTCGGGTCCCTTTCGTTGGAATGAGTTCATGTGCACAATGACGAACCCCGCGCACAACTTACGCAAAGGCGTGCATCCCGCAGGCTCCGAACTTTCGTGCTTCCAAACATGCATTTTTCGAAGCCTAAATGATCCCCCAATGTTTCCCAAACTATTAAAAATTGGAGTTCTACATTCGACATTCGGGTCCCTTTCGTTGGAATGAGTTCATGTGCGCAATGAGGAACCCCGCGCACAACTTACGCAAAGTTGTGCATCCCGCAAGCTCCGAAACTTGGTGCATACAAACTTGCATTTTACGAAGCCTATAAATGATCCCCAGATGTATCCCAAACTATTCAAAATTGGATTTCTACTTTCGACATTCGGGTCCCTATCGTTGGAATGAGTTAAGTGCACAATGAGGAACCCCGCGCACAACTTACGCAATGGTGTGCATCCCGCATGCTCCGAACCTTGGTGCTTCCGAACTTGCATTTTCCGAAGCCTAAATGATCCCCAAATGCTTCCCACACTATTCAAAATTGGAGTTATACATTTGACATTCGGGTCCCTTTCGTTTGCACAACTAGGAAGCCCGCGCACAACTTACGCAAGGTTGTGCATCCCGCATGCTCCGAACCTTGATGCTTCCGAACTTGCATTTTCCGAAGCCTAAATGATCCCCAAATATTTCCCAAAATATTCAAAATTGGAGTTCTACATTCGACATTCGGGTCCCTTTCGTTATGAGTTCATGTGCACAATGAGGAACCCCGCTCACAACTTACGCAAAGTTGTGCATCCCGCATGGTCCGAACCTTGGTGTTTCCGAACATGCATTTTACGAACCTATAAATGATCCCCAAATGTATACCAAACTATTCAGAATTGGAGTTTTACATTCGACATTCGGGTCCCTTTCGTTGGAATGAGTTCATGCGCACAACGCGGAACCCTTCGCACAACTTACGTAAAGTTGTGCATCCCGCATGCTCCGAACCATGGTGCTTCGGAACATGGATTTTTCGAAGCCTAAATAACCCCCAAATGTTTCCTAAACTATTCAAAATAGGAGTTCTACATTTGACATTCGGGTCCCTGTCGTTGGAATGAGTTCATGTGCACAATGAGGAACCCCGCGCACAACTTACGCAATGTTGTGCATCACGCATACTCCGAACCTAGGTGCTTCAGAACTTACATTTTTCGAAGCCTGAATGATCCCCAAATGTTTCCCAAACTATTCAAAATTGGAGTTCTACATTCGACAATCGGGTGCCTTTCGTTGGAATGAGTTCATGTGCACAATGAGGAACCCCGCGCACAACTTACGCAATGTTGTGCATCCCCCATGCTCCGAACCTTGGTGCTTCCGAACTTGCATTTTTCGAAGCCTAAATGACCCCCAAATGTTTCCCAAACTATTCAAAATTGGAGTTCTACTTTCGACAATCGGGTCCCTTTTGTTGGAATGAGTTCATGTGCACAATGAGGAACGCCGCGCACAACTTACGCCATGTTGTGCATCCCGCATGCTCCGAACTTTCGTGCTTCCGAACTTGCATTTTTCGAAGCCTAAATGATACTCAATTATTTCCCAAACTATTCAAAATTGGAGTACCACATTCGACATTCGGGTCCCTTTCGTTGGAACGAGTTCTCGTGCACAATGACGAACCCCGCGCACAACTTACGCAAAGTTGTGCATCCCTCATGCTCCGAACCTTGGTGCATACAAACTTGCATTTTACGAAGCCTATAAATGATCCCGAAATGTATCCCAAACTATTCAAAATTGGAGTTCTACTTTCGACATTCGGGTCCCTATCGTTGGAATGAGTTCAAGTGCACAATGCGGAACCCCGCGCACAACTTACGCAAAGTTGTGCATCCCGCATGCTCCGAACCTTGGTGCTTCCGAACTTGCATTTTCCGACGCCTAACTGATCCCCAAATGTTTCCCAAACCATTCAAAATTGGAGTTCTACATTGGACATTCGGGTCCGATTCATTGCACAAAGAGGAACCCCGCGCACAACTTACGCAAGGTTGTGCATCCCGCATGCTTCGAACCTTGGTACTTCCGAACTTGCATTTTACGAAACCTATAATGATACCCAAATGTATCCCAAACTATTCAAATTCAGAGTTTTACATTCGACATTCGGGTCCCTTTCGTTGGAATGAGTTCATGTGCACAATGAGGAACCCCGCGCACAACTTACGCAAAGTTGTGCATCCCGCATGCTCCGAACCTTGGTGCTTCATAACATGGATTTTCTGAATCCTAAATGATCCTCAAATGTTTCCCAAACGATTCAAAATTAGTGTTCTACTTTCGACATTTGGGTCCATTTTGTTGGAACGAGTTCAAGTGCACAATGGGGAACCCCGTGCACAACTTACGCAAAGTTGTGCATCCCGCATGCTCCGAACCTTGGTGTTTCCGAACATGCATTTTACGAACCTATAAATGATCCCCAAATGTATCCGAAACTATTCAAAATTGGAGTTTTACATTCGACATTCGGGTCCCTTTCGTTGGAATGAGTTCATGTGCACAATGAGGTACCTAGCGCACAACTTACGCAAAGTTGTGCATCCCACATGCTTCGAACCTTGGTGCTTCCGAACTTGCATTTTCCGAAACCTAAATGATCCCCAAATGTTTCCCAAACTATTCAAAATTGGAGTTCTACATTTGACATTCGGGTCTCTTTCGTTGAACAATGAGGAATCCCGCGCACATCTTACGCAAAGTTGTGCATCCCACATGCCTGAACCTTGGTGCTTCCGAACTAACATTTTACGAAGCCTAAATAACCTCCAAATATTTCCCAAACTATTCAGAAAATATGGAGTTCTACATTTGACATTCGGGTCCCTTTCGTTGCACAATGAGGAACCCCGCGCACAACTTACGCAAAGCTGTGCATCGCGCATGCTCCGAACCTTGGAGCTTCCGAACTTGCATTTTACGAAGCCTAAATGATCCCCAAATAATTCCCAAACTATTCAAAATTGGAGTTCTACGTTTGACAATAGGGTCCCTTTCGTTGCACAATGAGGAACCCCGCGCACTACTTACGCAAAGTGGTGCATCCCGCATGCTCCAAACTTGGATTTTCCGAAGCCTAAATGATCGACAAATGTTTCCCAAACTATCCAAAATTGGAGTTCTACATTCGACATTCGGGTCCCTTTCGTTGGAATGAGTTCATGTCCACAATGAGGAACCCCGCGCACAACTTGCGCAAAGTTGTGCATCTCGTATGCTCCGAACCTTGGTGCTTCCGAACTTGCATTTTCCGAAGGCTATAAATGATCCCCAAATGTATCCCAAACTATTCAAAATTGGAGTTCTACTTTCGACATTCGGGTCCCTATCGTTGGAATGAGTTCAAGTGCACAATGCGGAACCCCGTGCACAACTTACGCATTGTTGTGCATCACGCATGCTCCGAACCTAGGTGCTTCCGAACCTGCATTTTTCGAAGCCCAAATGATCCACAAATATTTCCCAAACTTTTCAAAATTGGAGTTCCACATTCGACATTCGGGTCCCTTTCGTTGGAATGAGTTCATGTGCACAATGAGGAACCCCGCGCACAACTTACGCAAAGTTGTGCTTCCCGCATTCTCCGAACCTTGGTGCATACAAACTTGCATTTTACGAAGCCTATAAATGATCCCCAGATGTATCCCAAACTATTCAAAATTGGATTTCTACTTTCGACATTCGGGTCCCTATCGTTGGAATGAGTTCAAGTGCACAATGCGGAACCCCGCGCACAACTTACGCAATGTTGTGCATCACGCATGCTCCGTACCTTGGTGCTTCCGAACTTGCATTTTCCGAAGCCTAAATGATCCCCAAATGCTTCCCAAACTATTCAAAATTGGAGTTATACATTTGACATTCGTGTCCCTTTCGTTTGCACAACCAGGAACCCCGCGCACAACTTACGCAAGGTTGTGCATCCTGCATACTCCGTACCTTGGTGCTTCCGAACTTGCATTTTTCGAAGCCTAAATGATCCCCAATTATTTCCCAAACTATTGAAAATTGGTGTACCACATTCGACATTCGGGTCCCTTTCGTTGGAATGAGTTCACGTGCACAATGACGAACACCGCGCACAACTTACGCAAAATTGTGCATCCCGCATGCTCCGAATCTTGGTGCTTCCGAACTTGCATTTTCCGAAGCCAAAATGATCCCAAAATGTTTCCCAACCGATTCAAAATTTGTGTTATACTTTCGACATTTGGGTCCATTTTGTTGGAATGGGTTCATGCGCACAACGCGGAACCCTTCGCACAACTTACGCAAAGTTGTGCATCCCGCATGCTCCGAACCATGGTGCTTCCGAACATGGATTTTTCGAAGCCTAAATGATCCTCAAATGTATCCAAAACTATTCAAAATTGAAGTTCTATTTTCGACATTCAGGTCCCTATCGTTGGAATGAGTTCATGTGCCCAATGGGGACCCCCGCGCACAACTTACGCAGTGGTGTGCATCACGCATGCTCCGAACATAGGTGCTTCCGAACTTGCATTTTCCGATGCCCAAATGATCCCCAAATGTTTTCCAAACTATTCAAAATTGGAGTTCTTCATTCGACATTCGGGTCCCTTTCGTTGGAATGAGTTCATGTGCACAATGAGGAACCCGCGCACAACTTACGCAAAGTTGTGCATCCCGCATGCTCCGAACCTTGGTGCATACAAATTTGCATTTTACGAAGCCTATAAATAATCCCCAAATGTATCCCAAACTATTCAAAATTGGAGTTCTACTTTCGACATTCGGGTCCCTATCGTTGGAATGAGTTCAAGTGCACAATGCGGAACCCCGCGCACAACTTACACAATGTTGTGCATCCCGTACGGTTCGAACTTTCGTGCTTCCGGACTTACATTTTTCGAAGCCTAAATGATCCCCAATTATTTCTCAAACTATTCAAAATTGGTGTACCACATTCGACATTCGGGTCCCTTTGGTTGGAATGAGTTGACGTGCACAATGACGAACCCCGCGCAGAAGTTACGCAAAGTTGTGCATCCCTCATGCTCCGAACCTTGGTGCTTCCGAACATGCATTTTCCGAAGCCTATAAATGATCCCCAAATGTATCCCAAACTATTCAAAATTGGAGTTCTACTTTCGACATTCGGGTCCCTATCGTTGGAATGAGTTCAAGTGCACAATGAGGAACCCCGCGCACAACTTACGCAAGGCTGTGCATCAATCATGCTCCGTACCTTGGTGCTTCCGAACTTGCATTTTTCGAAGCCCAAATGATCCCAAAATGCTTCCCAAACTATTCAAAATTGGAGTTCTACATTTGACATTCGGGTCCCTTTCGTTGCACAATGAGGAACCCCGCGCACAAGTTACGCAAGGTTGTGCATCCCGCATGCTCCGTACCTTGGTGCTTCCGAACTTGCATTTTTCGAAGCCTAAATGATCCTCAAATATTTCCCAACCTATTCAAAATTGGTGTTCTACATTCGACATTCGGGTCCCTTTCGTTGGAATGAGTTCATGTGCACAATGAGGAACACCGCGCACAACTTACGCAAAATTGTGCATCCCGCATGCTCCGAACCTTGGTGCTTCGGAACTTGCATTTCACGAAGCCTATAAATGCTCCCAAATGTATCCCAGACTATTCAAAATTGGAGTTTTACATTCGTCATTCGGGTCCCTTTCGTTGGAATGAGTTCATGCACACAACGCGGAACCCTTCGCACAACTTACGCAAAGTTGTGCATCCCGCATGCTCCGAACCATGGTGCTTCCGAATATGGATTTTTCGAAGCCCAAATGATCCTCAAATGTTTCCAAAACTATTCAAAAGTGGAGTTCTATTTTCGACATTCAGGTCCCTATCGTTGGAATGAGTTCATGTGCCCAATGGGGAACCCCGCGCACAACTTACGCACTGGTGTGCATCACGCATGCTCCGAACATAGGTGCTTCCGAACTTGCATTTTCCGATGCCCAAATGATCCCCAAATGTTTTCCAAACTATTCAAAATTGGAGTTCTTCATTCGACATTCGGGTCCCTTTCGTTGGAATGAGTTCATGTGCACAATGAGGAACCCGCGCACAACTTACGCAAAGTTGTGCATCCCGCATGCTCCGAACCTTGGTGCATACAAATTTGCATTTTACGAAGCCTATAAATGATCCCGAAATGTATCCCAAACTATTCAAAATTGGAGTTCTACTTTCGACATTCGGGTCCCTATCGTTGGAATGAGTTCAAGTGCACAATGCGGAACCCCGCGCACAACTTATGCAACGTTGTGCATCACGCATGCTCCGATCCTAGGTGCTTCCGAACTTGCATTTTTCGAAGCCTAAATGATCCTAAAATATTTCCAAAACTATTCAAAATTGGAGTTCTACATTCGACATTCGGGTCCCTTTCATTGGAATGAGTTCATGTGCACTTTGACGAACCCCACGCCCAACTTACGCAAAGTTGTGCATCTCGCATGCTCCGAACCTTGGTGCTTCCAAACTTACATTTTACGAAGCCTATAAATGCTCCCAAATGTATCCCAAACTATTGAAAGTTGGAGTTTTACATTCGACATTCGGGTCCCTTTCGTTGGAATGAGTTCATGTGTAACAATGTGGAACCTTGCGCACAACTTACGCCAAGTTGTGCATCCCGCTTGCACCGAACCTTGGTGCTTCCGAACTTGGATTTTTCGAGGCCTAAATGATCCTCAAGTGTTTCTCAGGCTATTCAAAATTGGAGTTTTACTTTCGACATTCAGGTCCCTGTCATTGGAATGAGTTCATGTGCACAATGAGGAACCCCTCACACAACTTACGCAATGTTGGGCATCACCCATACTCCGAACCTAGGTGCTTCCGAACTTGCAATTTTTGAAGCCTAAATGATCCCCAAATATTTCCCAAACTATTCAAAATTGCAGTTCTACATTTGACAATCGGGTCCCTTTCGTTGGAATGAGTTCATGTGCACAATGAGGAACCCCGCGCACAACTTATGCAACGTTGTGCATCACGCATGCTCCGATCCTAGGTGCTTCCGAACATGGATTTTCAGTGGCCTAAATGATCCTCAAATATTTCCAAAACTATTCAAAATTGGAGTTCTACTTTCGACATTCGGGTCCCTAACTTTAGAATGAGTTCAAGTGTACAATGGGGAACCCCGTGCACAACTTACGCAAAGTTGTGCATCCCGCATGCTCCGAGCCTTGGTGCTTTCGAAAATGCATTTTACGAAGCCTATAAATGATCCCCAAATGTATCCGAAACTATTCAAAATTGGAGTTCTACTTTCGACATTCGGGTCCCTTTCGTTGGAATGAGTTCATGTGCACAATGAGGTACCTAGCGCACAACTTATGCAATGTTGGGTATCTCGCACGCTCCGAACCATGGTGCTTCTGAACTTGCATTTTCTGAAACCTAAATGATCCCCAAATGTTTCCCAAACTATTCAAACTTAGAGCTCTACATTCGACATTCGGGTCCGTTTCGTTGGAATGAGTTCATGTGCACAATGAGGAACCCCGCGCACAACTTATGCAAAGTTGTGCATCCCGCATGCTCCGAACCTTGGTGCTTCCGAACTTGCATTTTCCGAAGCATAAATGATCCCTAAATGTATCCCAAACTATTGAAAGTTGGAGTTTTACATTCGACATTCGGGTCCCTTTCGTTGGAATGAGTTCATGTGTAACAATGTGGAACCTTGCGCACAACTTACGCCAAGTTGTGCATCCCGCTTGCACCGAACCTTGGTGCTTCCGAACTTGGATTTTTCGAGGCCTAAATGATCCTCAAGTGTTTCTCAAGCTATTCAAAATTGGAGATCTACTTTCGAATTTCAGGTCCCTATCGTTGGAATGAGTTCATGTGCACAATGAGGACCCCGCGCACAACTTACGCAATGTTGTGCATCACGCATACTCTGAACCTAGGTGCTTCCGAACTTGCATTTCGCGTAGCCTAAATGACTCCCAAATATTTCTCTAACAATTGAAAATTAGAGTTCTACATTCGACTTTCGGGTCCCTTTCGTTGGAATGAGTTCAGGTGCACAATGAGGAACCCCGCACATATCTTTCGCAAAGTTGTGTATCCCGCATGCTCCGAACCTTGGTGCTTCCGAACATACATTTTCAGTGGCCTAAATGATCCTCAAATGTTTCCCAAACTATTCACAATTGGAGTTCTACTTTCGACATTCGGGTCCCTAACTTTAGAATGAGTTCATGTGCACAATGAGGAACCCCGCGCACAACTTACGCAAAGTTGTGCATCCCGCATGCTCCGAACCTTAGTGCTTCCGAACTTGCATTTTCCGAAGCCCAAATGATCCCCAAATTTTCCCAAACTATTCAAAATTGGAGTTCTACATTCGACATTCATCCCTTTTGTTGGAATGAGTTCATGTGCACAATGAGGAACCCCCGCGAACAACTTACTCAAAGTTGTGTATCCGGCATGCTCCGAAGCATGGTGCTTTCCGAACTTGCATTTTCTAAAGCCTAAATGATCCGAAAATATTTTCCAAACTATATAAAATTAGAGTTCTACATTCGACATTCGGGTACCTTTCGTTGGAATGAGTTCATGTGCACAATGAGGAACCCCGCGCACAACTTACGCAAAGTTGTGCATCCCGCATGCTCCGAACCTTGGTGCTTCCGAACTTGGATTTTCCGAAGCCTAAATGATCCTGAAATATTTCCCGAACTATTCAAAATTGGAGTTCTACTTTCGACATTCGGGTCCCTATCGTTGGAATGAGTTCATGTGCACAATGAGGACCCCGCGCACAACTTACGCAATGTTGTGCATCACGCATACTCTGAACCTAGGTGCTTCCGAACTTGCATTTTTCGAAGCCTAAATGATCCCCAAATATTTTCCAAACTATTCAAAATTGGAGTTCCACATTCGACATTTGGGTCCCTTTCGTTGGAATGAGTTCACGTGCACAATGAGGAACCCCGCGCACAACTTACGCAAAGTTGTGCATCCCGCATGCTCCGAACCTTGGTGCTTTCGAACTTGCATTTTTCGAAGCCTAAATGATCCCCAAATGTTTCCCAAACTATTCAAAATTGGAGTTCTACATTCGACAATCGGGTCCCTTTCGTTGGAATGAGTTCATGTGCACAATGAGGAACCCCGCGCACAACTTACGCAAAGTTGTGCATCCCGCATGCTCCGAACCTTAGTGCTTCCGAACTTGCATTTTCCGAAGCCCAAATGATCCCCAAATTTTCCCAAACTATTCAAAATTGGAGTTCTACTTTGGACATTCGGGTCCTATTCATTGCACAATGAGGAACCCCGCGCACAACTTACGCAAAGTTGTGCATCCCGCATGCTCCGAACCTTGGTGCTTCCGAACTTGGATTTTCCGAAGCCTAAATGATCCTCAAATATTTCCCGAACTATTCAAAATTGGAGTACTACTTTCGACATTCGGGTCCCTATCATTGGAATGAGTTCATGTGCACAATGAGGACCCCGCGCACAACTTACGCAATGTTGTGCATCCTGCATGCTCCAAACCTTGGTACTTCCGAACTTGCATTTTATGAAGCCTATAAATGATACCGAAATGTATCCCAAACTTTTGAAAATTAGAGTTCTACATTCGACATTCGGGTCCCTTTCGTTGGAATGAGTTCATGTGCACAATGAGGAACCTCACGCACGACTTACGCAAAGTGGTGCATCCCTCATGCTCCGAACATTCGTGCTTCCGAACATGCATTTTTTGAAGCCTAAATGATTCCCAAATGTTTCCCAAACAATTCAGTATTGGAGTTCTACATTCGACATTCCGGTCCCTTTCGTTTGAATGAGTTCATGTGCACAATGAGGAACCCCGCGCACAACTTACGCAAAGTTGTGAATCCCGCATGCTCCGGACCTTGGTGCTTCCGAACTTGCATTTTCCGAAGCCTATAAATGATCCCCAAATGTATCCGAAACTATTCAAAATTGGAGTTTTACATTCGACATTCGGGTCCCTTTCGTTGGAACGAGTACATGTGCACAATGAGGTACCCCGCGCACAACTTTCGAAACCTAATTGATCCCTAATTGTTTCCCAAACTATTCAAAATTGGAGTTCTACATTTGACATTCGGGTCTCTTTCGTTGCACAATGAGGAATCCCGCGCACAACTTACGCAAAGTTGTGCATCCCGAATGCTCCGAACCTTGGTGCTTCCGAACTGGCATTTTACACTTCCAAATGTTTCCCAAACTTTTCAAAAAATATGGGTTTTACATTTGACATTCGGGTCCTTTTCGTTACACAATGACGAACCCCGCGCACCACTTACGCAAAGTTGTGCATCGCGCATACTCCGAACCTTGGAGCTTTCGAACTTGCATTTTACGAAGCCTAAATGATCCCCAAATGTTTCCCAAACTATTAGAAAATGGAGTTCTATATTTGACATTCGGGTCCCTTTCGTTGAACAATGAGGAACCCCGCGCACAACTTACGCAAAGTTGCGCATCCCGCATGCTCCAAACTTGGATTTTCCGAAGCCTATATGATCCTCAAATGTTTCCCAAACTATTCAAAATTGGAGTTCTACATTCGACAATCGGGTCCCTATCGTTGGAATGAGTTCATGCAGACAATGAGGAACCCCGCGCACAACTTGCGCAAAGTTGTGCACCCTGCATGCTCCGAACCTTCGTGCTTCCGAACATGGATTTTTCGAAGCCTAAATGATCCTCAAATGTTTCTCAAACTATTCAAAATTGGACTTCTACGTTTGACATTCGGGTCCCTTTCGTTGCACAATGAGGAATCCCGCGCACAACTTACGCAAAGTTGTGCATCCCGCATGCTTCGAACCTTGGTGCTTCCGAACTTGCAATTTACGAAGCCTAAATGATATCCAAATGTATCCCAAACTATTCAAAATTGGAGTTCTTCGTTCGACATTCGGGTCCCTTTCGTTGGAATGGGTTCATGTGCACAATGAGGAACCCGCGCACAACTTACGCAAAGTTGTGCATCCCGCATGCTCCGAACCTTGGTGCATACAAATTTGCATTTTACGAAGCCTATAAATGATCCCGAAATGTATCCCAAACTATTCAAAATTGGAGTTCTACTTTCGACATTCGGGTCCCTATCGTTGGAATGAGTTCAAGTGCACAATGCGGAACCCCGCGCACAACTTACGCAATGTTGTGCATCACGCATGCCCCGAACCTAGGTGCTTCCGAACTTGTATTTTTCGAAACCTAAATGATCCCCAAATGTTTCCCAAACTATTCAAAATTGGTGTTCTACATTCGACATTCGGGTCCCTTTCGTTGGAATGAGTTCATGCGCCCAATGAGGAATCCCCGCGCACAACATATGCAATTTGTGCATCCCACCTGCTCCGAACCTTGGTGTTCCGAACTTTCTTTTTCCGAAACCTAAATGATCCCCAAATGTTTCCAAAACTATTCAAACTTGGAGTTCTACATTCGACAATCGGGTCCCTTTCGTTGGAATGAGTTCATGCGCACAATGAGGAACCCCGCGCACAACTTACGCAAAGTTGTGCATCCCGCAGGCTCCGAATCTTGGTGCCTCCGAACTTGCATTTTTCAATGCCTAAATGATGCCGAATTGTTTTCCAAACTATTCAAAATTGGTGTTCTACATTTGTCATTCGGGTCCCTTTCGTTGCACAATGAGGAACGCCGCGCACAACTTACGCAATGTTTTCCATCCCGCATGCTCTGAACCTTGGTGCTTCCGAACTAGCATTTTTCGAAGCCCAAATGATCCCGAAATGCTTTCCAAACAATTCAAAAATGCAGTTCTACATTTCAAATTCGGGTTCCTTTCGTTAAAATAAGTTCATGTGCACAATGAGGAACCCCGTGCACAACTTACGCAAAGTTGTGCATCCCGCATGGTCCGAACCTTAGAGCTTCCGAACTTGCATTTTACGAAGCCTATAAATGATCCCCAAATGTATCCCAAATTATTCGAAATTGGAGTTTTACATTCGACATTCGGGTCCCTATCGTTGGAATGTGTTCATGTGCACAATGAGGAACCCCCCGCACAACTTACGCAAAGTTATGCATCTCGCATGCTCCGAACCTTGCTGCTTCCGAAGTTGCATTTTCCGAAGCCTAAATGATCCCAAATGTTTCCCATACTATTCAAAATTGTAGTTCTACATTTGACTTTCTGGTCCCGTTCGTTGCACAATGAGGAACCCAGCGCACAACTTACGCAAAGTTGTGCATCCCGCATGCTCCGAAACTTGGTGCTTCCGAACTCGCATTTTCCGAAGCCTAAATGATCCCCAAATGTTTCCCAAACAATTCAAAATTGGACTTCTACATTTGACATTCGGGTCCCTTTCGTTGCACAATGAGGAATCCTGCGCACAACTTACGCAAAGTTGTGCATCCTGCGGGCTTCGAACCTTGGAGCTTCCGAACTTGCATTTTCCGAAGCCTAAATGATCCTCAAATATTTCCCGAACTATTCAAAATTGGAGTTCTACTTTCG
Organism: Melastoma dodecandrum; assembly: GCA_029817715.1. Lineage (NCBI taxonomy): Eukaryota > Viridiplantae > Streptophyta > Magnoliopsida > Myrtales > Melastomataceae > Melastoma > Melastoma dodecandrum. The sequence continues at coordinate 26,886 of JARUPY010000526.1, read as the reverse complement.
ACATTCGGGTCCCTGTCATTGGAATGAGTTCACGTGCACAATGACGAACCCCGCGCAGAACTTATGCAAAGTTGTGCATACCGCCGAACCTTGGTGCTTCCGAACATGGATTTTTCGAAGCCTAAATGATCCTCAAATATTTCCCGAACTATTCAAAATTGGAGTTCTACTTTCGACATTCGGGTCCCTGTCATTGGAATGAGTTCATGTGCACAATGAGGAACCCCTCACACAACTTACGCAATGTTGGGCATCACCCATACTCCGAACCTAGGTGCTTCCGAACTTGCAATTTTTGAAGCCTAAATGATCCCCAAATATTTTCCAAACTATTCAAACTTGGAGTTCTACATTCGACATTCGGGTCCCTTTCGTTGGAATGAATTCATGTGCACAATGAGGAACCCTGCGCCCAACATACGCAAAGTTGTGCATCCCGCATGCTCCGAACTTTCGTGCTTCCGCACTTGCATTTTCCGAAGCCTTAATGATCCCCAAATGCTTCCCAAACTATTCCAAATTAGAGTTCTATATTTGACATTCGGGTCCCTTTCGTTAGAATGAGTTCATGTGTACAATGAGAAACGCCGCACACAACTTACGCAATGTTGTGCATCACGCATACTCCGAACCTAGGTGCCTCCGAATTTATACTTTTCGAAACCTAAATGAACCCCAAATGTTTTCCAACCAATTCAAAATTGGAGTTCTACATTCAACATTCGGGTCCCTTTCGTTGGAATGAATTCATGTGCCCAATGAGGAATCCCCGCGCACAACGCGCACAACATATGCAATGTTGTGCATCCCGCCTGCTCCGAACCTTGGTGCTTCCGAACATGGATTTTTCGAAGCCTAAATGATCCCCAAATGTTTCCCAAACTATTCAAAGTTGGAGTTCAACATTCGACATTCGGGTCCCCTTCGTTGGAATGAGTTCACGTGCCCAATGCAGAACCCCCCGCACAACTTATCCAAAGTTGTGCATCCCGCATGCTCCGAACCATGGTGCTTCCGAACTTGCATTTTCCGAAGCTAAATTGATACCCAAATGTTTCCCAAACTATTCAAAATTGGATTTCTACAAGTGTCAGTCGGGTCCCATTCGTTGCACAATGAGGAACCCCGCGCACTACTAACGCAAAGTTGTGCTTCCAGCATGCTCCGAACCTTTGTGCTTCCGAACTTGCATTTTCCGAAGCCTAAATGATCCCGAAATGTTTTCCAAATTTTTCAAAAATGGAGTTCTACATTCATAATTCCGGTCCCTTTAGTTAATATGAGTTCAAGTGCACAATGAGGAACCCCGTGCACAACTTACGCAAAGTTGTGCATCCCGCATGGTCCGAACCTTGGTTCTTCCGAACTTGCATTTTACGAAGCCTATAAATGATCCCCAAATGTATCCCAAATTATTCGAAATTGGAGTTTTACATTCGACATTCGGGTCCCTATCGTTGGAATGTGTTCATGTGCACAATGAGGAACCCCCCGCACAACTTACGCAAAGTTATGCATCTCGCATGCTCCGAACCTTGCTGCTTCCGAAGTTGCATTTTCCGAAGCCTAAATGATCCCAAATGTTTCCCATACTATTCAAAATTGTAGTTCTACATTTTACTTTCTGGTCCCGTTCGTTGCACAATGAGGAACCCAGCGCACAACTTACGCAAAGTTGTGCATCCCGCATGCTCCGAAACTTGGTGCTTCCGAACTCGCATTTTCCGAAGCCTAAATGATCCCCAAATGTTTCCCAAATAATTCAAAATTGGACTTCTACATTTGACATTCGGGTCCCTTTCGTTGCACAATGAGGAATCCCGCGCACAACTTACGCAAAGTTGTGCATCCTGCATGCTTCGAACCTTGGAGCTTCCGAACTTGCATTTTCCGAAGCCTAAATGATATCCAAATGTATCCCAAACTATTCAAAATTGGAGTTCTACATTCGACATTCGGGTCCCTTTCGTTGGAATGAGTTCTTGTGTATAATGAGGAACCCCCCGCGCACAGCTTACGCAAAGTTGTGCATCCTGCATGTTCCGAAGCTTGGTGCTTCCGAACTTGCATTTTCCGAAGCTAAATTGATACCCAAATGTTTCCCAAACTATTCAAAATTGGATTTCTACAAGTGTCAGTCGGGTCCCATTCGTTGCACAATGAGGAACCCCGCGCACTACTAACGCAAAGTTGTGCATCCAGCATGCTCCGAACCTTGGTGCGTCCAAACTTGCATTTTACAAAGCCTGAATGATCCCGAAATGTTTTCCAAACTTTTAAAAAATGGAGTTCTACATTCCAAATTCGGGTCCCTTTCGTTAAAATGAGTTCATGTGCACAATGAGGAACCCCGTGCACAACTTACGCAAAGTTGTGCATCCCGCATGGTCCGAACCTTGGTGCTTCCGAACTTGCATTTTACGAACCTATAAATGATCCCCAAATGTATCCCAAACTATTCAAAATTGGAGTTTTACATTCGACATTCGGGTCCCTTGCATTGGAATGAGTTCATGCGCACAACGCGGAAACCCCGCGCACAACTTACTCGATGTTGTGCATCACGCATACTCCGAACCTAGGTGCTTCAGAACTTGCATTTTCCGAAGCCTGAATGACCGTTTCTCAAACTATTCAAAATTGGAGTTCTACATTTGACATTGGGGTCCCTTTCGTTGGAATGAGTTCATGTGCATAATGAGGAAACCCGCGCACAACTTACGCAAAGTTGTGCATCCCGCATGCTCCGAACCTTGGTGCATACAAATTTGCATTTTACGAAGCCTATAAATGATCCCGAAATGTATCCCAAACTATTCAAAATTGGAGTTCTACTTTCGACATTCGGGTCCCTATCGTTGGAATGAGTTCAAGTGCACAATGCGGAACCCCGCGCACAACTTACGCAATGTTGTGCATCACGCATGCCCCGAACCTAGGTGCTTCCGAACTTGTATTTTTCGAAACCTAAATGAACCCCAAATGTTTTCCAACCAATTCAAAATTGGAGTTCTACATTCAACATTCGGGTCCCTTTCGTTGGAATGAATTCATGTGCCCAATGAGGAATCCCCGCGCACAACGCGCACAACATATGCAATGTTGTGCATCCCGCCTGCTCCGAACCTTGGTGTTCCAAACTTGCATTTTCCGTAGCTTAAACGATCTCCAAATGTCTCCCAAACTATTCAGTACAAGAGTTATACATTTGAGATTCGGGTCCATTTCGTTGGAATGAGTTCATGTGCACAATGACAAACCCCGCGCACAACATACGCAAAGTTGTGCATCCCGCATGCTCCGAACCATGGTGCTTCCTAAGTTGCATTTTTCGAAGCCTAAATGTTCCCCAAATGTTTCCCAGACGATTTGAAATTAGAGTTCTACATTTGTCATTCGGGTCCCTTTCGTTGAACAATGAGGAACCCCGCGGACAACTTACGCAAAGTTTTGCATCCCGCAAGCTCCGAACCTTTGTGCTTCCGAACATGCATTTTCCGAAGCCTAAATGATCCCGAAATGTTTTCCAAATTTTTCAAAAATGGAGTTCTACATTCCAAATTCCGGTCCCTTTCATTAATATGAGTTCAAGTGCACAATGGGGAACCCCGTGCACAACTTACGCAAAGTTGTGCATCCCGCATGGTCCGAACCTTGGTGTTTCCGAACATGCATTTTACGAACCTATAAATGATCCCCAAATGTATCCCAAATTATTCGAAATTGGAGTTTTACATTCGACATTCGGGTCCCTATCGTTGGAATGTGTTCATGTGCACAATAAGGAACCCCCCGCACAACTTACGCAAAGTTATGCATCTCGCATGCTCCGAACCTTGCTGCTTCCGAAGTTGCATTTTCCGAAGCCTAAATGATCCCAAATGTTTCCCATACTATTCAAAATTGTAGTTCTACATTTGACTTTCTGGTCCCGTTCGTTGCACAATGAGGAACCCAGCGCACAACTTACGCAAAGTTGTGCATCCCGCATGCTCCGAAACTTGGTGCTTCCGAACTCGCATTTTCCGAAGCCTAAATGATCCCCAAATGTTTCCCAAACAATTCAAAATTGGACTTCTACATTTGACATTCGGGTCCCTTTCGTTGCACAATGAGGAATCCTGCGCACAACTTACGCAAAGTTGTGCATCCTGCGGGCTTCGAACCTTGGAGCTTCCGAACTTGCATTTTACGAAGCCTAAATGATATCCAAATGTTTCCAAAACTATTCCAAATTGGAGTTCTACTTTCGACAATCGGGTCCCTTTCGTTGGAATGAGTTCATGTGCACAATGAGGAACCCCGCGCACAACTTACGCAAAGTTGTGCATCCCGCATGCTCCGAACCTTGGTGCTTCCGAACTTGCATTTATCGAAGCCTAAATGATCCCCAAATGTTTCCCAAACTATACAAAATTGGAGTTCTACATTTGTCATTCGGGTCCCTTTCGTGGCACAATGAGGAACCCCGCGCACAACTTACGCAAAGTTTTGCATCCCGCATGCTCCGAACCTTTGTGCTTCCGAACTTGCATTTTCCGAACCCTAAATGTTCCCTAAATATTTCCCGGACTATTCAAAATTAGAGTTACACATTCGACATTCGGGTTTCTTTCTCTTGAATGAGTTCTTGTGCACAATGAGGAACCCCGCGCCCAACTTACGCAAAGTTGTGCATCCCGCATGCTCCGAACATTCGTGCTTCCGAACTTGGATTTTACGAACCTATAAATGATCCCCAAATGTATCCCAAACTATTCAAAATTGGAGTTTTACATTCGACATTCGGGTCCCTTTTGTTGGAATGAGTTCAGGCGCACAATGAGGTACCCCGCGCCCTACTTACGCAAAGTTGTGCATCCCGCATGCTCCGAACATTGGTGCTTCCGAACTTACATTTTCCGAAACCTAAATGATCCCCAAATGTTGCCCAAACTATTTAAAATTGGAGTTCTACATTTGACATTTGGGACGCTTTCGTTGCACAATGAGGAATCCCGCGCACAACTTACGCAAAGTTGTGCATCCCTCATGCTCCGAACCTTGGTGTTTCCAAACTGGCATTTTATAAAGCCTAAATGATCCCTAAATGTTTCCCAAGCTATTCAAAATTGGAGTTCTACATTTGACATTCGGGTCCCTTTCGTAGCACAAAGACGAACCCCGCGCACAACTTACGCAAAGTTATGCATCACGCATGCTCCGAACCTTGGTGCTTCCGAACTGGCATTTTACGAAGCCTAAATGATCCCCAAATGTTTCCCAAACTATTCAAAATTGGAGTTCTACATTTGACATTCGGGTCCCTTTCGTTGCATAATGAGGAACCCCGCGCACAACTTACGCAAAGTTGTGCATCCCGCATGCTCCGAACCTTAGTGCTTCCGAACTTGGATTTTTCGAAGCCTAAATGATCCACAAATGTTTCCAAAACTATTCCAAATTGGAGTTCTACTTTCGGGTCCCTGTCGTTGGAATGAGTTCATGTGCACAATGAGGAACCCCGCGCACAACTTACGCAATGTTGTGCATCACGCATCCCCCGAACCTAGGTGCCTCAGAACTTGAATTTTTCAAAGCCTGAATGATCCCCAAATGTTTCCCAAACTATTCAAAATTGGAGTTCTACATTCGACATTCGGGTCCCTTTTGTTGGAATGAGTTCATGTGCATAATGAATAACCCCGCGCACAACTTACGCAAAGTTGTGCATGCCGCATGCTCCGAACCTTGGTGCTTCCGAACTTGCATTTTTCGAGGCCTAAATGATCCCCAAATGATTCCCAAATGATTCAAAATTGGAGTTTACTTTTGACATTCGGGACCCTAACTTTGGAATGAGTTCATGTGCACAATGAGGAACCCCGCGCACAACTTACGCAATGTTGTGCATCACGCATACTCTGAACCTAGGTGCTTCCGAACTTGCATTTTCCGAAGCCCAAATGATCCCCAAATTTTCCCAAACTATTCAAAATTGGAGTTCTACATTCGACATTCATCCCTTTTGTTGGAATGAGTTCATGTGCACAATGAGGAACCCCCGCGAACAACTTACTCAAAGTTGTGTATCCGGCATGCTCCGAAGCATGGTGCTTTCCGAACTTGCATTTTCTAAAGCCTAAATGATCCCCAAATGTTTCCCAAACTATTCAAAATTAGAGTTCTACATTCGACATTCAGGTCCCTTTCGTTGGAATGAGTTCATGAGCATAATGAGGAACCCCACGCACAACTTACGCAAAGTTGTGCATCCCGCATGCTCCGAACCTTGGTGCTTCCGAACTTGCATTTTCTAGAGCCTAAATGATCCCCAAATGTTTCCCAAACTATTCAAAATTAGAGTTCTACATTCGACATTCAGGTCCCTTTCGTTGGAATGAGTTCATGAGCATAATGAGGAACCCCACGCACAACTTACGCAAAGTTGTGCATCCCGCATGCTCCGAACCTTGGTGCATCCGAACTTGCATTTTTCGAAGACTATAAATGATCCCTAAATGTATCTCAAACTGTTGAAAATTAGAGTTTTACATTCGGCATTCGGGTCCCTTTCGTAGGAATGAGTTCATATGCACAATGAGGAACCCTTCGCACAACTTAAGCAAAGTTGTGCATCCCGCATGCTCCGAACCTTAGTGCTTCCGAACTTGGATTTTTCGAAGCCTAAATGATCCACAAATGTTTCCAAAACTATTCAAAATTGGAGTTCTACTTTCGACACTCGGGTCCCTTTCGTTGGAATGAGTTCATGTGCACAACGAGGAACCCCGCGCACAACATACGCAAAGTTGTGCATCTCGCATGCTCCGAACCTTGGTGCTTCCGATCTTGCATTTTCCGAAGCCTATAAATGATCCCGAAATGTATCCCAAACTATTCAAAATTGGAGTTCTACTTTCGACATTCGGGTCCCTATCGTTGGAATGAGTTCAAGTGCACAATGCGGAACCCCGCGCACAACTTACGCAATGTTGTGCATCACGCATGCCCCGAACCTAGGTGCTTCCGAACTTGTATTTTTCGAAACCTAAATGATCCCCAAATGTTTCCCAAACTATTCAAAATAGGTGTTCTACATTCGACATTCGGGTCCCTTTCGTTGGAAAGAGTTCATGTGCCCAATGAGGAATCCCCGCGCACAACATATGCAATTTGTGCATCCCGCCTGCTCCGAACCTTGGTGTTCCGAACTTGCTTTTTCCGAAGCCTAAATGATCCCCAAATGTTTCCCAAACTATTCAAACTTGGAGTTCTACATTCGACAATCGGGTCCCTTTCGTTGGAATGAGTTCATGCGCACAATGAGGAACCCCGCGCACAACTTACGCAAAGTTGTGCATCCCGCCTGCTCCGAACCTTGGTGCTTCCGAACTTGCATTTTTCGAAGTCTAAATGATCCCCAAATGTTTCCCAAACTATTCAAAATTGGAGTTCTACATTTGACATTCGGGTCCTATTCATTGCACAATGAGGAACCCCGCGCACAACTTACGCAAAGTTTTGCATCCCGCAAGCTCCGAACCTTTGTGCTTCCGAACTTGCATTTTCCGAAGCCTAAATGATCCCGAAATGTTTTCCAAACTTTTCAAAAATGGAGTTCTACATTCCAAATTCGGGTCCCTTTCGTTAAAATGAGTTCATGTGCACAATGCGGAACCCCGTGCACAACTTACGCAAAGTTGTGCATCCCGCATGGTCCGAACGTTGGTGCTTCCGAACTTGCATTTTACGAAGCCTATAAATGATCCCCAAATGTATCCCAAACTATTCAAAATTGGAGTTTTACATTCGACATTTGGGTCCCTTTCGTTGGAATGAGTTCATGCGCACAATAAGGAACCCCCCGCACAACTTACGCAAAGTTATGCATCTCGCATGCTCCGAACCTTGGTGCTTCCGAAGTTGCATTTTCCGAAGCCTAAATGATCCCAAATGTTTCCCATACTATTCAAAATTGTAGTTCTACATTTGACTTTCTGGTCCCGTTCGTTGCACAATGAGGAACCCAGCGCACAACTTACGGAAACTTGTGCATCTCGCATGCTCCGAAACTTGGCGCTTCCGAACTCGCATTTTCCGAAGCCTAAATGATCCCCAAATGTTTCCCAAACAATTCAAAATTGGACTTCTACATTTGACATTCGGGTCCCTTTCGTTGCACAATGAGGAATCCTGCGCACAACTTACGCAAAGTTGTGCATCCTGCGGGCTTCGAACCTTGGAGCTTCCGAACTTGCATTTTCCGAAGCCTAAATGATATCCAAATGTATCCCAAACTATTCAAAATTGGAGTTCTACATTCGACATTCGGGTCCCTTTCGTTGGAATGAGTTCTTGTGTATAATGAGGAACCCCCCGCGCACAACTTACGCAAAGTTGTGCATCCTGCATGTTCCGAAGCTTGGTGCTTCCGAACTTGCATTTATCGATGCCTAAATGATCCCCAAATGTTTCCCAAACTATTCAAAATTGGAGTTCTACATTTGTCATTCGGGTCCCTTTCGTCGCACAATGAGGAACCCCGCGCACAACTTACGCAAAATTGTGCATCCCGCATGCTCCGAACCTTGGTGCTTCCGAAATTACATTTTCCGAAGCCTAAATGATCCCGAAATATTTTCCAAACTTTTCAAAAATGGAGTTCTACATTCCAAATTCGGGTCCCTTTCGTTAAAATGAGTTCATGTGCACAATGGGGAACCCCGTGCACAACTTACGCAAAGTTGTGCATCCCGCATGGTCCGAACCTTGGTGCTTCCGAACTTGCATTTTACGAACCTATAAATGATCCCCAAATGTATCTCAAACTATTCAAAATTGGAGTTTTACATTCGACATTCGGGTCCCTTTCGTTCGGATGAGTTCATGTGCACAATGACGAACCCTGCCCATAACTTACGCATAGTTGTACATCCCGCATGCCCCGAAACTTGGTGCTTCGGAACTTACATTTTTCGATGCCTAAATGATCCTCAAATGTTTCCCAAACGATTCAAAATTAGAGTTCTACATTCGACATTCGGGTCCCTTTCGTTGCACAATGAGGAATCCCGCGCACAACTTACGCAAAGTTGTGCATCCCGCATGCTCCGAACCTTGGTGTTTCCAAACTGGCATTTTATAAAGCCTAAATGATCTCCAAATGTTTCCCAAACTTTTCAAAAAATATGGGTTCTACATTTGACATTCGGTTCCCTTTCGTTGCACAATGACGAACCCCGCGCACAACTTACGCAAAGTTGTGCATCGTGCATGCTCCGAACCATGGAGCTTCCGAACTTGCATTTTACGAATCCTAAATGATCCCCAAATGTTTCCCAAATTATTCAAAATTGGAGTTCTACATTTGACATTCGGGTCCCTTTCGCTGCACAATGAGGAACCCCGTGCACAACTTACGCAAAGTTGTACATCCCGCATGCACCGAACCTTGGTGCTTCTGAACTTGGATTTTTCGAGGCCTAAATGATCCTCAAATGTTTCTCAGACTATTCAAAATTGGAGTTCTACTTTCGAATTTCAGGTCCCTATCGTTGGAATGAGTTCATGTGCACAATGAGGAACCCCGCGCACGACTTACGCAATGTTGTGCATCACGCATGCTCCGAACCTAGGTGCGTCCGGGCTTGCATTTTTCGAAGCCTGAATGATCCGCAAATGTTTCCCAAACTATTCAAAATTGGAGTTCTACATTCGACAATCGGGTCCCTTTTGTTGGAATGAGTTCATGTGCACAATGAGGAACCCCGCGCACAACTTACGCCAAGTTGTGCATCCCGCATGCTCCGAACCTTGGTGCATTCGAACATAGATTTTCCGAGGCCTAAATGATCCTCAAATGTTTCCCAAACTATTCAAAATTGGAGTTCTACTTTTGACATTCGGGTCCCTAACTTTGGAATGAGTTCATGTGCACAATGAGGAACCCCGCGAACAACTTACGCAATGTTGTGCATCACGCATGCTCCGAACCTTGGTGCTTCCGAACTATCATTTTCCGATGCCTAAATGATCCCCAAATTTTCACAAACTATTCAAAATTGGAGTTCTACATTCGACATCCATCCCTTTTGTTGGAATGAGTTCATGTGCACAATGAGGAACCCCCGCGAACAACTTACTCAAAGTTGTGTATCCGGCATGCTCCGAAGCATGGTGCTTTCCGAACTTGCATTTTCTAAAGCCTAAATTATCCCCAAATGTTTCCCGAACTATTCAAAACTAGAGTTCTACATTCGACATTCGGGTCCCTTTCGTTGGAATGAGTTGATGTGCACCATGAGGAACCTCGCGCACAACTTACGCAAAGTTGTGCATCCCGCATGCTCCGAACCTTGGTGCGGGAGACGGGCTTTGTGCAAGAGGCCGAACGGATCGGAAGGTTTATACAAGGGAAGGGCTAGGAACCCGAAATAATCCGGTAGTTAAAGAACATAAAGGAACTATGGGGCTCCGAAAAACAGTGAGGAGAACAACTAGCGCCTAGGAGGCGCATTAGTTCATGGTAGGATGATGACTGGAGACTAGGACAGGGGTGCTTAATAGTAGTAAGGAAAAAGGTTTACCCCGCAAGGAGAACTATGAATGGGGCTTCAGAAAGGCTGTGTAAGGGTAGTACGAAAGCCCCACAAGGGCCTAATTATATGAGGAACGCAAGAGTTCCTAAAGCTCGTAACCATGGGCAGAGTAAGTGCACTCGGGGTTCGAAAGAGACTCACCTGCATGAAGGAGAGGCGATATGGGTGGTAAGGACGACCCACTAAAAAAAAGGGGACGGTCGCGTTGATAACGAACTCTGGCCGAAGGATTAGTCGGAATAGAATCGACCGAGGAATGAATAGAGTCATTAAGGGAAGGCCGGGGCGACAAGGATAAGGAAGAAGGAACCGGGGAAGTCCTGAGGTGGAATATGGTTAAAACGAGCGTACTCTAACAATCCGTGTGTGCGCAAATCTGCAGGTACTAAACTAGTCGAACGAGGGAGATTAGGACAAGGATTTCTCGATTAAGAAGGGTTCTAGGAAGGGTTCAGCCGTTCCACCTAAATACTCGCTCAATTCTAAGCTCGAAGAGTTGAGGCTACATAATAATTGGAAATTAATAAAGTCAGGTCCTTTCAGTAGGCGTCCCTGGTATGAGGATGGGTGGGTGGCCGCCCCCGTTGGATCTACCGATGAGGGTGCGGGTGGGTGCCCCCTGTTGGTGGGCGGAGGGGCTAGACGACACTGTAATAACCCATGTTTTTTTAGTTATGAATGTAAGAAAACGTGGTTGTATATATGGTATGTATGTGTAACGAAAAGGAAAATTTATGAGATTGTAAGAGTAAATTCGGAATGGTAAAAGGATTTTTCGAGTATGTAAGAATAAGTTGGAGTGGATAATATCCAAGAATGTTGTGCGGTTGAAAGTATATGAACATGACACTTTTACAGGGCGTGCGTAGGCTGAAAATGCAACGTACCCAGATGCCGCTGGAAAAAACTTAGTTGCGATCCTTGAAGATTTGGAAATGGCAACGGGGTATGTCGGAATTTTGAGACGTGGTCTGAATTTTGAGATACATCAAGGGATGTTATGGGCGATTGGTGCTTGAGCTGCCGTACCTAGTCATCTGAAGAACGTTCTTGCGTGTTTTTGGCAGGTCATAGAACTAATCTCTCCATGCTTATTTTCATGTTCGATAGAAAGCTTCCATTATATAAATATTTATAACTCAATTGTAATCGAATTGTATAATACTTTCCAACTATTAATGAAATGGTCGATGAGTTTTCTTTTAAGAATTCATAGGACCTTTCAGGCGCCCCTTTCGTCCTCAGGCATTAGCTGAGAATATAGATGAGTTGACTTTGCGGAGGCTTTGGCTCTTGTTGGGTTTTGGGAGGGAGCCTTTGGCTCGATTATTTTTTGAAGATGTGTGGAGGGAGGAGTTTGCCTCCGGTTTTCTGAGGACGGGAATGTCTAGGATAAGACCAGATTGTCTGATGGGTGATTGTGTAGAAAGGGGTCCTTTGATGTCTAAGTTCATCTCCCCTCTTAAAAGTACGATCATCCTCATTATTGGCTAAGATTGATTTAACTTAATTGATTTGAATTTGATATGATTTGATTAGATTAGATTTCTTCTATAAGTAATTTCCAATTTGTGGTACTAGAGAATTTAGCATCTTTCTTTTGAAGTACATTATCCAATTCCTCTCACGTTTGGCTTGGGCTGCGACTTGTGCTTCCTCAAGGATATGATCTTCATCCCAACCCTAAATTTTGTCTGCTATTGGAAGGGCAGACCCCAATAGGTCACTAAAAAGTCGAATTTTCCAAACAGTTCTCCTAAGGTCTACGTTGTGGTCTCCAAGATCATACCATTTCTTTAGAGAAAGATCCTTGACCATGCCAATCTCATCACTTGTTTGAACCTCGATGACATTAGCATACGTAAATGTGGTTGACTACGCTTTGGCAACATCGAGTTCACAATCCAGTCAAAGCATTAACTCCTGATGGAGAGGGAAAGGTATAATTATTCCTTTATGTAGTCATTATCTCTTTAAGGGTGCATTAAATGTCGATGCAACGTCAATGAGAAAAACTGCGGTGTCCGTTTATAATCGACAAATGTTAAGTCGAACTGGAAAGACTCCACAACATTTAGAAGTAAGACCATTAATCCCCCTATAGACATTTTTGTTTTTGTAACAACCTCTAAGTCGTATCCCAAAGCTTCGAGGATTTTGAGGGGCATGACGTTAACAGTAGCCCCATTATTGACAAAAACTTTTTTAAAGGGAATCTTGTGAAGGGCTTCCACGTGCAACGATTGCATGTGGCACTGAGATCCCTAGAGACAACATATAACACGAGGGGTTAGAGACCTAGATTTACCTACCTCTCGTCGACCAACACACGGTCGTGTGGCAGCATCACCTCATTGCATTCGACTTGTTAGCCATTCTTATCAGCTTACACAATAGGCGTGTCTCTTATCAACGGCTCATACAGAGTCAGAGAAGTTGTCTTCATCATCCTCATTCACTGGACCAAATGATTTTTCCGAGGATGAAGCTTGAGCACCACCAATTACAAGGGGAAGACCTTAGGCTCGACTAGCCTTTTTGCGTCTTACCATAATTTCTCCTCAGCCCATTTACGACGCCTTTCTTTCCTCTTCCTACTAAATTGGACTTCGTTGGGGGTCGATTTTCGACTACCTGAAACCATTTATCTTTGACAAAGCAATTGACTATATATTCCTTCTAACGACTTGAAGTATCGAGTAGAGAAGTGTGTTCCTGAATATATTGTCCCTCATTGTGGTCATACCCTTGAATCTGCATCTTACTCTTCATGATCGGGAGACACCGTTGGCAAACCCCATCTACCTCTAGGAATTGAGCAATTGGCGTTCCATCTTTCAAGACTTGAGCATCAAGCTCAACTGGCAGTGAAAGCTTAGCCTTCCGAACTTGTAGCTCGACTAAGGGTTCATGATAGGTTGGTAAAATAGGGATTTCGGCGGAAGCTCCGCTTGGTTTTCCAGTCAAAGCAGAATCACTAGGAATATTTGTGGAAATTGTCGTCTTATCAAAGCTGGGTTTATCCCTAGGAGAGCTTCTCAATAGCTGGTTTTCGACCGACGAATGTTCCTCTGTGACGGTACCTAGTAGAGATAGATTTCTCCCCTGAGCCCAGGTTTTGACCACAGTAGTTGCTCGAGTCCTAACGTAGGTAGGCCAATAGTAGCTCATGCGACTAGAGTCGGCTCAAACCCTTCTTCCCTCTAGTGAGACTGGATGAAGTTTTTGAAAATGAAACACTTGTCAGTTGTGTGTTCCAGCAATATGTTTCCAACGAACTTCATCACACATCATTGATGCTCATATTGGGCAAGAGACCACGCCCCTTTTGGATAACCTTCTAAACAGCACATTGGAGACATAGGTCTCGCCAACAACATGCAACTTTTGCACTGAAGGTTTAACCACATCAAAAACATTGACATGGAATGTATGCACTTCGCTATTATCATCCTTCTCTATATCAAATGAGTACCTTTGTTCCTTGTTCGATCGTTGAGAGGCTTTAGCTTTAAAGTTCTTCATCGACAAAGGATCGGAAACTGCGTATTTTACTTTTATAAACTCGGCCATATCAACATCAACCAAGGATGGTCTAATTTGGTATGTTGATGCTGATTTAGATTCTTCATGAGCAGAATCTCGTATTTGGTTGCCCTTTGAGCAAGTTCATAGATGTCTAGAAAGTTTTCCCATTAGATCTTCTTTCAAATTTGGGATATTCAAGGCATTCTGGGTAATGGTCATGATTTCCTCGTCAGGACAAGATGTCTTAAACCTAAGTCCAGCCTTATAAAACCTTTGAAGGAATGTTGCCGCTAACTTTCTTTGTTGTTGTTTTATTTGAGTAACTCCAACCAATGTGATGGTCGAGTCTTAAATGGCGAGGGCCTGCATAAACTGTGTTTGTATATCTTGCCACCCTTAGATCGAATTTGGAATAAGTGATTGTACCAAGAAAAGGTTGGTCACGTTAACGAGTTGGGAAATAGTCGTAGCTTCCAATTGTCACTATTTGAGGCTTCACCAGTTTGATGAGTAAATTAAGCGATATGCTATATGTGAGTCATGTCATCTTCCCCAGAAAAACGAGTGAAATCTCAAATTTTGTATTCTCTCGGATAGGATAGTCTCTGTCAATATACTTTGGGTAAGGTATCCTATAGATGTTAACCTCTACCCTTCACACAGCTCCTCGGACCATTTTCTCCATTATGTGAGCAATGTACACCCTATAATCCTGAGAATCAAATTGGTGGGGAGGTACCCTAGGGGCATCTATGTCGAATTTAGGCCAATCCCTTGGAAGTCGCTCATCGAAGAGCTACCTTCTTGCTTGAGGAACCTCAACAAGGGGAAGGCCTCGAATATCATCATGTCGATAGATCGAGGGTACATACTCTCTCGTCGGTGAAGGGGATGAGCATAACTTGGAGGCCTATGTATTCCACCATTTTCATCATCGACGTCAATATAATCATGATCAAATAAGTTCTTCTGATTGGGAGTGGCGAAGTAGTTCCTTTTGTTTTGAAATTTGTTGACTATGCACTACAGGAGGGACTTCGAGATCGCCAGTAGCATAATCGAGTGGTGGGAGATGAAAAATGAAAGGACATTGTCGTATCCTCCAAACAAACAACAAGAGCAAACAAAAATGAAAAGAAAACGCTTACTTGCATTGTCGTGAAAGCAGAGTTCAAGTGAAAGTGTCAACCGATACTCTGAGGGTTTGAAAATGATTGTTTGTATTTATTACAGTTGACATTCCAACTTTATATATGACAACACCAATAACAACTGCCACCATGTACACAAATTCAGGGGAAACAGTTGTCTTCAATACTTTTATCGACCTCGTTCTTCCTTCGACCTCACTCGTTCTTCGACCAACATCCATGCTTATGTCGATCAAGCCCCTTACTTCGACCTCACTCGTTCTTCGACCAACAACCATGCTTCCGTCGATCAAGCCCCATACTTCAACTTCCCATATTGTTCTTCAACTTGTAGCCGTACTCGCATCAACCACAGAGATAACCGTCAAAGTTCATTAAGGACTAATAAGTCTTTTACTTCGTAAACACCCACTCAGCTCTTCGTCGAAACTCCTTGCTTACTTTTTCTCACCAAGACATCTTGTTGAAAGGAAAATTAAACAAGTTAAGAAGATTGTGTTAGTCCCTAAATGTCCTTTCTTGTAATTGTTTGGCTCTTCTCTCGTAGCCACTGCACAACAAGTTGACGCTCATGATACACTGTTTACACAGTAAAGCCATTTTGGGCCTTATTGTTGATATGGAAAACCAACAACGAACTGTTGATGTTGATCCGAATATATGTCCTCAATGTGAAGGGGCAACCTCGACAGGATCTGTAGCGACTTGGCTTATCGTGGCTGGCCCAGCCGCAACTGACGCAGCCGCCATTGTGGCAAGCGATGATGTCCTTGTCCCTTTCGAGGGGCAACTCTCAAAGGTTGCGATCTCTTCATGATCAATGTCGATCTGGAAAATGTCACTTCATTTAAACAAATCGACGACGTGTAAGATTATGTCGGCTCGATTTATCGACGAGAATGAACCATCATGCAGAATTATCGACGCTTAGGGTGTTCCTAATACTATGGTATTGGGGGATAACTGACGTATTGTCAACAATCTTAAACTTTGATAAAATGTCATTGAAAGATATTGGTTTCGAACCACCTAAGTTATACATTCAATAGTTTTCCTTATTTTAAATATTGTTGTAACAAAACACAATCAATTGATTTGTAGTCGATTAATTTTCACAATAAGGAAGTGTATGGCATTGCTAAAATTTTAAGAGGTCTTCTTTAACCATAAAATCTTTTTATTGACTCTCGTGAATGGGGCAAAATGTTTACACATTAAAGCCATTTTGGGGCATCATGTTGATAAAATCCATTGGATTGACGAAGAACAAGAGATGGATCTTATGGTTGATAGTCCAAGCACAACCATGAAGTTCGGTCGAAGTTCGACAAAGTTTTAATTGAAGGAAAGGTTTGAGTCGATGTTCGACTAAGTCTTAGTCGAAGGAAATGTTTCATTAGAAATTTGACTAAATCTTACTCGAAGGAAATGTTTAAGTCGAAATTTTTCTAAGTCATAGTCGAAAGAACGGGCTCCGGTTGAAGTTCTAGATTTAGCCAAATTTCAGTCAAAGTTCCAAAATTAGCCAAATTTCAGTCGATGTTCCAAGATTTAGCCAATTCTCAGTCGGAGTTTCACCAAGGCGTGGTCGAAGTATATAGTGTGTAATTAGTCTTAGTAAAACATGTGTAAAATATGTCTAGTGGTTATGGTAGCGGTTGTGTTAGCGGTTATTGTTATGAAAAGATCAAGAGTTATTACAAATATGGGGTTAGTCTTTTGTAATAAACACACGATAATCATTCAAAGACCTCGAAGGGCTGCTTAATTGTCTTCTTGTACTCTGTTTTCCAAAAATGGAAGTGTTTTTGTTCTTGAGTTAAAGTTCTTCAATTTACTATTTACTTAAAAGTCTTGCCGACCACTTTACTTTACATTCGTTGTATTCTCTGTCGAATATCGCGACGTGTTGTTTCACCCACAAACACACACGAGTCTTTTGCAACCTGTGCACTTCGCAACTCTAGTGCGAGTTCAACCACCAACCCTCCTCCATCACGAAAACACCTTTTGTTGATGGAATTTGATCACACAAAACTCACGTAAACGTAAAATCCTCCCATAATCATTAAAACACAAAATACTTACAACTTCCAAAACATCGAAACTTATAAGACATCTGTTTATACATGAAAATTTTGGTCTTTCTCCAGAAGAGCGTGTCACTCTCTAGAAAGATTTTTGACTAGTATAACGAGAACGAATCTTTGATGGTACGCTTTCGAGAAGAGCGTCTCGATAAAGAATATTTGATTGAAGAATCACGAGAAAGAATCTTTGATCGAAGGCTCTCGAAAAGAGCCTCTCGAAAAAAAATCTTTGATTAAAGAGCCTCTCGAGAAAACTCTATATAGAGTACAAATATCAGAATAAAAAAGTACTCGAGATCCAAGGTGAAAATATATCAAAACATATTTTCACCAAAAATTTAATCCGTTTGTACCCAAATTAAAGAACGTGGTTAATTAGTCGTTCGCAACTGCCCAAACAATCTGATAAAGTAGAGAATGTGCTTGAAGATAAACAACCGCCTAGGAGAACATGTATCTACCTGCCGATTGAAGACGACTATAAAATCCCAGATGGATTCTCTAAGAAACAACAACAACAACCATAACACAGTTCAAACTTAGATTTAATCTCTTTCATTTTTCAGTATCTTGACAGCGTCCTGAATCCTTCCATCCTCAGTACTGTCGATTCAATACGACCTCAAATCGAAAATCATGAAACATAAACATTATAACTCGAGAAGAAAGAGAACTAACCCAACTTGTCTCGAGTTAATCCGACCTGTCTAGCAAAAGTTATGATCAAAATACCGAAACAGTGTCGTTGATCTTGAGATCAGAGCTCGAGAACAGAATAATTACGACTTCGACTTGTCATAAGATGTAGCTTGAGAAGAAAGATGTGCGTTGTTGTTTTTCCGTTCCTCAAGTTATGTCTATAAGTGTTACATTGTAAATTTAGTACTGCTGTATTCAATTCCAGTATTGTATTTACCCTTCAAACTTGTTGTGTTGTCTTGCAATTTAGTATTGTTTGATTAAATTCTAGTATTGCATTTATATTTATTTTGCGGCAACCACCCAATCACTGTAAAATTCGACATGTGTTGCGGGGAATACAATTCCGCGCCAACAACATCTCGGGTCATATAGAATTTGGCAAGATGGCGATTAGTAAAAGAAAAGAAGGAAATATATCTTTTGTACAAAAATATAAATTATTATTTATACTTCATATGTTACAATTCCCTAAATACATGCGCACGGTTTGAAATGAAATCAGATCACGAATATGGTGATTGTGTTTGTACTCCGAACTGGTAAAGCAGACACATGGCATATTAATACTTTCAACTCTTTTATAAAAATTATGGAATTAACAAGCATTATAATTAATTGGTCATTCGTTCTATCGAAAAAGACGGCTCACAAGGTTTTCAATAGTATATTTATAGTATAAATAATTGATCATGTTCAAAAGCTCGTTTCCTTACTTCATCAAATATCCCAGTAATAAAAGATTTACGATTATAAGATTGTGTTCTCCACTAGTTAAGCATTTATTGAGTAAAACGATGTGTAATAAAAAAATATTTCAATTTGTTAAAAAGGTTCATATCGGAATGTTTCCTATACTGGGAAGCGGCTAACAGTACGTTCACGTAACGGTTACGTAGTTTACTAATTACAACTAATTTTTTTTAGTAAATTTTACTAAAACTTGATCATTACTAACAAAGTCAACGAAAAATTAGTAAAAAATGTAGTAAAATTTACTAAAATTTGATCTTCCTTTAGTAAAGTCAAAGCAAAATTAGTAAAAAAGTATGGAAATTTTACTACTTTTGTACTGTTCAAAGCAGTTCAAGTTTACTAATTTTGCGCTGACTTTACGAAAACTTTTCCATTAGTAAAGTGAACTCAAAATTAGTAAAAAAAGTAGTAAATTTTACTACTTTTTTTACTAATTTTACGTTGACTTTACTAAAATTATTCGTTTTTTAGTAAAGTCAACTCAATTTTAGTAAAAAATTCATTAGTAAACTAGTTCATTATTTATTAACAGTTTACTAACTTTTCTAGTAAAAACATGTCAAAATTATTAAACATTTACGAAAACCGTAAAACTTTACTAATAGTTTTATTAATTGGAAGAGTTTTTTACTAAAAATCACACCAAATTTAGTAAACAATTACTAATTATCGCCTTAATTCGTACAGTAAAAAGTATTAAATTTTAATACTTTTTTTACTAATTTTGCGCTGACTTTACTAAAACATTTCCGTTAGTAAAGTCAACTCAAAATTAGTAAACTTGCACTGCCATGAACAGTAGAAAAGTAGTAAAATTTCCATATTTTTTTACTAATTTTGCGTTGACTATACTAAAAGAAGACCGTTTTTTAGTGAACTTTACTACTTTTTTTACTAATTTTGCGTTGACTTTGTTAGTAATGGTCAACTTTTAGTAAAATTTATTAAAAAAATTAATAGTAGTTAGTAAACTACGTAACCGTTACGTGTACGTACCGTTAGCCGCTTCCCCTATACTGACGCATCGATACTTTCACAAAAGTTCATAAATTAAGATTTCCGGCAAAAACAATGTGGCCCTGGTTTTCGTCGTATCCAAACAATATGGTTGGGTCGTGGTCAAAGCCAAACGTCACATGGATACAAAAATCAAAGTCTTTTGTAACCAAACACCATTTCTGCCGACAAACATTTTTGCATAATTATTGGGCCGACTTTGTGGAAACAAACAAAATGAAACACAAGCCTCTAAGATAAAAAAAAAATACCAGTAAAAGTAGCGGAGTGTCGCCTTTCCAGAACTTTCGCATTGTCCTGTCTCTTTTCAATCTGATAATTTATTACATGTAACTAGTTTATGGCAGATTTCTTTTCCATTGTAATAAAATGAACCTTCGAATAATAATAAAGTTGATGGACAATTTGGCTGCTAACTACATCACATTTTGCTATTCATCAGGCAACCAATTTAAAGTTGCATTCCTCCTCGAGTTGATATTGACAGGTTGGGGAACTAGTCCTCGTTTTAAGTAATAATGTTCCAACGATGCGCAAAGTCAAAAGAGATCACTAATTAATGATCGACGGCAGATTACTTTATGCCCCGACAATTATTTCCAAATTGTCTTGGTGCGGCTTTCTGTTGTTTATTAAAATCCAAGCGGCTGATTAATACAAAATTAACTTATTTAATCCTCCGCTACCTCAACCTCTTTTGTTGCTTCCACCATAATTTTGCATAAAAGAGAATCTTCTTGTATCCCTCAGCGAGTGCCTTTCTTTTCCAAAGGAAATGGTCGACACAACCACGGGATGACGATTGATTCCATTTCATTCGTCGCGTTTTTCTCGTCATAAATTTCAAGGTGGCATTTAAATACTTTCAGATGAAACACATCAATTTCTGAGGCCACATATCAGATCTTATATCGAAGTAAAATTATAGCAATCGATAGGTCCGCAATCGTTCCCAAAGACTTGCGGGAATGAATAGAAATAAATAAATAAATCTCCCGTCGGCCCTGACCCACGTTGTCTGGCTTCAAATTTTAAAAGTTGAGGAAATTATTTTCAAGGGCTTATAAATACATTTGACATGATGGTGCATTCATTATTCAGCAGTTTCCTATTACAGTTTGGAGATGTTGGATTCGGCGAGCGCAGAGCCGCCACTCGAGAGCCAGTACCTGCACATCAAACACTCGTACTCCTTTCTCCCTACCGATCAGTCCAACTGTCAAGCTGCTAGTTCACCTGCCGTGGAGGTAGAATTTGAAGTCCAGCTCCCAGTGATAGACCTGGAAGCACCTGAGGCTGCCATTGCAATTCGGGAGGCCTCGTCCAAATGGGGGTTCTTTCAGGTGGTAAGCCACGGGATCAGTGGAGACCTGCTGCAGAGGATGAGGAAGGAGGAAGTTAAATTGTTCTCGAAACCGTTTCAAAAGAAGTCTAATAGCGGGTTACTTGGTAATTCATATCGCTGGGGCTCCATCGGTGGTCATTGTGCTGCTAATTTCTCTTGGAATGAGGCTTTCCACGTTCCTCTAAATGAGATTTCAAACCCAACCTTTTACGGAGAGATGATCACTCTCAGGTAAAAACATATGCCTAGTACAACCGGAATCAGTTTGTCGCTCAACATTTGCCAGTGAGTCGTAATTTTCTCTCATTTTGGTCTTGCGTGTTTAAAGAGAAGTGATGATGGAGTTCTCCACGGCCATGTCAAAGCTGGCAAGATCACTCATTGAGATCCTAAGGGATGATCAAATCCAGGATAGCAACCAGTGGCCGACTCCACTGAATTGTGATGACAAAACATGCTTCCTGCGGCTTAACAGGTATCCGTCATGCCCCATCTCGGATGAGATGTTGGGCTTAGTACCTCACACGGACAGTGATATCCTCACCATCCTGTACCAAGATGAGGTTGGCGGACTCCAGCTACTCAGGGACTCGAAGTGGGTGACTGTAAGGCCCAATCTTGACACTCTCATTGTGAACATCGGGGATCTCCTCCAGGCATTGAGCAATGACAGGTACAAGAGCATTGAGCATAGGGTAGTGGCCAACCAAGAGTTGGAGAGGTATTCCATCGCTTACTTCCTCTGCCCATCTCTCGACTCTGTCATCTCGAGTGGAAGACAAGCACCAGTCTACAGAGATTTCACCTTTGGGGAATACAGGGCTCAGGTCAGGCAGGATGTCAATATGACTGGGCAGAAAGTCGGCCTTCCACGGTTTCGGGTGGCCCAAGACTAAACGGTGGGACGACAATTGTTGTTGGCTTCTATTTACAATGTACGCATGTGGATTTGTTGTTGCGCAAAGTGTCATAGTTCAGGAACTTGTCGTCACTCCACTTTCTGTTGCCTTCATTGCACCCAGCCGATTATCTGTTCACCAGGGAATGTTGTAACACCGTTTGATGGGCAACATGGTCCCAGATCATGCCATATACGAAGCTTGATAATGGGAAAGACACAAGAGTTGTTTGCTAATATTTTCTACCATCCGTTATCAAAATTCTTAGGGAACATTTTTCATTAATGAAAACGAAAAAAAATGTGAAGTTCATTTTTCTTTTAATCATCAAATGGGGCCTTTAAAAATTTTAGTTGGTCCATAAAACTAATTCCTTTTCGTATGAGAAGATTGGTATTGTTTACCTTGTGTTATGAATACAAAATTTCCAAAAGGTCTTCACTGAACCAAACTATTGTAACTCACTGTCGAATGTCCTTCCGGGAAGAATAGCATTGTGCGCCGAATGCGGCAGGCGTTCCAGGCTTGGATCTACACTCCAATAAATGATGTTGATAACAATTTCAAATACAAAAAAAGTATATTTGTACATCACCAATACACCTGTTATGTGATCGTTCTCTCCTATTAACATGTATGCGGATAAGTGGTACATTTCTTGGCCCTCGGCACATATGTGGGTCAATAACACGAGAATCCGAAGTAGCTCCCTCGATTTTATTTAGTAGACTCCTCGACTCGAATGTCGAATAGTTACGAAAATATCTAGGTTGATTTTCCATTACTTCCTAAATGGGCGTGCGCAGGCCCTCGCCCAATCATTTCTAATTGTCATGGAGAAGTTCAAGACGACGCATAAAAAGATGAGCAAGATCCGCTAAGAAAATGTGGAGATGATCGAGCTTCTCGTGTGTGCCATCATCCTGCAAATGACTTCATAAAAAAAGGTATACGAAATCACCATAGACTATGCTTTAAACATTATATAAATTCAGAAAAACCAGACAGGGCTAGTGCAGTCGTTATTACTAGATCTTGCCCACGAAAAGGTAACGATTACCTAAAAATAGGCTTTGGGTGGCTCTAAATCCGATTCGGGTGTTGTACCCGAACGTTTATGTACAATGATGACATGATATCAGAAGTGCATACACTTTCCAGTATTGGATATTTAGTGTTAATGGTAAATATAATAGTTAGTGTGGCTGTACTGGATATCGATTTGGAACCCCGTCGTGTATTGCTTCTATCTCCCTAAGAGATCGATGTTGATCACCTTAGAGGATATCTGGTTCCTATCTGGTTGCAGTCTTTCTGGAGCCCCCTTCGGTTTGATTATGTGGTCGAGCAGCACGTTTCTGAGGATAGATGGAGACCTCAGGAGGAGTTTGAGTTATACTTGGAGTGGTTATCCAAGTACATCTTCTACATCGGGAAAACGTCCCAGTTTCTACATGGTTGGGGTGGCCGCCAGCCTTATCGACGCTGCCAATGCAGATCAGCCGAAGGCTGTGGCCTCTGCCCCCTTTTTGTTGAATTTGATTTATCACGGGCTTTACTAAGCGACGACCGACTCGGCCAACTTTCTTGGATGTCAGACATAAGGCCCCTTGTGGATCGTGTACCTGTGGATTTCTCTGTATTTCCCGGGTTTCACCAGTTACCCCCGTGCCATGCATTCTCGAAGTCAATTTGTCGCAGCGGGTTTCTCCAAGTACTAAACCCTATACCGAGCCCAGGCGGATGGGTATTCGGATCCATGCACGGTATGTTCCTGGCGCCCTTTCCCTAGGGAGTGGGAAGAGCTTCACCCGAAGAGGGTTGAATATCTTCGCCGGCTCTCTTTGCTAGGGACTTGATAGGAGTGGATACTGGTGGCCCAACGTTTGAGGCATATAATCCTCAACTATGTGCTCGTCAACTGGGCTTTACTCAGTATCTTGCCGTCCCGTTCTTCAAGTCCAAGAATCCGCCGCAGCACCAGCGGTCCGCGTCTACTTTGGGGTCTAGCCTGACTAAGCAGTCTTAACAGCCATACCTTCCCATGGCTCAGATTAGTCTAGAGCCATCAGGTGTCCGATCCCCATTCTTTTCCCTTGCCTGGTACCGAATCTGGGGAGTGATACAAGCCTCTCCTCATTTAACGAGGCTGATCCAAGTGGTAGATTCACTCCCTCCCCCAACACTTCCCAGTTCAAGTGGGAAATATTCGAGAAAGGGGCCATCATGCGATGACACGTCCTCCACGGGTATGTCACCTCTGTTCATCCAGATTTGGTTGGACTCAGGCTGATAGACTGATTCTTTTGCATTACAGGCATCAGAAGGGCTAGGCCGTCTTCAGCAGGCTTGTCTTCGCAAGGAGCCCGTCTGGCTACGCAAGCGTCTTCTGGGCACGTCGTCCAAGTTTTGTCAATGGCTCCTATTGGGCACCCCATTCCCGAGCGAGTGTCATCCGAGAATGCATCAAGTATTACACTTTTATATGCCTTGTTTCCTGGTGGGTGTATTTCTCAGTGACATTAATTCGCTTGCCAAAAAAGGTGCTTTGGACGTCCCTTCTTCCGTTGATGATGACGTCTTCCCTAATGACGTCCCTATTGCTTCCTGGTTAGGCGGTCGTGGCCATCCCGAGCTGCTAGCTAGGGTGGAGCCCCCGAGCGAGGTGGTACTCGAAGTTCCGCCCCCACAACCGGAGGGTGGAGCCAAAGGCTTCTTGGTTGAAGACGTCGCTATCGCCCAACAAACGTCGACTGAGGTGCTTCACAGTCGGATGGTAGGAACCCCTGAAGAGCAGGCGAGAGAGACTCCCTTTGGCGCAGCGAGGAATGTTCCTCAAAGCGAAACGATGTAAGCCCCCCAAGGCCAGGCGACAGAAGCCCCCCAGAGTCAGGCGACAGAGGCTTCCCAAGGTCTACGAGCACAGGCGCCTGATTCAAATGTACCTACGCCTTACTCTCAAGTTGGCATCTGATTCAAATGTATCTCCGGTAGCCCTTGCAGTATCTACTCGCCTCTTTCATTGTCACCCTAGAGCATGAGGTTAATTCTGAGGATGACTTCGTCACGTTATCCTCTGTGACGGACGAGCTGAGACGAGTGAGCGCTAATTTGCAGGAGTTGAAGGTGATACTTTCTCTTTCTCTTTGATCCCTTTGGCACTCGTGGAGGGAACGGCATGAATGTCTCGCGCTTAAGGCGATGCTGGAGGAAAGGAAGTCGTACTTGTCCAAGCTGCTTCCATCTTCCGCTCGAGTACGTGAGTTGTCTCTTGAGGAAGCCAATCTCCTCAAGCACAGGGAAGAGTTGTTGGCCACTCTCCAGCGCCTCCAAGAGGACTTGGACGCTACCAGCGCAAGCCTGAACGCTGTTCGGATCAACGAAGCAACGGAGCGTGCGGCCGCCAACCAAGAGCAGGAGCATCTGGAGGGGAGTGGGACGAAGCCTTGGATGTCGAAGCAAAGGAGATTCTGGCGGCCAGCTTGATGGGCCGAGTGAAGCGCCTGTTGCATGCTTTGCCTCCTACTTGAAAAGCTACGTTTGCATCTGGCCCCATACAGTGGGGAAACGTTTTGAAATGATGTTTTTGTGCATTTCCCACATCGTTGGCTTATACATCTTCAAGTATTTTCCGTTAATCTTGAGGTCGTGAATGGATTCAATGAGTTCCCCTAGGTGGTATGAATTCCCAAGGTGAGTTTCGACTACCTAGAAAGGGCCTTCCTAATTTGGTGTTTATTTTCCATGAAAGTAGTCGCGAACTCCTTCGGGTAGTCTCAGTTTCCTGACTAGATCGCCTTTGCTGAAGGATCTAGGGACTACACGGGTAGTCCCAGCATCCCGTCGTGGCTGTACACAAGGTTGAACAATGCAATGTCTCTTTTGGTGGGTCATTTACCAGTTCAAAGGCCAATTTTGAAAAGTAGTTGGCTTCCCGGGGTATCGCCTCGCTTCACATGTATGACCTCTGCTGTGCCTATTTTCGCGAAATGCTTTTTTGCCCCTTCGTAGATATTGGTTGAGTTTTGGCGCGTAACACTCGTTTTTATCTAGGAGTTGTTGGATTGCCGACTCGGAATCACTACATATTTTGACGTTTCCTAATTTTCAATCGAGGGCGATTCGAAAAGCCAAGATCAGGGCCTCGTACTCCGCTTCATTTATAATCACCTTCCCAATGAGGTGACAAGCCACTCTAGTTTCTGCTTTCCATGGTGTCTTAATAAAGACTCCCATGCCAGCTCCAAACTTGTTGGAGGATCCGTCGAACCACATGGTCTAATTTTTGCACGGCTGGACTTCCTCATTTGAAGAATCGAGATTGCCTTCACCATAATGAGTGAGGAATTCAGCCAAGGTGTGTCCTTTAACTGAAGCTTGTGGTTTGTGGTAAATATTGTAGGCTGAGAGTACCGGACTCCACTTGCCAACTCTTCCCGTGAGCAAAGGGCTGTCAAAGAATACCTTAGTCACAGGGGTCTTAGAGATGACATATACATTATTAGATCTGATGTAGTGTCTAGGTTTTATCACTGAGTAGTACACTGCAAGGCATACTTTCTTAGTTGGAGTATATTGTTGTTCCATCTCTATGAGGAGGCGAGACAGGTAATAAATCGCTCTTTCTACTCCATCTTGTTCCTACGCTAGCATAGACCCGATGGTAATCTGGGATGCAGCCACATACAAGATGTATGGCTCGTTGATGTCTGGTGGTGCTAAGACAGGGGGATTGATCAGGTAACCCTTTAATTCCCAGAAAGCTCGCTCATGCTGTGGTGTCCAAGTTATCTGTCCTTTTTCCTGCTCTTTCAGAATTGA